>CM027844.1:7764649-8964649 GCA_016097545.1 Eucalyptus victrix | reverse complement strand
GATCCTATAGAAAATCTTTTGAAATATTTGAGATGTCATTTTTCAAGAATGCATTTTCTTTTGAAAGATTATTTGCACTTTCTTTAAGAGTAGAAACATTCATGTTTAAACATTTAACCTTTTCTTTCAAAACATTTTCCTGTTATTTTAGTGCCGAATTTTCTTTTTTTAAGTTTGGAAATCCTTTTAAGAGAAGTTTTGAGACTAAAACACAACTCATCAATGTATTTGAAAACTTTAATAGGGATTTTTCAAATTACTCACCTCAAATTCACTATTTGAATCTCGAGTCTGTCTTGGAGTTTGAATCTGAATCCGATTGTGCCATTAGACATATATTGGCATAATTATCATCACTTTCTTCACATTCTGTATCACTTCAAAGTTCTGCTTTGAGAGCCTTTCGATACTTTTCAGCTTTTCCTTTCTTCTTCTTCCTCAGAAGGGGACAGTTGGGTCTGATGTGTCACTTTTTCTTACATTCAAAGCAGACTATATCTCTATTGGATTCATCATCCTTAACAGACTTAGTCTGTTGCTTTTGAAAACTCTGTTTCTTTGGATTGAATTTTCTTCATTTTCTGTACAGCTTTTTGAATCTTCTTATCATGAGAGTAAGCTCCTCATCATCCATATCGTCTTCAGAATCTGTAACATCATAATCATCATTATATTTTAATGCAATTGATTTCTTACCTTTAGGATCTTCGTCTTCATTGATTCGCTCCACTTCATAAGACTGAAGGGTCCCAACCAACTCATCAACAGATAATGGCATAATTCTTTGCGTCTCCCTTATTGAGGTATTTATGTGATTCCAATCCTTGGAGAGTCCACGCAGTAGTTTGTTTACTTTCATGGGATCAGAAATTGGTTGACCTTGATTTTCAAGATCATTCACGATTTTTGTAAAATGACTAAACATGTCAGTTATAGATTCTCCTGATTTCATTTTGAAGGCTTCGTATTGACGGAGGAGAATGTTGATTCTGGTTTCTTTCACTTGATCAGTTCCTTCATAGGTGATATGTAATCTATCTCAAACTTCTTTGGCTATAACATAAGAAGATATTCTGTTATATTCAGTAGGTGACAAAGCACAATATAAAGAATAAATTGCTTTTGCATCAAGAGCTTGTCTCTTGTTATCTCTTCCTAAGTCATTTCACTAGACTCAACAGCTTATTTTCCTCTCTCTGAGATAGGTGTAGCTTTAAGAATGATTCTTTTGTCTACTATGTTTCATTCCAAAGGATCCTTTGATCTTAGGAACGCCTTCATCTTGTTTTTCCATATATTGTATTCCTTTCCATCAAAGTAAGGCGGTCTGGTATTGCTTTGCCCTTCTACCAGCCCTGGAGCCAACATATTAGCCATGGATCTTTAACTCGAAGTAAAACACTTCAAACAAAGTGAGTACACAACTCGATACCAATTGAGATAGCTAGTATAAGCACCTAAAGGGGGATGAATAGGTGTAAAAATAGTTTCTAAGATAATGAGTGAGCAATACTAATAATAGATTATAGAAAGGAAAATTCTCATTTTGTTAATAAAAGGAATTATGATCAAAGTAAAGCAGAGAGTAAGGAAGAGAAAATGAACACAGAAATTATAGTGGTTCGGCTTATTCCGAGCCTACGTCCATTCTTCCGCACTGACAGCCCACCGGCTGGATTTCACTATGAACAAAACAGTTGTCGCGACCCGATCTCGCCGCCCCCTCGAAAATGTATCCAAGGTGGGGAAAGGTCGGATTTAGGGGTACTTGATCTCGAGATCACGAACTCTCCCAAGCTCGTACCCCGCGTGACAGCGGATTTATTTATAGGATCCAATTGTTTATAACAACCTACAAAATATACAGAGTCGCCACTAGCCTCATTTTCGGGGTCGACTAGAAACCCAATCGAGAGTCGGGAGTGTTCCTCGATTTCTACGCAAACCGATATCTAGGTTCGGGGACTTGGGTTACGCTAATATTGCTATTAGCGCCCTTTCGGTACCTAAACAGTATGTTGTGTTTTTCCTAACATGTCCATGCGTTTCTTTTTATATTTTCGGGATCATCAATTCCTAGGCTAAGTGATCATGCGTGGTTGATCATTTTCATGCTCTTCTATTTCTAAAAAAAATAGAAAAGAAAAACAACCAATGAAATTGAAATTGCAAAACGTTAAGTAAACAATCAAGGAAAAAACAGTAAATCTATCAAAGTGCAGTCCTAAAAAATATAAAAGAGAAAACAATTAAAAAGAAAAAAAAAAAAAGAAAACCCGCAACTCGTCGGGTTTTATACAATGCATGGAACCCGAGACATATGTCGGGAAAATGGGCATTACATGAAAATAGTCGGAATGGACATCGACCTCCACCATCTTCACGTCTTCTCTTTCTTCAAGATCCTAATCTAAACCTAGTCTAAGAAATTTATGACTAGGGACATACAAATAAAAGAAACAGTCAAACACATCAAGCAACCAAAAAAATGCATGAACCAACTAAAGATCACTTATTCCAAAGCATGCACCATTGAATTCACTCAACATATGAATTTAAGGTAATCGGAGGAATCAATGTGTAACCTACATGATATCTAAAACCGTTTTGAAGACAATTGATAAAAGATGTCATTCCATGAAGGAACCATCTCAAGATTCTTAACGCATGAATCTCTAAAAAAAATATGAAGAACATGAACTAATCAATCAAGAAAAGATCATAGTAACATGTCACACCATCATTCTACAACATATTGAAAGAAATTTGGACAAATCTACTACCTCATCTTAAAACTAACAACAACTAGCCACAGAAAAGTCAGCATTGCATTTCAAGCCAAATTCCAGATTTCAAAGCTCGATTTAAAAAAAGAAAATGGCAGGGCAAATGATGGCCAAATCGCACGTATAATATGTCAATGGAAAGTTTGAGAAGCCTACTACAAATCTCTAGAAGACATTAAGTCTTAATAACAACATCTTCCAGCTTGTTCCGGTTAAAACAGAAAATTGCAGCAAGTCAGAATGCAAATCAACCTAAAAAAAAACTGCAGAATTGACAGACGTTGTCGGTATTTTTCGATGACCAGATGATGTCTATTCAGGGCGTGCGACATATCAAATCGAAGCTTGAGAAGTCTATTTGCTATGTCTAAGAGGGCTCGAAGTCAAAAACCTTATCTAACACCTTGTTTAAGCCAAAACAGAAAGTCTATCACAAAGACACGAAATTGCAGATTAATAGAAATCAAACTCAATCAACCTCAAGTTCGTGATCATTGATCATCAAATTAAGGTGCTTATCAATGTGTACACACATACATCATTTGCGCTATTCCTCTCATAACAGAACATGTAATTCATATTTTTTCTTGGTGGATAAAATCAGAACATGCTGAGCATCCAGATCAATTCATTTTACTCAAACTTGGAGAAAAAATGTCGCAATCAATTTCAGTTTTCGTACATGCGATTCTTGATCACTACTTAAGATCAATTATCAAATAATTGTTGTGGAATGAGGCCAATGAAATGGACTAAAGCTGAGAATGAAAAATGAGCAGGGACCAAACAAGCAGCGCACAAACGAGACTCGACAGAGCAAAACAATAGACCAATTCAAAGACCCAATGAGGAGATCAAACGAATACACCTTAGTTTGAACATTAAATCATCAACCAGATGCTAACATGCAAGAACTTTACTTAAATTCGTACCCTAGCTTCATTTAGAAAAATCATCGAACATATGGCGGACACTTTCATCTAATGATCTAGATGCGGGAATACGTCAACAGCTTCGTCTCCATATCATCATCGAAGGTCAAAGAAAAACATAGCGCACATACTTGGTAAATCAACTTTTAAGAAATGTTTCATATCAACACGTTTTCAGATATGACATTATCATAACCTATTTCCCGCTTATGCTTTTGAGGTATTTCGTCAAACACTTCATGTACAACAAAACGATTAACTCAAACTACGGAACGGACTGAAGCTATGTTCTCATCTAACATTCTAAAAATCAATATTAAAATCACGAGCCATCGCAAGTCATCTAGTTACAGCTCAGATCTTAAGTGAATCACACCTGAACTACGTGAACGTGATTCTTCTACAAATCTTTTTGCAACAGAGCATGAGAGAAGGGAATGAGTTTACCTGGTTTATTAGTGATACGGATACGATCGAGCCGAGACGTAAAGTTGAGCCGAGGCTTCCAACTTGGCGTGAACCCGAACCACCGTATCTCGAGCTCCGGAAGGGTGTGGTCCGCAACGAAGGCGTCGGATTGATTAAGCGAGTGAGCGTCCGAAGGAGGGATAGAGAGGTCGAATCCAACACCCAAGCGGATGCCAACGAAATCGAAAACCCTAACAAATCGTGGAGGATGGAACAAGAGCTCACCGCTCGAGCAAAAAATCCAGCGAGAAGAAATCGGTCGGAGTCGCGTAGTTACCGCTAATACGCTTCAGATCCGAACCTCCTCCGATCAAGTTTTCGAGAGCAAGCGTCGCCGGTGGAGAAATATTGGAGACGGATGCGGAAACTCCCTCCGATGGACCGCGAGCGAAGTCGAGACTTGGGATCCGAGATCCGAGTCCTAGCGGCCGCGTCTTTGAAATGAGCTTCGAGCGCTCGGTTGGCCGAGAGAAGACGAGGTCCGCGAGAGGAAGATCGCCCGTCCACGAGCTCAAGAGATGGCATGAAGATGATCTCGAGGAGAAACGCAAGAAAGATGCCGCCATTGACGTCGTGGGAGGGCTAGGGTTCCGCCGCAACCGCCTCGAACTCCATTGATGACCCCGCAAAAAATACGAACGCCCAGAGAGAGAGAGAACGAGAGAGAGCTCGTGTAAGGAGAGAGAGAAACCGTGTCAAGAGAGAGAAAGTCTGTGCGAAGTCCCCCTTTTTATGCTCCCTTTTTCTTTTTTTTTTTTTTTTTTCTTTTTCTCCACCTTTTTTCGTTTTTTCTTCTATTTTTTTTTTTTTTGTTTTCTTTTCATTTTCATTTTTTTTATGTTTTCCCTTCATCCATTTTTTTTTATCTTTTGGGCTCTTTATTCTTTTTCTCTCTTCTCTTTTTTTCTTATTTCTAATTTTTTTGTCTTTTCATTTCAAACAATTTTTTAACTTTTGCAAATTGAATGCTTAAAACGTCGACAAAAATTTCGGGTGTCAACAGCTGCCCCTCTTTGAGTGGGAGTTCGAAGAGGTTCCACTCAAAGATAAAATTGATACCTGGAATTTTTAGTCGACCCATCTTCGGAAATATGGAAATGACGAGCAATGATACTTGGTTAGAGACATACCTGATACTTACCTTTGCTCATGAGGGTATCTGAACCCTTATTGGGGTTTATTCACTCTATCTCTGCTTCTTTCTCTCGTGGAATGAAATGAAGACAATGAAATCACTAAATGGAAAAGGAATGGTTTAAGGATAACCTAAAACCTAAAACAAGGTTTAAGGATGGACCCACAAATCATATGGTTTAGACTGGGAAAAAGGTCTCACTGTGTAAAAACAGGTTTTGACTGGGTGTGATGTCTCACCGTGTAAAAACGGGTTTCCACTGGGAGAAATGTCTCACCGTGTAAAAACGGGTTTCGACTGGATGTGATAGTCTCACCGTGTAAAAACGGATATTGACTGGGAGAAATGTCTCACCGTGTAAAAACGGGTTTCGACTGGATGTGATAGTCTCACCGTGTAAAAACGGATAGTGACTGGGAGAAATGTCTCACCGTGTAAAAACGGGTTTCGACTGGATGTGATAATCTCACCGTGTAAAAACGGATATTGACTGGGAGAAAGGTCTCACCGTGTAAAAACGGGTTTCGACCAGGTATGATAACCTCACTGTGTGGTTTAAGGATGGATCCACAAACCTAAGAGATAAGGTTTAAGGATGACTTGGAACTTAGTGGTTTAAGGATGGACCCACGAACCTAAGAGATAAGGTTTAAGGATGACTTGGAACCTAGTGGTTTAAGGATGGACCCACGAACCTAAGAGACGAGGTTTAAGGATGAACTGGAACCTATGGACAAGGTTTTAAGATAACCTAGAACTTAGAGACAGGGTTTTAAGATAACCTAGAACTTAAGAGACAATGATATGGTTTAGGAAGATCAAAAACCGGTTCACTAAGGAACAAAAATTTTGAAAAAGAGTTTCAAGATTACTTGAGAGCCAATCTTGCAAAATAATGCCAATTGTCAAATCCTTTCAGAGAGGATTTTAACAAAATGAGATTTGATTAACCATCTAAGGGTTAAGTCAAATATGCCAAGTGAAAACATCCTAATCAAAAGAGGTCTTTCACACTAACTCTCAAAAATGGCTTTTGTTCCCAACCATTGATATGGGAAAACTGTTTAATCTTCACTGAAGAAGTCTCACTCAACCTATGTCTAAGGTTTTCGGAAACGTTCACAGTGAATACAATCCATTGATCAAAAGGTCTTTTAAAGGGACCGTAATGATGGCTTGGTCATGGGCTAACACAAAGGATATGCACTTTGAGGCCAAGAAATGAATATTCAATCAATATCTTCGTCAGGTTTACAAGTCAAGAACCTTGAAGATAAGATAAGATAGGATTGCTTCTACTCCTTCTAGCAGTAGCTCCTATGTGATATTCTCATTTCAACTCGAACCATCCCAATCGGAAGAGACTTCGGATAAAGGTTGTAGTGTTGGTTCGGGTGAGGCTTAGAAAGGCTTGAAAGACTTTCAAATATCAAAGGGTTAAAAGTGAGTGATTATCTTGGCATCATTACCATCACATGATTTCTCAAAAATTTGACTCTTGAAATTTAACCTATCTCGAGAGTCCTTTGTGTAATTTGTCTTGAGACATGAGAGCTTCGCTCTTTGTTCTAATGATATTGCTTGCAATACATGTTTTTCTATTGCAAGACATTTCTTTTGTTTTTCAATGAATGATCTTTTGCATGATCATGGATTTCGCTCTTTTTGCATTCTTGCTTTTCTTTGCATTTTTTTTCATGGGCATTGGCCTTGCTTTTACCAGGCACACTGCTTTTTCATGCCCCCTAGTTTTCATTTTCTTTTGAGCATCTAGGACTCTCGAGTGGCATTTACCAATTTTCTCAATTTTGTTGGTAAATCATGTGCCTTGCCCCAGTGTGGGGAGATAATCATCATCTGGGGTTATGAAAGAATTGCATAAGGCTCAAATTGGCTAAGCAATGGATAATTGTGTTTGTGGTAGTGAACGGAATGCTCTTCATCACTTTGGGATGCTTCGAGTCTTGATAAGAAATCACCTGAAGCCAACACAAGAAGATTGATACAAGTGAAAGCAATGAAATCTTTCTTAATCTTTTGTTCCATAATTTTCAACCAAGACCCCCTATTTTGCCCCCAATGTGGGGTTGTTCTTGACAGGGTTATTTTGAAATGCTCCCTATTTGGCTCAGAGTGGCTTGCAAGGGATATCAATAGTGTTTGGGGATTGAGAAATGAAATGCCTTTATCATTTCAAATCATGTATTCACCGTGAATGAATCCTATGCCCTAAGACATGGTTCTTTCCACTCAATTCTCTCAAAGAGTGTATGAGGACGTGTTTGGTAAAATGGTTGCCTCTCATCATTTTAGGCACTACCACTTGTCATATCTAACAATCCTTTTCAGGTTTTCCAAAACCCACTTTAGTTAAATTCAACTCCTTGGGGAAATGAAAATATAATGAAATTTTGTTCGAAAAGACATTTCCTTAACCCTACTGGGGAGATTTTTGGAAGTAAGATTGGACAAAACTTGTAGACAGAACAGGCTTTGCTTAGCACATGGGTTCATTTCTAGAGTTCTAACTGTAATTCTAGAATTCTATCCGACTCTTTTGGCATTCTAAAGGGTAAGGTCACTTCTAAGTTCTAAAGAAGAGTGGACACTTTAAAAAGTTTTGCACTCTTGAGATGAACCTCCTGTGGACAAGTAGAATCTTCATCAGAGATCCTGCAAAATGAACAAACATGTAGATGTAATATGTATGCATGAAAATGCATGATGCAAACATCCTAAAATGGCTCAGATTCAATCCAAAAATGGCTCAAAGGCCTTTCACTTTATTCATGGATAATACTTCTTGACAGCATCAGCATTTACAGGTCTTGGCAATTCATGACCATCCATTTGTACAAGGATTAATGCCCCACCAGGTAGCACTTTCTTTACAATATATGGACCTTCATAGTTTGGAGTAAACTTTCCACGAGGATCTGGAATAATAGGTAAAACCTTCCTCAAGACAAGATCATTAATCTCGAAATGCCTTGGCCTAACCTTGCGGTTAAATGATCTAGCTACTCTCTTCTGATAGCTTTGTCCATGGCATAAGGCTTTTACCCTCTTTTCATCGATCATATTAAGTTGTTCAAATCTTTGTTGAACCCATTCAGCTTCAGAGAGCTTGATTTGAGAAAGTACCCTTAGTGAAGGAATTTCCACTTCCACGGGTAATACAGCTTCCATCCCATAAACCAATGAGAACGGTGTTGCCCCAGTCGAAGTACGGATTGTATTTCTTTCAAGAGCTCAATTAATCCATTGGCATCCGCTTGAGAGAGACCTGCCCCAATCTTGGTTTCTTTAGGATTATCTTAATCTCCTAAATGTAGAATGACTAGCTATTTTGTGATAGGAGATTTGGACTCTTCATGTCTGAGCCATTCTTTTTCAATACCTTGAGGATCTTCTTCATTCTCTGAGTCGGAATAACCAAAGTCTTTTGAATGCGAATCCAAGCCATGCAAATGACTATCATGATGTGAAATGCCATGCCTGAGATGCAATCGAAAAACGGTTAGTATATATACATACAGATGAATGTAATGAATGTAAATGTCATGAAAAACTTGTTTTCAAATTCAAGTTGTTTTTTGAAAACTTTATTGGGAACTAATCCTCATGTCATTGGACGTCATCGTTCCACTAAAACATTTTGAAACTATAGATCGTGTGGAGGCTCAGGCCTCAAATCATCATCATAGGACTGATTTAGACCTCACACGTCTATTAACAAAACATGAGTTTTATTAATATGCAAAAATTGCATTACAACGTATATCATCTTGGATCTAGAAAGTTTATGATCCAGATTATTACAAGCACAAACAAATGAATGGAATTCCCTCGCAGGGGAGAAATGAATGAAATTCCCTCGCAGGGGAGAAATGAATAAAATTCCCTCGCAGGGGAGAAAATGGAATACAACTAAAAATTGAATGCAAGAACTGGAAACATCCCTTACACAGTGGGAACTGTGAGCTCTTCATTTCCATCGATAGCGCCAACCATGTTGACATCTTCAGAATGTTTTGGAAGGGGATTTTGTTGGACATTCGGTGCCGAGTCCTTAAAGGTGAGCAGCTTTTTATCCAGCAAATCCTGGATCTTATAACGAAGCATCAAACAATTGTCCACATGATGACCTTTTTCACCCATATGATACTCACATGTCTTATTAAGGTCGAATCCGACGAACTTTGGCGGATTATCCCTTGGGATTTCTTTTGCCACAAGATGATTTTCGATCAACATAGGGAGTAGTTGAGACATAGGTCTAGGCAATGGAGTAAATTGCCTTTGAGGGGCCTTTCCTTTACGCTCAAAGTTTCTGGAAGATCCCCCTACTTCCATGGTAGGTTTATGAGCTTGAGGATTATACGGCTTCTGAGAAAAGGAATTTTGTACATAAGCGATCTCCACAGTCGATTCCTTATCCCTCTTCGGGGTATATCGACGATTTGTGTTCTCGAACAACCTTCCTTCCCGCATGATCCCCTCGATGCGTTCTCCCAGCTCTACAAAGGTAGCAAAGTTCATACAAGTATGGTTGTACATCTTCTCGAAATAATCACGGGGCATAGCTTGAAGCAGCAACTTCATGGTCTCTTTCTCAGACAATGGCGGTTTTACTTGAGACGCGATGACCCTCCATCTTTGAGCGTAGACCCTAAATGATTCAGTTCTTCTTTTCTCGACCCGGACTAATTCCTCCCGAGTCGGAGCAATTTCAGTATTGAATTTGTATTGCTGAAGGAATTCATCAACGAGATCTTCCCAAGTACGGATCTTCTCCATGTCCAACTCTATGAACCATGTCAATGCAGGACCAACCAAACTATCTTGAAAATAATTGATCAGAAGTGGGGGATTATCTGAATAACGGGCCATCTTGCCCAGGTAGTACTTCAAATGTGTTTTAGGACATCCGATGCCGTCGTATTTTCTTGTGAACTCTGGCTCCTTGTAAAATTCAGGGACCGTAACTTTGGCAAAGGGTGACAGTTTATCAAGCCCTTGCAACTGATAGCCTTGCAACATGCAAAGGCGTTCCTCAATCTTGGCAAGGCGCCTTGCATTTTCTTCTTCAAAGTGCGAAGTTGGAATCTCTTTAGATGGAGGCTCGGGACCGATAACTATCGGGATTGCGGTAGGAATCTCTTCTGCAGGCCCTTTTGCCATGGGCTCTACTACCGGCACTTCAGGGGGCACGGTAGGAATATTGATGGTAGAAGAAGTAGATGTCAAGTTTTTGACTTGGCTAGAGAGATCAGCCAATAATGTCATCATTTGTGCCATTTGATTCTCCATATTAATGACACGGGCTCGGGTATCTTCGTTTTCCATCTTTGCTTGGCGGCGAGTTCGTATAACAAATCTTTCTTCAGCCGTTTTTTTTCTCAAAACCTCCTGTAAAAGAAAATGACTCAAATTAGTACCAATCAAAAGAAACCATTAAAGTACAAATCCTAGTCAATTTTATATTTTCTTGAGATGAAATAATGATAAGAAGTGTATATGATCCCAAAGATCATATAACCTCCTCTTATCAAAATTTCTTCAAAAGAAATT
This sequence comes from Eucalyptus victrix, assembly GCA_016097545.1. Lineage (NCBI taxonomy): Eukaryota > Viridiplantae > Streptophyta > Magnoliopsida > Myrtales > Myrtaceae > Eucalyptus > Eucalyptus victrix. Next base: position 8,953,754 of record CM027844.1, on the reverse strand, counting down.
ATACAATTGAAAAGGAACGACGACAAATATTTAATCAGAATGCCCCTTTTCTAAAAGTTACATGAAAATGTTCATGAATTTCATTCATTTCAATCGAACAATTACAAGGGAAAACAAAACCTTGCTTTCTTGAAGCTTACAAAGTAGTTCGATATTACAAGGGATATGAAAATGAATACAAGTAAACCTCAATAGAAAGGAGGGAAACACAAAGGAAATCCCTTTACAACAAAAGCATATGAAATGAAAACCTAAGGACTAGGTGGGATCGCGTGGAGACGCTTGTTATCATGGGCCAAGCGTTTCTCATCGATTATGGTAATGTCTTCTTGTTTGATAATATTAGCTCGCCGAAATCCTTGAGGCTCGGGAATTTTTCCACGTAATCTTGATATCTTGGGTCGAGATTCACCAATAGAGTCTTGAGATTCCAGGCACGGGGATCACGTCCACTTCGAGTCTACCCATCTAATCCTAAACCTAAAAGGGGCATATATGATTAAAACATATCGTCGTTGAAATATAAAATTGCATAATTGAAATATGGAAAGTAAAAGATAAGCACAATGAAGAAGGAACGATATCTTACCCACCAGACACATGACAAGCACAAATCACATGTCGCATAAAACTGTGAGGTTTTGACGCCTAAGGTGAGAGTGCTAAAGGCTCAAGGTCCTCATCCCAAAGGATAAAAATAGTTTACCCACCGCTACTATCGTCGGTCAGTGCTATTTTTATCGGTTGGGATGAGCGGGTTTATGTAAGTAGTGGATTACCACGAGCATCCACTCGCAGATTCCACCCATAAACCCTCCTAAGGTCCTAAATTGGGCGATCGGGGTTTTAGACCGCGATTGTGTGTGCGGTGTCGTGCTAAAGCTGGTAAACATGCATATAAATTAAAACATCCAGCACTTCAATATAAACCCACATACACTCATACATCCTTACACCACCTGCAAAACAAAGGGTTTACAACCACGCCTCCCCTTATAACTCCCACCTACAAAACCATTTAACACGAGGTTAGCGACTAACCTGATTTTCCACGCGACTTTGACATGCAGACGATCCTACAATAGACATGTTAGTTAAAACACAACAACCATTTTTAAACGGCTTCAAGTCCTCTTAACCTAGTAACCAGTCCCCAGTGGAGTCGCCAAGCCTGTCGCGACCCGATCTCGCCGCCCCCTCGAAAATGTATCCAAGGTGGGGAAAGGTCGGATTTAGGGGTACTTGATCTCAAGATCACGAACTCTCCCAAGCTCGTACCCCGCGTGACAGCGGATTTATTTATAGGATCCAATTGTTTATAACAACCTACAAAATATACAGGAGTCGCCACTAGCCTCATTTTCGGGGGTCGACTAGAAACCCAATCGAGAGTCGGGAGTGTTCCCTCGATTTCTACGCAACCAGATATCTAGGTTCGGGGACTTGGGTTACGCTAATATTGCTATTAGCGCCCTTTCGGTACCTAAACAGTATGTTGTGTTTTTCCTAACATGTCCATGCGTTTCTTTTTATATTTTCGGGATCATCAATTCCTAGGCTAAGTGATCATGCGTGGTTGATCATTTTCATGCTCTTCTATTTCTAAAAAAAAATAGAAAAGAAAAACAACCAATGAAATTGAAATTGCAAAACGTTAAGTAAACAATCAAGGAAAAAACAGTAAATCTATCAGGCAGTCCTAAAAAATATAAAAGAGAAAACAATTAAAAAGAAAAAAAAAGAAAACCCGCAACTCGTCGGGTTTTATACAATGCATGGAACCCGAGACATATGTCGGGAAAATGGGCATTACATGAAAATAGTCGGAATGGACATCGACCTCCACCATCTTCACGTCTTCTCTTTCTTCAAGATCCTAATCTAAACCTAGTCTAAGAAATTTATGACTAGGGACATACAAATAAAAGAAACAGTCAAACACATCAAGCAACCAAAAAAATGCATGAACCAACTAAAGATCACTTATTCCAAAGCATGCACCATTGAATTCACTCAACATATGAATTTAAGGTAATCGGAGGAATCAATGTGTAACCTACATGATATCTAAAACCGTTTTGAAGACAATTGATAAAAGATGTCATTCCATGAAGGAACCATCTCAAGATTCTTAACGCATGAATCTCTAAAAAAAAATATGAAGAACATGAACTAATCAATCAAGAAAAGATCATAGTAACATGTCACACCATCATTCTACAACATATTGAAAGAAATTTGGACAAATCTACTACCTCATCTTAAAACTAACAACAACTAGCCACAGAAAAGTCAGCATTGCATTTCAAGCCAAATTCCAGATTTCAAAGCTCGATTTAAAAAAAGAAAATGGCAGGGCAAATGATGGCCAAATCGCACGTATAATATGTCAATGGAAAGTTTGAGAAGCCTACTACAAATCTCTAGAAGACATTAAGTCTTAATAACAACATCTTCCAGCTTGTTCCGGTTAAAACAGAAAATTGCAGCAAGTCAGAATGCAAATCAACCTAAAAAAAAACTGCAGAATTGACAGACGTTGTCGGTATTTTTCGATGACCAGATGATGTCTATTCAGGGCGTGCGACATATCAAATCGAAGCTTGAGAAGTCTATTTGCTATGTCTAAGAGGGCTCGAAGTCAAAAAACCTTATCTAACACCTTGTTTAAGCCAAAACAGAAAGTCTATCACAAAGACACGAAATTGCAGATTAATAGAAATCAAACTCAATCAACCTCAAGTTCGTGATCATTGATCATCAAATTAAGGTGCTTATCAATGTGTACACACATACATCATTTGCGCTATTCCTCTCATAACAGAACATGTAATTCATATTTTTTCTTGGTGGATAAAATCAGAACATGCTGAGCATCCAGATCAATTCATTTTACTCAAACTTGGAGAAAAAATGTCGCAATCAATTTCAGTTTTCGTACATGCGATTCTTGATCACTACTTAAGATCAATTATCAAATAATTGTTGTGGAATGAGGCCAATGAAATGGACTAAAGCTGAGAATGAAAAATGAGCAGGGACCAAACAAGCAGCGCACAAACAGAGACTCGACAGAGCAAAACAATAGACCAATTCAAAGACCCAATGAGGAGATCAAACGAATACACCTTAGTTTGAACATTAAATCATCAACCAGATGCTAACATGCAAGAACTTTACTTAAATTCGTACCCTAGCTTCATTTAGAAAAATCATCGAACATATGGCGGACACTTTCATCTAATGATCTAGATGCGAATACGTCAACAGTTCGTCTCCATATCATCATCGAAGGTCAAAGAAAAACATAGCGCACATACTTGGTAAATCAACTTTTAAGAAATGTTTCATATCAACACGTTTTCAGATATGACATTATCATAACCTATTTCCCGCTCATGCTTTTGAGGTATTTCGTCAAACACTTCATGTACAACAAAACGATTAACTCAAACTACGGAACGGACTGAAGCTATGTTCTCATCTAACATTCTAAAAATCAATATTAAAATCACGAGCCATCGCAAGTCATCTAGTTACAGCTCAGATCTTAAGTGAATCACACCGAACTACGTGAACGTGATTCTTCTACAAATCTTTTTGCAACAGAGCATGAGAGAAGGGAATGAGTTTACCTGGTTTATTAGTGATACGGATACTGATCGAGCCGTAGACAGAAAGTTGAGCCGAGGCTTCCAACTTGGCGTGAACCCGAACCACCGTATCTCGAGCTCCGGAAGGGTGTGGTCCGCAACGAAGGCGTCGGATTGATTAAGCGAGTGAGCGTCCGAAGGAGGGATAGAGAGGTCAGAATCCAACACCCAAGCGGATGCCAACAGAAATCGAAAACCCTAACAAATCGTGGAGGATGGAACAAGAGCTCACCGCTCGAGCAAAAAATCCAGCGAGAAGAAATCGGTCGAGTCGCTGTAGTTACCGCTAATACGCTTCAGATCTGAACCTCCTCCGATCAAGTTTTCGAGAGCAAGCGTCGCCGGTGGAGAAATATTGGAGACGGATGCGGAAACTCCTCCGATGGACCGCGAGCGAAGTCGAGACTTGGGATCCGAGATCTGAGTCCTAGCGGCCGCGTCTTTGAAATGAGCTTCGAGCGCTCGGTTGGCCGAGAGAAGACGAGGTCCGCGAGAGGAAGATCGCCCGTCCACGAGCTCAAGAGATGGCATGAAGATGATCTGAGGAGAAACGCAAGAAAGATGCCGCCATTGACGTCGTGGGAGGGCTAGGGTTCCGCTGCAACCGCCTCGAACTCCATTGATGACCCCGCAAAAATACGAACGCCCAGAGAGAGAGAACGAGAGAGAGCTCGTGTAAGGAGAGAGAGAAACCGTGTCAAGAGAGAGAAAGTCTGTGCGAAGTCCCCTTTTTATGCTCCCTTTTTCTTTTTTTTTTTTTTTGTTTTTTCTTTTTCTCCACCTTTTTTCGTTTTTTCTTCTATTTTTTTTTCTTTTTGTTTTCTTTTCATTTTCATTTTTTTTATGTTTTCCCTTCATCCATTTTTTTTTATCTTTTGGGCTCTTTATTCTTTTTCTCTCTTCTCTTTTTTCTTATTTCTAATTTTTTTGTCTTTTCATTTCAAACAATTTTTTAACTTTTGCAAATTGAATGCTTAAAACGTCGACAAAAATTTCGGGTGTCAACAACAGTTGTTACAGCAAAGCTCTCCCTTGATTCCACAGTGTAGTTTACCACACTTCCTCAAGGTTTCTCAAGAATATAGACTCTCTTTTGCGTACAAGATTTCGCTCAATAAATGAATTGACTAAGAACAAAGAGCTTCAGACTTTGGAATTCTTCTATCGCGTACACACTCGAACAACTCGAACGTCTTCCTTATATACTCCTTTATGCCATCATACCCGTTGGCACTTACCAAATGAATTCTTCCAATCTTTCTGTTGGACAGAATCAATTAGGAAGATCATTCGAGCTATTTAAAGAACATGACGATAGCCCATCAATCTTGCTCGCCCATACAATCAGGATCTCGGTTTCCATAAGTAGAACCTTCCAAATATATACTTTGCCAATTATCGGATCCTCAATCTCTAAATCAATCTTGATCCGAATAAAGGATTTCGTAATGTCATATCCAGCCAAGAGATCTTCTTCAATCAATAATGTCGAATCCTTAACAAAACATCCAGTCCTGGATAGGCCTTCTTCGACGAACTAGAAACTGTCAATGAGAATAGACTTTGAGTCTTGAGTCTGGCAGTTCGGAGGTCTTCAGACTTTAAATAGAAGAGTCTGCAAATCTTCATACTAGATTGATGGAAACGTTTTGTCAACTTCAAAACACTCCAGGAAGATTTCTCCAACAAAGACCTACTGAAGAGCTTCTTGTTGGGCCTATGGAAGGGAAGACAGAAGGCCTTGCTGTAATGCCTACTAAAGGGCAAACAGAAAGCCCTGCTGTAAGGTAAGTATTCTCTTTGCCTCAATAACTTTACAGTTCATATTCAATAGAGTTTGATGGTTAACCATGTGTACTGGCTTCTCTTATGCTTTTCTTCTGTTATGCATTTGTAATTTGGGAAGTTTTCTTCATTTGTTTCCACCATGAAAATGAATATATGTCTAATTATTCATTGTAGTTGGTCATAATCCTGATATAGTACATTGTTGTAAGGCCTACTAAAGGGCTAGAAAAAGGTCATGTTGTAGGCTTAAGTGTAGAGACAGGGATTAGAATAGGCAAGACAGCAATAACAACCGAGTCCACTATTAAACAAACGAGAAAAAAATATCATGTAAGTTGTACATCGATGTATTTGTCTTTTATGGGCTAAAATTTAAATTTGTATGTGTTTTTCAGGTAAGAAGATGAGCAACTGCACAAGTTGCAGAGGTTGCTCCCCCATTTGTTACTGCTGAAAATGATGCACCACAACGAACAAGAGGGGCTCTTGGAAAAAGGTTAAGGCAATATGGCTATGGGATTTACACAGATGAATGTACTGGAATGACTACTTTAAATGTAAGATTTGTAGGCCTCATGCATTTAATTTATTGTGCTTCAATTAATTTGGTTGATAATATCACTATGTTCTTGTAGCCTAGGAGAATTTCGATGGTACTTCTCTCTCAAGGTGGGCCAACTCAAGAATCAAGGGCGCAGCCAAAGAAAAGTGCTCCAAAGAAGAAGACAGTGGGTATAGCTACAAAACAGCCATCCAAAAAGAACCAAGCACCAATTCCATCTCAACCAATTATTGTGAGCAATAGTGATGATATGGACTAATACATGACACGTGCTAGAACAAAAATAGCCGCTGTAAAAAACAATGAAAATGAGGTGACAGAAAGCTCAGTTAAAATACTTGCACATCTAGTTTGAAAGAATGCTCGGATTATGAATCAATTCAAAGTTCCAAGAGGAAAAGGAGATTGGGGTGTTGTCCATATTGATTAATGGGAGGGTGCTGAACATGGTCTCTTTTCATGGTTTTTTTTTTTTATTATTAGGAGGGTATTGGATATTATATCATTGATGGTAATTGATGTCTGCATATTGCCATTGTTTTTTTTTTTTTTTTTGGAAGAGGTTGCTGAACTTCCAGTGATTAGGGAGTGAAGTTAGACATGTTTTTCTTTTGTAAACAATCAATTAATGTTAATGGCAATAGCTATTTTTTGTTATTTTATCTTGTGTTGGTTTCGACTAGAATGCTAGCAAGACAGTTATCGTTTATGTTGTATAGTTTATTTTTGCTGTTGGTGTAATGTTCTTATGAGGTTGATATTATTTTTAGATGTGTGCATATATTATTGCTGGTTGAAGTTGTGGATGTTAATGAATTTGTGAGATTCTAGTTGTATGTGCTGGTGCAAGAACAAAATGCAATTTTGGGTGCTGGTGCATCTTGTTGCATCAACACTTGTATGGGCTGGTGCAAGAAGATGCACCAGCAATCCAACCGGTGCAAGAACAAGGTGTAAGTCAAGTGACGTTTGAAACTAACATGTTTTTTTAAAAAAAACTTGTGCAATACAAGTGATCACTTTGTAATCGCGATTAACACTTAAATGATCACTTTTATAAAAACTTGGCACTCAAGCAATTACTATTTACAACTTATGACACCAAAATTGTGACATCCTAAAATTCAACCCCTTTTCGATAAAGTGAAATGGGCATTTTGTCGACGTGCCTATGGCTCTTTTTCTCTGAGCTGATCACTCACGAGTTAACTAACCTATTGGATGAAGCCGTTAGGGGATGTATCAGCTGTAAAATCCCTAAAAGCTACCTAATTGGTTGGATTGAGCTAAAATCACGTCGATCGATTTTTAACCACGAAATTGAACTCGATTTCGGGAATCGAATTTTAAGCGCGTCATAATTCTTATTTTTAGGATCCTGTCTCATCGCTCGTCAATTTATTGACAAGTCCGAAATTTCAATAAAGAAATTATCGGAGGAAAAATCGAAGACCAAAAGAAAATAGAAAGGGAAAGAGAAAAGAAAAAAATAAGAATAATGTTATTATTTTATTTGTTTTCTCTCTCTCCCTTTTCTCTCTTTTCTCTCTCTTCTCTCCTTCCCTCCCCCTTCGTGCGCGCACCCCCACCGCACACTTCCCCTAGCCAATTTGAAATTGGCTTCTCCTCTTTCTTCTTCTTTTCTTTTTGACTAGTCAAAACTCTTTCTCTCTCTCTCTCTCTCTCTCTCTCTCTCTCTCTCTCTTCTCTTTTTCCCCCACTCACTCGTGACCGAACCAGCTTCCTCTTCTTCTTCTTTCTTCTTCATTTGAAGCCAGCAGACAGAAGCGGAAGAGCTTGCCGAAGCCGTCGCCGTCGCACCGGAGCTCGACCGCCGCCCGCACCGCATGCCCACGCACGCCGCGCGCTCCGCCCCGCGTTTGTCGCTGCTGCTGCTCCTCACCCGTGCGAATCAAGCCCTGCTCCGCCCCTACCCAACCTGACCAGCCGCCTCTGGCCACCACCCAACCCCGTCCATTCATCGCCTGGCCTCCCCGGCGTTCCCCTTGCCCTCCACTGGCCTTGCAACACCTTTTCAGCCCCCGGAGCAACTTCGTTTGGCCACGAACAATGGCTGGAAAAATGGGTTTCCAGCCCTGTTCAAGGCCTGTTTTGGGCCGTTTCCGGGCCCCGAACCCGAGCCGTGCTTTGGGAAGAATTGTTCCTCACGTCGCCCCCGTCGGATTGATCCAATTTGCGCGCGATTTGGTGAGTAATCTCACTAATCCTGGATTAGTTGGCTAATTATGCTTAAGGTTGGTTTAGTTTTAATTAATTATGTTTAGGTTATTAGATTAGAATAAATTAGCACTTATTAGTCAATTGTGATGCGATTTAGATAAATTGATTGTGCAATTAACAAGTAGACATGGTCTACTATTTATTGAAAGCATCTCAGGAATTTTCCAACCCCTAATCGAGCTTCAATTTGGCGATTCGGACCTAAGTGAGATTTTTGGGCATTTAAATATTAATTTTCGGAATTAAATTAAATAATTATTTATTTTCTGAAAATTCAAGGGAGATGGCCCGTGACCAGAAAATTATGCTGATGACTATGGTGAAGTCTGTTTATTTAATCGGGCTTTATTTTGAGCTAAATTGAATTTTTAATATTAATTATTTAATTTTTGAAATTAATCAATTAATTATTTATTTCCTGAAAATTCAACTAGGATGGCCCGTGACCAAAAATTATGCTGATGACCGTGGTGAAGTCTGTTTATTTAATTGGACTTTATTTTGAGCTAAACGGAATTTTTAATATTTAATAATTAATTTTCGAAATTAATTAATTAATTAATTTTTTTTTCGGAAATTAAGTTTGAGATGGCCGACGATCGAAATCTCATGTTGATCGTCGTGGCGCAGTCCGTTTATTTAATTAAGCTTTAAATTGTGCTTAATTGATTTAATTGTGGATAATTACTTTAAAAATGGGATGAATCATCATGAAATGCACGGGGCTTGATGATTAGATATATCACCTCGGAGAATGCACATGGCTCGGTGATGAAGTATGTCGCCTTGGAGAATGCATGTGGCTCGGTGATTAAGTGTGGCATCTAAAAGGACACGTGGGCTCGGTAATTTGATGCATTACCTCGGAGAATGCACGTGGTCCCAATGAGTACATTTGGCATCTAAAAGGACACGTGGGCTCGGTTATTTGATGCATTACCTTGGAGAATGCACGCTGTCCCAATGAGTACATTTGGCATCTAAAAGGACACATGGGCTCGGTAATTTGATGCATTACCTCGGAGAATGCACATGATCCCAATGAGTACATTTGGCATCTTGAAGAGACATGTGGGCTCGGTGACTTGATGCATCGCCTTGGAGAATGCACGTGGGCTCGTTGATTCAAAATGGCATTTTAAAGGGCACGTGGGCTCGGTAAATTAATGCATTACCTCGGAGAATGCACGTGGCTCGGTAATTGATTTTATCAATTGAGACTGTATAGCAATAGCTTGAATGACCGGGAAATGGTCAGGCTGATATGTAATCGACTAGGTCGATTGATCATTGATTTGATTTGATGTCGTGGATTGATTGACTATATTAGAAATGACTGTGAGTGGTCTTGTTGGTATTTAATCGACTAGGTCGATTTGATCGACGCTTCGATCAATGATATGATTGCTTGGGTGCCTATTATGAATTGTACTGACTTGTAGGTGGGATATGAGGCCAAGGTACGTCTTCTGCCCTATGCGTGTATAGGCAGCTTATAGTATAATGGTTTACTAATCGGGCTTAGTGGGGTAGAACTCGCTGAGACGTAGTCTCATCCCAGTTTGGGGAAAAACATTTTAGGACCCCGTTGAGGAGCTGAGGAGGAATCTGAGAAGGAGAACTCGGAGGTGAAACCTAAGTAGAAGGATTTTTGGAAGAAGAAGATAATATCGAGAGAGATTTTGAGTATGACCTGAAGGGATTGAGATTCCATCTTCTTTTGTGAACTCCAATTGATGTGAATAGTTATGAAGTTCTTTAATTGATGTCATGTACAAAAGTTTGGTTATAAATTTCAATATGAAAAATATGGCCCTGCTTTTCTATCCCATCGTTTTATTGTCTGGGGATTTTAACTGCTTCCGCATGTGCTTAAAAATGAAATGGTCGGCGATACATTGTCTTGGGATATCGCATTATAAAATCGACCAAGTGAGACGGATGTGTGCATGCCTGAGGATCGGGGCGTGACAGAAATGGTCAATCATGAATTTGCCACCATCCCTTAATTTCGCCATGGTTTACAATTGCAGCAAACTAGCAAACCATTACCAAATTTATGCAACAAACCATTATATGTAAAGCAAAAACTAACCAAAACAAACATTGACAATACACAATTAAACAATAAAACTTTTAAGTGCTCACAACTAATGTATTCTAAAAGCACATTCCATTTTGCCATGGTTTACAATTGCAGCAAACCAGCAAACCAGCAAACCATTACCAAATAAAAAAATGCAGCAAACCATTATATTTGAAGCAAAAACTAACCAAAACAAATATTGACAATACACAACTAAACAATAAAACTTGTAAGTGCTCACAACTAATACATTCCAACTCCAACATTCCATTTCTACCATAGATTACAAGAAAACCTTTTGCTCCATATAAAAATTGCAGCAAAGCAAAAACACATTTTACCTCCATTTCCACTTCTTCGACTATAGTAGACATACAAACTTCTTCTCATTACTCCACTTCACATTTGAATAAACTACATAAGAGAATAACAACACAATCAATGATTGATAAAAGTTTCTTTCAATTTTCAGCCTTAAAACCTCCATCTTCAAATGGTCGACTATAAATGTTAAACCCTTCATTTGAACTTGCATTAGGTTGACATCCTCCAACTCGTCCTTTAATGTAGGTGGAGGTTGATGTCGGCCTTCAAGTAACTCCAAGACCACCTCTGTCGCTCGATCAGAGAATTTCCTATCAACCCATTTGAAATATTTGCATTTCGAGCCTTCTCTATATCTGCCGCACCTATGGAATTTATTCCCGGGATTCAACTGAGTCCAAGATGTTCTTCTTGGACTCGGTAACCCACAATAACAATAACACTCATCATCTAATTCATTTTTTTTATAGGAATGTGAGTTGCCGCTGAAGCTTCTGCCCTCCATTTGCAAGAGCGAGTTGATAACTTTGGGAGAAAATCGAAGTATGCACTCGAATTGGTCAAATTGGGGATTTAGGATTCTCAACTTCTGGTTATGGTCGAATTTGGGGATTTAGGGTTTCTTATTTGAGGGAAAAGACGCTAAACGGCATCGTTTTGTTGTTTGTATGCTGATTGTGCTCTCCGGCGATCCACGCCGGCTTCAAAAATTAATAAAAAAATCGCCACGTCAGATTTCTAGCCAACCAGATTGGCGTTGGCACTTAAATAATCGTTTTTCAAATTTTTTGGCACTTAAGTAATCCGACGGAAACTTTTGGCACCAAAGTGAGTGCCGTACACAACTTATGGCACTAATGGTGTACTTCCCCCCGACTTTTCCATTGATGATGTTTGTGAGATATACTGCCACAACATTTTATGAATATAAAATCTTCAGAGGGTCTTGTTACGTGTCGCTTTGTAGTGCTTTTCGTGCTGGTGGGCGGGAAACTGGTAGGACCGATCCTATTTCCAATTGATGGCAATGGTAGTGAGGGAGGCAACATCAAGAGTAGCAGCTAGGAGATGGCCTACTTCTTTGGGGGGAAACCAATTTTGGGGTAACGCAATCGTAACTTTTTGGCTTGGAATGTGATTTCAAGTGGCAAAGGATGGTGGTAGCTGTGGGACATTCACGTGGTGGTGGACAGGGAGTGGAGTACCCTTTTGATTCTCCTAGTGCAGCCCTTTGCTTGGTTGTACAAGAAACATGCCCTTTGCTTAAAATAATTGGTGTCTTTCGCTTGCATGATAATACAAAAAAGACTAAGATAGCTTGAATAGAGAGTGGCGTACTGGGCGACACATTATAGATTGAGGAAGCGCCTCATTGAAAATTTTAAAAGGTGGTGGTTGCGACAAAATTATGTTATCTGCGCTGGTATTAATATTTGGTCAAACTTGCTACCATTGAGGGCTTTTATGCCACTTTCTATTGTTTCTTTTGTAATATTGACACCACTATCATACTCATCGCCCTCAAAAGAGCCCGACCCTGAAATTTCATCGCCATTTGCGGCAACATGCTCCACCATTTGCCACCATGTCTCAAATTCACCGCCCCAACAACTTTTGGTGCTATTCTGACACTTCGGTATCCTACTTCGGCGAATCAACACCACTATCCACTTCTCCATCCTCTGGCAATTCAGGATCTAGGAAGATTATTGTGATCCAATGCCACATGCGCCATTAGCCATCTTTGCCGGTCAACTTCATGCGCCATGTGCCTCTCGTGTGATCCACGGAGCTTGTTGACCAAGCGACGTCGGTCGCCATGTTAGCGCCACATTTCAGCCCCATCGTTGACACGTGATTGCCACATCTACCTCTGATCGTGACTATTGACTGCGCTGACCAACTGTTGATTGGCGTTGACCATACGTTGACCAGTATTAACCAGACTGGTTTGCATACCTTTCCAACCAGTTCAACTTGTTTCAGACCAATTCCTGGTGTTTTTCAATAGGTTTGATTTCCTAAATCTATTTTTGGCCTGATTTTATCAATAATAGCTCTACCAGTACCGGTTTTCTTCGAACTCATTGTAGAATACTAGTATATTGCATATTAAGGGCTCAAGAAATATCCACCATCTTTAGAGGACACCGACTTTGGCTTTACATCATTGGTGGTACTCATGCACCTACTTAGAGTACTTGTGAAACTAAGGAGAAATTTAATGGACACTTGGATGCCTAGAATAGCAAGAATCAACAAATCCTTACGTGGTTTCAAAATACTTTGATTCCTTCAATCAAATTTGGAAACATACGATCTTTTTGCTAGTCGATATTCCACTTCACATATTGCCCATAAGTAGCAATCGTTAGGGAATCTACATCACATGCATAAAGAGACAGGTCAGTCTAATGATTTTTTATCCTCTATGCATGCTATCTAGGATCAAGTAGCATTTTCTGAACTACAATGGGATGCAGATTCTGATGCTCGCAAGTTTGCTGAATATAGTGATAGCATGGGTGTGATGTTATTTTTTATGGCTTTATGATGGATTTGAACATACATCAAGATCCGTTGCCCCGTCTTGAGGCAGTTGTCTCCAAGTTGTTGGCTAAGAAGATTCGCCTTGCCATAAAGGTGCGACACCGTTTGTCCTCGCCTAAAGACACGGTGCTTGCCACTCTTGGTTCTTTCTCCTCACGCAAATAGTATTGTACGAATTGTCATCAATCTAGTCATCTTGCATCCAATTATTATCGACAACAACCTAGGCAACCTATAGGGACAACAAATCAATCTTAGTATAAAAGTCCACCTTAACCTGGATGTCAATCCACTACTGCTATTGTTGAGGGTTCTACCAAAGTCTCATCCGTGACTCTATCATTAGAAGATCTTCATTCAATTCTTTGAGAATCTAGTACTTCTCGCTCAGCGGTCCCTAGCATTTCTACTTTGTTAGTAATTCTAAGTACTCCTAATTCACGATTTTTTGATTTTGCTTGTTGTGATCACATGACTTCCAACTCCAACTTATTTAAGTCAAAATCATTCACTTCACAAGTACCTATTATTCATACAATCGATAACTCACATATGATAGTTAGTCATATAGGTAACATTTCAACATCCAAAATGTCCTTACCTAACACATTCTCAGTTCCTAAACTCTCTTTAAACTTGATAACTGTGGGACAATCATATGAGCTTGGTTTTGATATTCATTTCTCATCAAATGGTTGTGGTGTGCAGGATCCATGGATGGGGCAAAAATTGGACATGCCGTAAAGTGAGACGTCTTGAGCTTGTTTCCTTATAGCTTCCGAACTCTTTGATTTGTGCTACCACAATTTCATTTAAAACTTGTCATTCTCACTTAGGTCATGCTGCTTTCTCTAGATTAAATCCCTTCATCTAAGACTTGGCATTCTCACTTAGGTCATGCTTGTTTCTCTAGATCAATTTCAAATGGTTGTCATGTGCACGATTCACATACGAGAAAGATTTAGGACAGGCCATGAAGTGGGACATCTTGAGCTTATTTCCTTATAGCCTCTGAACTCTTTCACTAGTTGTGCTAGCACAATTTAATTTGAAACTTGGCATTCTTGCTTGAATTTTGCTTCTTTCTCTAGATTAGATCCTTTGATTTCTAGTGGACATCTAGGTTCTGTTGACAATAAACACTTTGATGGCTTATCCTGTAAGTTGCGAAAGCATCATACTTTATAGTTTGATCTTAGTGACTATGTCTTTTATGCTCTCTTTAATCTTATTCACTCTGATATCTTAGGGCCATCTCCTACTCCAACTATGGGAAGATCTCGTTAATTTGTGAGGTTTGTTATTGATTATTCTCGTTATAAATGGCTTTATCTTATGAAACATTGCTTTGTACTTACTCATATTTATCGTGATTTTGTTGTCATGATCAAAACACAATTTTCTTGAGATATCAAGGTTTTTCAAACTGACGATGCCATTGAATATAAAGATATAGAGTTTCTTCAAATTATTTCTCAAAACGGTACTATTATTCATCACTCTTGTCTAGGAACTTCACAATAAAATGGTTGAGCAGATCATAAACATAGGCAAATCTAGATGTCGTACGCACCGTTTCATCTCAGCCTCTTGTCTAGAGCAATTTTAGGGAGAAGCTTGTCATACCGTTGTATACACCGTCAATCGTATTCCATCACCTACTATGGGTAATATATTTCCTTAAAAACGCCTGTATGGGAGCGTTCCAAATTACAATCTTCTTCGAGTCTTTGGCAATGCCTATTTTGTGCATCTACTTCCTAATGAACGCACAAAGTTAGAACCCCATGCTCGCTTATGTTACTTCCTTAGGTATGGCATTCAACATAAAGGGTATAGAAATTGAGATCCTATCTTTGATCGTCTACATGTATCTCGTCATGTTACTTTTTGGGAACACGAGATGTTCTCATTTCTTTGTCCTTTTGAGTCATATTTGACCGCTTGCTTCTTCAGCAATCCTTTAGTGAAACTATTTCCAAGAAAGTTCGTTAGGTTGTAAATTGGTGTATACTATCATGACATAGACAGATGGTATGGTGGAACGCTACAAAGCTCAACTAGGGGCAAAAGATTTTACTTAGAAGTATGGGATTGACTATGATGGGACGTTTGCTCCAGTTGCTTGTCTTATGTCTGTTTGAAGTCTTCTCTCTATTAAGTGATGGCCTTTATTCCAGATAGATGTTTAAAATGCTTTTCGCAATGGTGATCTTACTAAGGAAGTATATATGGAACCTCCTCCTCAAAACACTACTTCTAATAAAGTGTGTCAATTACATCAAGCACTATATGGACTCAAGCAGGGTTGCTCATCTTGTCTATTCAAAGTATTTTTGTCGTTGCCCCTATTAATTGACAACCTCTGTTCTAGATGCATATTAAAAATATTTTTCTCAATGGTGATGTTATTGAGGAAGTATATATGAAACCTCCTCCTAGAAATACTGTTGGAGAAATCTTTCCAGAATATTTTGAAGCTGACAAAACGTTTCTATCAATCTAGTTTGGATATTTGCAGACCGTTTGTTTAAAGTCTGAAGACTTTCTGATCACCAGACTCAGCACTCAAGACTCAAGATTCAAGACTATTCTCATTGACAGTTTTTCTAATCCAGTGACGAAGGCAATCCAGAGCCAAAGTATTTGGTCGAGGATTTAGTCCCATCCTCTGGAGAAGATCTCTTTGCTGGATAAAAAAAATAACGGATTCTTTTATACGTAATCTAGATCGTTTAATGATCCGATAGTCAACGAAATATTCTTGGAATGTTCTATTCTTGGAAACCAAGATCCTGATTGTATGGGCGAACAGGATTGATGGGCTATTGTCAGGTTCCTTTAATAGCTCGAATGATCTTCTTAATTGATTCCGTCCAACGGGTAGATTGGAGGAATTCCTTTGGTAAGTGCCAACGGGTATGATGGCATAAAGGAGTATAAAAGGAAGACGTTCTAGTTACTTTAGAATATGATCGATAAAGAAATTCCAGAGTCTGAAGCACCTCGATTATTAGTCGATTCATTCTAAGCGAAATTGTATACACAGAGAGTGTTTATACTTAGTGAGACCTTGAGCGAGTGTGGTAGGTCATCTACACCAAGAAATCAAGGAAGATCAACGCTGTAACATCTCTTTGTTCATAGTGGAATCCAGCCAATAGGCTGTCAGTGCAAAAGAGTGGACGTAGGCTTGAAATAAGCCGAACCACTATAATCCGTGTGTTTAATTTTATCTTTCCTTCTCTCAGTCTTACGTTGATTATTGTTTATCTCAAATCTATCAACTGTCTAGTATTATGGAATTATCGAGAAAAATATTTAATGTACCTATTCACCCCCCTCTAGGTACTTATACTAGCTATATCAATTGGTATCAGAGCCTGTGTACTCACTTTATTTGAAGTGTTTTACTTCAGAGTAAAAGATCCATGGCTAGTATGCTAGCACCAGGGCTGATGGAAGGGCAAATGGAAAGGACTACAACATCTGGAAGAACAAGATAAAAGCTTTCCTACGATCAAAAGATCCTCTAGAATGGGACGTTGTAGAAAAAGGAATTACTCCTACAACTGCATCAGTCTCTGAAAGAGGGAAAGAAATTATTGAGACCAGCGGAATGACTCCGGAAGAGATAAACAAGAGACAAGCACTTGATGCAAAAGCAATTTACTCTTTATATTGTGCTTTGTCACGAACTGAATATAACAGAATATCTTCTTGTGTTACAGCAAAAGAAGTTTGGAATAGATTACATATTACTTATGAAGGAACAGATCGAGTGAAGGAAACCAGAATTAACATTCTCCTCGGTCAATATGAAGCCTTCAAAATGAAACCAGGAGAATCTATAACTGACATGTTTAGCCATTTTACAAATATTGTCAATGGTCTTGAGAATCAAGGACAAAAAATTTCTGATCCTATGAAGGTAAACAAGCTACTGCATGGACTCTCCAAGGATTGGAATCACATAAAGACTTCAATAAGAGAGACGCAAAGAATTATGCCACTATCGTCGACGAGCCGATTGGAACTCTTCGGCCTTATGAAGTGGAACAGATTAATGAAGACGAAGATCCAAGAGGTAAGAAATCCATTGCATTAAAATCAAATGATGATTCTGATGATACGATTCTGAAGATGATATGGACGACGAGGAGCTTGCTCTCATGATAAGAAGATTCAAAAACTGAATAGAAAAGGAAGAAGGTTCAACTCAAAGAAACAAAGTTTCCAAAGACAACAGACCAAGTCTGTTGATGATGAGGAACCAAACAGAGATGTAGTTTGCTTCGAATGTAAGAAAAAGGGACACATCAAACCCAACTGTCCTCTTCTGAAGAAGAAAAGAGGAAAAGCTGAAAAGTTTTGAAAAGCTCTCAAAGCCGAAACCTGGAGTGATACAGTGTGAAGAAAGTGATAATGAATATGCCAACCTATGTCGATGGCACATTCGCACTCGACTCGTTCTGGATCGACTCGGACATGTGAATTTGAGGTAAGTGATTTTAAAATTCCTGTCAAAATCTCTAAATACATTGATAAATTGTGTTTTAGTCTTAAGACTTCTCTCAAAAGAATTTCCAAACTTAAAAAGGAAAACTCAGCTCTAAAACAAAAGGAAAACATTTTAGAAGAAAGAGTTAAAAGTTTAGACTTGGATGTTTTTACTCTTAAAGAAAAAGAAGATAATCTTTTGAAAGAAAATGATTTTTTAAAAATTGACTTATCAAATATTTCAAAGAAATTTTCGATAGGGTCCGAAAAACTTGAAAAAGTTCTTTCAATTCAAAGACCTTACTTCAATAAGTCTGGTCTAGGCATGACAGCAGAAACAATTCCTTTGATTGATTTTCCTAAAGTAAAAAAAAAGAATTAAGAAAAGACCCTCGAGAGAAGCTTACAAAAATCATTTCAAGAAAGTTTTTGTAAAGTCTGTAGGTCGAAATGCCCTCATGTGTTCAAAGTGCAACAGTTCGGATCACTTTGAAAAAGAGTGTCCTATGGTTTGGAAACCTGTTAAGAAAGTATAGGCTAATACTGTTTATCTTACTAACACCAAAGGACCCAAGAAAATTTGGGTACCAAAGAAAACTTGAGACTCTATGTGGCATCCTTTTGTGGCATCCCGGAAATTCAATGACAGCCTTAAGGTGTGTTAAAGTCTTTAATTAGGTGATAGAATTTCTTTTGGCTTATGCCTTAGCCAATTTGTCTTTTAATTTGATGATTTGTGTATTTAAATTTATAGATTAATAATTGGCCATATGATTTATAAATTTAAATCTTAATAAACAAAGTGTCCCAAGACTTTGGCCAAGATGAAATTTGAATTTGGAAATATTTATAGAAAGGAATTCAAAAAAAAAAAAAAGAAAAAAAGATGGTTAAAATTTGAATGGGCCTTGGACCCATTTGGCCTAAAGCCTAGTGGGCCAATGGCGGCCCAAATAGAAGCCCACAAGAGGGAATTCGACCAGCCCAAGAGGAGTGGCCGGATGGCCCAACTCCAAAGCCCAACAAGCCCAAATCCAATTCAAAAATAAAAATGACAAGTGGCAAATGGCAAGAGCATGCATTGGTGGGATTGTAGGCAATCTCATGATTGCTAATCATGGGATTAAGGGAATATAAAAGGGATGAGGAGAGAGAGAGTGGCCGGTTTTCTTCATTCGGCCGAGAGAGAGGTGTGAGAGAGAGAGAGAGTTTGAGAGAAAGGGAGAGAAACCGAGAGGGAAGGAGGCGGAGCCGGAGGGGTGCGCCGTTCGTTCGCCGCCCGATCGTCGCCGTTCGTCGTTGCTTGTTCATCTTTAAGGCAAGTGGAGTCCGTAACTTCTCTTGCATGTTTGTTGTGGTGGTTGCATGTTAGATTTTAGGTGTGATTTGTGCGAAAAACCGAGGTAAGAGTTGGTTATTTGTAAACCGTGTGACTGTTCTTGTTCGGTTTGTTGAAGTCAGTAGCTTGTTCGGGCTTGCATGTGTGTTTGGAGTCCGATTTTGGCTTCGGTGTCTTCATGAAAGTTGAAGCTAACATCTTGTAGTATGACATACTGAAATTTCATAGAAAACGATGGAGATTTGAGGGGTCAAAAGTTCTATTATACGGAGACTTCAGATCTGCGAAATTTTCACTGACCTCTTGTTGATTTCTTGATTGCATGTTGATTTCTGTTGGAGATCTCACTTTGTTGTCTTCTTGAAAGTTGAAGGTAACACCTTAAGCTACAACATACTCAAATTTGAAGCAAAAAGAACAAGTATAGCTCGGTGAATCGGTTAGATCTTGAAAATGATGGTTCTGGTGAAGTATTTCGAGACACCCGAGACTTCATGGACTTAAATGGTGACCATACTTTGGTTATTTGACCTAGATCTCTTCATGAAACTTGTAAAGGACACCTTGGTACATAACATACTCAAATTTCAGAGGAAACGAAAGAGATTTGATGGGTGAGATCTAAAAATTTCAGAGAAGTGTGTTCTGGACGTCACGGTAGTGTTTCCAGAAGTTTCGTGGGGTTGTATAAATTAATCTAAAAAGAATTTGGCTTAGAGTTCTGAATGAAAAGTGTACGAAAATGTGTTGGCTATCACCCTGTGAAATTTCGTAATTTTTGAAGGCCATATGAGTATTTTAATTGAATTTATTTGGAAACTGTGCAAGTCTGGTTTATCCGAATATATGGATGCTATTTTGTGGAAATTGTGAAATTATGAGAAATTCAATTTGGCCACGAATTTTGTATGAAATTGTGATCCTATTGATTTGTTTAATGATTTTTGATATTATGATTTTGGGAAAATCATAGATATTAAATTTAATATTTATGAAAATAAATAAATATAATAATATAATAATAAAAAAATAATAATAAAATAATAAAATAATAATAATAAAATAAGGGATTATTTTATTGGCCATGAATTTCATTGAATTTGTGATGCATTGTTGTATGACATTGGTGTATGCATGATCATAAATTGTGATGCATGTGTGAATCATATGCCATGTAATAATAAGATTAAAAAGGATGGTGAAAGTGGAAAACGATATGCGAGTAAGAGGTTGTGGTGGAGGATGATGTCTGGTGGCCGAGTGGCATAATTCCAGAGATTCCCTGGGAGATTCAGGATGCTCGGAATGTGGGGGGCCGGAAGTCCGGTTGTATCGCGGATACATGCCCGGAGGTTCCTCGCGACATCAGGATTGGGGTGCGGGATGCCTGGCTAGAAGGGTAAAGGCCGGAAGCCCTGTCAGAGGTTTCTACCCGAAGGGAATGCCTCGTGATGCTAGTTGAGATGCAAGATGCCCGGAATGTGGGGAGCCGGAAGCCCGGTGGCCATGGGATGGCTGAGTTTGCCGGGAACCCTATCGGAGGTTTCTGCCCGAAGGGTTGATGATGAGATTGATGATTTGAGAAATGGGTGATGTGGTGATCAAAATTGAAAGATAAAGATGATAATTAACTCATGACATGATGATGCATGATGATGATGATATGTGATGTGATATGATGATCACCTATGAAAATATATGCATGATGATGCATGATGATGATGACATGTGATGTGATATGATGATCACCTATGATAATATATGCATGATGATGCATGATGATGATGACATGTGATGTGATATGATGATCACCTATGATAATATATGCATGATGATGCATGATGATGATGACATGTGATGTGATATGATGATCACCTATGATAATATATGCATGATGATGCATGATGATGATGGTGATGTGATATGATGATCACCTATGATAATATATGCATGATGATGCATGATGCATGATGATGATGTGATGATATGACATGATGATGATCCATGGCATGATATGCATGATGAAATGATAATAATGCATGATATGATATGCCATGATGATGATATATATATGATGTGATGATGCATGATACGCATGATTACAAGGTAAGTGATGCTTGCAACGTGTGATGATATGCATGATGCATTGGATATGTTATTGATTTCCCTATCTATGATGTGGTTGTACTCACCCCTTTTGGGGATAACATTTCAGATTAGCAAGTATGCCGCTACCGTTTCGATGAGCAAGTCACGCGTGCGTGGTACATTTTATGGTCTACCGTCCGATGTAGAGGTCGAGTGTGTGGAGATAGACTGTCCCTTTGTTCCCGGACTGACTTTTATCCGAGTACGTTGTCTAGTGATGTATGATAGGGCCTGGTGGGGGCCCTATCATTCGGGAGTTCATTTCGTGCACGTTCGTCGAGATGGAGCTATGCGAGGGATGTTGCCGCCGCCACCGCCTGATGCACCGGGTTGGGTGTGAGACCCACGCGCGATGAGTAGGAGCTGATCTTTTTTGATGTAGATAATCGACACTTTCGATGGGGGTTGTGCGCTTGATGTTGAGGGTTGATAGTTTCTTTTTGAGATTTTAGGCGGGACGTGGCGAGTCCTCGCTTTTCTTTTTTGTATCGACCCAAAAGGAGGAGTCCCATCTTAAAAGCATATGTAAATAAAGTGTCGAAGTTGTTTATAAAATCCTGATGTTTAGCTGGTGTGTATTGGTATCATGGTTAGTAAGGGGAGAGATGGAGATGTTTAATTTGCTTCCGCTATGAGTCGCGCTGGGACCGCTTTAAAAAAAAAAAATGCCTATGATTAAGAGCGCTTGTTTTAAGTACAAGATAAAAAAAGGTAATAAAGTGTAACATCGGCGCTGGTGACGACCTGCGAAGGGTTCGGGATGTCACAGCCGCCCTTTTTGGTATCAGCACGAATGGTTATAGGTGGAGTGATAAGGAGCCTCATTTGGAATTGAGGAAACATGATGACAATGCACACCATAAGATGTAAAACGAAATAATTGAATAACGGGTGATGAGAATTCACTCGTAGATCCCTAGTAGTTTATTTTGGATTGTCTTTAGGTGCCAGTAACATGTATATGTTACTTATGTAGTGATAGTAATTGCTTTGAGTTGAGGCAGTGTGTCTCAGATTATTCCTAAGGCAATGCTTGGAAATTGCAGGAAAGTTATGGTGCGAGCGGGAAGTGCTCATCCATCGAGGGCTGAAGCCTCTGCTGCAAGGGCTGAACCCCGAATGGAAGATATCCTGCAGGCATTAGCCAATATTGGAAATCTGATGGAGAGGCAGGTGCAACAACAGCCCGGAGCAGAACGCCGTACTCAAGGACTAGTGGAGCAGTTTTTAAAGCTGAAGCCACTTAAGTTTAATGGAATGGGAAGTCCTGAGGAGGCAGAGCAATGGATTGACGGGATGGAGCGAATTTTCCAACTGTTGGACTGCATTAATGTTGAGAAAATAGTTTTAGCAGAGTACCAATTGGAGGGAAATGCGAAGTTTTGGTGGAGAGCTTCGAAGGATATAATCTTTCCACCAGGTACTGATGTGAGCTGGGAAGAGTTTGTTAGAGCTTTTAATAGGAAGCATTTTTCTGACTGTGCTAAGGATAGGAAGATTACTGAATTTGTTCAGCTAGAACAAAAGGGGTTGACTGTAGATCAGTATGAGGCTAGATTTTCTGAATTGTCTAGATATGCTCCTAGATTGATTGAGGATCAGGAAGAGAAGGCTAAGAGATTCCTAAAAGGGTTAAGGACTGACATTAGAAAGCAGCTGGTGCCTTTGAACATAAGAGATTATAATGAGATTTATGAAAGGGCGTAGTTAGTGGA
Organism: Eucalyptus victrix; assembly: GCA_016097545.1. Lineage (NCBI taxonomy): Eukaryota > Viridiplantae > Streptophyta > Magnoliopsida > Myrtales > Myrtaceae > Eucalyptus > Eucalyptus victrix. The sequence continues at coordinate 8,930,848 of CM027844.1, read as the reverse complement.
GCAGGAGCTATTGAGAGAACGGTCGGAATTTAAGAAACCGTTGAATTTTAGTGATGTGAAAAAGGGGAAGAGGCCTTATTCTGGTCAAGGTCAGACCTGGAATGTGAAGAAGAAGGGTAATTTTGGGAATTTTGGAGGGGCAAGGAGTGGTCTGAATATAGGGAAAGCACCCTATCAGCCTGGTATTTGCCAGAGATGTAATGGGAGACATGGCCCAGGACCTTGTACGGGACAGCATAAATGTTTTGGCTGTGGACAAGTAGGTCATCTTAGGAGGAATTGCCCACAGGAGAGGTCGCAAGTGAGTGTTGGCTCAGTGCGACAAGGATATCAGAGTGCTGTTAGGTCAAACCCGCAAGGAAATCCTTAGAGACCACCTGCACAAGGAAGGGTGTATGCAATTACCCAGGAGGAAGTGGAAGCTTCCAAAAATGTTATCTCAGGTACGATTCTTATTAATGGTGAAAAGGCATATGCATTGTTTGACACGGGTGCAACGCATTCGTTTGTGTCTGAAAGATATAGATGCTTGAATAAGATATAAGTTATGCCTCTTGAGATGCCTCTTTGTGTTTCCACGCCTCTAAAGGATATTGTAATGTCTACGTTGGTGTGTGAAAATTGTAAGATATCAATGGGAGGAAAGGATATGGAAATAGACTTGGTTGTAATGGCTATGTATGATTTTGACGTTATTATAGGAATGGACTAGCTTCGTAAGTATCGGGCTAGAATGGATTGTTATAGAAGAGTGGTACAATTTGTTTTACCTGATCAGTCTAGTTGTGAATTTTTAGGAGGTCAAACCCATCTTCCTTGTAGCGCTTATTTCAGCAGTAGAAGCTTGTAAGTTACTTGACGAAGGATGTCAAGGGTACCTAGCCATAGTTAGAGATTATGCAAGGGAGGAGCCTAATCTTGAGGAAGTTCGTGTAGTTAACGAATTTCAAGATGTATTTCCTGAGGAATTGCCTGGATTGCCGCTAGAGCGGGAGATTGAATTTGAAATTGAATTAATGCCTGGAATATGACCAATATCAAAAGCCCCGTATAGAATGGCCTTAGTTGAATTGAAGGAGTTGAAAGTGCAACTGTAAGAATTGCTTGATAAAGGATTCATTAGACCAAGTGCTTCACCTTGGGGTGCACCGGTCTTGTTTGTGAAAAAGAAAGATGGATCGATGCGCTTGTGTATTGACTATAGGTAGTTGAATCAGGTGACCATTAAGAATAAGTATCCTTTGCCTAGAATTGATGATTTATTTGACCAACTCCAGGGAAGTTCGGTCTTTTCTAAGATTGACTTGAGGTCGGGATATCATCAGTTGAGAATTAAGAAGGAGGACATTCCTAAGACTGCGTTTAGAACTCGTTATGGGCACTATGAGTTCCTTGTTATGCCATTTGGATTGACTAACGCCCCTGCTGCATTTATGGATTTGAATGAATAGAATATTTCAGCCTTATTTAGACCAGTTTGTGATTGTGTTTATTGATGATATTATGGTATATTCAAAAAGGGCCTAAAGAGCATGAGCAGCATTTGAGAATAATTTTGCAGACTCTGAGAGAGCATAAGTTGTATGCTAAGTTTAGTAGGTGTGAATTCTGGTTGGATCGGATAATATTTCTAGGACATGTGGTGTCAGGAAAATGAATTGCAGTAGACCCGGCAAAAGTTGAAATGGTAGTGAATTGGCCGAGACCGACGACGCCTACTGAGATACGAAGTTTCTTAGGATTGGCTGGTTATTATAGGAGATTCATTGAAGGATTTTCAAGACTGGCAAGACCTTTAACTAAATTGACCCGAAAGAATGTGAAGTTTGAATGGAATGGAGAATGTGAAAGGAATTTTCAGGAGCTCAAAAGGAAATTGACTTCAGCTCCAATTCTGACTATACCTACTGGACCTGATGGTTTCATAGTGTATAGTGATGCATCTCACAAAGGACTAGGATGTGTGTTGATGCAGCATGGCAAGGTTGTAGCCTATGCATCCAAACAATTGAAACCTCATGAGCTAAATTACCTGACGCATGATTTAGAGCTAGCAGCTATAGTGTTTGCCTTAAAGATATGGAGACACTATTTGTATGGGGAAAAGTTTGAGATCTACACGGATCATAAGAGTTTGAAGTATTTTTTCTCACAAAAGGAGTTGAACATGAGACAAAGGAGGTGGATAGAGTTGTTGAAGGATTATGACTGTGAGATAAGATATCATCCAGGAAAAGTGAATAGAGTAGCAGATGCTCTTAATCAAAAGTCGGCCGCAGAAATAGCTAGTTTGAGGATGGCAGAATGGGAATTGTTGGAATATGTGGCAAATTCCGAATTTAAATTAGAAGTGGATTGTCTCACTGGTATGCTTAGTGCATTAAGGATTGAGCCAGAGATTATCCAGAAAATTAAAATTCTGCAAGAATCTGACCCAGAGATTTTGAAAGTGAAAGATGCTGTATCTTTAGGGAAAAGATCAGAATTTCAGATCTCTGATGATGGAATAGTGAGATGTCAAGGACGACTTTGTGTTCCCGACAATGAGGAATTAAGGAAGGAAATTCTGTCGGAGGCACATAAGAGTAATTATAGTATCCACCCAGGTAGTAGAAAGATGTACAGAAATTTGCGTCAGCAATTTTGGTGGAATGGTATGAAGGCAGATACGGCTAAGTACGTTTCTCAATGTTTGACGTGTCAGCAAGTAAAAGCGGAGCATCGTAAACCCGCAGGACTTTTGAGACCATTAGATATTCCAGAATGGAAATGGGAACACGTAACGATGGACTTTGTGCAAGGATTGCCAAGGACATCGAGGAGTCATGACTCAATTTGGGTTATAGTGGATCGATTGACTAAATCGGCTCATTTCTTAGCGATTCGCATGGACTACCCAATGGATAAGTATGCGGACATGTATGTAAGTCAAGTGGTACGCTTACATGGTGTTCCAGTGACCATTACTTCAGATCGAGATTCGAGGTTTACATCGAATTTTTGGAGGAGTCTCCAAGTTGCGTTAGGATCTAAGCTTCAGTTTAGTATAGCTTTTCATCCCTAGACTGATGGACAAACAGAAAGAGTAATCCAGATACTGGAGGATATGTTAAGAGCTTGCGTAATTGATTTCAAAGGAAATTGGGATGAAAGATTGCATTTGGTAGAGTTTGCCTATAACAATAGTTTTCAAAAGAGTATAGGCATGACACCTTATGAAGCATTATATGGAAGGAGATGTAGGACTCCTGTCTGTTGGAGTGAAGTAGGTGAAAGGAAATTGACAGGACTTGAATTGGTACAAGTTACCACTGAAGTTGTCGATATTATCAGAGAAAGACTTAGAGCAGCTCAGAGTAGACGGAAAGACTACGCAAATAGACGTAGGAGGCCTTTGGAATTTAGTGTAGGAGACCATGTATTCCTTAAGGTATCTCCAATGAAAGGAATATCTCGATTCGGGATGAAGGGTAAGTTAAGCCCTAGATTTGTTGGACCTTTTGAGATACTTGAAAGGATAGGGGATGTGGCTTATCGTTTAGCGTTACCCCCTAAGTTAGGAAATCTGCACGATGTGTTTCATGTATCGATGTTGAGGAAGTACTAGCCGGATCCTGGTCACATACTCGATCATGAAGCCATCAAAATGGATGAGAAAGTAAGGTACATTGAAGAGCCTGTGTAGATAATGGATCGAAAGGAGCAAATTCTTAGGACTAAAAAGATCCCATTAGTTAAGGTGTTATGGCGACATCATGACGTGGAGGAAGTCACATGGGAAAGTGAGGATCAGATGAAGGAAAAGTATCCCTATTTATTTCAAGAAGGCGCGAGTAGTGCTTGAATTTCGAGGACGAAATTCTCTAAGGAGGGGAGAATTGTGGCATCCCGGAAATTCAAAGCCGAGCCTTAAGGTTTGTTAAAGTCTTTAATTAGGTGATAGAATTTCTTTTGGCTTATGCCTTAGCCAATTTGTCTTTTAATTTGATGATTTGTGTATTTAAATTTATAGACTAATAATTGGCCATGAGATTTATAAATTTAAATCTTAATAAACAAAGTGTCCCAAGACTTTGGCCAAGATGAAATTTGAATTTGGAAATATTTATAGAAGGAATTTCAAAAAAAAAAAAAAAAGGAAAAAAAGAGGGTTAAAATTTGAATGGGCCTTGGACCCATTTGGCCTAAGCCTAGTGGGCCGAATGGCCGGCCCAAATGGAAGCCCACAAGAGGGAATTCGACCAGCCCAAGAGGAGTGGCCGGATGGGCCTAAGCCCAAGCCCAAATCCAATTCAAAAATAAAAATGACAAGTGGCAAATGGCAAGAGCATGCATTGGTGGAATTGTAGGCAATCTCATGATTGCTAATCATGGGATTAAGGGGATATAAAAAGGATGAGGAGAGAGAGAGTGGCCGGTTTTCTTCATTCGGCCGAGAGAGAGGGTGAGAGAGAGAGAGAGATCGCGAGAGAGAGGGAGAAACCGAGAGGGAAGGAGGCGGAGCCGTGGGGTGCGCCGTTCGTTCGCCATCCGATCGTCGCCGTTCGTCGTCGTGTGTCCATCTTAGAGGCAAGTGGAGTCCGTAACTTCTCTTGCATGTTTGTTTTGGTGGTTGCATGTTCGATTTTAGGTGTGATTTGTGCGAAAAACCGAGGTAAGAGTTGGTTATTTACAAACCGGGTGACTGTCCTTGTTCGGTTTGTTGGAGTCAGTAGCTTGTTCGAGCTTGCATGTGTGTTTGGAGTCCGATTTTGGCTTCGGTGTCTTCATGCAAGTTGTAGCTAACGTCTTGTAGTATAACATACTGAAATTTCGTGGAAAATGATGGAGATATGAGGGGTTAAAGTTCCATTATACGGAGACCCTAGATCTGTGAAGTTTTCGCTGACCTCTTGCTATATTCTTGTTTGCATGTTGATTTATGTTGAATATTTGACTTTGATGTCTTCATGAAAGTTGAAGGTAACACCTTAAGCTACAACATACTCAAATTTTAAGCAAAAAGAACAATTATAGCTCGGTGAATCGGTTAGATCTTGAAAATGATGGTTCTGGTGAAATATTTCGAGACACCCGAGACTTCATGGACTTAAATTGTGACCATACCTTGGTTATTTGACCTAGATCTTTTCATGAAACTTGTAAAGGACACCTTGGTACATAACATACTCAAATTTCAGAGGAAACGAAAGAGATTTGATGGGTGAGATCTAAAAATTTCGGAGAAGTGTGTTCTGGACGACGCGGTAGTGTTTCCAGAAGTTTCGTAGGGTTGTATAAATTAATCTAAAAAGAATTTGGCTTAGAGTTCTGCATTAAAAGTGCACGAAAATGTGTTGGCTATCACCCTGTAAAATTTCGTAATTTTTGAAGGCCATATGGGTATTTTAATTGAATTTATTTAGAAACTGTGCAATTCTGGTCATTATCCGAAATCATGTGCTATTTTGTGGAAATTGTGAAATTATGAGAAATTCAATTTGGCCATGAATTTTGTATGAAATTGTGATCCTATTGATTTGTTTAGTGATTGTTTGGATATTATGATTTTGGGAAAATCATGGATATTAAATTTAATATTTATTTATGAAAATAAATAAAATATAATAATAAAATAATAATATAAAATAATAAAATAATAATAAAATAATAATAATATGGATTATTTTTGTTGGCCATGAATTTCATTGAATTTGTATGCATTGTTGTATGACATTGGTGTAAGTATGCATGATCATGAATTGTGATGCATGTGTGAATCATATGCCATGTAATAAAAAGATTTAAAAAGGATGGTGAAAGTGAAAAACGATATGTGAGTAAGAGGTTGTGGTGGAGGATGATGTCTGGTGGCCTGGTGGCGTAATTCCAGAGATTCCCTGGGAGTTTCAGGATGCCGGAATGTGGGGGCCGGAAGCCCGGGAGGTTTATCGCGGATACATGGGAATGCCTCGCGACATCAGGATTGGGGTGCGGGATGCCTGGCTAGAAGGGTAAAGGCCGGAAGCCCTGTCGGAGGTTTCTTCCCGAAGGGAATGCCTCGTGATGCTAGTTGAGATACAAGATGCCCGGAATGTGGGGGGCCGGAAGTCCGGTGGCCATGGGATGGCTGACTTTGCCGGGAACCTTGACGGAGGTTTCTGCTCGAAGCGTTGATGATGAGATTGATGATTTGAGAAATGGGTGATGTGGTGATCAAAATTGAAAGATAATGATGATAATTAACTCATGACATGATGATGCATGATGATGATGACATGTGATGTGATATGATGATCACCTATGATAATATATGCATGATGATGCATGATGATGATGATGTGATGATGATCACCTATGATAATATATGCATGATGATGCATGATGATGATGACATGTGATGTGATATGATGATCACCTATGAAAATATATGCATGATGATGCATGATGATGATGATATGTGATGTGATATGATGATCACCTATGATAATATATGCATGATGATGCATGATGATGATGTGTGATGTGACATGATGATCATCCATGGCATGATATGCATGATGAAATGCATGATGATGATAATGATATATGATATGCCATGATGATGATGATATATATGATGTGATGATGCATGATACGCATGATTACAAGGTAAGTGATGCTTGCAACGTGTGATGATATGCATGATGCATTGGGATGTTATTGGATTTCCCTATCTGCTGAGTGGTTGTACTCACCCCTTTTGGGGATAACATTTCAGATTAGCAAGTATGCCGCTACCTGCCGTCACGCGTGGTACATTTTACGGGATACCGTCCGATGTAGAGGTCGAGTGTGTTGAGATAGACTGTCCCTCTGTTCCCGGACTGACTTTTATCCGAGTACGTTGTCTAGTGATGTATGACGTGGGCCTGGCTGGGGGTCCTGTCATTCAGGAGTTCATTTCTGTGCACGTTCGTCGAGATGGAGCTATGCGAGGGATGTTGCCGCCGCCACCGCCTGATGCACCGGGTTGGGTGTGAGACCCACGCGCGATGAGTAGGAGCTGGATCTCTTTTTGATGTAGATAGTCGACACTTTCGATGGGGGTTGTGCGCTTGATGTAGAGGGTTGATAGTTTTTTTTTAGATTTTAGGCAGGACGTGGCAGAGTCCTCGCTTTTCTTGTTTTGTATCGACCCGAGAAAGGAGGATCCCATCTTAAAATATATGTAAATAAAGTGTCGAAGTTGTTTATAAAATCCTGATGTTTAGCTGGTGTGTATTGGTATCATGGTTAGTAAGGGGAGAGATGGAGATGTTTAATTTGCTTCCGCTATGAGTCGCGCTGGGACCGCTTTTTAAAATAAAAAAAAAAATGCCTGTGATTAACGGCGCTTGTTTTAAGTACAAGATAAAAAAGGTAATAAAGTGTAACACCGGCGATCGAGTTGGTAAGTTTGAAGAAAGATCATATGAGGGCATCTTCCTTGGTTATTCTACATCAAGCAAAGCCTACGAATCTATAACAAGAAGAGCCAAGCAATGAATGTCAAATTTCAAGACTCTACGCAAGATGAATCTAGTCAAACTTAGTATGAAGAGTCTGAACCTACTCCAGACCTTCCAAAGCTTACAACTCAAGAAGCATCTTAGACTCTGGAAGACCAGCATCAAGCTTCATGAAGATTCAAATAAAGAAAGAGATCAACATCCGAAAATCAACAAGAATCGGAAGCATAAATCCAGTCATCTCAAAGATCTCATTATCGGCGAAAATTAATGAAGAAATTCGCAAATCCAAAAGACGTGAAGAGTCTAGTGTTGTGGCTCTCATTTCTTGAACCAAAAAGCATAGAAGAAGCTTTATCATAAAAGGGATCGAAATGCAAGAAGATCGAAGCTATGCAAGAAGAGCTTTCAACATTAATGATGTCAATTGACATCTAAACCAAAAGGTAAAACTGTTATTGGAGTCAAATAGGTGTTCGAAACAAGATGAATGAAAAAGGAAAAGTCGTTGCAAGACTCGTGGCCAAAGGATATATGCAAGAAAAAGGAATAGACTATGATGAGACTTACGCTCCATTAGAAGCTATTCGACTATTACTTGCGTTTGCTTGTTATAAAAATTTCAGGTTATTCCAAATGGACGTCAAAAGTGCCTTCCTAAATGGATTTATCTATGAGGAAGTTTATGTGGAACAACCACCTGGGTTTGAAGACCCAAAGAAGCCAAACTCGAGAAAAAGGCCTTGTATGGTTTAAAGCAAGCACCTGGCTTGATAGAATTAAGTTCTTAATACATAATGGTTTTGTCAAAGGTAAAGTAGATACTACTTTATTTATCAAAAAGGAAAACAAAAGCTTTTTACTTGTTCAAATATATGTGGATAATATTATTTTTGGATCCTCTAATGAAAGTCTATGCAGGAAATTTTCTAAGTCTATGATGAGTTTGAAATGAGTATGATGGGAGAATTAACATTCTTTCTTGGTCTTCAAGTAAAGCAATTGAAGGAAGGAACTTTCATTTACAAAAAAAATATGCTAATGATCTTGTCAAAAGGTTTGGATTGGAAAATTACAAAAAGACTGATATACCAATGTCAAGTTCTTTGAAGATAGACAAAGATGAAGAAGGGAAGAAAGTTGATCAAAAGCTGTACAGAGCATCATTGGTTCACTTCTTTATCTTACTGCTTCTAGACTTGACATTTTGTTGAGTGTTTGCATCTGTGCTAGGTTTCAATCAGATCCTAGAGAATCCCATCTCAATGCTGCAAAACGCATTATTAAATACGTTGCTTCATCTTCAAGCATCGGTCTTTGGTATCCTAAGAAGGGAGACTTTAATCTTCTGGGATATTCAGACGCAGATCTGGCCGGTTGCAGAGTTGATAGAAAGAGTACCTTAGGAACTTGCTAGTTGCTTGGAAGCAGGACAGTGTCTTGGTTTTCAAGGAAACAAAGCACTGTGGCTCTCTCAACAATAGAAGCAGAGTATGTAGCTCTTGGAAGTTGCTGTTCACAAATTCCATGGATAAAACAACAGCTACAAGACTTTGAAATTGAAGACTCATGCACAGAAACCAGATGTGACAATACCAGCGCAATCAATCTCACTAAAAATCCAATCCTTCATTCAAGAGCAAAGCATATAGAGATTCGACATCATTTCATTTAGAGATCATGTTCAAAATGGAGAAATCTCGATTCAATTTGTTGATTCAAAGAGTCAACTAGCGGATATATTCACAAAGCCTTTGGAGAAAAATCAATTCGATTTTATCCGTTCCAGACTCAACATTTTGAAGCTCGAGGAAGTTAAAGTCTAAAGACTCTCCAAACCTCAGACTCTAAACCCTCAGATTCAGACAATCATGGCTATAGACTGTAAGTTGCTATTATATCTAAACTCGAAAAGGTACGATCTTTCGTTCAGTTAATTTATAATTTCCGTGACAAACGGAATCTTGTCTTTTCAAAAGGATTAACTTCTATTTGGCAGTTAATGATTTTAAAAAGAGGTGTTTGTACACCTTCCTCGTGCCGATTGATCTTTCCTTTCTAAACTGAGTTAAATATATATAGTTTTCTTTTTCACCTAATCTTCAAAACCCTAAAAGACATTCTCCTCCCAATCCTGTCTCTACTTCGTGTTCATCTTCGAGAAAGTTGTCATCTTTTATTGGGAAAGCGAGTAAAGGAATCTTTCAGCGACAAGGAAGGATGTTTTCTTCGAAGAAGTCTTCAAGAATCGCGAACAGGGGACCACAGAGAATGAAGGAGGGGCCTACCCATTTCGATCTAACCGAAGAAGAAGATTTATCGAGTCAGCAACAGAGCCCGATTCACTCTCCACAACGTCACTCAACATCATCTACCCCACAAGGTGCGGGTCAACGACTGGAGGAAGAAATAATCGAGGATGCAGACCCTGTAAGAGTCCAAAAACCCTCTTTTATTTACAAGCTTTATTGTGCGTTGAAAAGCACTGGGACTCCGCTAAACTACGTAGATGATTTCTTTAAGGATAAGAATTATGGGAATGAGTATATATTTTTGCGACAAATGGAGGATTTGGGAATTGCTCCCAAAGGAAAGGCAGAGGAAGCACTTGCGAATATACCAAGTGACCCTCGTGTATCGGGACAGAATCCGACTGATGGGAACGATGATGATAAAATGTTCAGTGAATTTCAACCTAGAATGGGTATTGCTGCGAAGGTGAAGGGAAAAAGAATGGAGTTGTTTAAATCAAAGGAACAGGAGAATCTGTTCTTCAGATTGTTAAAACGAGGGGTGATAAACCCTAGGAGTGTTGATTTCGATTTCTTGGATGCCATTAATGTGAACTTAAGGGAGAAGTTCAATCTGCTTCAACTTGAGCAATTTTGCACAGATACCACAGATGGTTATGCGCAATTAACAGCATACTTCTATTCGAATCTTAGCTTTTTAGATGCGAATAAAATTTCATTCAGTGTTCGAGACCAGGACTATGTGATAGATGTGGACATGTTGGCTGACATAATTGGAGTTGAACGAGGACGCTATCAACCGATCAAAGTCTCAATTGCTTGTGCTTCATTGGAGCTTGTCAAAGATAGGGATACAGAGGGAAGAATTATCTATTCTAGGATGTGAGCCATCAATATCTTGCTTCACAAAATTGTGATCAACTCGTATCGAGGCCGAAGTCTACATCCAAGACTGACGTGTCTAATTCCGAGGCAAAATTGATGTACGTAATCAACTCAGGGAAGAAGTTCTCTCTCCCTCACACCATTCTCTTTCACATGTACAGAGCAATGTCGAAGGACAAGGGCCAATTGCCTTACCCAAGTCTGGTGACCAAGATCTTCAGACACTTGAATATTGAACCGCCACATACGCTTTGTGTTCGACCATGCGATAAAATGGTGGTAGGTTTGAAGATGCTGACGAAGATGCGTCTGAAAGAGCTTTCCAAGGCAATGGAGAAATTCAGAGTGAAGACTCCAATACCGTCTGCTTCAAAGAGAAAAGGGAAGGAGGCCATTGGTGCCCCATCCAAAAAGAAGAGAACTCTCATCTTGGAGGATGAAGATGAAGAGGAAGATCTCACAATCTCTGCCTTGATAAGGACTAGACGTTCTGTACCTGAATCGACGGAACTTTAGAAGAAACAGAGAGAAGAAGAGGAGCAAGCCAAGAACAGAGAAGAAGAAGAGCAGCGAGAGAAGGAGAAAGAAGCTGAAGAAGAAGGAGAAGAAGATAAAGAAAAGTCTGTAGCTGAAGCTGGAGAGAAGGAGAATCAAGATGCAGAAGAGCATGATCATCACTCTTCCCCATTTGAGGTCCTAGAGACAGGGGGAGATGGCAAGCAAGGAAGGTCCACACCTCATGCTGCCAATAGTGAAGGTCTAAGACAATCACCAACAGATCCAGAAGAGTTTCAGGCTTCTCAATTGCCTGAAGAAAGACATGATACGTCAACACCAAATCTGCAAGATTATACAGAAGCTCCATCATCTGCATTCACTCAATCTGAGAAAGCAAATGCAAGCACACAGACGAACAATTCAGCAGATTTTCGTCGTATTCTTGATGTTCTTCTGGAAATGCGGGGCCAAATCTATGCTCTGGACTATGAAATTCAAGTCATGAAGAATGCTGGACAAGCATCTTCGGTTACCCTGGAGGACAAAACGAAAGACCTCGCTCTACAAATTCAAGCCAATGCTAAAGGAGAGGAGGTAGCTCAACTAAGGGAAGACTTGAAGAGGCTAGAATGCATAGTCCAGTCGATGGGAGATTTCCAAATCGTGCGCATTCCCAAGCAGACCTGACTCCTTTCTCACCTTTTTTAATGATGACAAAAAGGGGGAGAATTGCAAATTTGAACGAACTCAAACTATGACTTTAAATTTCTTTTGAGTGTTTGAATGTTTGTTTTTTAGTATGACTTGAGTGAATTTGAGTGTGAAATTGAATTTGATTGACTTGTGTGTAGATTTCAATGCTTGACTGTTTGCATTTATATCAAGTGTTGTCGTATGGTATTACTCATGAAAGACTAACCAATTTTCTGTGGATGCGGAGTCTGGTTGTTTTATTAATCTTTATGAGATAGCCATATTGCTTGAGAAATGTTTTTGCAGGTCAAAGTTGTTCAAATCTATAGGAAAGTTTTGTTATCATCAAAAAGGGGGAGATTGTTGGAGAAATCTTTCCAGAATATTTTGAAGCTGACAAAACGTTTCTATCAGTCTAGTCTGGATATTTGCAGACCGTCTGTTTAAAGTCTGAAGACTTTCTGATCACCAGACTCAGCACTCAAGACTCAAGACTCAAGACTATTCTCATTGACAGTTTTTCTAATCCAATAACGAAGGCAATCCAGAGCCAAAGTATTTGGTCGAGGATTTAGTCCCATCCTCTGGAGAAGATCTCTTGGCTGGATAAAAAATAACGGATTCTTTTATACATAATCTAGATCATTTAAAGATCCGATGGTCGACGAAATATTCTTGGAATGTTCTATTTTTGGAAACCAAGATCCTGATTGTATGGGCGAACAGGATTGATGGGCTATCGTCAGGTTCCTTTAATAGCTAGAATGATCTTCTTAATTGATTCTGTCCAACGGGTAGATTGGAGAAATTCCTTTGGTAAGTGCCAACGGGTATGATGGCATAAAGGAGTATAAAAGGAAGACGTTCTAGTTACTTTAGAATATGATCGATAGAGAAATTCCAGAGTCTGAAGCACCTCGATTATTAGTCGATTCATTCTAAGTGAAATTGTATACACAGAGAGTGTTTATACTTAGTGAGACCTTGAGCGAGTGTAGTAGATCATCTACACCAAGAAATCAAGGAAGATCAACGCTGTAACATCTCTTTGTTCATAGTGGAATCCAGCCAATAGGCTGTCAGTGCAAAAGAGTGGACGTAGGCTTGAAATAAGCCGAACCACTATAATCCGCGTGTTTAATTTTCTCTTTCCTTCTCTCAGTCTTACGTTGATTATTGTTTGTCTCAAATCTATCAACTGTCTAGTATTGTGGAATTATCGAGAAAAATATTTTATATACCTATTCACCCCCCTCTAGGTACTTATACTAGCTATATCAAATACTACATTTGACAAAGTGTGTCAATTACATCAAGTACAATATGGATTGAAGCAGGCTCCTCGTACATGGGATTCTAAGTTCAGCTCCACCATGGAATGCCTTGGTTATAAATCTAGCCCTTATCACAGTGCTCTCTTTGTTCAACACACATCTCTAGGGTACATTCTACTACTTTTATTTGTAGATGATATGGCTATTACTTGCGATGATCACATTGGCATTACAATATCTAGTAGTATGTCGGTCTCACGTTTGAAATTAAAGATCTCGGGTGGCTCAAGTTATTTTCTCGGGCTTGGAGGCTACTTTAGATTCCTCGAGGCTATTAGCTTTGCCAAGCTAAATATGCTACTAATATTCTTTCTCTAGCAAGGCTCACCGGTAACAAGATTGCTACAACTCCTATTGAGACTAATGCCAAGTTTAATGATGAAGATGAGACTCTTCTTCTAAAACCTCATTTTTATTGATGGCCAGTTGATTGTCTTATATATATCATGCCGTGACTCAACCTAACACAGTCTACGTTGTTCACATTGTTAGATTGCAAGCCACTCATACTTTGCTATATCAGGGGTACCTTATTTCATGGTCTTCACTTTATGCCAAATCTACCTTGGAGTTGATCGTTTTGATTGTCACTCCACTACTGGCTATTGCTTCTTGATCACCATGATCTTCACTTATTCATATGTTGGAGACTCTCTAGATCGTCACTTCACTATCAGCTACCACTTGTTTCTAGATAACTCGCTTATCTCGCGGTGTAGTAAGAAACAACAAAATTATTATGCTTGCGATCGTTATTAGAGGACATAGGCGTCCGTCATAGGGTGGAGTCGTACTTTGAAACCGCCAAGGATAGATTGATGAAGCTTCTGCCATCGCAAATTCGCATTGCCATATCAATTGTCGAATTTAGGTGGCTGCGCTTGTAGTAGCTTGGATACGTGTCATGAAAATTTGGTCCCTTCCTTCTAAGCGAATTCGCTTTATGTTTTAAACGAGAGAGAGCCAACGGTTTTACGGAAATTTATGTTCCGCTCGTGGAGATTTTGCTGTTTACGGGATAAGCACACTAATGGTGCCATAAGTTGTGTACGGCGCTCACTTTGGTGCCAAAAGTTTCCGTCGGATCACTTAAGTGCCAAAAAATTTGAAAAACGCTCACTTTGGTGCCAATGCCAACGAAATTGGCCGGAAATCCGATGTGGCCTTTTTTTATTAATTTCTTATACCGATGTGGCTCGCCGAAGAGTCCAGTCAGCAAGTAAACCACCAAACGACGTTGTTTGGCACCCCAAGTCGAAACCCTAATCCCCAAATTGAGAGAGAGAGAGAGAGAGAGAGAGAGAGAGAGAGAGAGAGAGAGAGGCCATGGCGGCGGCGTTGTCTTCTTCCCCGAAGAACAACACCAGCATAGAGAGAGAAGCCATGGCAGCATCATCTTCTTCTCCAAAGAACAACACCAGCAGAGAGAGAAGCCATGGCGATGTCGTCTTCTTCCCCGAAGAACAACGCCAACAGAGAGAGAGAAGCCATGGCGGCGGCGTCTTCTTCCTCGAAGAACAACACCAACACCAGCGACTCTTTGAACAGAGCCCAATCTACCATCTCCATCTACACCCTCCTTGTTTCCCTCACACTCCTCGTCTTCTCTCTCTCTCTGCACCTTCAATCCCCCTTCTTCCTCCTCCTCCTCTGCCCTCGCCTCCTATTTTCCCATCACTTCTTGGCCGAGTGATGGTGGCCGAGCACGGTGACCGAGCAATGGTGGCCGAGCGACGGTGGCCGAGCACGGTGGCCAAGCGACGGTGGCCTAGCACGGTGGCCAAGCGACGGTGGCCGAGCAAGCTTGGTCGGCGAGGATGAACAAAAAAAAACCCCTAATTTCAATCACAAATGAGCAATACGGCGTCGTTTTTCCTAAGCCATCCACATAGGACGGCAAAACGACGTCGTTTTCTTAAGTAGGACAGAAAACGACGTCGTTTAAAGGGTTTATCGAATTTTTTTTTAAATATAAAGCCACGTAATCATTTTGGCCGGAATTTCTCGCCAATGGCACCAAAGTGATCGTTTTTTTTCCGATTTGGCACTTAAGTGATCCGGCGGAAACTTTTGGCACCAAAGTGAGCGCCGTACACAACTTATGGCACCATTAGTGTACTTATCCCACTGTTTACAGTAAAATTAGGAAGGAAATGAGGCAATTGAAAATTTTGCAAAGACCATGTCTTCACTTCCCAAGGTGAAAATATGTCTTGCTTTGTTTTTCTATGTTCTAAATCAGCACAAGCAAAGGAGACTTTTTGACAGTCTGTTATGGGAGAAAATATTGAGAAAATATTGGGTGTCTCGGACTGCAAATTCAGTGTGGTCTCGCACCACCCAGGAAGCGACACGTGGAGCCACGTGGAGGTGTTTATGGGACCATCTCAGAAAACTCCAAAATAGTTCATTTAATAATATATTTGCTAATCTAAAGAAAATAGAAGCACCGCCCATTTCTCTCGGAGAATGGGAGCTTGTGACTTCAGATATTGGTTTGTTTGACTTTTCTAAATTAAATGACAAAAGGAAGGAGCAATTAAGGAGGAACGCATTTTTGTGCTTAAGATAAATTGACGGAGCGTAGGTGGTTTTGCTCTAAGCCATGATTAGCTCGTTCATTACAGGTGATGATGGTAGGTGTAGAAGTTGGATGGGCCTCAGATTTCGTAAGATCCCAACATCACTCAACTGTGTTGACTCCAAAACTACAATGCCTAGTCGGACAATGATGATGTGATGGGGCGTAGAACTACGTGATGTGTCGTGGGGTTTGTCGGAATATTTGGTTTCTGTGAAGACTAATCTTGATTTTGGAAGGTTTATATCCTTGGATAGTAGTAAGCAGGTAAGCGATGGTGGCAGTTGACGGCCAGGAGATAATGCAGGGGTCAAGTCCCCGTGAAGAGAAAATCTTTGTATCAGTTCGTCTCAGGCCCTTGAATCAGAAGGAAATTTCTAGGAATGAAGTATCAGATTGGGAATGGATCGATGACAGCACCATCATCTACAGAAACAATCTCTCTGTTTCAGAGCGGTCCATGTACCCAGCTGCCTTCACATTTGGTAATTGAATCCCACTTATTAAGTTTTTTCCTTTCTTTCTTCTTTGCCTTCACTTGAGCACATTTACATGTTCTGTTGGATTTAGCATCCTGTGGTCTTGAGCCCACGTCTTCGAATTCCAACAAAATGTTTATAACGGTGAACTTTTTGATAAATGATTTGGTCTTTGATTTTATGGAAATCATTTATTGAGTTAAGGAAGCATTATGTTCAATATCTCTTAGTGTAATGTGATCTCCGTGTTGGCTGATATGCAGACAGAGTTTTCCGGTGTGATTGCTTCACAAGGCAAGTGTACGAGGAAGGAGCCAAAAAAGTTGCTCTTTCAGACGTCAATGGGATAAATGGTAAACTTTAACCTCTTCTCCTTACTTTCAACGATGCTTTGTTTTGTTGATATTTGCCTGAGATTGCAAACATCTGATGCCCAATGTTGCAGCAAGTGTTTTTGCTTATGGACAGACAAGTAGTGGAAAAACTTACACTATGAGTGGAATTACTGAATGCTTAATGCTACATAGAGAAGGTAACAAGTCGGATAGTACTCAAAGATCTCTTCCATTTTCACTTGCGACTTCTTACTCTAACATTTGCTTGTTAATAAAGATATTCTCCTGTTACTCAAGATCACAAGGAAAGAGTATTTCTGTTGAGGCTTTCTGCGATGGAGATCTACAGTGAGTCTGTGAGAGACTCAGCACAGATAGTACTCCACCGAGACTTCTAGATGATCCGGGGGTAAATTTTGTTGTAATATTCTAAAGAACTATGACCTCATCCAACATCACTCTGAGAGCTTGCTCTTTTGACAGAGAGGGACTACGGTTGAGAAAATTACAGAGGGACCCTGAAGGACTGGAGCCACTTTCGAGAACTTCTTTCTGTGTGTGAAGGTAAGGACTAAGGCTTCATTCAGTCGTGCATTGGATGAATTTCATGGTTGCATACTATATCTAGCAGCACAATAAAATGCTTAGGCTGATCATTGGATTTCACAGCTCAAAGACAGGTTGGAGAGACGTGCCTTAACAAAGCTAGCTCAAGATCACATCAGAATCTTAGACTGGTAATGGTGAATTCTATCTGTTTTGTGGTTAATTTTTATTAAAATGTCAAAGATTTATTGCTCATTGTTTTGCTGGAGACAACTGAAAGTTCGGCTCGTGAGTTCTTGGGGAACGATAATTCAAGCACTCTTGCTGCTACCGCAGCATGAATGTTCAGTACTCCACATCAACCTATATAAAGTTACCGGGAGAATATAATAGTTTCTTTTGGCTGCAGAACTTCGTGGATCTAGCCGGAAGTGAGCGTGCATCTCAGTCATTATCAGCTGGTGCAAGGTGGAAAGAGGGCTGCCACATAAATTGTAGTTTGCTGACTTTGGGAACAGTTATCCACAAGCTGAGGTGGCCTAACAGCCCCTTTTTTTGTTGTCTTCATCTTAGAGATCTTATAATTTTGTTGGACCATGCACTAACATGAACATAGAGCACCACTGCAACACCTTCTCTATGCCAAAGGTCCATTTCTTACACAATACTAGTTTACCTGCACAGACACATGACATACGAATCACAACATCACGAAGAACCAAGCCTTCTCCCACAAAATAGGACAGGCTATACAGATCCCGTTATGCAATTGCGCTCTATTTCCTCTCCTGCTTTGAGTAAATCCAAACTCTGAGCTCCGTTTACACATTTCATCCTCCATCGGGGTTTGTAATTGCTGCCCGTGGCAGGTTTAGTGCATGAGCACCCACATGTTTCGTTCCATTTATTCTCGTCTACCTGCCTGCTGTCAATACCAAGTGCTCACAGAGCTGACAATGTGTTTATCTCTGCTCTTCTCTAGTAATGGCAAGTACTTCTTGCACCAAATGCTTGGGCCAATTCACCAGACATGATATTTGCCAAAAGAATCTGTTCTATCTGGTCTATTTTTTCCCCCGGGGGGTTGGTTTGGGTTTCTCAGGCATAAATTCCAATGCATAGTTGAAAATTGTTGTTTTGAGGGAAATTGACTAAATTCTTAGCCTTCAGCTCCATATAGGTTACCATGCAAATTTTAGCATCAAGAAGACTAACTGTTTCAAAGCATAAGAACTCAAGACTCACACTTTTATAGAAGCATCTCATACTATATAATGCAATACAGGGGTCTAATCTAACACTTATCCACATATAATCAAGGTCTGACAAAACAAGATGGGATCTCAGTCCTCATCCAGGTCGTACTCAAGATCCTCCTCTGAATCATCTTCTTCTTCTTAATCTTCCTCCTCCTCAGATTTCACATCAGGATTCTCCTCCTCAAGTTCCTCCTCCTCAGGCTCCTCATCAGGGTTATGAAATTGTTATACAATAACCATTGAGACCACATCTCAGCGAGTTCTACCCCATAAGACTCGATTAGTAAACTAATACACTATCCGGGCTGCCTATGCACGCACAGGTCAAAGGACTTTGTGGCATCCCAGAAATTCAAAGCTAAGCCATAAGGTGTGTTAAAGTTTTTAATTAGGTGATAGAATTTCAATGGCTTATGTTTTAGCCATTAGTCTTTTATTTAGATAATTTGTGCTTGTGATTGTGAGAATTTAAATTTGATGGATTAATAAATTATGCTTGGCTATGTACTTTATAAATTAAATTTCAATGAACAAAAATGCCCTAAGACTTTGGCCAAGATGAAAATTGAAATTTAAAAAAAAAAATGGGAAAAAGGGGTTAATTTTTGAATGGGCCTTAGACCCATTGGCCTAAGCTTGATGGGCCAAGCTACTCGGCCCAAGAGGGAGTTCGACTGGCCCATTAAGGCCCAAAGGAAGAGGTGGCCGGCCCATGCATGGATCAAGACAAGTGGCACAAAGAAGGGCATGCATTGGCCTAGACTAGCATGCCATGCATTGGTCCATTTGAGTGGCATGTAATCATTAGCAATGATGGACATTTGGGGATATAAAAAGAGAGAGAGAAAGGAGAGTGACCGGTTTTGCTTCATTCAGCCGAGAGAGAGGGTGAGAGAGAGAGAGGGAGAGACCGAGAGGGAGAGGAGGCGGAGCCGAGGAGGAACGGCCGTGTGCCGCCGTCCGTTCGCCGTGTCCGTCCGCCGTACGCCGTCGACCGTCCATCCTAGAGGCAAGTGGAGTCCTCTAACTTCTCTTGCACGTTTGTACATGGTTTGCATGTTCGATTTTGGGTATTTTTAGTGAGAAAAACCGAGGTAAGGGTGGCTTGTTCTCAAGCCGTGTGACTGTTCTTGCTCGGGTTCTGGGAGTCAGTAACTTGTTTGAACTTGCATGTGTGTTTGGAGTCCGATTCTGGCTTCAATGTCTTCATGGAAGTTGTAGCTAACGTATTGTACTATAACATACTGAAATTTCGTGAAAAATGATGGAGATATGGGGGGTTAAAGTTCTATTTTACGGAGACCCCAGATCTGTGAAGTTTTAACTGACTTCTTGTTGGATTCTTGATTGCATGTTTATTTTGTTGAAGATTTGACTTCGATGTCTTCATGAAAGTTGTAGGTAACACCTTAAACTACAACATACTCAAATTTGAAGCGAAAAGAACAAGTATAGCTTGGTAAATCGGCCAGATCTTGGAGATGATGATTCTGGTGATGTATTCCGAGACACCCGAGACTTCATGGACTTAAATGGTGACGATACTTTGGTTATTTGACCTAGATCTCTTCATAAAACTTGTAAACGACACCTTGATACATAACATATCCAAATTTCAGAGGAAACGAAAGAGAATAGAAGGGTGAAATCTTAACATTTCGGAGATGTGTATTATGGACGATGCGGTAATGGTTCCAGGAGCTTCGTGAGGTTGTATAAAATAATCTAAAACGAATTTGGCTTGGAGTTCTTCATGAAAGATGCACGAAAATGTCTTGGCTATCACCCTGTAAAATTTCGTAATTTTTGGAGGTCGTATGAATATTTTAATCGAATTTATTTGGAAACTGTGCATTCTGGTTATTATCCGAATATCATGTGCTATTTTGTGGAAATTGTGAAATTCAATTTGGCCATGAATTTTGCATGAAATTTGTCACCTTATTGGTTTGTTTAATGATTGTGGGAAAATCATAGATATTGAATTTAATATTTATTTATGAAAATAAATAAATATAATAATAATAATAATAAAATAATAAGGGATTATTTTATTGGCCATAAATTCCATTGAATTTATTAATAAATAATTATGCATTGTTACATGTATAATAAGACATTGGTGTATGTATGATCATGAATTGTGATGTATGTGTGAATCATATGCCATGTAATAATGTGATCAAAAGAATGATAAATATGGATAAGGATAAGTGAGTAAGTGGTTGTGGTGGAGGATGAGGCCGGAATGTACAGAGATGCATTGCCGGAATTCCCTAGGAGATTCAGGATGCCCGGAATGTGGGGGGCCGGAAGCCCTGCAGGAGGTTTCTGCCCGGAGGGAATGCCTCGCGATGCCAGGATGTGGGTGCGAGATGCCTGGCTAGAAGGGTAAAGGCCGGAAGCCCTGTCGGAGGTTTCTGCCCGAAGGGAATGCCTCAAGATGCTAGTTGAGATGCGAGATGCCCGGAATGTGGGGGGCCGGATGCCTGGTGGCCTGGGAGGCTGAATGCTGGGAACCCTGTCGGAGGTCTTTGCCCGAAGGGATGATGAAATTGATGATTGAGAAATGGGTGATGTGGTGGTCAAATTTAAAGATAAAAATGAAAATTAAATCATGACATGATATGCATGATGATGATGATTATGATAATATGTGATGTGAAATAATGATAATCACCCATGATATTATATGCATGATGATATGCATGATGATGATGATATGTGATGTGATATGATGATCATCCATGGTATGATATGCATGATGATGATGATATGTGATGTGATATGATAATCATCCATGGTATAATATGCATGATGAAATGCATGATGATGATAATAATATGATATGCATGATAATATGCATGGTGATGATGATGATAATGATGATATGTGAAGTGATATGATGATCATCCATGGTATGATATGCATGATGAAATGCATGATGATGATAATGATATATGATATGCCATGATGATGATGATATGTATGATATGATGACACATGGTTAAAATGCGCATGGCTTCAAGGTAAGTTACGCCTGCAATGCATGTATGATCTCGCACTTTCTTTGCATTGAGTTGCTATTGGATTTCCCTATCTGCTGAGTGGTTGTACTCACTCCTTTTGGGGAATAACATTTAAGATTAGCAGTATGCCGCTACATGCCGTCTCGCGGGGGGTGTTTTATGATCTACCATCCGATGTAGAGGTCGAGTGTGCTGAGATAGATTGTCCCTCTGTTCTCGGACTGACTTTTATTCGAGTACGCTGTCTAGTGATGTACGACATAGACTTAGCTGGGGGCCCTGTCATTCAGGAGTTCATTTCTGTGCACGTTCGTCGGGATGGAGCGATGCGAGGGATGTTGCCGCTGCCACCGCCTGATGCACCGGGTTGGGTGTGAGACCCGCGCGCGATGAGTAGGAGCTGGATCTTTTTGATGTAGATAGTCAACACTTTCGATGGGGGTTGTACTCGTATGATGTGGAGAGTCGAGAGTTTCTTTTTGAGGTTTTAGGCTGGACGTGGCTGAGTCCCAGCTTGTCTTTTTGTTGTACCGACCCAAAAGGAATCCCATCTTGTTACATATGTATGTAAGTAAAGTGTCGAAGCTTGGTTATAAAATCCTGATGTTTAGCTGGTGTGTATTGGTATCATGGATTGATAGGGGGATAGATGGTGATGTTTAATTTGCTTCCGCTATGAGTCGCGCTGGGACCGCTTATATAAAAAAAAAATGCCTGTGATTAAAGACGCTTGTTCTTAGTACAAGATAGAAAAAGGTAATAAAGTGTAACATCAGTGCTTGTGGCGACCGCCGAAGGGTTCGGGGTGCTACAGACTTACCTTGGCCTCAGATTCTATTTACATATTAGCACAGTTCAATAGGCATCCAAGTAATCACACCACAGATCGATATCTTGATCAATCGACCTAGTCAATTTCATGTCAATCGGACCATTCATCGGTCATTTCAATTCAATCAATCAATTCAGGACATCAGATCAAAGTAATGATCAATCAACTTAATCGATTACATGTCATCTCGATCCTTTCTTGGTCAGCTCATGTCATACTATCTATAAGTTCGTTCATATCAAGACTACTCACTGCTAAGCTGATAAATAGATAGTATAGCTCGCTTCTGAGATGATCGGGTATACTGCTCTCTGCTAAGCTGTCATATCGCCCTTAGACTGATATAATATACCGACAGTGCTCAATCTAAGCTGATAAGATATAATGCTCTTTGCTAAGCTGCCATAGCGCCCGTAGGTTGATATAATATACTAGTATACTGCTTTCCGCTAAGCTGACATATCACCCGTAGATTGATATAGTATACCATCCCAATCATATAATCAAATCCATCTTTTTATCATTCTTGATAAAGTAGCCGTGTGTGGGGACACGGTCGGCCTTAGCCAAAATATAATATTTTTCTTTCCATAACTCTCACATTTTTTGTAGTCCACTCAAATATTTTTGGTAATATCAACCGATACCCTGTTATTTTTCAATTAATAACCAACAATTATCCAATTAAATAATAATTCCCACTTTCACAAATAATTCAATTCCGCACAAAATAAAACTCAATTAAATAAATGAACTGCACCATGACAATCGGCATAAAATTCCGGCCGTTGGCTATCCTAGCCTTATTTCTGAAAAATAAATAATTAATTAAATTAATTTTGAAAATAAATAAATAAATACTAAAAATCGAATTTAGGCCCATAATGCCTGATTGAAGCCCAAAACGGGTCGGGAAAAATCCCGAGATGCATTCAATAATTAGAAGTACGTCTCTACTTGCTAATTACACTAATCAATCACTTAAAATGCATCATTAAGTCACTAATCTAATCGTTCTAAACTAATCTAACCACCTAATTGCACTTAATTAAATCTAATAAACCTTTAAGCATAATTAGCAAACTAAGAAAGCATTAGTGAGTAAAACTCACTTGATTAATAATAGCAGAGATCGGAACACTATGACGACGGTGCGACGGCGGTCGAAATCCAAATTTTTGGCGGCATTGGCGGACGCTTAGGCCTGGCCTCAAGCCTTGCAGGCCCATAAAAAATCACTAGGCATGGACTTGGCTGTGGTTGGGCCTTCCTCGTGGGCCGGGCTTCGCTTAATTTCACACAGGCTACTGCTGGGCTTCAAATGAGCTGGACAACAACTAAAGATGGGCTGAACCAAGACTGAACATGGACTTCAAGCTGAGATGGGTTGACTGAGCTTGGGCCGAACTTGGTTGTTTGTGCGGGCTTCAAATGACCCAACTGCTGGGCTAGAATCCAATGTTTGTGGGCTGAACAAGAAAGCCCAATATGAGCTGCGATGGAAATGGAGGAGGATCCATGGGCCTGGTCTTTGCTAGGCTTGATGGACTGGCTTGTTGTGGCTGATCCACGAACTGAAGAAGACGTAGGCGAAGAAGGGAGTTGTTCGCTAGCGTCTTCGGTGGATGAGCAGAACCAAGAAGCAGCAAGGAGAGGAGTTGGGGTCTTTGATGCTGGTAGAAGGGATCGGTAGCTGGCGTCGTGGGCGTGAAGCAGCTACGGGGACACCTCGGCGAGCTAAAGACGTGTGGCAAGTGGCTTCGTTGGGTCAGCAAGCTGGTGGAGTGACTCCACTGGTTGACTGAATCTGGCAGCAACCAGCAGAAGCTGAAGACGCGTGGAGCTGCAGCAGGGTCGCACGAGGTCTTCGGTTGCTAATGAATGACCGGTGGTGTTGGAGGTTTGTTTGTCAAAACAATCTACGTGCGTTTGCCTTGTCCCACATAGGAAAAGTGGGAGGAAGTTGACTGATTTATAAGTGAAGGATTTCCTTGTGTACCTCAAGGAATGATTGGGTGGGGTTAGACCCCACCATATCCGCGTGCGGGTGCGCGAATAATTGCGCGGTTTAATTAGCACTAATCCCTTTGTTATTTTTTTTTTATCTTTATTATTCATTTTTAATCAATTCAAAGGCTGCCTTTTGTTTTGAGAATTTTCAGAAATAAATAAATAAAATGAAAATTCGAAATTTTATTTATTTTAAAAATATTATTATTATTATTCCGAATTTTGTTTGTATCTTTTAAAGACAACCTTTGGAAAAATTACTTATTCGGTTTGCAACTTTTCCCGAAGGGTTGTAATTGTTTGGTTTTCGACTTCTTCCGAAGGGTCGCATTTGTTTATTCGAACAATTTCTAAAGGACGTGTTTGTTCATATTTTTTGGAAATTTTTATGAATAGTTGCATGTAAGACTGTTTAATATATATACTTGTTGTTTTTCGGAAGAAAAAGTGTGATCATTTTCCGAACCTTCGTTCAGAAAAACTACAGCCAATTTTTCGATTATTTCCTAAAGAGATCCTAGAGAAATATTATAATTGCTATCTAATATTCTCTTTTGAGAATTTGTTGTATCCTAGAGGATTTTTGCCGGTGACCATTAGTAACTTTGTGGGGCAAATAATCCTTAAAGAAAGTGATATCAAGGTTGACCTAGCGGGGGCGTGGAGATGGCACGCGGCAGTGAGGGGGAGATCATTAGCTGCTTTTTCGCTACTGGGGAGGACACACAGGCGTGGACGGTAGCAGGGTGAAGAAATCCGTGAAGATGTGGGCGCTGGAGTTCTTCAATGGGGATGATTGGAGATGGAAACAAAGAGAGGAAAATGGTCGAGAAGCTGCCACAGGGGAGGGGATAAGCCAAGGAGAAAATATCCAATTTCATCATGATTTAGGCCAAAAGTCCACACATATTATCCTTTGCATTGATGGTATGTCCCCCTTAGTACTTTCCACCCAAATTTTCCACCAAATTAGTCCAAATTGAAGCTAAAATTGAAGCCCTTCCCATGGATCCGAATTTCATAATTTAAGCTTCAATTTCTTTACTCAATTCCCCAAATTGAGGTCTGATTTCAATGAAGAAAAACCCGAACAATTTCCTGCAAGTCCCCGACGTTCAAAGGCTCGATTTGGAAGTCCAAATTTCCATCAATTAAGCCCATCCAAATTTCCACTAATTTCCATGACGTCCTAAACGGCTTTCCATAAAAATCTCGGAATCTATGAAAAATCTTACGAGATCGAGTCGACATTTCTAGAATTTATTGTGACATGAAAAAATCTTCAATTTCTGAAATCGATTCAAATTCACGGTTAATTTCCATTTGACGCGTTTTTAGCGTGACTTAGACTACCAGGTAGTTTTTAGATATTTTTCGTGCAAATGACCCGTGGTCAGTTTTCTTTGAGCCACAATGAACCCACTCGGTACATTGGCGACTCTCGGTCATCATGAAAATCTCAATGTTTCAATTACTGGCACAGGGTACCCGAAACGACAAAAAATCGGTCTAGTACTGATCGACGAGAATTTTGGTGGAATCACCCACACTTTGATCACACCTCTCAGTCGAATCAACCTATCTCTGATTTCTGATCGATTTTGACAATGCCGTAATGACCCTTGCAGACTAACACGGTCGAACAGTCGACTTCTGGTCGAATTCTCAAGTTCATTGCATTAAAATCTCTTAATGACTTCCCTAGATAGTTTAGTTATCTCACGAGTGATCGGCTCTGAGAATAGGACTATAGATGCGTTGATGAAAGGCCCGATTTATTCAATTGAAAACAGTATTGGAAATTCAAGATGTCACAATGTTTACCAATTTTTCATCTTTGATTGTATGAGCAGAACAGTTACTAATATTAAGTTCCTATAAGAAATCGGGGTTTGGTCAAAGTATTGCGGTCTTAAGCTCTCTTTTCTTTCAATTTATCATTGATTTATTTTTAAACCTTTGATTATTGATCAAGAACTATCTCGAATGGCTCCGAAGGGAAGAAATCGACATAGTCCTTTCCAGGATTCCAACCGATTCGTATTCGGCAATCCTCACTAGGAGGATTTGCTAGAACTTCCATCATCCGTAAAACGAGTCCCGCCCGAAGTCATGTTGAACATTCACGAAATACACTATTGTTCACAAGTTGTGCTAAAGTGGTCGCCACAAATGCACGGTCAATGTTGTTATGTCGATAATGCTTCGTAGAAGTATTTACGAGAGGAATTGGCTAGATTGGAGAGTGAGCTGAGAAATCTAGGACTAGCGTCTGTTTCATCGATACTTGTTGTCTTGTTTCCAAAAAGGATCTCCAAATTGAGAAGGTGATGATTCTGCATTAGGGATTTTAATATTTTGATTCGATGTTTCTTATGTTTTTTTTAGGTTTTTCTCACTATCTATGGAAAAGGGAGGTACTTGTGTCACGCCCCGAACCCCGAGCGCGCCAACATCCCACCATGGTCATGCAAATGCGACATTCCCAGGTAGTGTCGCCGACCCCATTTATTTATTAATGCGCAAGCGGAACGTATTATAAAACCCCTGACAATGAAATACGGGATAGAAAAGCAGGAAACAATTTCACAACCAATCACTTACACAAACCAACGAGATTCGGACAAAGGCCTACGGCCAAAAGTCTACAAAAGATCAACTCTTAAAAATGAATTGTCCTACGGCCTACAAGTCGGACACGATCTCCAATCCTTATGACTTCACCTCTCCAACTCCTCAAGGCCGACCAAAGCTATCTGGCCGCTCCGTCCGCCGGGGACCTGAAATGGTTATTCAATAACCACTGAGACAACGTCTCAGCAAGTTCAACCCCCTAAACCCCTATTAGAAAGAAAATACGCCATAGGGTGGCCTAGCCACATCACACAGAGAACTTACCTCGCCTCAATTCCTTCCTGCAAGTTAGCACAATTTATATCACACAATTTCAGGTAGTAATAATAATTCAAACAATTGGAACGCCATCACTTTCATATAGATCACGATCGCACTTAGCACGCATTCCAATTATTATTCACTGTCACACAAGGGCATAGCCCACTCACAGGTCGACTATCTATTAACATTACGACATTTCGAGAAGAATAAAGGTCCAGTCGGTCCCGCCACTACTGCGACCAAGCCACGTCGTTCTATCGATAGCATTTCTAGAAGAATAAAGGTCCAGTCGGTCTCGCCACTACTGCGACCAAGCCACGTCGTTCTATCGACAGCATTTCTAGAAGAATAAAGGTCCAGTCGGTCTCGCCACTACTGCGACCAAGCCACGTCGTTCTATCGACAGCATTTCTAGAAGAATAAAGGTCCAAATCGGTCTCGCCACTCTCGCGACCAAGCCACGTCGTTCTATCGACGGCATTTCTAGAAGAATAAAGGTCCGGTCGGTCTCGCCACTCTGCGACCAAGCTACGTCGTTCTATCGACAGCATTTCTAGAAGAATAAAGGTCGCCACTACTGCGACCAAGCCACGTCGTTCTATCGACAGCATTTCTAGAAGAATAAAGGTCCAGTCGGTCTCGCCACTACTGCGACCAAGCCACGTCGTTCTATCGACAGCATTTCTAGAAGAATAAGGGTCCAGTCGGTCTAGCCACTACTGCGACCCGAGCCTTTCAACTAGCACGCGACAATTCGATACCGATCCTTGGATATTTTACATTTCACTCATATAATCCAATTTTAATGCCGAACTCGACACTTGGGATTTTATGAATAAAATCCACATTTATCACAATCAACACTCAAATTGCCACAATCAATCATCAAATTCAATTTCTAAATACACAGCAGCGATCGGCACGAAATTCTGAGAGTTTAGGGTCCCGACGAAATTTTTGAATTTTAATAAATAATAAATTTTATTCCGAAAATTAATTAAATAATAATATTCATATTTTTCATCATCCACGCTCAATTTATAATATCCAACCATCAATTTCAAAATCCGAACACACAGCAGCGATCGGCACGAAATTCTGAGTAACCGGGTCAAAAATAATTTTTCCGTTTTCTTTTTTTATATAAATAATAATATTTTAATAATTTCGGAATATAATATAATATTATAATTTCCAGAATTTCGAACATTTAAATAAATCAAAAATAAAACCTATTATGTCACATCAATGTTTATTATTAAATGAACTCTCTTAGCATTTAATTAAACATGCTTTAGATTAAACAAACCTCTTAATTTAAGTCACAATTAAATAAACTAAACTAACCACGTAAGCTTAATTAACTTAAGCTAATCACCCATAAAGCATAATTAACTCTCTAAGCGAGGTTTAGTGAGTTAAACTCACCCGATTAACGATCCGAGCGGACCAAAACGACGAGGACGACGAGGGGATCGACTTTCTCCAAAGCGGGCCAAGCATTCGGGGTCGGGAAGCCGGCCAAAACGGCCCACGAATGGGCTGCCATACCCATTTTTCCAGCTGCTGTCCGCTGCGGTTTAAGGCTGAGAAAGGGTAGATCCGGAGCTTGGATGAGGTGGAGAAGGACCGGGGAAGGTTGAGGGGTCGAACCGGACCAAGGCGGGACCCGAACGGTGGCCGGAGGTGGCCAAATGGCTTCGGCACGAGCTGTTGCAGCAGCTGCGACGTGAGCTAAGGCGGAGTGGGAGGCGAAGGCGGCGCGACGGCGGGCCGGCGAGCGCGCACGGGCAGCGCGGGGCAAACGCATGGCGGCGACGGCGGCGGCGACAACGGCAAAGGAGGCGGACGGCGAGGGACTGCTTCGGCTTCTTCCTCTGCAATTTTCTGGTCTTTTTGCACAAAGAAGATGGAGGAGTCGCACGGAAGAGAGAGAGGAAGAAGAGAGGGGAGGAGAGAGAAGAAGGGGGGCTTTTTCTTTTATTTTTCTCTTTCTTTTATTCAACAAAAATGGCCCACCATGACATCATGTGATGTCACCTTCCACTCACCATTTCTTGACAAATTTGCCCCTTCTAGAAGCTTTAAGGTAATTTAAAAATGTTAGGTCCATGGGCATACGAATTTTGAAACAATTGCCTTCCATTAATCACTTGATTTACTTTAAATCCATCTCAATTGGCCTCAATGCTTCCATTAAATATTCTCCTCATCCAATAGCTCATCTCGCATTTCAATTTTGTATTCCATTTTAATCCCCGGCTCCAATTGCATAAAAAATGACCTGATTAATTCAATTGAAATTAATACCGAAAATTCTGGATGTCACAACTCTTCCCCTCTTATAAAAATTTCGTCCTCGAGATTTAAACATTTACCAATCCTTATACAAAAGGTGAGGGTATTGTCGCCTCATCGAGCCTCACTCTTTTCCACGCTAACCCTTCAGTCTTGTGGTATTGTCCGACCATTTTGACCGAGGAGACCATCTTGGTATAGAAAATCTGCTCTTTCTAAACCAACAACTAAACTGCACTTCTCCCAGAGGACACTTTGTCATCCACATCTGATCTCTTTTCTCGGCTCCTTAATAAACTTTCGAACCTCAACGATTCAAAATTTCTAATAGTTCTGAGCAATCTTTACTCGACACTTGGTCGACAACCGTAAACACTTGATTTCGAGTTGACTCTCGACTTGCGATTTTCTCGATTTCGATCTCATCTCAACCGACCGAAATCATGTACACTCTGCTTTGCACTGATTAAAAAGAAACTATCTGACTGATCTGCTGAAACTGGGAACCTCTGGTCAAGATTTGGTATAACTCTAGCACTGATCTTGGCAACTGCAATCACTGACTACTGTACTGACTTTGGCCTGAAATCTTTATTCACTTTCTTTTCACCACTGAAATTATGTACCATCTGCTATGCACTGATTAATAAAGAATCCTCTGCAACTTTGCCAAATTTATAATCTCTGATTTAGATTCGAAATGTAATTCATCCCCGGCACTCCATGCCGGCGAATTATTTGATGCACACACACTTCGGTATACCCACTCTGTGACAAGTCAGAATCTTCGATTTCTGAAATCGAATTTAGATTGGCGGTTAATTTCACTCCGACACGCTTTTAGTGTGACCTAGGCTACTGGGTAGTGTTCAGAGCTTTTTAGGACAAATGATCTGTGGTCGATTTTCTTCGAGCCACAATAAACCCAGTCGACCCATTAGCGACTCTCGATTGTCGTGAAAATCTCAAAGATTCAAATACAGACACAGGGCGCCAAGACGATAGAAACATCAAATTAGTGTCGGTCGATGAGAATTTTCCAATTTAGTGGAGTCACCCACGATCGGTCATTCATCTCAGTCGAACCGATCTATCTTTGATTTCAAATCGAGTTTTATACTGTGCCGTAATGATCTCTAAAGATGAGCACGGTCAAGAAGTCGATCATTGGTCGAATTATCAAGTCTATTTGCCTTAATGTCCTTAATAACTCACCCAGCTAGTCTAGTCATCTCATGAGTGGCCAACTCAGAGAAAAACACTGTAATCGTGTCGATGAAATGCCCAATTTATCTAATCGAAATCAGAGTTCGAAATCTGGATGTTACACACTCAAAACAAGATCTATTCGTACTGTACCAAAGTGGACCAACTCCATCTATTGATCAACCACTATTCTCAAATGGTATCAGTAATCCCCTGAATCCTTAGTAAGCCATATGTTTCCATTTCCACTTGGGACTCTCAAGTGATGGTAACAATTCTCCCGGTTCGCATTACCAAGCTTCCACTTACTGACACTTCTGACACTTGCAACCTGGTCAACGGTATCTATCTTCATATCAGCTTACTAATCTAGCTTATGATTTACTTGCACCATCTGGTCAAAATTGCAATACTGTAGTGAACTTCTGACAAGATCTTTTCCCTGAGTGCTACACTGTCAAGTGTATTCAATCACTCATGGAACCCAAACTTTCCATCCTCAGAAGTCTTAAAGTCAGATTCTTTCTTGCCAGTGTCCTCTTATAAGATCTTCTGAACATCTTTGCTTGTCAACTAGGCGCCGATTCTAACTTGAACATTTGGTTAAATCTTGAGGGTGGCTATAAAATTCAAAAGGTAGCCTACCTCAATTTTGAAAACCAAATTTCGAATCATTTTCAAGTAAAGTCTATACTTTAGCCAGTCTATGCACATTTGAAGACTCTCGACTCAACACATTAATGACTCATTTCATTCCTCCAAGGTGATGCCCGATATCACTATTATAGTTCTACCAAAATTCTGGTTCACGACACCGCTTCGTATTCACTAATTGGGTCTCAACCGGTGGAACGGTTATGCAACAATCTTCTCATGTTGCATCAATACGTACCCCATCCTTTAAGCTCTGGAAATTATCCTCATACTTGTCAATGCCGATGAATTTCTCTTCTTTCTCAAGAGGTCAATCTTGCGATGATACTGATACTGAAAATTCTTTCACGAACCTGCTGTAGTAATCTGTCCAATCCCCACAGCTTCTGATCTCTGACACTGTTGTCGATCTCGATTCATTAACAACTGATTTGATCTTGGCTGGTCCACGGAGATTCCTTTATTTGTAATCACATGACCATTCATAGGGGCTCTCGTGATCCTCATCATTTAATGAACACCCTAGAACGTCGCTACATCACACGATTATCATTGATCTAGGTATTCTTCGAATACTCGATTTGTCAAATCTATGACAGCGGCAGGAGCGTTCGTCCAATCAAATGGCTTTACATTATTCTCACAAGGGCTAAATCAAGTGCAAAATGATGTTTTCAATATAACCTCATTCCCGGTTCTCAACTGACGATAACCTGTCCTCAAGTCGATCCTTGAAGACATCAACACTTTTTATAACAAGTCACCCAATTTGTCGATCTTTGACAATGAACACTTATCCTTCATTGTCACTTGATTAAGTCGACTATAGTTGATGCATAATTGCAACGAACCATTTTCATTTCTCTTTCCATAAAACTGATGTTTCTTAAGGCGATGCACTAATATGCATGAATTCCTCATTCATCAATCTTCACATCCGCGCAATTGGTTCTATCAATTCAAGCAACAACAACTGGTAGGAAACTTTAGAGAATGGTTTTGTTCCAGGTGCTAGCTCAATCATAAATTCTATCTCTTTCTCTAGCAACAATCTGACCATCCTTCTAACATCACTTCCAGGAATTCTTGGACTACTGAGGAGTTCTCAATTTTCAATTTTTCAATCTGTCTTATTTTTGACAATTGTCAAGTAACCTAGGCAACCTTCGTCTAACAAACGGATTGCCTCAAGTGATGAGGTTAAAGAAGTCAAGAACCCTTCTCGACTCTCAATAAAACTCGGTACTTCTACATGCTCCTGGAATAAGCTGGGTTACTCTACCATAACAATTCATCACCACAAAATGCTCAAGAACCAATTCTTTCTACACTTGACGAATAAGTCATACACCACAGCCAATCAAGTATAACTCTAGTCAATGGTTCTTTTCCTACAGCCTTAACAAACAACTGAAATTCCACACTTGCAATCCCAACATTCTCTGGCACAATTCTGATAAAATCACCTCAAAATATTCTTTCATTGAATAAGGCATAGTCAATTCCGTTTATGTTTTTCTCACCATACCTGGATACTGAATTCATCTAGGTTTCATCCCAAACTTTTGACTCATATCTGGTGAGTCTTATACTTCCTGTCAAGTGCCAGCATGCACTATTCTTTGTACCAGAGATCTATCCCAAAAATTTAACAATACGTTCTATGGCGCACTTCTCCTGAACAGCCCTATCAACGGTGACAACAATAACTATTGTAGATTTTCCATCTACTTATGTGGACAACCACAAATCATTGCCCGTACTTGCGACACTTACCACAATTTCCTGTCCTCAAAATACACGAGACTGATTCATACCATCTTCCATAGAACAACCTGTTTCGTTAATCTGAATACTGACCTGACTATGCCACATTTCCTATTGGGTGGAATAAAATACCATTCTGTCAACATTAGTCTTTACCTTGACCGAATTCCCAATTTGCTTGCACTGAATCTTGACTCAGATATCGAAATATATTCCCTGATCATCCTTCCAGGTTGGGCCTCAACAAAGGTAGCAACAACAACAACTTGATTCTGATCATACTGGCTCATCCAAACCCCAAGGAACACTTGCATCAAATCAATCTTATCGAGCTTAAGATCAATCAATGCTGCTACACTAGTACCAACCCGCGGTGGCACTCTTACACTCGAGCTGGCCAGAGTCAACACTCTGCCTTCCGAACCCACAACAATTAAAAGCAAGCGATTCATATATGACAAACAATTCTACCAATCAGCGATCAAAGACATGCACCAGTCATGAATTTAAAGGCCTTTCCTACTACTATCCCATAGGTCATCGCACCTTATCACTCCAATACCTAACCATTGCTCTGATACCACTTAAACGGGGATGTCACGCCCCGAACCCCGAGCGCGCCAACATCCCACCATGGTCATGCAAATGCGACATTCCCAGGTAGTGTCGCCGACCCCATTTATTTATTAATGCGCAAGCGGAACGTATTATAAAACCCCTGACAATGAAATACGGGATAGAAAAGCAGGAAACAATTTCACAACCAATCACTTACACAAACCAACGAAGTTACAGACAAAGGCCTACAGCCAAAAGTCTACAAAAGATCAACTCTTAAAAATGAATTGTCCTACGGCCTACAAGTCGGACACGATCTCCAATCCTTATGACTTCACCTCTCCAACTCCTCAAGGCCGACCAAAGCTATCCGGCCGCTCCGTCACGGGACCCGAAATGGTTATTCAATAACCACCGAGACAACGTCTCGCAAGTTCAACCCCTAAACCCCTATTAGAAAGAAAATACGCCATAGGGTGGCCTAGCCACATCACACGAGAAACTTACCTCGCCTCAATTCCTTCCCCGCAAGTTAGCACAATTTATATCACACAATTTCGGTAGTAATAATAATTCAAACAATTGGAACGCCATCACTTTCATATAGATCACGATCGCACTTAGCACGCATTCCAATTATTATTCACTGTCACACAAGGGCATAGCCCACTCACAGGTCGACTATCTATTAACATTACGACATTTCGAGAAGAATAAAGGTCCGTCGGTCCCGCCACTATCGCGACCAAGCCACGTCGTTCTATCGATAGCATTTCTAGAAGAATAAAGGTCCGTCGGTCTCGCCACTCTGCGACCAAGCCACGTCGTTCTATCGATAGCATTTCTAGAAGAATAAAGGTCAAGTCGGTCTCGCCACTACTGCGACCAAGCCACGTCGTTCTATCGACAAGATTTCTAGAAGAATAAAGGTCCAAATCGGTCTCGCCACTACGCGACCAAGCCACGTCGTTCTATCGACAAAGATTTCTAGAAGAATAAAGGTCCAAATGTCTCGCCACTATCGCGACCAAGCCACGTCGTTCTATCGACAGCATTTCTAGAAGAATAAAGGTCCAGTCGGTCTCGCCACTACTGCGACCAAGCCACGTCGTTCTATCGACGGCATTTCTAGAAGAATAAAGGTCCAGTCGGTCTCGCTACTACTGCGACCAAGCCACGTCGTTCTATCGATAGCATTTCTAGAAGAATAAAGGTCCAGTCGGTCTAGCCACTACTGCGACCCGAGCCTTTCAACTAGCACGCGACAATTCGATACCGATCCTTGGATATTTTACATTTCACTCATATAATCCAATTTTAATGCCGAACTTCGACACTTGGGATTTTATGAATAAAATCCACATTTATCACAATCAACACTCAAATTGCCACAATCAATCATCAAATTCAATTTCTAAATACACAAAGCAATGATCAAAACGAAATTCACGAGTTTAGGGTCCCGACGAAATTTTTGAATTTTAATAAATAATAAATTTTATTCCAAAAATTAATTAAATAATAATATTCATATTTTTCATCATCCACGCTCAATTTATAATATCCAACCATCAATTTCAAAATCCGAACACACAAGCAGCTGATCTAACACGAAATTGAACCGAATCAAAAATGATTTTTCCGTTTTCTTTTTTTATATAAATAATAATATTTTAATAATTTCGGAATATAATATAATATTATAATTTCCAGAATTTCGAACATTTAAATAAATCAAAAATAAAACCTATTATGTCACATCAATGTTTATTATTAAATGAACTCTCTTAGCATTTAATTAAACATGCTTTAAATTAAACAAACCTCTTAATCTAAGTCACAATTAAATAAACTAAACTAACCACCTAAGCTTAATTAACTTAAGCTAATCACACATAAAGCATAATTAACTCTCTAAGCGAGGTTTAGTGAGTTAAACTCACCCGATTAACGATCCGAGCGGACCAAAACGACGAGGACGACGAGGGGATCGACTTTCTCCAAAGCGGGCCAAGCATTCGGGGTCGGGAAGCCGGCCAAAACGGCCCACGAATGGGCTGCCATACCCATTTTCCCAGCTGCTGTCCGCTGCGGTTTAAGGCTGAGAAAGGGTAGATCCGGAGCTTGGATGAGATGGAGAAGGACCGGGGAAGGTTGAGGGGTCGAACCGGACCAAGGCGGGACCCGAACGGTGGCCGGAGGTGGCCGAATGGCTTCGGCACGAGCTGTTGCAGCAGCTGCGACGCGAGCTAAGGCGGAGTGGGAGGCGAAGGCGGCGCGACGGCGGGCCGGCGAGCGCGCACGGGCAGCGCGGGGCAAACGCACGGCGGCGGCGGCGGCGGCGACAACGGCAAAGGAGGCGGACGGCGAGGGACTGCTTCGGCTTCTTCCTCTGCAATTTTCTGGTCTTTTTGCACAAAGAAGATGGAGGAGTCGCACGGAAGAGAGAGGAAGAAGAGAGGGGAGGAGAGAGAAGAATGGGGGCTTTTTCTTTTATTTTTCTCTTTCTTTTATTCAACAAAAATGGCCCACCATGACATCATGTGATGTCACCTTCCACTCACCATTTCTTGACAAATTTGCCCCTTCTAGAAGCTTTAAGGTAATTTAAAAATGTTAGGTCCATGGGCATACGAATTTTGAAACAATTGCCTTCCATTAATCACTTGATTTACTTTAAATCCATCTCAATTGGCCTCAATGCTTCCATTAAATATTCTCCTCATCCAATAGCTCATCTCGCATCTCAATTTTGTATTCCATTTTAATCCCCGGCTCCAATTGCATAAAAAATGACCTGATTAATTCAATTGAAATTAATACCGAAAATTCTGGATGTCACACTTGTGTGTAATTATCATACATAAACTAGGTGTATCCTCCAACTTCTTCCTTGGTACGCTGCTGTGTCAGAAAGTCTTATTCATTTTGTACCGATGGTGAATTCCATCACTTCCATTAGTACGATTATCCTTCAGTGCACAATACATTCAATTTCCATCTCAATTGACATCTCTTGACCAAGATCATCCACTTGAAAGTTCATGTAGAAGTTGGTAATTTAACTTGGGAACCTAAGACCTAACAGAGAATTTTAAGAGCAATATCTTCGCCTGGCCTTTTTGACCTTCCCTGCAGAATGCATATTTTCCACAATTGCAAATTTTCTTCATCTTTCTCACCGTAGCATGTCCCTTTGGACCATTTTTAACATTCTGCACCTTTGGGCAATAACCCACAGCTTCACCATTATGGTGTTAGCATTTATAGCTGTGACTTTCTCATCAGCTTTTCTTTCATGTTATTTATTTATTTTTCAGTGAAAAAGATAAGTAGAGCTTATTTGAGCGAACCTTCTGATTTACCTGAATGTCCAACTGATGTTTTCTGCAATCTTTTTCTCCGCAAAAATTGTGAGATTGTGTTCCTTTTTTCATATTCATTCCATTTAATTTTTGCCATGATGCTGTCAACAGACATCTACTTCAGAGCTAAAAGCATACCAACCTTCACTTTTGTTGTAATTTGGCATAGAAAATTGGATGGCCAGTCGGTTTATGTGCTTATCCTTTGCTGGGATGAGTAATAACTTCAGCTGGTACCAAAATCAGTTCTAATTTGTGAAGAGCTAACTATGCAGCTTATAAACAGGCCTTCTTAATAGGTTTTTTTTGTAAAATTTCCATGTTGTCACCCCCTTTAAAGTTCAATGAACAGTGAAGCATTTTTTGTCCATTTATAAATCAGGAAACCACTTAATTATTTAACACCTTATTTTATTGTGGTTGTTCCCTCTCAAAGCTCAAGAAAGAGATTGCAGGATTGTCTCTACAACGAGACCTTGCTCAGTCTGAGGTTCAGGATTTGCACCGATTGGTTGTGGATCACGAACCTTGGAGTGCACAGGTAATTCTACTTAGATTCCTTGATGGATTTGCTGTCCTCAACTTATAAAACCAATTATTCTTCAATGAATCATCTGTTTATTTGATACTTCGGGTGGATGCATGCGGTGGTTACCCTAAACTTCACGTGGGAGGTTCATGGGAACTCAAGAGCCTGATTTTAGATACTCAAAACTGACGCAGATAATGAGTATGTGGATGTTGGTATCATAACATTTGATTCATGTCAATATTCAGATCAACACAGTAGGAGTGATTCAGATGGGCATATGATCCACATTCCCGACTTCGAAGAGAACTCTTACTCTTGGACCCCTCTTCACAGATCTCAATTTGGATATCTCATCACTCCAGGCGAAATAGCATATGTCCAGAGGACATTGGAGAATACACTGATGAAAATTCCGAGGACTTTTGCAGAGAAGTATGCTGCATTGAGATGGAAAAGCCAGACTCGAACTGCCATGGCACTGGTGGTATGTCATCAGTGGAGGAGAAGGAAGGCATCTCAGACTATATTGTGGTTGAGGAAAAAGGGAAATTGGGATCATCAACTTTGGAGGAAACTAGACAGTTAGACAGCGTCCCTTAAGATTATGTAGAACCTTCTCTTGAAAAAGCATATTCAATGATGCAGGAGAAAGAGTTACTCACATCCAGAAGTTTCAAGCTAGTTAGAAGTATAAGTTGTGAGTCAGGCCTCACAAATATTTCATTTTCAATTGAGGAGATGGAGATAAACCATAGCACACTGCCCCTTCGATGCGAAAAAGAATGTCCTGGAAGACCTGAGGATGCCAGAGAAAGTTTCCTTCACTGAAGTATGTGTCCAAAGAAAATTTGTCCGGTAGTGGTTCTCATAATTCACTGGAGCATTCTTTGGATAATGAGCTTCAAGCAGAGATGAGTCGGACAGTTGAGAAATGTGACAGCAGTATGGATTCTTCCTAAATAGAGGAGTCCATTGCTCAGCAGGAGGATCAACCTGGTCAGAATGGGGTGAGCTGTGTTCCCTGCCTTTTCTTTGTTCCTTTTATCACAGACATAATGAGCTATATAATGAACGATGGATTAATTATTTTGGAGGACCTTACAAATTTTTATTTTCTCCACTGGAATTTAAATATAACACAGGAGTTATTATGCTTTTTCGTTATCGAAGAATGTTATATATCTCTGCTATCTGATTCAAATATTTGGGCTTGACACCCCATGACTCAAGTGGATGAGAGTTATTAGGGGTTGGCCCCCGTGGATCAGACTGGGCTTCTTTTACATTGTTTTTGAAAACTTACAATGGACAGGGTACAAAAGCCATGGCTTTCAGATGTTTAAAGTTTGTTAAATGTTATAATTTAGAAAATTTTGATTCGTCTAAAGATTGTTTTTCTTTGTACAAATATATGATGACCGATGTAGTGATATTGCCCAGCTATGGTTTCAGCTATAAAAGTCTTGTCATACGTAAATGTGAACATGCAAGTAAGTTTGGATTACCACTCACCTGAATTTAAAGTGCTTTG
Source organism: Eucalyptus victrix (assembly GCA_016097545.1). Taxonomy (NCBI): domain Eukaryota; kingdom Viridiplantae; phylum Streptophyta; class Magnoliopsida; order Myrtales; family Myrtaceae; genus Eucalyptus; species Eucalyptus victrix. Next base: position 8,891,837 of record CM027844.1, on the reverse strand, counting down.
AAATTTGGAGAACGAACTGAGTGTTTGGTTACTACCATTAGATATGGATGTTTTGTCAACATACGCCCATTTTGCTCAGTGGGGACTCTTTTGATTGACAGGTACATGATATAAAACCAAATGTGATTGCACCTACTAAACACGTTAAGGATGTTGGCTTGGATCCAATTGAAGATGATACAGAAGGTTCTTTTGACTGGCTTTTACACTTCAAAAACTTGCGGAAGGAGACGTCAAACTGTGGAAGGAATGCAATGTCTCATTAGTTCACAGGAGCTACTTTTTCCTTCTGTTTAAAGGTGATCCGACGGATTCCATCTACTTGGAGGTAGAGCTCAGGAGGTTGTCGTTTCTTAGGGATAAATCTGCTCGCTGTAATCAAGCCCTGGAAGATAGTCAGGCCTTGACTGCTGTTTCAAGGTACTGAATTTTAATTATAAGAAACACTCGCTGCTTTTGTTAAATTCTCAGTAGGGACATATTCAGTCTGGGATTTTATCATGCTAAACAGCATACAAGATCTTCGTCGTGAGAGGCAGATGCTCACCAAGCAGTTGCAAAAGAACCTCACCAGGAAAGATAGAGAGATGCTCTTCCAAACTTGGGGGATTAGTTTCAATACAAAGCATAGAAGTTTGCAGTTAGCCCACCGCTTGTGGTCTGACACAGAAGATATGGACCACGTGGCCGAGAGTGCCAAAATTGTTGCAAAGCTTGTTGGTTTTGTTCAGCCAGAGGAAGCTTCCAAGGAGATGTTTGGCCTCAACTTTACTCCTTGGCGATCAAGCACAAAACTTCGCAAATGGAAAAGTACTATATTGTCTTTCTTGTGAACCTTTATTTTGGATGCTATTACATTTGCGGAAGGGTGACAAAATCGTTCCTCCAACTGTTTGAGATGGTATGAATTCCTTTTAACTGGTAACATATATGTAATTTAGATGCAAGTCATTGTACAAAAGCTTTGTAACATACTCATGAACAAATGAGGGCTTGCAGGTCCACTCACCGGTCCTGGCTCTCTTACATATGTGTTGGCGCATGAATGATGTTAATTGGACTAATATAATAATTTTTATGTTTCTTCCATCCTCTTACATGTTTTTTATTTAAAAGCTTTTAGCTGATTAAATTAGTAATTTCACTAATGACTCGTGGCATGCCCTCGTTGATTGCGACTCCTCAATTTCATTAGCCATTTTTTTGCCCTCGTGGTTTTCCTGACCTCATTGGATTGAGTATATGCAGACTTAAAATGCCTAAAACTAAAGAAAGAGTATCTTGTAATGGTTGAATGGCATCATCTCATTTCATTAATCACATAAGAGAGTAGTTACATGCAATTATTTGTTTGCACACTTAGAGAGAGAGAGAGAGAGAGAGAGAGAGAGAGGTTGACGCGTTGGGAGGATGGGACATATATCTATGTTCAAGACGCGGTGGGAAGATGGGACATATACATATGTTCAATTCGAAATATCATTGTAGTGGCTTATATTGAAGGAAGAGCCTCCTCGTAATCGTCAGGGACTGTAGGAAACAAGAAACCGCTTAAGCTTCACACACACAAAGATTTCCTAATAGTACTCCTACCAATGAAAAGGAAAGCAACTTTGTAGATTTGTTCTTATATGCTTCTTTTCTTAAAATATGATATAGAATGTAAATGATAGGCTATGTGACAGGAAAATATGATATCTATACCTCAGCGATTTGTATGTAAGCTATGTGAAAGTCTCACTTGGCATGCGTTGGCTATGAGCAGTAAGGTTAGTTCCAATGGTTGCTTTTGGATCCAACATTGGGTTATACAAAGATCAAATGATGTTGCCCACATGATTTGGAATTTTGATAGTGACAGGAAAAAGTGTAAATGCAAACTTGTTTTAAAAAGGCTATGTGACTAATTACGGTGTGGAGACTATATGAAAATTTGCTTTCTTCTATAGAACTCGCTAGGGACTTATATATAGGTTTGATATGCATTGCCTTGATATGGTGGAATGAGTTAATGAAATACTTATTTGATGAGGATCTCAATTGTTTGTTTCAACCACTAGTAAATAATTGTTGAAATTATCAATTCTATAAAAAATAAAAATCCATTATCATGAGTATAAATCACGTTTGAGATTTAATATTATTATTCCATACCTATTGTTGTCATCTGTAGATTCATCCATCTTGATCTCTTCTATCTTGTACAACGTATTTCCTTTTCCCTTGTCATGGACGTCAACAAAACCCTGAGCACCCTTTTTGACTACAGCACAGATATTCTCCGGTCCCTCGCACTCCTTGATCTCGTCAACTTTTTTCAATCACATCGAGGTGCCTAAACTCGAGTTCTTTGAGATGGAGCATTGCTCCTTCTTCAATAATCACGTTCTCAAGCCGAGGCAGCTTCCAAATCTTCAAGATCATGAGGCTTGGAAACCCATCTTTGGCGAACTTCAGGCAAGTGCCCAAGAAGGAATTGGCCAAGAGCCTGAAGGTTCTCAGTTGTTTCAGGAGACCACCCAACTAGGGCATCATGTCTATATCCAACTTCGAACCCGACAGAGTCAGTACCCCAAGCAAGATTGGCAAGAGCTGTGTCCAGATGGGTTTGTTGAGTTGGCCCAGCAAGTACAGCTCCAGCAGCTCGTGATGCTTTCCAGCCAACGACAGTTCGGGTATCGGGCCTATCTGCGATGTCACGGGCTTGGCTCCTTTCTTATCTTCTTTCACGGGCTCGGATACTTTTGTGCCTTCTTTCGTGGGCTTGACTTCTTCTGAGGGCTGGGCTTCTTGCGCAGGTTGGGCTTCTTCTGCAGGTTGGTCTACTTTCATTGCTTCTTTCGCAGGTTGGGCTTGTTCGTCGGACTTGGGTACTTCCACGGGCTTGGGTTCTTGGATCACCCCAAAGGTCAAGGACTGGAGATTGGTGAGCCCCAAGCTAATCCAATGCGCTACTGTTTACCCTGTAGCGCCCGAGGTGTCCTTACCCAAGTGTTGCAAGAAAAGCTTGAGCGTGGTGAGTGCTGTTAAGCTGTACATGAGACCTGAGGTCTCCTTATCTTCGCCAATAACCAGCCCGCTCAAGGTTTGGAGTGAAGACATTGACATTGTTGCCACAAGCCTTGAGGATGTTCTTCAAGTCGACATAAAACCTGGTAAGATGCAGGTGCCTCAAGTTCCTCGCCTTCCAAAAGGAACACGGTAGGAAAGTGATGTTGCGTGCATTTGGGAGTAGCTTCTCAAGGCTACTTTGAAGCCCCAAAGATCCTTGGGCCAAGGATGGGATGTTTGGCAAAAAAATTTCAAATCCCCTTTGGAAAATGTCAACCTTCACAAGGCTAAAAGCCCAAGGCAGGTTGGGGGCTGCCTTTGTCACGCCTCGATCTTCAGGCACATGCACATCCCTTACCTTGGTCGATTTTAAATGCAATATCTCAAGACTACGTATTGCTGACCCTTTCCTTTTTATTACGCATGCGGAAGCATATAATAAAAATCCCCAGATAGTAAAGCAATGGGATAGAAAAGCAGGGCCATAATTTTTCATAATGAAATTCAAAATCTTACTTTTATACATAGCACAACCCATAGTATTTTACCATATTAATCACAAAGGTCTGATCTCACACCTGTCTACAAGAACACAAGGTTCACACAAAACGGGATGGGATCTTAGTTCCCATCCGGGTCGTACTCAAGATCTTTCTCTGGATCATCTTCTTCTTCAAAATCTTCCTCCTCCTCAGGTTTCACATCGGGTTCTCCTCCTCAGATTCCTCCTCCTCAGGCTCCTCATCAGGGTCCTGAAATGGTTATACAATAACTATTGAGACAACGTCTCAGCGAGTTCTACCCCTAAGACTTGATTAGTAAACCAATACGCTATCTAGACAGCCTATGCATACACGGGTCAAAGAACTTATCTTGGCCTCGGATTCCACCTGCAAATTAGCATAGTTCAAATAGGCACCCAATCATAATATTACGAATCGAAACATCGATCAAATCAACTTAGTTGATTACATGTCAATTGGATCATCTCTTGGTCACTCCTAACCATACTATACAATTTCTAGTATAATACCTAGTCATCGAACCACGTACTTTCCCTCAGGTGCTGATTTTGCCAAGACAATGTACCAATCACCCATCCCATATATTTTCTAAAGCGCCGTTTTCGCCAAGGTGATGTACAATAAATACTTTATGTGCACACTCTTGGGCGTTGTTCTCGCCGGGGTGATATATTTAATCACAGAGCCAATATAAACAATTTACGTACAATCTCTTTTAGGCATTCCAATTGCTTTCGGCCACATGGGCACGATACTCGACACACATAAATACGACCACATAAGTACATTCCACGCCACAGGCACGTTCTACGCCACACATGCACGATTAATTATCGCTACACAGACATGATCAATTATTGTCACACAGGCATGATATATATTCAACAATTTACGTGCATTCTCTAAGGCATCCTATATGCCAAAGAGATGTAATAATCGCCGAGCCACACCACACAGCATTTCTTCTCATCTTTTATCATACCCGATAAAATATTGTGCTTGGGCACACGGTTGGCCTTAGCCAAAATATAATATTTTTCTTTCGATAACTCCCATATTTTCTGTAGTCCACTAAAAATATTTTTGACATTATCAATCGATGCCCGGTTATTTTTCAATTAATAACCAACATTAATTAATTCATGAATAATTCCCAAATTCACAAATAATTCATTTCCACACAAAATAAAGATCAAATAAATAAACGGACTACGCCACGATAATCAGCATTAAATTCCGGTCGTTGGCTATCTCTGCCTAATTTTGGGAAAATAATTAATTAATTAAATAATTTCAAAAATTAATAAATAAATACTAAAAATCTAATTTAGGCACGTAATGCCTAATTGGACGTCGATACAGACCTAGAAAAATTCCACAGCCCATTCAATAGTTAATATAGTGTGTCTACTCTCTAATGACTAAGTCTAACCACCTAACATGCATTGAGATTAACTAATATTTATTAATCTAGTCTAATCTAACCACCTAATCATACTTCATTAAACTAATCAACCTTTAAGAATCATTAACAAACTAAGCAAGGATTAGTGAACAAAACTCACTTGTTAAAAGCCGAGACCAGTTCTTTGCGACAGCGGTGCGATAGCGGCTGAAACTTGAATTTTCGACGGTGTCGACGAACACGCGAGCCGGGCCCAACAGGCCTTGCAAGCCCACAGCAAATGCTGGGCTTAGCTTCGAACTTGGGCTTCTTTACGGGCCTCAAGACTGGGCTGATCTCTTGGGTTGAAATAAGCCGAATTCCACGGGCCGCTAATGATGAAATCGTGGGCCTCAATTGTTCCAACTGCTGGGCCGAACCAAAAGCAGCTATGGAGAAGATGGTTCCGTTAAACTGAAGATTGCTGGGCTTCATATGTTGCTACTAGGCTCCAACAAAAAGAAAAGGAAACTGCTGGGCTTTTGCACTTGATGGGATTTCGTGGACGTGGGAATTGGCTACTGGTGAGTTGGTGGAGATCGAGGAGGTGTTGACCCAGGCAAAGGAGCTGGGGACAAGAAGCAGCTTCGGTCGTGGCTCGATTGCATAGATAGCAGCTTGCAGGTGAAGAGATGGGAGCAGGGGCGTTGATGCAGCGAGGAAACGTGGCAGCTTCGGTCTCCAATGGGCTCCACTGGACGTACGAAGAAACGAAGACGGCAAGCACATGGACGTGGCTTCAATCAACAAAAGAAAAGAGAGGGGCTTGATTGTTGATCGAGGGTGGGCAGGCTGTGGACACGTGGTGGAAAACTCGGTGGAATCCTGGGACTTCTTCGGTTGATGCTGCCACTTCGCTGGCGTTGAAGGAGAACAGACGGAGGGACAACTGACGGTGGAAGTGACGAGAAGAAATGAAAGTGAAGCAACCCACGGAAGAGATGAAGTTGACGCTGCGGTGTGCGTGGCTATGAGTGTCTGAAGGAGGGGGGGCTAAATCGTGAAGTAGAAGCCAACGAAAAGGGGAAAGTAGTCAACAACATTAGCCACTTCATTAATTGGATGTTCCCCTATTACTTTCTAACCAAATATCCACCAAAATAATCTAATTTGAGCGCAAAAATTCCATCCCCAAGTATAAATCCCAATTTCACATAACTTTGGCTTCCATTTCATCCTCAATGTCTCCAATTCAAGTCCTATTTTGGAGAAGAAAAAGTCCCCATAATTTCTATAAATTCCCATCAGCACATAGATCATGACATCACAGAACTTTCAATTTTTGAAATTGGACATGAATTTGCAATTAATTTCATTCGGGCGCGTTTTTAGCGTGACCTAGGCTACCGGGTAACTTTCGGAGATTTTTAATGCAAATGACCCGTGGTCGATTTTCTTCGAGCCACAATGAACCCACTTGAAACATTGGCGACTCTTGGTAGTCGTGAAAATCTCAAGGTTCCAATTACGGGCACAAGATACCCAAAATGACAGAAAATTGGTCTAGTGTCAATTGATGAGAATTTTGAAATAAGGTGGAATCACCCACACTTTGATCACACATCTCAGTCGAATTGACCTATCCCTGATTTCTGATCGATTTTGATAATGCCGTAATGACCCTTGCAAACTAGCACGGTCGAGCAGTCGACTTCTGGTCAAATTCTCAAGTCCATTGCATTAAAATTTCTTAATGACTTCCCCAGATAATCCAGTTATCTTATGAGTGATCGGCTCTGAGAATAGCACTATAGACGCGTTGATGAAAGGTCCGATTTATTCAATTGAAAACAATACTAAAAATTCAAGATGTCACAACTCTTTTCCTCTTATAAAAATTTTGTCCTCAAAATTTAAACCTGTACCAATCCTTAAACAAAAAAGTGGGGGTATCGTCGTATCATCCAATCTCACTTTCCCCGGTTACTTCTTCAGTCCTGTGGTGTTAGACCACTTTGACCAAGGGGACCATCTTGGTACACATAATATGTTCTAAACCACAATCTGAACCGGGCTTTCCACGTATGACACTCTGTCGTCCACGTCTAATTCTTTGAGATTTAGCACGTGGGTCGGGCAGGTTCATATGTCCTCAACCTCGACATGTGAAAGACGTCATACATTTGTGCCTACTTCGGCAACAATGCAAGACGATACATTATGATCCTGATTTTTTCTCTAGAATCTTAAATGGACCTACGTACCTCAGTTTCAATTTTTCCCTCCTTGCCAAGGCGTAAGGTATCCCTCATTGGTGACATCTTCAGAAAGATATAATCACCAATTTGGAACTCTAAGGGTCTTTGATGCTCTACAATACAACAATTCTGGCAGTTCTGAGCGGTCTTTAATCTGTTTCTGAACACGGCAACTGCAATCACTAATTGCTAAACAGACTCTAGGCTGCGATCTTTCATTCTCTAATTTCATTTCAACAACTGAAATTCTGACCACTCTGCTCTGCAATGCTTCAAAAGGAACTATTGGACTGTTCTGCTAAAACTGGGAACCTCGGTTATAGATCTGATATAAGTTCGTCATTGGCATTCCATGCAGATACACTATCTAACACACATACACTTCTGCATGCCTATTCCAATCGAGATCCTTCCATACAGCGATAAAGTGAGCCGACTTCATCAGTCTGTCGACCACTACCCAAATGGAATTATTACCCCTCTGACTTCTCAGTGAGTCCATCACAAAGTCCATCATGATGTGCACTCATATCCATTTTGGGGTCTCGAAAGTTTGTAACAGCCCCCTCCCTCCCCGAGCTTACAAAGATGTGCCTTAATTCTAATTTGAGTATCCGGCTCAATTCTGAGAGTGGCTATAAAATTTGGAAGGTAGCCCATCTCAAAGTTGAAAACTGAACCTCGAACTTTCTCAAGTAAGGTCCATTCTTTAACCAACATATGTGCAACTGAAGACTCCTAACTCAACACATCTGTGACTTAATTCGCCTTCCCAGGGGATACAAAATATCACACCCTAGTCATTCAAAAGTTCTGATTCACAGTGCTATCTCACATTCAATTCCCTCTAAAAGAATAAATATTAGAGACTTTCTTGGTCAATAAAGGTCCAGAATCTTTCTCCACATGACTAACGCCTCCAAGTCTTCAGTACGAAAAATTTATGTTGCGAATTCCAAGTCACACGTCGGGTAGTTCAACTTATGAGGTCTCAACTAGCGAGATGCGTATGCAATACTCTGACCATGTTGCATTAGCATGCAACCCAATCCTCTGAATGACGCACTGCTATAAATCTCGTATCCTCCACGATTAGATGGAATGGTCAGTACAGGTGCGGTAGTTAGCTTCCACTTACGCTCTTGGAAACTACACTTGCACTTATTTGTCAGCACAAACTTTTCTTCCTTCTTCAGTAGTCGAGTCAAAGGCGGGGCTATTGCTGAAAATCTCTCCACGAACCTTCTGTAGTATTCGGCTAAACCCAAAAAGCCTCTGATCTCCGACACTGACGTCAGTCTTGGCCAATTGATAACTACTCCAACCTTCATCGGGTCCACGGAGATTTCTTTGCTTGAAATCACGTAACCTAGGAAAGCAATATGAGTCTACCAAAACTCACACTTGCTGAACTTTGTGTATAATTCATGATCTCATACAGTCTAGAGTACTGTCCTCAACTGTCTCTCATGCTCCTCAACTGTTGTATCCACGACAGTCGCCTGGTAACCTTAACAACCCCCGTCCAACAAACGGGCTGCTTTAAGTGACAAGATTAAAGGGGTCGAGGGTCCTCTTCGATTTCCAATAAATTCGAAATTTTCATCCATCAACAGGTTAAACTGTATCCCATTGCGACAACAATTCATTACAACAAAAGCTCCTTGAGCTAAACCTTTTTATAGATGGTATCAACGTTATACATAGGTAGAATATTCAAGTGTAATCCTAGCCAGAGATTCTCCTTTTTATGACTTTATTACAACAACTAAGGTTCTATAAACTTTAACCAAAATTCTGCTACGCCACTCTGATAAAATTATTCTGGGAACACTACCCTTCCTATCCGGTGTATAACTCACTTCATCTTTGAGCTGGCGGCTTATACAATCCACCATGCAATGCATCCTGTGGTGCAATTCCTTGGTTCTGACCCATCTGTGGCGGTGGCAGTAACTGTTGCAGTCCCATCTATCTTTAGGGACAATCTTTGGCCAGGTGGCTATGCTGGCAACACTCATAACAAACTCTTGTCCTAGGAAAACACAAGGCCAATCCGTGTTGTCTTCTACAAAGGCGACACACACCAATTTGATTGGGTTCCGACTTTCCAATTGCACCCTTCCTGTTGGGTGGGACATGGAATCTACCCCCAGGCATGGGTCTCTTTCCCTGGCAAATTGCATCTCTGTTTGTATTGAATCTCGACCCAGATGAAGCGGCTCCTTCGTTATGATCTTTCTCAATCTTCTAGACTCTCCCATAAAGTTCATTATAAGTTCTCAGATCCAGAGAGACTAATATGCTTCTCAAGTCCGGTTTGAATCCATCCTTAAACATTTTAGCTCGGTTTGCTAGATTCTCAATCAGTTCTGGAGCATACTAAGATAGTTCAGCGAACTTTGCCTCATATTAGTCAACGGTAAGGGAATCTTGACGAAGACGTTAAAATTCGGTCATCTTCACCTCCCTTGCGGTCTCTGAGAAGTACTTATTATTGAAGGCTTCAAGGAAAGTATTCCACTCTTGAACAACACCTTCTGGAAAGATCGTTTCTCGAGCAGTCATCCACCAAGTGTTCACAACTCCTTCTAGCTGGTAAGTTTCTAAGACTACCTTCTCAGTCTCGTTGCACATCAGCAGTGCAAATGCTTTCTCAAGCTTCTGAACCCATGAAGAAGCAGTTTCGGGATCTCCTGTCCCAGTGAACAATGGTGGTTTCAATTTCAAGAATCGCTCCACCAGCTTATGGATTGGTCTCGCAGCGATCACTATCCCTAGTGGACCTTCAACATTCACTGCAGAGGGAGCAACGACAGGTGCAACTGCAGCAGCGGCAGATGGGCGGCCTCAGCGGCGGTAACGGCAGCTTTGATTGGAGCAGCTTGCTGATCTATTCTTGTACCCATTGCTTCCGGTACTCGCATAATCCCTTCTATTCTTGGATCATTAGGGACTCCTACCCATACATCTACAACAGGTGAAGTCACTCCACTCGCGCTAGCCTATGCTGGCGCTCGACCACAGCCTCCTCGGGTACCGATTTGAGTTGGTGCTTTACCTCGAACTACGGCCCTATTGGTCCTCTTTGCAAGAGTTATCGGCTCCTGGTTACTCATGACCTAGCTTTATCTACTAGAGCCTGTTTCCAATTCCACCACGAATTAGAAACAGAGTGACCCAAACAACAAGCAATTCTAGCATTCAGCTACTACAAACATGCACCAATTGTGAATTTTAAGGCTCCTGGTCACTCATGGCCCTATTTACAAGAGTTATCGGTTCTTGGTCACTCATGGCCCAACTTTATCTACTAGAGCCTATTTCCAATTCCACCACGAATTAGAAACAGAGTGACTCAAGTAACAAGCAATTCTAGCATTCAGCTACCATAGACATGCACCAGTTGTGAATTTAAAGGCATTTCCTACTACTGTCCCATAGGTCGTCGCACCTTATCACTCCAATCTCTAAACTTCGCTCTAATACCACAAAAAGGGGTTGTCACACCCCGATTCTCAGGCACGCACACATCCCTTACCTTGGTCGATTTTAAATGCGATATCCCAGAACTACGTATCGCTTACCCTTTCCTTTTTTTCACACATGCAGAAGCATATAATAAGAATCCCCAGACAGTAAAACAATGGGATATAAAAACAAAACCATAATTTTTCATAATGAAATCCACAGCCTTACTTTTATACAAAGCACAACCCATGTATTTTACCATACTATTCACAAAAATCTAATCTCACACCTATCTACAAGAACATAAGGTTCACACAAAATGGGATGGGATCTCAGTCCCCATCCGGATCTTCTTCTTCAAAATCTTCCTCCTCATGTTTCACATCAGGGTTCTCCTCCTAAAATTCCTCCTCCTCAAGCTTCTCATCAGGTTCCTGAAATGGTTATACAATAACCATTAAGACCACGTCTCAGTGAGTACTACCCCATAAGACTCGATTAGTAAAACCAATATGCTATCCGAGCTGTCTATGCATACACGGGTCAGAGGACTTACCTTGGCTTCAAATTCCACCTGCAAATTAGCACAGTTCAAATAGGCACCCAATCGTAATATCACAAATCGAAACATCAATCAAATCGACTTAGTCGATTACATTTCAAGCAGATCATCTCTTGATCACTCCCAACCATACTATACATTTTCCAGTATAATACCTAGTCACCGAACCATGTATTTTCCCTCCGGTGCCGATTTCACCAAGACAATGTACCAATCACCCATCCCACATATTTTTTAAGACGCCGTTTTCGCCAAGGTGATGTACAATAAATACTTTATGTGCATGCTCTCAAGCATCGTTTTCGCCAAGGTGATATATTTAATCACAAAGCCAATATAAACAATTTACGTACATTCTCTTCCAGGAGTTCCAATTGCTTTCGGCCACACGGGCACGATACTCGACACACAAAAATACAACCACATAGGCACAATCCATGCCATACAGGCACGTTCTATGCCACACAGGCATGATTAATTATCGCCACACAGGCATGATCAATTATCGCCACACGGGCATAATATATATTCGACAATTTACGTGCATTCTCTAAGGCATCCTATATGCCAAAGCGATATAATAATCGCCGAGCCAGGCCACACAACATTTCTTCTCATCTTTTATCATACCCAATAAAATATCGTGCGTGGGCACACGGTTGGCCTTAGCCAAAATATAATATTTTTCTTTCCATAACTCCCACATTTTCTGTAGTCCACTAAAAATATTTTTGGCATTATCAATCGATACTAGGTTATTTTTCAATTAATAACCAACATTAATTAATTCAAGAATAATTCTCAAATTCACATATAATTCAATTCCGCACAAAATAAAGCTCAATTAAATAAACAGACTACGCCACAACAATCAACATAAAATTCCAGTCGTCGATTATCCCTGCCTAATTTCCGGAAAATAATTAATTAATTAAATAATTTCAAAAATTAATAAATAAATACTAAAAGACCAATTTAGGCCTGTAATGCCTAATTGGGCGCCGATACGGACCTGGAAAAATTCTGTGACTCATTCAATAATTAATATAGTGTATCTACTAGCTAATGACTAAGTCTAACAATCTAACATACATTGGAATTAACTAATATTCACTAATATAGTCTAATCTAACCACCTAATCATACTTAATTTAAACTAATCAACCCTTAAGCATCATTAGCAAAACTCACTTGTTAAAAGCCGAGACCAGTTCTCTGCGACGACGGTGCGACAGCGACCGAAACTTGAATTTTTTACGATGTTGACGAACACATGGGCCAAGCCCAACAGGCCTTGCAAGCTCACATCAAATGCTAGGCTTGGCTTCGGACTTGGGCTTCTTTACCGACCTCAAGACTGGGCTGATCTCTTGGGCTAAATAAGCTGAATTCCTCGGGCTGCTGATGATGAAATCTTGGGCCTCAAATGGTCCAACTGTTGGGCCGAACCAAAAGCAGCTGTGGAGAAGATGGGCCCGTGAAATTGAAGATTGGTGGGCTTCGTACGTTGCTATTGGGCTCAAGCAAAAAGAAAAGGAAACTGATGGGCTTCTGCACTCGGTGGGATTTCGCGGACGTGGGAGTTGGCTGCTGGTGAGCTGGTGGAGACCGAGGAGGTGTTGACGCAGGCGAAGGAGCTGGGGACGAGAAGCAGCTTCGGTCGTGGCTCGATTGCGTGAATGGCAGCTTGCAAGTGAAGAGATGGGAGCAAGGGCGTTGATGCAGCGAGGAAACGTGGCAACTTTGGTCTCCAATGCGCTCCACTGGACGCACGAAGAAATGAAGATGACAAACGTGTGGATGTGGCTTCAGTCAACAAAAGAAAAGAGAAGGGCTTGATTGTTGACCAAGGGTGGGCAGGCTGTGGACGCGTGGAGGAAAACTCAGTGGAATCCTGGGACTTCTTCGATTGATGCTGCTGCTTCGCTGGTGTTGAAGGAAAACGGATGAAGGGGCAGTTGACGGTGGAAGTGACGAGAAGAAATGAAAGTGAAGCAGCACATGGAAGAAATGAAGCCAACGCTACGGTGTGTGTGCGGATGTGAGCGTCCGAAGGAGGGGGGCTGAATCGTGAAGTAGAAGCTAGCAAAAAGGGGAAAGTAGTCAACAACATTAGTCACTCCATTAATTGGATGTTCCCCTATTACTTTCCAACCAAATGTCCACCAAAATAATCCAATTTGAGTGCAAAAATTCCATCCCCAAGTATAAATCCGAATTTCACATAACTTTGGCTTCTACTTCATCCTCAATTTCTCCAATTCGAAGTCCTATTTTGGATAAGAAAAAGTCCCCATAATTTTTACAAATTCCCATCAGCACATAGCCCGGCTTGGAAGTCCAATTTTCCTTCAAACGAGCCCATCCGAATTTCCGTTAATTTTCCGCAACGTCCGAAACGATTTTCCGTAAAAATCTCGGAATCTCTGAAAATTATTTGGAGGATGAGTCGATGTTCCTAAAATAAATTGTGACACCATAGAACTTTCAATTTCTGAAATCGGACCTGAATTCACGGTTAATATCACTCGGGCGCATTTTTAGCGTGATCTAAGCTACTAGGTAGCTTTTGGAGATTTTTAGTGCAAATGACCCGTGGCCGATTTTCTTCGAGCCACAATGAACCCACTCGACACATTGGCAACTCTAAGTGATCGTGAAAATCTCAAGGTCTCAATTACGGGCATAAGGTACCCAAAACGATAGAAAATCGGTCTAGTGCTAATCGACGAGAATTTTGAAATCAGGTGGAATCACCCTCACTTTGATCACACATCTCAGTCGAATTGACCTATCCTTGATTTCTTATTGATTTTGACAATGCTGTAATGATCATTGCAGACTAGCATGGTCGAGTAGTTGACTTCTGGTCGAATTCTCAAGTCCATTGTATTAAAATCTCTTAATGACTTCCCTAGGTAGTCTAGTTATCTCACGAGTGATTGGCTATGAGAATATCACTATAGATGCGTTGATGAAAGGTTCGATTTATTCAATTGAAAATAGTATTAAAAATTCAGGATGTCACGGCCATGGGCTTCTCCACGAGCGGTCGTTGACGAAGGGTAAGCAATTGCGGGCAAGCATGTGGCATCCTAGAAATTCAAAGCCAAGCCATAAGGTGTGTTAAAGTCTTTAATTAGGTGATAGAATTTCCATGGCTTATGTTTTAGCCATTAGTCTTTTATTTAGATAATTTGTGCTTTTGATTGTGAGAATTTAAATTTGATGGATTTATAAATTATGCTTGGCCATGTACTTTATAAATTAAATTTCAATGAACAAAAATGCCCTAAGACTTTGGCCAAGATGAAAATTAAATTTTTTTTAAAAAAAAGGGGAAAAAGGGGGTTAATTTTCGAATGGGCCTTAGACCCATTGGCCTAAGCTTGATGGGCCAAGCTAGTCGGCCCAAGAGGGAGTTTGACCGGCCCATTAAGGCCCAAAGGAAGAGGTGGCCGGCCCATGCATGGCTCAAGACAAGTGGCACAAAGAAGGGCATGCATTGGCCTAGACTAGGATGCCATGCATTGGTCCATTTGAGTGGCATGTAATCATTAGCAATGATGGACATTTGGGGATATTAAAAAGAGAGAGAGAAAGGAGAGTGACCGGTTTTTCTTCATTCGGCCGAGACAGAGGGTGAGAGAGAGAGAGAGAAATCACGAGAGAGAGGGAGAGACCGAGAGGGAGAGGAGGCGGAGCTGAGGAGGAACCGCCGTGTGCCGCCGTCCGTTCGCCGTGTCCGTCCGCCGTACGCCATCGACCGTCCATCCTAGAGGCAAGTTCAGTCCTCTAACTTCTCTTGCACATTTGTATATGGTTTGCATGTTCGATTTTGGGTATTTTTAGTGAGAAAAACCGAGGTAAGGGTGGCTTGTTCTCAAGCCGTGTGACTGTTCTTGCTCGGGTGGTGGGAGTCAGTAAATTGTTTGAGCTTGCATGTGTGTTTGGAGTCCGATTTTGGCTTCGATGTCTTCATGGAAGTTGTAGTTAACGTCTTGTGCTATAACATACTGAAATTTCGTGGAAATTTCTGAAGATATGAGGGGTTAAAGTTCTATTTTACGGAGACCCCAGATCTGTGAAGTTTTCACTGACTTCTTGTTGGATTCTTGATTGCATGTTGATTTTTGTTGAAGATTTGACTTCGATGTCTTCATGAAAGTTGTAGGTAACACCTTAAACTACAACATACTCAAATTTGAAGAGAAATTAACTCGTATAGCCTAGTAAATTGGCTAGATCTTGGAGACAATGATTCTGGTGATGTATTCCGAGACACCTGAGACTTCATGGACTTAAATGGTGACAATAATTTGGTTATTTGACATAGATCTCTTCAACAAACTTGTAAAGGACACCTTGATACATAACATATCCAAATTTCAGAGGAAACGAAAGAGAATAGAAGGGTGAAATCTTAATATTTTGGAGATGTGTATTCTGGACGATGCGGTAATGGTTCCAAGAGCTTCGTGAGGTTGTATAAAATAATCTAAAAAGAATTTGGCTTGGAGTTCTTCATGAAAGATGCACGAAAATGTCTTGGCTATCACCCTGTACAAGTTCGTAAGTTTTGGACGTCGTATGAATATTTTAATCGAATTTATTTGGAAACTGTGCATTCTAGTTATTATCCGAATATCATGTGCTATTTTGTGGAAATTGTGAAATTCAATTTGGCCATGAATTTTGCATGAAATTTGTCACCTTATTGGTTTGTTTAATGATTGTGGGAAAATCATAGATATTGAATTTAATATTTATTTATGAAAATAAATATAATAATAATAAAATTAAATAATAAAATAATAAAATAATAATAAAATAAAAAGGGATTATTTTATTGGCCATAAATTTCATTGAATTTATTAATAAATAATTATGCATTGTTACATGTATAATAAGACATTGGTGTATGTATGATCATGAATTGTGATGTATGTGTGAATCATATGCCATGTAATAATGAGATCAAAAGAATGATAAATATGGATAAGGATAAGTGAGTAAGTGGTTGTGGTGGAGGATGAGGCCGGAATGTACAGAGATGCATTGCCGGAATTCCCTGGGAGATTCAAGATGCCCAGAATGTGGGAGCCGGAAGCCCTGTCGGAGGTTTCTGCCCGAAGGGAATGCCTCGCGATGCCAGGATGTGGGTGCGAGATGCTTGGCTAGAAGGGTAAAGGCCGGAAGCCCTGTCGGAGGTTTCTACCCGAAGGGAATGCGTCGCGATGCCAGGATGTGGGTGCGAGATGCCTGGCTAGAAGGGTAAAGGCCGGAAGCCCTGTCGGAGGTTTCTGCCTGAAGGGAATGCCTCATGATGCTAGTTGAGATGCGAGATGCCCGGAATATGGGAGGCCAGATGCCCGGTGGCCTAGGAGGCTGAATGTTGGGAACCCTATCGGAGGTCTTTGTCCGAAGGGATGATGAAATTGATGATTGAGAAATGGGTGATGTGGTGATCAAATTTAAAGATAAAGATGAAAATTAACTCATGACATGATATGCATGGTGATGATGATGATAATGATGATATGTGATGTGATATGATGATCATCGATGGTATGATATGCATGATGAAATGCATGATGATGATAATGATATGATATGCATGATAATATGCATGGTGATGGTGATGATAATGATGATATATGAAGTGATATGATGATCATCCATGGTATGATATGCATGATGAAATGCATGATGATGATAATGATATATGTTATGCCATGATGATGATGATATGTATGATATGATGACGCATGGGTAAAATGCGCATGGCTTCAAGGTAAGTTACGCCTACAATGCATGTATGATCTGCCTGCTGCATTGAGTTGCTATTGGATTTCCTTATCTGCTGAGTGGTTGTACTCACCCCTTTTGGGGAATAACATTTAAGATTAGCAGTATGCCGCTACCTGCCGTCTCGCGGGGGGTGTTTTATGGTCTAGCATCCGATGTAGAGGTCGAGTGTGCTGAGATAGATTGTCCCTCTGTTCCCGGACTGACTTTTATTCAAGTACGCTGTCTAATGATGTACTACATAGGCCTGGCTGGGGGCCCTGTCATTCAGGAGTTCATTTCTGTGCACGTTCGTCGGTATGGAGCGATGCGAGGGATGTTGCCGCCGCCACCGCCTGATGCACCGGGTTGGGTGTGAGACCCGCGCGCGATGAGTAGGAGCTGGATCTTTTTGATCTAGATAGTCGACACTTTCGATGGGGGTTGTACTCATATGATGTGGAGGGTCGAGAGTTTCTTTTTGAGGTTTTAGGCTGGACGTGGCTGAGTCCCAGCTTTTCCTTTTGTTGTACCGACCCAAAGGGAATCCCATCTTGTTACATATGTATGTAAGTAAAGTGTCGAAGCTTGGTTATAAAATCCTGATGTTTAGCTGGTGTGTATTGGTATCATGGATTGATAAGGGGATAGATGGTGATTTTTAATTTGCTTCCGCTATGAGTCGCGCTGGGATCGCTTATAAAAAAAATGCCTGTGATTAACGACGCTTGTTCTAAGTACAAGATAGAAAAAGGTAATAAAGTGTAACATCAGTGCTTGTGGCGACCGCCGAAGGGTTCGGGGTGCTACAACGCCTCTTTTTGGTATCAGAGCGAATGGTTATAGGTGAAGTGATAAGGAGCCTCATTTGGAAATTGAGGAACATGATGACAATGCACACCATAGGATGTAAAACGAAATAATTGAATAACGGGTGATGAGTGTTCACTCGTAGATCCCTAGTAGTTTGTTTTGAATTATCTTTAGGTACCAGTAACATGTATATGTAACTTATGTAATGATAGTAATTGCTTTGAGTGTAGGCAGTAAGTCTCAGATTATTCCTGAGGCAATGCATGGAAATTTCAGGAAAGTCATGGTGCGAGCTGGAAGTGCTCATCCATCGAGGGCTAAAGCCTCTGCTGCAAGGGCTGAACCCCGAATGGAAGATATCCTGCAGGATGGAGAGGCAAGCACAGCAACAGCCCGGAGCAGAACGCCGTACTCAAGGACTAGTGGAGCAGCTTTTAAAGCTGAAGCCACTTAAGTTCAATGGAATGGGAAGTCCTGAGGAGGTGGAGCAATGGATTGATGGAATGGAACGAATTTTCCGGCTGTTGGACTGCACTGATGCTGAGAAAATAGTTTTAGCAGAGTACCAGTTGGAGGGAAATGCGAAGTTTTGGTGGAGAGCTTCGAAGGACATAATCTTTCCACCAGATACTGATGTGAGCTGGGAGGAGTTTGTTAGGGCTTTCAATAGGAAGCATTTTTTTGATTGTGCTAAGGATAGGAAGATTACTGAATTTGTTCAGTTAGAACAAAAAGGATTGACGGTAGATCAGTATGAGGCTAGATTTTCTGAATTGTCTAGATGTGCTCCTAGATTGATTGAGGATCAGGAAGAAAAGGCTAAGAGATTCCTGAAAGGGCTGAGGACTGACATTAAAAAGCAACTGGTGCCTTTGAACATAAGGGATTATAATGAGATTTATGAAAGGGCACAATTAGTGGAGCAGGAGCTATTGAGGGAACGATCGGAGTTTAAGAAACCATTGAATTTTAGTGATGTGAGAAGGGGTAAGAGACCTTATTCTGGTCAAGGTCAGACTTGGAATGTGAAGAAGAAGAGTAATTTTGGAAATTTTGGAGGAGCAAGGAGTGGTCTGAATATAGGAAATGCACCTTATTAGCCTGGTGTTTGTCAAAAGTGTAATGGGAGACACGACCCAGGACCTTATACTGGACAGCATAAATGTTTTGGCTGTGGACAAGTAGGTCATCTTAAGAGGAATTGCCCACAAGAGAGGTCGCAAGTGAGTGTTGGCTCAATGCGACAGGGATATCAGAGTGCTGTTAGGTCAAACCCACAAGGAAATCCTCAGAGACCGCCTGCACAAGGAAGGGTGTATGCGATCACTCAGGAGGAAGCGGAAGCTTCCAAAAATGTTATCTCAGGTACGATTCTTATTAATGGTGAAAAGGCATATGCATTGTTTGATACGGGTGCAACGCATTTGTTTGTGTCTGAAAGATATAGATGTTTGAATAAGATAGAAGTTATGCCTCTTGAGACGCCTCTTTGTGTTTCCACGCCTTTAAAGGATATGGTATTGTCTACATTGGTGTGTGGAAATTGTAAGATATCAATGGGAGGAAAGGATATGGAAATAGACTTGGTTGTAATGGCTATGTATGACTTTGACGTTATTATAGGAATGGACTGGCTTCGTAAGTATCGGGCTAGAATGAATTGCTATAGAAGAGTGGTTCAATTTGTTTTACCTGATCAGTCTAGTTGTGAATTTTTTAGGAGGTCAGACCCATTTTCCTATAGCGCTTATTTCGGCAGTAGAAGCTTGTAGGTTACTTGACAAAGGATGTCAAGGGTACCTAGCCATAGTTAGAGATTATGCCAGGAAGGAGCCTAATCTTGAGGAAGTTCGCGTAGTTAACGAATTTCAAGATGTATTTACCGAGGAATTGCTTGGATTGCCGCCAGAGCGAGAGATTGAATTTGAAATTGAATTAATGCCTGGAACAGGACCAATATCAAAAGCCCCGTATAGGATGGCTTTAGTTGAGTTGAAGGAGTTGAAAGTGCAACTGCAAGAATTGCTTGATAAAGGATTCATTAGACCAAGTGCTTCACCTTGGGGTGCACCGATCTTGTTTGTGAAAAAGAAAGATGGATCGATGCGCTTATGCATTGACTACAGGCAATTGAACCAAGTGACCATTAAGAATAAGTATCATTTGCCTAGAATTGATGATTTATTTGACCAACTCCAAGGAAGTTCGGTCTTTTCTAAGATTGACTTGAGATCGAGATACCATCAGTTAAGAATTAAGAAGGAGGATATTCTTAAGACTGCGTTTAGGACTTGTTATGGACACTATGAGTTCCTTGTTATGCCATTTGGATTGACTAACGCACCGGCTGCATTTATGGATTTGATGAATAGAATATTTCAGCCTTATTTAGACCAGTTTGTGATTGTATTTATTGATGATATACTGGTATATTCGAAAGGGCCTAAAGAGCATGAGCAGCATTTGAGAATAGTTTTGTAGACTCTGAGAGAGCATAAGTTGTATGCTAAGTGTAGTAAGTGTGAATTCTGGTTGGATCGGATAATATTTCTAGGGCATGTGGTGTCAGGAAAAGGAATTGCAGTAGACCCGACAAAAGCTGAAATGGTAGTAAATTGGCCGAGACCAACGACACCCACTGAGATACGAAGTTTCTTAGGACTGGCTGGTTATTATAGAAGGTTCATTGAAGGATTTTCACGACTATCAGGACCTTTAACTAAATTGACTCGAAAGAATGTGAAATTTGAGTGGAATGGGGAATGTGAAAAGAGTTTTCAGGAGCTCAAAAGGAAATTGACTTCAGCTCCAATTCTGACTATACCTACTGGACCTAATGGTTTCACAGTGTATAGTGATGCATCTCACAAAGGACTAGGATGTGTGTTGATGCAGCATGGCAAGGTTGTAGCCTATGCATCCAGACAATTAAAACCTCATCAGCTAAATTACCCAACGCATGATTTAGAGCTACAACTATAGTGTTTGCCTTGAAGATATTGAGACACTATTTGTATGGGGAAAAGTTTGAGATTTATACGGATCATAAGAGTTTGAAGTATCTGTTCTCACAAAAGGAGTTGAATATGAGACAAAGGAGGTGGATGGAGTTATTGAAGGATTATGACTGTGAGATAAGATATCATCCAGGAAAAGCAAATAGAGTAGCAGATGCTCTTAGTCGAAAGTCGGCTATGGAGATAGCTAGTTTAAGAATGGCAGAATGGAAATTGTTAAAATCTGTAGCAAACTCCGAATTTAAATTGGAAATGGATTGTCTCATTGGTATGCTTAGTGCATTAAGGATTGAGGCAGAGACTCCAAAAAATTAAAATTTTGCAAGAAGCTGACCCAGAGATTTTGAAAGTGAAAGATGCTGTATCTTTAGGGAAAAGATCAGAATTTCAAATCTTTGATGATGGAATAGTAAGATGTCAAGGACGACTTTGTGTTCCCGACAATGAGGAATTGAGGAAGGATGTCGGAGGCACATAAGAGTAATTATAGTATCCACCCGGGTAGTACAAAGATGTACAGAAATTTGCGTCAGCAATTTTGGTGGAATGGTATGAAGGCAAATACGGCTAAGTACGTATCTCAATGTTTGACGTGCCAGCAAGTAAAAGCGGAGCATCATAAAGCCGCAGGACTCTTGAGACCATTAGATATTCCTGAATGGAAGTGGGAACATATAACGATGGACTTTGTGCAAGGATTGCCAATGACATCAAGGAGTCATGATTCAATTTGGGTTATAGTGGATCGTTTGACTAAATCGGCGCATTTCTTAGCGATTCGCATGGACTACCCAATGGATAAGTATGCGGACATGTATGTAAGTCAAGTGGTACGCTTACATGGTGTTCCAGTGACCATTACCTCAGATCGAGATTCGAGGTTTACTTCGAATTTTTGGAGGAGTCTTCAAGTTGCGTTAGGGACTAAGCTTCAATTTAGTATTGCTTTTCATCCCCAGACATATGGTCAAACAAAAAGAGTAATCCAGATATTAGAGGATATGTTAAGGGCTTGTGCAATCGATTTCAAAGGAAATTGGGATGAAAGATTGCATTTGGTAGAGTTTGCCTATAATAATAGCTTTCAGAAGAGTATAGGCATGTCACCTTATGAAGCATTATATGGAAGGAGATGTAGGACTCCTATCTGTTGGAGTGAAGTGGGTGAAAGGAAGTTGACAGGACCTGAACTGGTACAAGTTACCACTGAAGCTGTCGATATTATCAGAGAAAGACTTAGAGCAGCTCAGAGTAGACAGAAAAGCTACGCAAATAGACGTAGAAGGCCTTTGGAATTTAGTGTAGGAGACCATGTGTTCCTTAAGGTATCTCCAATGAAAGGAATGTCTCGATTTGGGATGAAGGGTAAGTTAAGCTCTAGATTCGTTGGACCTTTTGAAATTCTAGAGAGGATAGGTGACGTAGCTTATCGTTTAGCATTACCTCCTAAATTAGAAAATCTGCACAATGTGTTTCATGTATCGATGTTGAGGAAGTACCAGCCGGAACCTGGTCACATACTCGATCATGAAGTCATCAAAGTGGATGAGAAAGTAAGGTACATTGAAGAGCCTGTGCAGATAATGGATCGTAAGGAGCAAATTCTTAGGACCAAAAAGATCCCATTGGTTAAGGTGTTATGGCGACATCATGATGAGAAGGAAGCCACGTGGGAGAGTGAGGATCAGATAAAGGAAAAGTACCCCTATTTGTTTCAAGAAGGCGCGAGTAGTGCTTGAATTTCGAGGAAGAAATTCTCTAAGGAGGAGAGAGTTGTGGCATCCCAGAAATTCAAAGCCAAGCCATAAGGTGTGTTAAAGTCTTTAATTAGGTGATAGAATTTCCATGGCTTATGTTTTAGCCATTAGTCTTTTATTTAGATAATTTGTTCTTGTGATTGTGAGAATTTAAATTTGATGGATTTATAAATTATGCTTGGCCATGTACTTTATAAATTAAATTTCAATGAACAAAAATGCCCAAAGACTTTGGCCAAGATGAAAATTGAAATTTAAAAAAGAAAAAAAGAAAAAATGGGGTTAATTTTCGAATGGGCCCTAGACCCATTGGCCTAAGCTTGATGGGCCAAGCTAGTCAGCCCAAGAGGGAGTTCGACCGGCCCATTAAGGCCCAAAGGAAGAGGTAGCCGGCCCATGCATGGATCAAGACAAGTGGCACAAAGAAGGGCATGCATTGACCTAGACTAGGATGCCATGCATTGGTCCATTTGAGTGGCATGTAATCATTAGCAATGATGGACATTTGGGGATATTAAAAAGAGGGAGAGAAAGGAGAGTGACCGGTTTTGCTTCATTCGGCTGAGAGAAAGGGTGAGAGAGAGAGAAAAATCGCGAGAGAGAGGGAGAGACCGAGAGGGAGAGGAGGCGGAGCCGAGGAGGAACCGCCATGTGCTGCCGTCCGTTCGCCGTGTCCGTCCGCCGTACATCGTCGACCGTCCATCCTAGAGGCAAGTGGAGTCCTCTAACTTCTCTTGCACGTTTGTATATGGTTTGCATGTTTGATTTTGGGTATTTTTAGTGAGAAAAACCGAGGTAAGGGTGGCTTGTTCTCAAGCCGTGTGACTGTTCTTGCTCGGGTTGTGGGAGTCAGTAAATTGTTTGAGCTTGCATGTGTGTTTGGAGTCCGATTTTGGCTTCTATGTCTTCATGGAAGTTTTAGTTAACGTCCTGTACTATAACATACTGAAATTTCGTGGAAACTTATGGAGATATGAGGGGTTAAAGTTCTATTCTACAGAGACCTCAGATCTGTGAAGTTTTCACTGACTTCTTGTTGGATTCTTGATTGCATGTTGATTTTTGTTGAAGATTTGACTTTAATGTCTTCATGAAAGTTGTAGGCAACACCTTAAACTACAACATACTCAAATTTTAAGAGAAATTAACTCGTATAGCCTAGTAAATCGGCTAGATCTTGGAGATGATGATTCTGGTGATGTATTCCGAGACACCCGAGACTTCATGGACTTAAATGGTGACAATACTTTGGTTATTTGACATAGATCTCTTCAACAAACTTGTAAAGGACACCTTGATACATAACATATCCAAATTTCAGAGGAAACGAAAGAGAATAGAAGGGTGAAATCTTAATATTTCGGAGATGTGTATTCTGGACGATGCGGTAATGGTTCCAAGAGCTTCATGAGGTTGTATAAAATAATCTAAAAAGAATTTGGCTTGGAGTTCTTCATGAAAGATGCACGAAAATGTCTTGGCTATCACCCTGTACAAGTTCGTAAGTTTTGGACGTCGTATGAATATTTTAATTGAATTTATTTGGAAACTGTGCATTCTGGTTATTATCCGAATATCATGTGCTATTTTGTGGAAATTGTGAAATTCAATTTGGCCATGAGTTTTGCATGAAATTTGTCACCTTATTGGTTTGTTTAATGATTGTGGGAAAATCATAGATATTGAATTTAATATTTGTTTATGAAAATAAATATAATAATAATAAAATTAAATAATAAAATAATAATAAAAAATAAAAAGGGATTATTTTATTGGCCATAAATTTCATTGAATTTATTAATAAATAATTATGCATTGTTACATGTATAATAAGACATTGGTGTATGTATGATCATGAATTGTGATGTATGTGTGAATCATATGCCATGTAATAATGAGATCAAAAGAATGATAAATATGGATAAGGATAAGTGAGTAAGTGGTTGTGGTGGAGGATGAGGCTGGATTGTACAGAGATGCATTGCTGGAATTCGCTGGGAGATTCAGGATGCCCGGAATGTGAGGGGCCGGAAGCCCCCTCGGAGGTTTCTGTCCGAAGGGAATGCCTCGCGATGCCAGGATGTGAGTGCGAGATGCCTGGCTAGAAGGGTAAAGGCCGGAAGCCCTGTCGGAGGTTTCTGCCCGAAGGGAATGCCTCACGATGCCAGTTGAGATGCGAGATGCCCGGAATGTGGGGGGTCGGATGCCCGGTGGCTTGGGAGGCTGAATGCTAGGAACCCTGTCGGAGGTCTTTGCCCAGAGGGATGATGAAATTGATGATTGAGAAATGGGTGATGTGGTGATCAAATTTAAAGATAAAGATGAAAATTAAATCATGACATAATATGCATGGTGATGATGATGATAATGATGATATGTGATGTGATATGATGATCATCCATGGTATGATATGCATGATGAAAAGCATGATGATGATAATGATATGATATGCATGATAACATGCATGGTGATGATGATGATAATGATGATATGTGATGTGATATGATGATCATCCATGGTATGATATGCATGATGAAATGCATGATGATGATAATGATGATATGTGATGTGATATGATGATCATCCATGGTATGATATGCATGATGAAATGCATGATGATGATAATGATATGATATGCATGATAATATGCATGGTTATGATGATGATAATGATGATATGTGATGTAATATGATGATCATCCATGGTATGATATGCATGATTAAATGCATGATGATGATAATAATATGATATGCATGATAATATGCATGGTGATGATGATGATAATGATGATATGTGAAGTGATATGATGATCATCCATGATATGATATGCATGATGAAATGCATGATGATGATAATGATATATGATATGCCATTATGATGATGATATGTATGATATGATGACGCATGGTTAAAATGTGCATGGCTTCAAGGTAAGTTACGCCTACAATGCATGTTTGATGTGCCTGCTACATTGAATTGCTATTGGATTTCCCTACCTGCTGAGTGGTTGTACTCACTCCTTTTGGGGAATAACATTTCAGATTAGCAGTATGCCGCTACCTGCTGTCTCGCGGGGGGTGTTTTATGGTCTAGCATCCGATGTAGAGGTCGAGTGTGTTGTGATAGATTGTCCCTCTGTTCCCGAACTGACTTTTATTCGAGTATGCTGTCTAGTGATGTACAACATAGGCCTGGCTGGAGGCCCTGTCATTCAGGAGTTCATTTCTGTGCACGTTCGTCGGGATGGAGTGATGTGAGGGATGTTGCCGCCGCCACCGCCTGATGCACCGGATTGGGTGTGAGACCCGCGCGCAATGAGTAGGAGCTGGATCTTTTTGATGTAGATAGTCGACACTTTCGATGGGGGTTGTACTCGTATGATGTGGAGGGTCGAGAGTTTCTTTTTGAGCTTTTAGGTTGGACGTGGCTGAGTCCCAGCTTTTCCTTTTGTTGTACCGACCCAAAGGGAATCCTATCTTGTTACATATGTATGTAAGTAAAGTGTCAAAGCTTGGTTATAAAATCTTGATGTTTAGCTAGTGTGTATTGGTATCATGGATTGATAGGGGAATAGATGGTGATGTTTAATTTGCTCCCGCTATGAGTCGCGCTAGGACCGCTTATAAAAAAAAAAAATGCCTGTGATTAACGACGCTTGTTCTAAGTACAAGATAGAAAAAGGTAATAAAGTGTAACATCAGTGCTTGTGGCGATCGCCGAAGGGTTCGAGTTGCTACAAAGCAGTCGCTAGCGAATGTCGCCCAGACAACCGACGCTAGGGGGTGGTGCGACCGACATCAAGGGGTGGCGCGACCAACGCGCCATCTTGGTCGCAACAAGGTCTTGGTCGCCGCGACCCAATTTGGGGCGACAAGGTTGCAAGAGGACCTTACCGCCCCCGATTTGGGTCATGCAACCTCGCCGCCCCTAGATCTAGGTCGCGGCGGCGTCGCACGACCTCTCGCGACCTCGCCGCCCCAAATCCGAGGGCGGTGAGGTTGCATGACTAGGGCGGCGAGCTCGCGTGACCCCACCGCGACCCAGATTTGGGGTGGCAAGGTCCTCTCGCGACCTCCATGCCCCGGATTTTGGTCGTGGCGGGGTTGCCGGTGGTCAAGGCAACGTCGCGCGACCTCACCGCCCTTAGATTCGAGGTTGCCGGAGGTCGCGACGATGTCGCACGACCTCGCCGCCCCAGATCAGGGGTCGCCGAAGGTCACGTCAGCATCGTGTGATCTCGAGCAGCCTTTGCCGGTGGTCTTCAGGGGTTGTTCGACCCCAAGCAGCCCTCCTCAATCGTCTCTAGGGCTGCTCGAGTCGGATGCCGGCCGCCGGCGATAAATTTCGATCGCCGGCGGCCCGCCCTTACCATCAATTTTTTTTTATTTTTCTTTTAATAATTTTTTTATCAAAAAGTCATTTGTAAATGTTATTCCTCCAAACACCATTTTGCTCAAAGGTACTTCACAATGGACTTTTAAATTGCAATTTACCAAACACAATTTGCATTCTAAAAATTCCCTTCAACCTAAAGTCCTTTACATTTTCCTAAAAGTCTAACCAAACGCACCCGTTGTTGTGTTTTATGTAAAGAGTCTCGAGATGGTGCAGATTTGCAATGGCACTCGGGATTGAGTCCAACACCGTGGACCTCAATCCTAGGTACCTTAGGAGCACCCCTTGCAAGGGTGGCTTATACACACCCTCCAAATCAAGCACCCTTAGCAAGCTATATTTAGTTTTGGATGTCATCTTCCTTAGAAACGTGTTGATGTCTTTGGTGAGCACGCTTATGTAAGATGCGAAACGTACAATCCATTGATCTTCACAACTAGAACAAGAACAAAGATAATCGAGTAGAAATATTAATGCATCTATTTTGGAATCTATCGTTCTTGATGCGAAAGTGGAAAAGCGATAATCCACGCACAAGTCATTCTTCTTTATTGCCCTCTATATTATTGGCTCAATGAGATGGCCCCTTTACTCTTTAGCACTAGGTAAATGCTCCTTTGTGAGGATAATTGTGAGAATTAGGATTAAAGGAGAGACTTAAGTACTATTTATAGAGTTTCCAACCAGGCTCCCTTATTACGAACTAGGCTCAACTCGCCCCACATTAGCTAGCTCCATATTAGACTAATTAAGAAACATTATATCTCACTTTAGACCCACCTTGTAAAATGGTAAATTAAAATATCAATTAATGTAATATACATTATGAAAACTCTTACATTCTCTTACTTGGGCTATATTAATTGAAATTGTACTGTAGGCGCACACCTTGGTCTAAAGATAATTCTTAATAGTCAATTCCATCCTATAAAATCTCAAACACCGAATCATGGCGGTAACTATATGTATACACATAGAGCCTTCCATAGTCATGAATGTTTTCGATTTTATTGATATGAATTTAATATGGTAGTGTGTCAAATGAATAACATCTCTCATAAAGAAATCTCATTTGTCAGTCACCATTCTCTTACCTTAAGTGTCACAAAAAATTTGTGTCATTAAAGAATGTCTTTATGGTTCCAATGAACCCACATATTTCTTGTCTTCACGGTTAACATTTCTTTATGTATAACAAGAGATATGCACAAGGCTAATAACCGGATGCCCCTAACCTTCATTAAAGGTTTATACAATACCTTGAGATTTTTATTAATATATATTCAACATAATAACAATTCATTCAAAGAATTTTATTGAATGTAAAAGTTGATATATATATCAAAATGTTACTAAATGTAACAAACACATATGTAAACTTTATTAGAGGAAAAGTAAAAATAGTTCCCACTAAATAACAGTATCCCAAGATACTCCTAAGCCTATACTAATGACATGTTGCTCAAACACACAAGGGCATAGGCCTTTAATTAGTGGATCTGCAACCATATCATCTGTAGGAATATGATCTACCGCAACATCACCATTCTATACCGATTCCTTTATTGTCAAAAACTTGACCTCCATGTGCTTTGGCCCCTTAAGATTTCTATTGTTATTAATAAACAACATTGCATAATTATTGTCATAATTTAACTGTACATGCCTATCCATAAAATCAAAAACTGTTAACTCCCTAATGAGGTTCCAGAGCCAAATAGCCTGAGTAACAGCTGAAAAACATGCTACAAATTCCGCTTGGATAGTGGAAAAAGATATAGACTTCTGTTTCTCACTCTTCTATGACACTGTACCTTATGTCAACATAAATATGTATCATGTCGTTGACTTCTTATCATCTTGACAACCAACAAAATCTGCATTTGAATACTATACTAGTTACAAGTCCGGAACATGTCTATAAATCAACATATAATCTCTTGTCATTTTTAAGTACCTTAAAATCTTCTTGGTAGCAACTAGTGATCGCGTCTTGGATTTGAGTGATATTTGCCTAAAAGTCCTGTCTCAAAGGCAATATTTGGTCTAGTGCAAACTTGAGCATACATGATACTTCCAAGCATACTAGCATAATATACATCCTTTATTTGAGCTTTCTCAAAATCTGAATTAGGGTATCATGAAAGATTTAATTTATCACCTTTAATAACAGGAGCATCTCCTAGATTGCAATGTTGCATATTGAATCTTTTTAAAATATGAACAATATATGCCCTCCGAGACAAACCCAATGAATGGTGAGAACGATCCCTATGGACCTCAATGCCAAGAACAAAAGACGTCTCCCCTCGGTCTTTCATGTCAAAAATTTTCGATAACATTTGCTTTGTCTCATGGAGTAATCCAATATCATTACTTGCAAGTAAGATATCATCTATATATAGTATGAGAAAAATATATTTCCTCCCACTGACCTTACAATATATACACTGATCTACTTTGTTCTCAATAAATCTGAATGAAGTGACAACATTATGAAACTTTAAATGCCACTGTCTAGAAACTTGCTTAAGGCCATAAATAGATTTTTTTAATCTACATATAAACTTACTTGAGTCATCTACCGCAAAACCTTCAGACTGCACCATATAAACCTCCTCATTAAGATCTCAATTTAGAAAATCAGTCTTAATATCCATCTAGTGTAACTCCATATCAAAATGAGTTACCAATGCCAAAATTACTCTAAAAGAATCTTTAGAAGAAACTGGAGAAAAAGTTTATTCATAATCTATTCATTCTCTTTGAGTTAAACTATTAGTTACTAGTCTGACTTTAAACTTTTCAATCTTTCCTTTGGAATACCTTTTAGTCTTATATACCTATTTGCAGCCAATGAGCTTATAACATTCAAGCAATTCAACAAGCTCCCAAACACCATTGTGTTTCATAGATTGCATCTCATCTTTTATTGTATCTAGCCATAAATTAGATTGAGGACATGAAATAGCAGTCGTATAAATCACAAGATCAATAATACAACCAATATCATAATCATGCTCTCCTAGGTAGACTACATAGTCTAGTGGTATAACTGAACATCTTTCCTTAGTTGATCTTTTGAGTGGAGCTATTATAACCTCATTATGAATTTAAGGGGCTTGAGGAATTTTATCAAGAATTGCCTTAACAATAGGATCCTGAGCCGCAATAAGCTTAGTTTGTGGCGTAGGAGGCTCCATAATCGTCTGCATAGGATGAGACATGGATTCAGTAATCTCTACCATACTCTCATCTTCAATAGTTTGTGAGCAACTAAAATTTTCAACTACATCAAATTCCAAAAATTTTACCATTTGAGATTCCACAATTCTTGTACCTCCATTAAGGTTATAAAACCAATACTCCTTTGAATGATCTAGGTAAGATATGAAGTAACACTGAGTAGTTTTAGAATCCAACTTACTTAGTTTTGGATTATATAACTTCACTTATGCAGGACATTCCCAAACTTTAAGATGATTCAAGCTAGGTTTATGTGCAGTCCACAACTCAAAAAGAGTCAATGGAACCGCTTTAGTAGGAACATGATTGAGACTATAAAGTGTTATTTTCAAAGCTTCACCCCACAAAAAATCAAGTAAATGTGTTCTATTAATCATACTTCTCATCATGTCCATAAGAGTGCAATGCGCCTTTCAACCATTTCTCTACTTCAGTCCGAAAAATCTTGAATTTATCAAGAGACTCATATTTTTCTTTAATCAAATATAAGTATCCATATTGAGAATGGTCATCAATAAATGTGATGAAATAAAAATTTATGCACAAAGTAGCCGTGTATGGTCCACTAATATCAGTGTGAATAACCTCCAACAAGTATGAACTTCGTATTGTGGTTTTCCTCCTTATCTTAGTCATCTTACTTCTATAGTAGTCTACGCAAGTCTCTAAGTCACTTTTAAGAGTAGACAAGATGTCAGCTTTTAGAACCCTTTCTACTCTTTCTCTAGAGAGGTAACCAAGACGTTTATACAACAATACATAAGACTGTTCCTTAGATAAAGGCCTTTTGGAAATAACATTTTCAGTTGAATAAGCAACGTACATATCTTTGGGAGATAAACACAA
Organism: Eucalyptus victrix; assembly: GCA_016097545.1. Classification (NCBI taxonomy): domain Eukaryota; kingdom Viridiplantae; phylum Streptophyta; class Magnoliopsida; order Myrtales; family Myrtaceae; genus Eucalyptus; species Eucalyptus victrix. Next base: position 8,860,726 of record CM027844.1, on the reverse strand, counting down.
TCAATACAATCCATTGGATAAATTGCAACACCCAACCTTATTTAAATTATAAAACATATAAATACTATTGTTTTTTATTTCAAAAGAGTATCCACACATATCCAAACAAGACACAAAAACAAAATTACACCTAAAAGAAGGTACGTAAAAAGTGTTTCTCAGCATCATCCTAAAACCATAATCTAAAATTAAAATAACATCTCTCACGAACTTGACATCAACTTTAATGTTGTTTCCCACAGTGGGCTTTGATTCATTCTAATTTGGCGTCCTTCGGTTTATGAACCCCTATATGGTAAATGCAACATGATTAATTGTACCGCTATCTAACCACCAAGAACTGCTCAAAGCTTCAAATAGATTGGATTCGCAAACAAATACCAAGAATCATTACCTTTAGGCTCACTTTTGGTTCTCTTGGACAACCATGCTTTATACTTATTGCAGCTTTTCTTTACATGCCATCTCTCTCTACAAAAGTAGTAAATAACACCATCTTTCTTGAAAAGTGCTTTTTTAGAATGCAAACTGTTAGAAGGACCAGTAGTTTTCAAATGTCCTTTTATTGTTGGAAGAACCAGTAATTTCAGAATTGCCCTTATGAGTATAATTTTTCAACTTCTTACCATTGTCACTACTAGAATTAGAAGCATAAAGGGTTATGGCCCCATTTGGTTCAGCATTTCTAAGGGGCTTTCAGCCTCGAAAGCCCCTTGGGAAAAATTTTAGGCATTCAGTTTAGCATTTGGGGGTGTCCTTGGCCAAATGCTAACATTTATAATGCTGTGGAATGCTGAAAGCCCAAAGCAAGTCTGGGTTTTCGGCATTTTTGGAATGCTATCATGAGATTTAATGAGTTTTTTTTCTTTCCAATAGTGCCCTTACTGATAGTCATGTATTCCCCTCTTGTCCTCAAAAACACTGTTCATCTCATTCCTTAGACTTCCACCGTGAAACTATCGGCGCTCAGCCTCAAGCAGCCAGATCTGGCCACCGGGAAGCCTCGCTTGAGGTCAGGTGACCTCAGGCGAGGCGACCTAAGGTCAGGCGACCTCGGGCGTTGCCTGGGCCGCGCGACCTCAAGCGATCGGGTTGCATGCCCTCAGGCGCAACCTAGGCAACGCCGCTTGGGAGGTCGCACGGCCGTCTCCCCCCACCGCCACCGCCAGCTGCCACCTCCCCACCACCGCCGAGCTGCTCCGGCCACCATTTTCCCCTCCACGTAGCTGCTACATCTCCTCCTCCCTTTTCTTTTCTTTTCTTTTTTTCTTTTTTCTTTTCACTTGAAAGGTGCTTTGCAAAATATACACAAAAATGAGTTTCCAAACACACTTGCATTCGCAAAATGCCTATTCATTCAAAGATACTTGGGGAAATGTAAAGCCATTTCCACAAAGTTGAACCAAACAAGCCATATATGCCATTTATCTTTCTTCAATTTCTCTTCCTCTGCCACTACCCTTGCAATCAGGTCATTAATTGACCAGGTCTTATCTTGGAAACTATAATTGGTCTTAATAATCCTAAAATCATGAGGAAAAGTATTTAAAACTTGATGCACAATGCAAGTAGTGTAAATAATAATAATGAGAGCCTGCAGCTTTGTTTGCAAATCTACCAGCCTCAGAACATAATCTCTAACTCTACCAAAATCATCATATTTCATATTAAATAGTGTTTGCAGGTGTGTCCCTATATTAGCATTAGATGAGACACGTTTCTAGCCATAAAGGCTTCAATCATTTGCCTAGCAGTGCAATCCGCAGGCAAACTACTTTTCAAGTTTTTTTGAACGGAACGCTTCATAAACAGTAAAGAAATTCTATTGCTCTTTTCCCAAGCAGTAAAATGTGCTTTCTAAGCTTTTGTACTCTTGGCAGAAAGATCTATCAGCCGTTTTGCAGTAAGAGTCATATGAACATCTGCCATCTCCATAGCAAACAAAAAATCTTCTCTCTATCTCTTAAAGTTTGAACCAACAAGAATCTTAATAATGACAGAGTTATTATTTACAGAAAATGTGACTGAAAAACAAATAATGTATATAATTAACATCATGTGAGCACTGTGTAACTTGATGTACAAGTACACATCCAGAGAGTTACATGCAAAATTATATAATCACCTTTGAGCAGAATACATGAAATGCAATTGTACACTCTCCATAGGATAGCGGTTATGAGAATATATTTTAACCTTTGTGAATTCATCATTTTTAGGCATATGAATCACTAGGATTAACCACTCTCTACCACAATATCATGTATCCCTCAATGAACTAATACACAATCACCTCCTTTGAGAGTATGACCACGCATTAGATTAGGAGACATTCCAATCATTATACGAAACCAATATTTTTCAAACCCAATCAAGTGTGTCATTTTGGTGATCACAACTCAATTAAATTCTTGAAACTCTCTCATGCCGGGATATAAACTTTACTTCTCACATATACCATACGCATGTGATTTTAACTTTAGTGATAAGGACAATATATCACTAAAATCACATATCATGCTAATTACATTGCTTTATTCATTAATAAAAGTTAAATTTTTATATATATTATCAACAAATCACACTTTTATAATATTTATGTGATAACATACTTATAAACCAACACTTGTATTTCCAAAATCACTAAAAAATACAAGAAAAATACGTAAAAATATACTAAAGATACACATATTTAGGGTTTTGTATGTATTTTCACATCCATAAAATCATTAGACATATAAAATAATTACACCACAATATAGAGAATGATCATATGAACCTGTAGCCACCAACCATGTGCCAAATAGAGCCTCCACGCGCTGCATGTAACTGCCTGAGTGCGTGGCATGTGGAGCTCATGTGCATACGTATTGACCCGTCAATCCGGTTCAACCAATAGTGGTCCGACCAGTTCTCGGCTTGACCGTCTAGTCCAACCATCAAGTCCAACCGATTGATTGGTCTGGTCAACGGTTGACTGCTTCGAGCGGGTCAACAGGTCGAATCGGGTCGCCGAATCGGGTTGAGTCGGGCCCTAAGGGTTGCTGACGTCATCGTGACGTTAGCTCTCGTGCGTGTGACACGCACGAGCGGCGCCACGTGCGTGAGAGTGTGTGAGGGCGTGTGACCACGCGTGGGGCGCGTGCTCGACGCCTTGGTGGCGCGCCACCCACGGTTTTACTCATCTCAACAAGCTCAGTCCGAATTTATAATTAAATTTGATTTTTATTGAACAAAAAATCACAAAAAATAGGGCGAAAATTCTATGCATTTGAGTTCTAGGTCACGCTTGCTCTGATACCACATGTAAGATGTAAAACGTGCAATCCCATGATCTCCATAACTAGAACAAGCACATAGATAATCGAGTAGAAAGATTAATGCACATGTTTTGGAATCCATCGTTCTTAATGCAGAAGCGGAAAAGTGATGATCCACGCACAAGTCATTCTCCTCTATTGCCCTTTATATCACTAACTCAATGAGACAGCCCCCTCACCCTTTAGCGCTAAGTAAACGCTTCTTTGTGAGGATAATTGTGAGAATTAGGGTTAGATGTGAGACTTGAGTACTATTTATAGAGTTTCCAACCAAACTCTCTCATTACGGGTTAAGCTTAACTCGGCCCATACTAGTCAACCCTATATTAGACTAATTAAGAAACTATCTATCTCAATATGGACCACCAAGCCACGACACTTGTTTAGGATATCCTTCTCCTCTTTTGAGTCTCTGAACTTCCGGTACTCCATGCAACTTCCAAGCGAGCATCCTCTAGCTTTCTTCATTGCCCAAGTTTTGTAGCCTGATCGGCTCTGCCTCGGATGTATCCATCAACTTGGCTATCTTACTGTCCTGAGTTGTGGTAATTATGTGGCCCTCTGAGAAGATCGGGACGCTAATCGCTAACACTCGCACGAGTTGCTCGTCAGATGGCTGCACGTCATCCAACACTACGAGGAATCTGTTCTTCTTGGTCAATTTCTGTTGCACCACTATCATTATCTCCTTGATATCCATGTCTTTCACGTCCCTCGCTAGCTTCTCGACGTGCTTCAGTATCTCAAACAGGATCTCCCACTCGTCCAAGCTGCCCGAGACGTGGACCCAAGCGCGCCACTCATAACCCATGTACTTCGCTTGGCTGTAGATCCATCTCGCAAGGAACGTCTTGCCTGTGCCTTGCTCACCCCAAATCGAAGTCCATTCATTCCAACACGGTTTTTGTCTTATCCGACTAATTATTTTCGTTTTCTCAGTCTCGCGACATAAGAAGTTAATTGGCACTTGCCCATCCTAGAAACTAGTCAGCCTCACCAGTTTTTTGCCTTGCCATGGAACACTAGCATGGGAGGAGGAACTAGCAGGTTCCTTTTTCCTGTTGCTCTCCGCCCCCTCCTTCAAGAACTTCTCATCACATAACTCCTCCATCATATTCACAAGCATGGACAAGTCCCTCCACAGCTTGCACTTGGAGACGAGCGTGGCCAACGGCCTTGCTGCCATGCGCAGGGCCTCGTGAGTCTCGCGGGCCTCTCTGAGGTGGAACTTGTCGATGAATTCCTCAGCATAGTAGATGGCTCGGAGGGGCCGCCCCAACCACTCCGTGGTTTTGGACGGTCCGTATTGAGTGGAAATGAAGTCTTGGATCGTGGCCAGCTTCGCCTTGGCATCCTCCGTGCGGGCTTGCATCGAAAAGCACTCAAAGCAGGCTGGGTGAGGGAGCAAGATATCTAGTTTCTGCAGCACGATCTGGGCGGCGGCTCCAGCGATCATCATGCAGCTTCTCGTGCCGGAAGCAGCCATGGCTAATCAATATGTTTGTTTCGAGCAAGGTCGTATGGGCGTGTGTGTTGGCTCGTTTTCTTGGATTGAATTAATTTGTGGGGACATCTTATTCTTTCTCTATAGATATTCTTCATTTTTCTATGCTTTTCTTGGGGAGGCCTCTCATGTTTACAATAAGCTTTGTTTGACTCTTTGCTTGTGAGATTTTTGACCGGGAATCGGGAGAGAAAGTATCTCCCACAATGAGGTAAAGTTGTGTGCCCTTAATAAACACTCCTATATTCCTTACTTTGTCGAACTAGGAGTTGTAGAGACAAGTAAAAATGAATTTAATTTTTTGTGATGAAATTCCATTCATCTGTAGAGTCTAACACTTTATCAGCACCCGTGATCCGAGATCAAATGAGAACATTGTTGGCTTATTTTATCTAATATAGAATACTAAACCCAATTCAAAGAAAATAATTACTTTTCTTATGGATTTCAACAATTAAGGATTTGATTTTCAAATTGTTGGAGATACTATATGTTTACCAGTTTTAGAATTCAATTATACAAGATACAATTAGGATCCATTTGCATCTTAGATATCAATTATATCTTCAATACACTTGACAGAAAGCAGCGAAGCCTATGCTTATACGCACATTACCAACTTGTCCATATAAGAACACTTGCTCACAGAGAATGTATCTTACAACATAACTATCAATATAATGCTCATATAAAATACGTGAATATAACGTCATTGTCACATATTAGATACTACATGGTAGGAATGTTGCCATGCAAGGTGTGTGGGGGCGTGTGTTCTTTTTATGATTCTGTTTTATATTTTGTTCATTTTTTCGGTGCTTTTCCTCGAACGGGTGCCTCTCCCCCAGATTGATTCTTGACTGAGCAAAATTTTGACCGAGGTACAAGAAAGCATCCGGTGCTTTTGTCATTGGTAGGTTAAATAATTAAGAAGCCAATCCAGTTTTGCTAAAGTTCGGACTTGAAGACAGACGAGTTCACATGGTTAATATATTTGCGATGTGATGAATAGTTGTCCGGTAGATCGTAACCCACTTATAATAATCTAAACTTGTAACCTACCATATCATTTAGTATGTCCACTTATTAAAATTATTACTACAGGCGAGTCTTGCAGAAATTTCGAATTCTGAAAGCAGTAAAAAGTTGTAACCGTGGAATGAGGAATTCATGAGAACTAGCCTTTTTTCTTTCCTCAAGCTAACCAGGTTCCTCAGTCAGTCTTTGCTTGGAGATGTCTTATGGGTATACGATGCTTGTTCCTTTCCATGATATTGTTTTCACTTTATCCTTTCAACAGCATGGTCCGAATATGGATGTCGTTCCTTAAAATGCCCAACGCTTCAGCTGGACGTTACAGTGAGAGTACCCGGTAAAGAAGATACTGTCTTATGTTTGATATTTTCCGAAAAATCCACCTACGTGTCACTGGAATTTTCAGATGGCTATTCAAATGTCAAAACATAATGAAATCAATCAACACTGTAAAGCCTATTTCTTGTATAGTTTATCAATAAACAGAAATTTCACAACTTTATTTTTCGATTTATTCTTATCATTGTATCAGAGTCACTATAGATTGAGGAAGCGCCGTCCATTGAGTCTATTATAAAGTGGCAGTCGCAGCAATATTATGTCAGCCGGGTTGGGATCGAACATTTGGTCAAACCTGCCACTGATGAGTGCTGTAATGCCACTTTCTATTGTTTCTTTTGCAAAATTGACACGACCATTACACTCTCTGCCCTCAAAAGAGCCCGACCCTAAAATTACATGTGGCACCTCGAAACACCTAAGGTCGCCACAGGTACCTATCACTCCACCTGATGAATACTAGTTACATTTCTTAGCAGAAGCACCGTAGTTCATGGGCATTTTTTTTCTTGAAAACGGTCCCAGCGCAACTTATTAGCGGAAGCATAAACAAGTCTCACCATTCCTCCCTCCAATAACCATAATGCAATGCACACCAACTATGCATCACAAGAAAAGATAAAGCCGAGACACTTTTATTTATATATTTTCATGATGGATTTCTTGGGTCAGTACAACCAAAAAAAAAAGTCAAGACTTTTAACTACACTTGGCCATAGCTCAAAAAGTGAGATCTCGAAATATCGATCACGTGTCATCCTCCATCTATAAGTGTCGGCTATCCTCAAAAAGTGTCAGCTCTCCACTCCTCATGTAGGCCATCACACCCATCCTGGTGCATCGGGCGGTGGCGGCGGCAACATCCCTCGTATCACTCCACCACGACGGACGTGGACCGACAAGAACTCCTGGATGACCGGGCCCCCAGCCAGGCCCACATCATACATCACCAGCATGCGAACCCAAATAAAAGTCAGACTAGGGATGGTAACACAATCAATCTCTGAACACTCGACCTCCACGTCAAAAGGAAGGCCGTAAAAGGTACCCCGCGTGACCGGAGGGAGCGGCATCTTTCTACTCTTAAATGTTGGTCCCCAGAAGGGGTGAGTACAGCCACTCGGCAGGTAAAAGATCCATTAAACTACTCAATGCATCACACAGAACAATCAAAACATCACAAACAAAACACATATCATTCATGCATCCAAGCATAACTTACCTTGCAGACATGCATATGTCATCGTACCATACGTGCATACACCATCATGCACTCTTCATCAAGCATCCATGCATGTCCCATCATGCTATAGGTTCATACACAACTATGCACTCATCATCAAGCATTCATGCATATCCATGCCTCATGTGCATATGTTCCTTGCATATCATATCATACAGCCATGCATACGTGTCACCACACCATGCATGATTCAATTTCAACTTTTTATCTTTCAATTGGGTCACCACATTTCTCTTTCCCGGGACCAGTGATTGCATCCCACATTTTATCGCTCGCACCCCACCTGGCATTGCGAGTAACCTCTAGCACACACCACCGGGCATCTAGCACCCCCACATCCCAGGCATCTCGTATCCCAATTGACATCATGAGGTATCCCCTCGGCACACACCACCGAGGCTTCCAACACCCCCACATCCCGGGCATCTCGAAACTTCTGAGGACATCCAGCACCCCCACATTCTGGGCATCCGGCACCCCCCATTCCGGGCATCCTGACACTCCTAGGGCATTATCTGCTCACAGCTCCGAAGATATCATCATTTCCCATAATTCATATTCACATTCGTGTCTCAATATCAACATGGCACATGATGTAATGGCAACAAAGTCAATTCAGCTTTTGATCTTATATGTAATACCAAATATCGTCACATGTGCAGCAAGATTCAATCACTTAAAACAGTATAATTCATGGAGCTCATACAAAACAGAATAGTCCATGCATTACAGCTTTTGAAATTCGGACAATCCAGCTTGCACAGTTTTAGGAAACATTTTAATTAAATACCCAAATGACCTTCAAAAATTATGAAATTAGAACATGTGATAGTCAAGACATAAAGGCAGATATTCCATGAATAACACTACACCAAAATATTCCCATATAATGCAATACAGAACACGCATCACAACACTACCAATTCTGTCCGTTCCAATTGCACAGTTTTTGAAACATTTTTAGTTAAATAGGCAAATGAACTTCAAAAATTACGAAATTTGAATATGTTGTATTCAAGACATAAAAAAATATATTTCATGCACAACACTTTTCCAAAAGAATCTTGTACAAAACGGTATAGACCACGCATTGCAACGTTACCAAGTCAGAACACATCAGATTACACAGTTTTAGAAAACATTTCGATTAAATACCCAAATGACCTTCAAAAATTATTAAATTCAACTATGTGATAGCCAATACCATAAGGTAAATAATTCACGAAGTAATCGAAGTCAGATTCGTCCTAGGTAATTTAATATAGGTGGTTAAAACTTCTGTTCCTAGTACCGAAATTTCCAGATTCAACACCCTCCGAAAAACCACGATTTCACCTACCTATTCTTGTTGGTTTTCTCTAAATTTTTTGATATGTTAAACCTCAGGATGCCCTTTACATATTTTGTTTAGAAATTGAAGTGAAATTTCAACAAAAAGTTGGCCTTACAGTCCATGCATTCATCAAAGGTAGTTACCGAAATTTCCAGATTTAGTCTTTCCAAAGAATAAAGATTTCACCCACTTATACTTATTCGTTTTATCCCAAATTTGAGTATGTTATATTTCAATAAGTTCTTAACAACTTTGATTTAGAAGTCACGGCCAAAATCCAACTCAAACATTGCATGCAAGTCAATAGAACATCCAGGGTCGAACTGTTTTCTCAAGAACAGTTTACTAGCCTCAAACATCCCTCTTAAAACTTCGACTTTTAACACCCTAAACATCCGAAATTTATCACCATTCAAGCACACATACTAGGAACAACATGCAAGAGCAGATCAAGGATCCCACTTGCCTCTAAACTGAGCAAGCAGTGAGCACACGACGAAGGGACACGGCGGCGACGGACGGCAGACGATCGGCTTCCCTCTTCTTCCACACACTCACTCTCCCTTTCTCTCGATTTCTCTCTTCCCCTCGGTAGCTCTCTCTCTCTCTCTCTCCCTCTCTCCAACGACGCTTTCCCCTCATCATCAACCGGTTCTCTCAAATTTTCCTCTCTTCAATGATGAACAATCATTGATTTTGCATGAAGGACACTTGGACTAAGGGGGAAACACTTGGCAAAATCTTCATGAAAAAGGGTGGGCCTCTCATGGGCCGGTTCCTCCTTCCAGGCTCTCCTTGGTCGACGGCCCAATGGGACTCCATCCAGCCAGGCTTGAGGCCAGCTTGGTCGACAGCTCCTCCTCCTCCTTTGGGCTTCGCGGCTAGGCCCAAATGGCCGAAGGGTGGGGCTTCTTGTGGGCTGGTCTTGAGCTAGAATTTTGGCCCACACCTCATCCTAATAATCCTCCTTAAACCTTAATTTTATAAACACCTAATTGAAATTTATAATTCACAAAACTTTGTGACCTAATTTGATAAATTCCAATCCATAATTCACATGGCCAAAAATAGAATTTTTCTATCAAATAATTACCCACCAAAAGCTTGGCCAAAGTTTTAATGCAAGACATGAATTAGGGCACCCCAAAAGATTGGTAAGAAATTCTAGGATGCCACATTACATCACCATTCAACGTTGCACACTTCGCCACACTCTTGCCACTTCTCAAAATTCGCTGACCCCGACAACTTACGGTGCTATTCTAACACTTCGGGTATCCTACTCCGGCACATCATCACCATTCGACGCCACATGCGCCCCCACCAACTAACCAAGCGACGTTAGCACTGTGTTTCAACCATGTCGTTGACATGTGTTTGCCACGTCAACCTCTGATGATGACTATTGATCACGCTAATTGGCCATTGACCGGCATTAACCCGACCAGTTTGCCCACCTCCAGTTCAACCTATTTCAGACCGGTCCTTGGTGTTTTTCGAGTGGTTCCCGAGGTATTTCAAGGTCCTGAATCTATTACCGACCTTAATTTCTCATATCAACTGTGTAGGTACCGGTTTTCTTCGAACTCATTATAGGATTTAGGCTTATACAAGTATATTGCACATTATGAAATAATTCGAAGTTTCCAAACCCATTTAGACCATTATGAATGGTTCCAATTATAATTTATTGGCTCAAGAAATACCCAACTTTGTGAGAGGACGTCAACTTTGACTTTACATCACTGGTGCTATTGGTGCAACTACTCGAAGTACTAATGAAACTAAGAAGAAATTTTATGGTGCATTTTGTCACATCCCAAAACTACGAAGAATAGGGATGACACAGCCATTTTTCCACATGAAGGACGCAGCCTCAAACACAACCAACAACCCGATATTAACTTGTATATATTTTAAACCATATATACATATTAGATAAACCAACAGATTTGTTGTAACATCAGAGTTTCTATAATCCACAAAAAAGAAATATATAATTAGAATTCAGACAATCCAACCACTAGCAAGGATTATGTGCACCACTTCCTTAAACCATACCCAAAAATAGAACTCCCCAAAAGTTTTCCACCGACGGCGCTCTCGCTCTATTCACCTCTAACCGAGGAACTTGAAAAGATTAAAGGATGAGTGGAATGAGCAACAACAACTCAATGAGTAGTACATATCTTTTAAGCAGACCGAACAACCACTATGCATGTACACAAAGTAAATACCAAACTGCATAACGCCAACTCAATATATAAAATACATATCGAATCATATAAAAGTTATTTTTTATCATTAAAGCTTTATACTAATATGTAAAACTCATTTAAATCACCATCAAAAGTCAAGTATCAATGGTCAAGTCCATTGAATAATCTCCATCAAATATCACATATCAATGGTCCATCCATTGACTAATTTATTGCTCAATATTCTACCATGGTCACGACACAACGTCCGATGATAAGGCGATCAAGCTTTTCCCCTTGGCAAGGATATCCTAGATCTGGTATGCATATCCCCAAAAACCCTTCACTGGGGTCACAGTCATATTGAGCATAAATAACCATCCTCCAATACTAGAAATCTAATCCGGAAATCAATATCTTAAACCAAACAAATAACATTTTGCAACATAGCCCATCATCCCTTTCATATCCATTTCTCAAATCATCATAAATATTTCCATAAATTAATTACAAAGCAATTTCATATATATTTCTCCACAAGCTTTGTATAATATGCTTTTCAAACACCCACAATTAGTCAAAGAGTAGCAATTGCTCGATCCGGCTTTATGCAATAAAAATGCTCTTCTTGATTCAATATATATATACATATATACTTTAAGACATGATTTTTACAAAACCAAAGAAGATATAGTATCACTCACCTCGCTGTCTACAACCAAACGATGAACGATACCCTCGAACTCACGGCCCTATCAAATAACCGAGGAATAATGTTAAAATCTAATAAAACTCTATCTCAACTACAAAACAACTAAATTACGCCTTAACTCTAACAAAAGGACTTCTCCGCGTGAACAAATTGCATAACCAAAGCGATTGTTCAAGCCATTTGCAACACGGAGTTTAAGCGCAAAGCTTAGTTACGCAATAACTTCCTCCTCCAAACCCTGATCCGAGCGTGTTTATAGGCAATAGAGAGCCCTTGACACATATTACAAGAATCCCAACTTAACCGTCCTAAAATCAAGCCAAAAAATGACAAAATACTGGCCCAAAGCTGCTGGACGTGTATTGTTCACTGCGCGCGAGAAATTTTGAAATTTTGTTTCGAACAAACCATAAGCTCAAATCACAATCCGTAAAATCTCACGGCTCCACAACACCCTAAACTATCATTCCTACAAAAATACGCGGTTCAACGACTCCAAAATTAGACTTCGCCGCTTGATTTCCAAAAATTTCGAATTTGAACCACAAACCCATAAATTACTTCAATTGGACGAACAAGGAGCCTAATCTCTTACTAGGCGCTGTGTTATGGAGTCGAGTCAGCTTGGTGAGGTATCCGTGGTGTGCACGTGCGAAACCCCTTTCCTTTCTTCCCCTTTCTCTTCTTCTTCTTCTTCTTCTTCTTTTCTTTCTTTTCTTTCTCGTCAAGGGAACTCTTAGCTTCTATTTAGCCGAGCCCTCTCCCCTCTCCTTTTTGCTTTATTGACTTTTCAACTTCTTTTTCTTTTTCTTCTTTTGGGGCCCACTAACTTAATATCACACATTTGTTTGAGGAAAAATGTTTTCTTGATATTAGTTTTTCAATCTCCCACCAGTTTGGTTCATTAAAAATAATTAGTTGACTAAAAACACTTTCTAGTCAAGGAAAATATTCATACATAAAATTAGGAAAGTGAATTCCTAATTCTAAGAAGGTGAAAACACTTTTCAAGATTGTTCCTCTTACATTTTATTTTATTTTATTTTAAAAAACAATTTTTTATTTTTATTTTATTTTTCTTTCCATTTTTTTTCCTTCTTCCTCCTTTGCCGGTTGTTGGGCCTAGGTGATCACAAGCATGGGCTAGCCTCGAGTGAGTTGAGCCTTGCCAACCTTGCAGTGGTGAGCTCGACCTCGCCCAAGCCTAGTTAGGTTGGCCCTCACTGGGCCTCAAGGACAGTGCTAGTGCCTTCTCATAGCCATTGCTGAGGCTTGGCGATTGGTGGAGGAGGAAGGAGGAAAGAGAAAGACAAGAATTTAAAAAAAAAAAAAAACTATTTTCCTATTCGCTTGAGATAAAGTCATGAGATTGAAATCATTTTTTTTAATGAGATCTAAACACCAAAAAACATTTTTGGTGACATACCAAATAAAGGAAAACTAACCATTTTCTTGAAAAACAATTTCCTCGAAAGTATTTACTTTTTTCCTAAAGTTTATCCCTAAACAAACGCACCCTTAATGAACACTTGAAGGACTAAGATATCGAGAAATATCAAATCCTTATGTGGTTTTGAAGCATTTCAATTCCTTCTATCAAACATCAATTTGGTTGTCTTAGTACAACGATGGAAGCATGAGATTTGCTTGCAAGTCGATATCCACTTCAGATATTGCCCATTAGTATCAGTTGTTAGAAAATTTGCATCACATGCAGCAAGAGATAGGCCAGTTTATTTATGATTTTTTTAACCTCCATGCATGCCATTTGAGATCAACTAACATTATTCAAATTACAATGGGATGCAGATTTTGATGCTTGTAAGTTTACCGAATATCGCAATTGAATGTGTGTTATGCAATTTTTTATGGCACGTGATGATGAATTTGAACATATGCGAGCTTCACTTCTACATCAAGATCCATTACCTTGTCTTGAGACATTTGTCTCCAAGTTGTTGACTAAGAATATTTGACTTGCAACCTTAAAGGTGCAACGGTCTTTGTCCTTGCCTACAGATACGATGTTTGCCACTTCTAATTCTTCCTCCTCGCATAGACAGTATCGTATGAATTGTCATCGATCTAGTTATTTTGCATCCAATTGTTATCGACGACAATCTAGGCAACCTACAAAGACAAATAACCAATCCTAGTAGAGAGGTCCACCTCAATTGCACGTTAGTCAATTGCTGCTATTACTAAGGGTTCCACCAAAGACTCTTTTTTATACTTTATCAATTAAAAAATATTTGTTCCATTTTTTGAGAATTTTGCACTTCTTGCTCCTTTGTCCCTATCAATTCTACTCTATTACTCACTTCAGATACTCTTGATTCATGCTTCTTTGATTTTAGCTACCGTAATCACATGACTTTGAACTCCAATTTTTTTTTTATGTCATACTCTTTCACTTCACAAGTACCTATGGTTCATACAACTGATAACTCACAGATGATAATTAGTCATACTGGTAACATTTTGACATTCAAATTGTCCTTACCTAATACCTTTTTACTTCCTAAACTCTCTTTATAATTGATATCTATGGGACAATTATGTGAACTTGGTTTTGATATTCATTTCCCTTCAAATGGCTGTCGTGTGTAGGATCTATGAATGGGATAGATAATTAGGACAAGCCAAAAAGTGGACGTTGATTTGATCTTGTTTCCTTACAGCATCTAAACTTTTTCACTAGTTGTGCTACCACAGTTTCATTTGGAACTTGACATTCTCACTTGAGTCATGCTTCTTTCTCTAGATTAGGTCCTTTGATTTATAGTGGCAATCTAGGTTTTGTTGACGATAAACACTTTGATTGCTTATCTTGTAAGTTGGGAAAACGTCATGCTTTACCATTTGATCTTAATGCCTATATCTCTTATGCTTTCTTTGATCTTATTCACTTTGATATTTGAGGGCCAGCTCCTACTCCAACTACGGGAAGATCTCTTTATTTTGTGACTTTTTTTATGATTATTCTTGTTATACGTGGCTATATGTAAGAATTGCTATGAACTCACTCATATTTATCATGATTTTGTGTACCCAATAAAACCACAATTTTCTCGAGATATTAAATTTTTCTGTACCAATAATGCCATGGAACATAGAGATACAGAGTGTTTTTTCAAATCATTTCTCAAAACGGTATTATCATTCATCATTCTTGTCCATCAACTTCACAAAAAAATGGTCAAGCAGAGCATAAACATAGGCATATCTTAGATGTTGTATGACTTCTCATTTCAACCTCTTGTCTAAAATAGAACACTTGTATGGTAGTGTTCCTAATTACAATCTTCTTCGAGTTTTTGGCAATGCTTGTTTTATGCATTTACTTCCTAATGAACGCACGAAGTTACAACCTTGAGCCTACTCATGTTACTTTCTTGGATATGGCTTTTAGCATAAAAAAATATAAATGTTAAGATCTTGTCTCTAATCATCCACATGTGTCTCATCATGTTATTTTTTGGTAATACAAGATGTCCTTGTCTTTCCGTCCTTTCAAGTTATCTCCAACCATTTGCTTCTTCACCAATCCTTTACTAGAACTATTTCCTAAAAATGACACTTGCATCTTCCTCTTCAAAGTTGTTTTCTTCTAATCTTGATGCAGGTACATCCAGGGATCCCATTTCGACAACTCTTGATATGCAAGCACTAACCGTACATTCCCTACCCTTAGTGATACCCTTTTCTCATTATCGTCGTCCACCCATGTAAGCCAATCTTTTGTTCAGTTTTATGATTTTCATTGTTATTCTACTATTTCTTCTTTCCACGAGCATCACACATATCAAACAACTCATACTAATCCTATTTGGCTGCAAGAAAATGTTGGACGAGTTACACGCGTTAAACAAATCTCATATGTGGGATTTGCTCTATTTTCCTCTTGGAAAGTCTGCTATAGATTGTAAATGGGTGTATAAGATCAAAAAGAAGGTACATGGTGAGGTGGAACGCTAGGAACCTCAACTAGTAGTAAAAGTTTTACTCGGGATTATAGGATTCACTATGATGAGATGTTTGTTGTAATTGCTTGTCTTACGTCTTTTCAAAGTCTTCTTGCTATCACTTTTATTTCCAAATCGATATCGAAAATGCTTTTCTCAATGGTGATCTTACCGAGGCAGCATATATGGAACCTCCTCCTCTTGGATACACTACTCTTGACAAAGTGTGTTAATTACGTCGAGCATTAGATGGACTGAAGCAAGCTTCTCGTGCATGGTGTTACAAGTTCAGTTCTACCACGGAACACCTTGGCCATAAATTTAGCCCTTATGACAATGCTCTCTTTGTTCAACGAACATCTCATTGGTATATTCTACTACCTTTTTTTTTTTTTTTTTCATTTTTCTTTTTCAATGTAGACAACATGGTTATCATTAGCAATGATCATACCTGCATTATAGAACTCCAACAAAGATCTCAGTCAACGGTTAAAATGAAGATCTTGAGCTACTCATATATTTTTTAGGCTTGGAGATTAATTCAAATTGCTTTGGTTATAATCTATCTCAAGCTAAATATACTACTCATCTTCTTTCTCAAGCGGGACTTGTGATAACATGACTACGCAACTCCTATTAAGACTAGTGTCAAATTTAATCACAAAGACGTGACTCTTCTTTTGAATCCTCCTCTTTATTGATAGCTGGTTGGTAGCCTTGTATACCATACTATCACTAGGGTGTGCATGGTCTCGGGCGAGCAATTCCCAACCTAAAACCCGAAACCACCCGCTAAGGACCGGTTTCGAAAAATTGGAATTGGGAACCATCCATTAGTTGCATGTATCTACTTGGGAACCAGACCACTGGTCCAGTCTAGTTCCAGAGAGAATCCATGGAGCCGGTCCCACCAAAAGTTGTTTAATAGTCAATGGCACGGCAACCACCCAGAATTGGAACATGAGTTGGCAACTTTTTTTTTTTTTTTTTTTCATTTTCCCTTTGGTTTTCCAGGCAAAAACCCTGTTTGCTTGAGGTTTCTACAAGGGTTTATGCAAAGCTCCATCGCTGCAAAGCCTAGCTTGCTTGTTGCCTAGCTTGCTTGTTGCCATGGCTTTGCAGCTGATGGGTTCTGCTAATTACATGTTGAATAGGTTTAGTGATAGTTTGGGGTATTTGAATAGATCTAATATGATGTTGGCTAAGCTAGAGGAAGAGGGGTCAGGAGTGGAGGACATTAGAGTCGTGCAGCACGCGGTGCTTCTTGAGTTGGCGAATGTGAAGATGATAATGGCAAGAAGAGGGGAAGCTATTAGGGATCTTAGGAAGTGTCTAGAAAACTTTTTAATATTAAAAATTAATATATTATTATAATATAATTGATTCGGTTTGGATGGGCGAGTGGGTGGATCCGCCATAGAATTGGGAACCGGGCTAGTACCCATTGATTCCGGGCAGTTCGGGTTGGTCTCGGTTCCTTTGCATACCCCTAACTGTCACTCATCTTGACATAGTCTACATTGTTCACATTGTCAATCAATTTATGACCACGCCACAAACCACTCATATTGTGGACATGGGTGTCTATCACAATGGTGGAATGGTACTTTATTGTGATAACCATGCTATTCAAATAGCAAATAATGACATTTTCCATGAGCGTACCAAATATATTGAAATAGATTGCGATTTTTCATATACTCTCACGTGCTTTATGGCATCATTTGTCTTGTATCGATTTCATCAGTGAATCAAATTGCTGATGTATTCACTAAGGCATATCCACTAGGGCATTTTCAAAAAAATTTCTCCGAAATCCAGATGACTTCTTCCATATCACCTTAAGTTTGAGGGGATGTTAACAAAAATATTGTTTATTTTATGTATCTTTCATATTTTAATCTTGATTGGTTGTTATTTCTGTTATAATATCATATTATTATATATAATCACCCTATAAAACCTATAAATAGCCTTTTCGAAACAGAATTCCGAAACTTTATTTTCCGCTTTATTTTTATTTGAAGGAATTAGAGAGAGAGAAAGGACTTCTCCGTCCCAGTAGCTCAGTTCAACTCGGGGCTAAACCCGACCCGCACGCGGAACAGAGTCAACAGACTACCTACCGTCTCTCCCGCTCCACATTCGTAGGAAATCATCGCCATCCTCCTTGGAGAGAGAGAGAGGGGTTGCAATTTCGGATCCGGAATGGCGTTTCGGGTCGGATCGCGAGGGGGATGGCGTACGGATTGGAGGCTGAGAATCACGATGGTAAATTTCCCCCGTTCTTTCGTTTGGTCAACCCTTCCGGAGTTCCGTTTCATGCTTATTCAGTGATTCGCCTTGGAATTTTAGCACAAAGGGACCTGAATGCGTTTATACGTTTCTCGTTTGGAACCGCCAAGGACAGATTGGCGAAGCTTCTGCCGTCGCGGATTGGCAATGCCATCTTTCTTGTCGAATTTAGGTGGCTTGGCATGTAGCTTAGAGACGTGTCATGAAAATTTGGTCGCTTCTTCGGAGCGCATTCGCTTTATGTTTTATTAAAGTGAGAGAGAGCCAACAGTTTTCCGGAAGTTCATGTTCTGCCCTGCGGAGATTTTGCTGTTTACTGTCCAACTAGGAAGGAAATGAGGCAACTGAAAATTTTGCAAAGACAAGTAGTGGAAAAACATACACTATGAGTGGAATTACTGAATACTCAATGGCAGATATATACAGCTACATAGAGAAGGTAACAAGTCATATACTACCTAAAGATCTCCTCATTTGCTTGTTAATAAAGACATTCTCTTGTTTCTCAATAGCACAAGGAAAGAGAATTTCTGTTGAAGTTTTCTGCAATGGAGATCTACAATGAGTCTGTGAGAGACCTCCTCAGTGCAGATAGTAGTCCTCTGAGACTTCTAGATGATCCGGAGGTAAATTTCTTTGTACTCTGTGGAGGAACTATGAGCTCATCCAACATCAACATGAGAGCTAGCTCTTTTGACAGAGAGGGACTAGAGTTGAGAAACTTACAGGGGAAACACTAAAGGACTGGAGCCACTTTCAAGAACATCTTTCTGTGTGTGAAGTTAAGGATCAAGGCTAATCAGCCTTGTGTTGGATGAATTTCATGGTTGCATACTATATCTAGCATTACAATGAAATGCTTAGGCTGATCATTTGGATTTCACAGCTCAAAGACAGGTTGGAGAGACATGCCTCAACGAAGCTAGCTCAAGATCACTTCAGATTCTCAGACTGGTAATGGTGAATTTTATCTGTTTTGTGGTCAATTCGTGTTAAAATGTGAAGGATTTATTGCTCATTGTTTCTGCTGCGAGACAGTCGAAAGTTCGGCTTGTGAGTTCTTGGGGAACGACAATTCAAGCACTCTTTCTGCTACTGTGGTATGAATATTCAGTACTTAACTTCAACCTATATTCAGTTGCTGGGAGAATATAATAGTTTCTTTTGGCTGCAGAACTTTGTGGATCTAGCAGGAAGCGAGCGTGCATCTCAGTCATTAGCAGCTGGTGCAAGGTTGAAAGAGGGCTGCCACATAAATCGCAGTTTGCTGACTTTGGGAACAGTTATCCACAAGCTGAGGTTGGCCTTTCAGCTTGTTTTTTCGTTGTCTTCATCTTGGAGACCTTATAATTTGGTTGGACCATGCACTGACATGAACATAGAGCACCACTGCAATGCCTTTTCTGTGCCAAAGGTCCATTTCTTGCACAATACTGGTTACCTGCATACACACATGTTATACGGATAACAACATCATGAGCAACCAAGCCTTCTCCCACAAAGTAGGACAGGTTATACAGATCCTGTTATGCCATCGTGCTCTATTTCCTATCCTGCCTTCAGAAAAATCCAGATACTGAGCTCTATTTACACTTTCGATCCTCCATCAGGGTTTGCGATTGCTGCCTGTGGCAGGTTTAGTGTGTGGGCTCCGACATGTTTAGTTCCATTTATGCTTGCCTGCCTTCCTGTTGTGACAACCAAGTGCTCAGAGTTGCTCTCCTCTAGTAATTTTAAGTACCTCTTGTACCAAATGCTTGGGTCAATTCATTAGACATGATTTGGCCAAAAGTATTTGTTCTATCTGGTCTTTTTTGGGTTTTTTTTTTTTTTTTTTTTTGGGGGGGGGGGGTTGTTTGGTTTCTTGAGAGTAGGGGATTAGTTTTCAGGGCTATTGACTAAGTTCTTAGCCTTCAGCTCCTTATAGGTTACCATGCAGATTTTAGCATCAAGAAGATTAACTGTTTCAAAGCATAAGAAGTCGAGACTCAAGAGTAGTTGTTTAGGTTTGTTTGGAGCAAGTTTAAAGTTTTCACATTTTCCTTTTCTTGTAGTGTTTGAAATTTGACTTTATTTGCACATTGAACATCTTAAAATTTTAAAACATATGAATATTGACATGTGTGGTTGTATAGACTCTTTTTAATAAATTTTTTTAAAACTTAAAGTATCTTATATTTTCTTTATCAATATTTTGGAGGAAAAGTTAAAAAAAAGAAACTTATAGAAATTCAAAGCAAACCATCCATGATGATGTTTTACCAATTTTTCATCTTTGATTGTATGAACAGAACAGTTACTAATGTTAAGATCCTATAAGAAATCGGAAGTTGCTGGAAGTATTGCAGTCTTAAGTTCTCTTTTCTTTCAAGTTATCATTGATTTATTTTTAAACTTTTGATTATTGATCAAGAACTATTTGAATGGCTCCAGCAAGGGGAGAAATGGACATATTCCTTTCTGAGATTCCAAACTGACTCGTATTCTGCAATCCTCACTGGGAGGAAATGCTAGAACTTCCATCATCTGTACAATGAGTCCTGCCCGAAGTCATGTTGAACAGTCACAAAATACACTATTGTTTGCAAGTTGTGCTAAAGAGGTCGCCACAAATGCACAGGTCAATGTTGTTATGTCTGATAAAGCTTTGGTAAAGCATTTGCAGAGAGAATTGGCTAGATTGGAGAGTGAGCTGAGAAATCCAGGACTAGCATCTGTTTCATCTGATACTGCTGTGCTGCTTCAAGAAAAGGATCTCCAAATTGAGAAGGTGATAATTCTGCATTAGGCTTTTAATAATTCAATGTTTCGTATATTTTTTGAGGTTTTTCTCACTATCTATGGAAAGGGAGGTACTTGTGTGTAATTATCGTACATAAACTAGGTGTATCTTCCAATTTCCTCCTTAGTATGCTGCTGTGTCAGAAAGTCTATTATTTCTTTTGTACCGATGGTGAATTTCACCAGTTCCATTATCCTTCAGTGCACAATACCTGCAATTTCCATCTCAATTGACATCTCTTGCCCAAGCTCATCCACTTGAAAGTTCATGTAAAAGTTGGTAATTTAACTTGGGAACCTAAGACTTGACAGAGAATTTTAAGAGCAATATCTTCGCCTGGCCTTTTTGACCTTCCCCTGCAGAATGCATTTTTTCCACAATAACATGTCCCTTTGGACCACTTCTAACATTCTGCACCTTTGGCAATAACCCATAGCTTCACCATTATGCTGTTAGCATTTATAGCTGTGACTTTCTCATCAGCTTTTCTTTTATGTTATTTATTTATTTTTTGGCAAAAAAGATAAGTAGAGCTTACTTGAGGGAACCTTCTGATTTACCTGGATGTCCAACTGATGTTTTCTGCAATCTTTTTCTCTGCAAAAATTGTGAGACTGTTGTATTAAATTACTTTGTTTCTTTAACATATTCATTCCATTTAAGTTATGCCATGATGCTGTCAACAGGCATCTACGTCAGAGCTAAAAGCATACAAACCTTCGCTATTTGTTGTAATTTGGCATAGAAAATTGGATGGCCAGTAGATTTATGTGCATTTTCCTTCGCTGGGATGAGTAATAACTTAAGCTGGTAGCGAAATCAGTTCTAATTTGTGAAGAGCTAATTATGCAGCTTATTAACTGGCCTTCTTAATAGTTTTTTGTTGTGGCACTTTTAAGATTATGTTTGTTAAATTTCCATGTTATCACCCCTTTTAAAGTTCGATGAACAGTGAAGCATTTTTAAGATTATGTTTGTTAAATTTCCATGTTATCACCCCTTTTAAAGTTCGATGAACAGTGAAGCACTTTTTTGTCCATTTATAAATCAGGAAGCCACTTAATTATTTAACACCTTATTTTCTGTGGTTGTATCCTCTCACAGCTCAAGAAAGAGATTGCAGAATTGTCTCTACAGCGAGACCTTGCTCAGTCTGAGGTTCAGGATTTGCATTGATTGGTTGTGGATCACAAACTTCGACTGCACAGGTAATTCTACCTTGTTAGATTCGTTGATGGATTTGATGTCCTCAACTTATAACACCAATTATTCCTTAATTAATCATCTGGGCATTTAATACTTCAGGTGGATGCATGCGGTGATTACCTTAAACTTCGTGTGCAAGGTTCATGGGAACTCAAAACCCCAATTTTAGATACTCAAAACTGAGCAGATAATGAGTATGTGGATGCTGGTATCTTAACATTTGATTCATGTCAATATTCAGATCAACACAGTAGGAGTGATTCAGATGGGCATATGATCCACATTCCCGACTTCGAAGAGAACTCTTTACTCTTGGACCCCTCTTCACAGCTCTCAATTCGGATATCTCACTCCAGGCAAAATAGCCTATGTCCAGAGTATATTGGAGAATTCACTGATTAAAATTCTGAGGACTTTTGCAGAGAAGTATGCTGCATTGAGATGGAAAAGCTGAACTCTAACTGCCATGGCAATGCTGGTATGTCATCAGTGGAGGAGAAAGAAGGCATCTCAGACTATATTGTGGTTGAGGAAGGTGATGCGGAAAAAGAGAAATTGGGATCACTAACTTTGGAGGAAACTAGACAGTCAGACAGCGTCCCTCAAAATTATGTAGAACAGGAGAAAGAGTTACCTACATCCAAAAGTTTCAAGCTAGTTAGGAGTAAAAGTTGTGAGTCAGGCCTCACGAATATTTCATTTTCAATTCAGGAGATGGAGATAAACCATAGCACACCTGCCCTTCGATACGAAAAAGAATGTCCTGGAAGACCTGAGGGATGTCAGAGAAAGTTTTCTTTCATTGAGGTACGTGTCCAAAGAAAATTTGTCCGGTAGTGGTTACCAAAATTCACTGGAGGATTCTTTAGATTATGAGCTTCAAGCAGAGATAAGTCGGACAGTTGAGAAATGTAACAGCACTATGGATTCCTCTTCCGAATTAGAGGAGTACATTGCTCAGCAGGAGGATCAACCTGGTCAGCATGGGGTGAGTTTTGTTCCCCGCCTTTTCTTTGTTCCTTTTATCACAGACATATTGAGCTATATAATGAACGATGGATTAATTATTTGGAGGACCTTGCAAATTTTTATTTTTTCTATTGGAATTTAAATATAACACAGGAGTTATTGTGCTTTTTCCATATCAAAGAATGTTATATCTCTGCTATCTGATTCAAATATTTGGGCATGACACCCCATGACTCAAGTGGATGGGAGTTATTAGGGATTGGCTCGTGTGGGTTAGATTGGGCTTCTTTTGGATTGTTTTGGGTGTGTTTGGTAACGATTCTGTTCCCGTAAACAAATTCTAATCAGAAATGATTCTTTTTTATTTTGTTCCTGGGTACAATTTCTAAGCATTTTAAGTCGTTTGGTAACTGTCCAAAATTTCTAATTCTAGAATAGAATTATGTTTGATATCGTGCTTAAAATTTCCACTCCAAATCATTTTCTTTTAATTTTTAAATAATTTTTTTCTTTTTTTCTCTTCTTTTTTTCCTTTCTCTCTCCCCGTTCTTCTTCTTCAAGTGGCCGGTCGCCGGTCCGGCAACCTCACCGGAGTGTCGTCGGCCCTCGGCGAGGCCGACCTGTCGGCCGAGCCTCGCCGGTGGCCAGGCGAGATTGGGCAAGCCTCGCCGGGGATGGGTGAGGCCCACCTAGCCATCAGCGAGGCTCATTCTTGCCAGATTGCGAGGCTCGGCCAACCCCGCTGAGGCTCGGCCTCGCCGGTGGTTGGGCTTGCCTCCAGTGAGCTCGCCAGATCTTGCCTTGGCCTGGCAAGCTCACCGGACCGGTTGCCGGCAACTGGCGGCAGTGGGCAGCGGATAGCGGACGGCGGTAGACGGCAACCGTGGGATGGTGGTCGATGAAGAAGAAGAAAAGGGAAGAAGAAGAGAAATATGGTCTGGATTCTTAGATTTGTTCCCGATAACAAGAATGAATTTTTTTTTTTTAATTTTTGATTTTGTTTCAAATCTACTTTCGGGAACAATAGATTTTTGTTTCCGCGATCAAAATTTTTACCAAGCGCGATTCTATTCCCAAATTGATCCCGGAACAGAAAATTAGAATCAGACAGCCCCTTTGAAAATTTACTACGGATAGGGTACATAAGCCAGACGTTTAAAGTTTGTTAAATATTAAAATTTAGAAAATTTTGATTAATCTAAGGATGGTTTTTCCTGTGTGCAAATATATGATGACCGATGCAGTGATATTGCCCAGCTATGGTTTCAGCTATAAGAGTCTTGTCATTAGTAAATATGGACATGCAAGTAAGTTTGGATTACCACTCACTTGAATATAAAGTACTTTGAAATTTGGAGAACGAACTGAGTGTTTGGTTATTAGCCATTAGATATGGATGTTTTGTCAACATATGCACATTTTGCTCAGTGGGGACTCTTTTGATTGATAGGTACATGATATAAAACCAAATGTGATTACACCTACTAAACACGTTCAGGATGTTGGCTTGGATCCAATTGAAGATGATACAGAAGGTTCTTCAGAATGGCTTTCACACTTCAAAAACTTGCGGAAGGAGATCGTCAAATTGTGGAAGGAATGCAATGTCTCATTAGTTCACAGGAGCTACTTTTTCCTTCTATTTAAAGGTGATCTGACAGATTCTATCTACTTGGAGGTAGAGCTCAGGAGGTTGTCGTTTCCTAGGGATAAATTTGCCTGTTGTAATCAATCTCTGGGAGATGGTCAGGCCTTGACTGCTGTTTCAAGGTACTGAATTTAATTATATGAAACACTCACTGCTTTTGCTAAATTCACTGTAGGGACATATTCAGTCTGGGATTTTATCATGCTGAACAGCATACAAGATCTTCGTCGTGAGAGGCAGATGCTCACCAAGCAGTTGCAAAAGAAGCTCACCAGGAAAGATAGAGAGATGCTCTTCCAAACTTGGGGAATCGGTTTGAATACCAAGCATAGAAGTTTACAGTTAGCCCACCTGTTGTTGTCTAACATAGAAGACATGGACCATGTGGCCGAAAGTGCCAAAATTGTTGCAAAGCTTGTTGGTTTTGTTCAGCCAGAGGAAGCTTCCAAGGAGATGTTTGGCCTCAACTTTACTCCTTGGCGATCAAGCACAAAACTTCGTAAGTGGAAAAGCACTGTCATGTCTTTCTTGTGAAGCTTTGTTTTGGATGCTATTACTTTTGTGGAATGGTGACAAAATCGTTCCTCCAACTGTTTGAGATGGTATGAATTCCTTTTAACTGGTAATATATATGTAAGTTAGATGCAGGTGATTGTACAAAAGCTTTGTAATATACTCATGAACAAATGAGGGCTTGCAGGTCCTTTCACCAGTATGGCTCTTTAACATATGTATTGGCGCATATTGATGTTAATTGGACTAATATAATAACGTTTCTATTTCTTCCATCCTCTTAGATGTTTTTTATTTAAAAAGCTTGTAGCTGATTAAATTATTGATTTAACTAAAGACTTGTGGCATGAGCTCGTTGATTGTGACTCCTCAACTTCATTAAGCCATTTTTTAGCTCTTGTGGTTTTCCTTACCTCATTGGATTGAGTGTATGCAGACTAAGACTAAAGAAAGAGTATCTTGTAATGGTTGAATGGCATCATCTCAGAAATCACACAAGATAGTAGTTACATGAAATTATTTGTTTGCACGCTTAGAGAGAGAGAGAGAGAGAGAGATAGAAGGGCGTGGGAAACCCGGGGGGGGTGTTTTTGAGGAGGTGGAAGAGTGGGACATATACATATGCTCAACTTGAAATATCATTGTAGTGGCTTATGTTGAAGGAAGAGTGTCCCCGTCATCGTCATGAGGGACTGTAGGAAACAAAAAACCACCAAGTGAGCAAGCTTTACACACGCCCTGTCACGCCCCGATCCTCGGGCACGCACACATCATTCTCATTTGGTCGATTATATGATGCGATATCCCAGGACTATGTATCGCCGACCCTTTCATTTCATAAGCACATGCGGAAGCAATTATAATCCCCAGAGAATAAATCGATGGGATAGAAAAGCAAGGTCATATTTTTTATATTGAAACTTATAACCAAACTTTTATACAAAACACAAACCAGAGTACTTCATAACTATTCACATCAACATGGAGTTCTAAAAGAAGATAAAATCTCAGTTCACCCGGACCGTACTCAAGGCCCCTCTAGGTATTATCTTCTTTTCTCAAAAAATCCTCCTCAGGTTTCAATTCAAAGTTCTCCTTCTCAAATTCCTCCTCCTCAGCTCCTCATCGGGACCCTTAAATGTTTTCCCCAAACCGAGATGAGACTACGTCTCAGCGAGTTCTACCCCACTAAGACTCAATTAGGGAACCAATACACAACAAGGTTGCCTAAGCACAGCACGAGTCGGAAGACTTACCTTGGGCTCAGATTCCACTTGCATATTAGCATAGTTCAAATAAACACCCAAGCAATCACATCACTGATCGAAGCATCGATCAAATCGACCCGGTCGATTACACGTCAACAAGACCACTCACGGTCATTTCCATTCAATCAAGCAATTCACAACATCAGATCAAAATAATGATCAATCGACCTAGTCGATTACATGTCAACCATGACCCTTCCCCGGCCAATTTAGTTCAATCAGTCAATCCATGACAAACGAATCAAACCATATCGGTGATTTCATTTATACTCAATAATTAATCTCAACATTCCCACTCAACATTCCCACTCAAATATAGGCTCAAGGCTAGATGTGACCCCAACACAAAGTTTCGTCATCATGCGGCACTTAGTCCTTGACCACAAATAATAATAGTATAAGGCGCTAGAGGTGACTCACACGAAGCCTCGCTATCGTGTAGTACTTAGTCCTTCACTACAAAACGCAATAGCATAAGGTGCTAGAGGTAACTCACACGAAGTCTTGCTATCGTGTAGTACTTAGTCCTTCACTACAAAAGCAATAGTATAAGGCACTAAAGGTAACTCACACGAGATCTCGCTATCGTATAGCACTTAGTCATTTACTACAAAATGCAATAGGGTAAGACGCTAGAGGTGACTCACACGAGATCTTCCATCGTGTAGCACTTAGCCCTCCACTATGCATAACAATGCTGCAAGGCGCTAGAGGTAATTCCCATGCGACTCAAGTCGCCATGTAATACTTAGTCCTTAACTACAATAAGCAATGGTATAAGGCGCTAGAGGTAACTCACACGAAGTCTTCTACTTGTGTAGTACTTAGTCCTTTACCTGCGCATGATCCATTGGTTTCCCTCAACACAACACATATCACATCACTTCCGATAATCCTCTTGCTATAACTATAAGTCAACACACGATTAATCCCTCACGGCCCAATGACATTGTGCCTCGCACTGTCTTGGCCTCATTTCTTCGTATCAAACATATCCAATAAAATATCGTGCGTGGGCACACGGCTGGCCTTAGCCAAAATATAATATTTTCCTTTCCATAACTCCCACATTTTCTATAGTCCATTCAAATATTTTTGGCATCATCAACCGATGCCCGGTTATTTTTCAATTAATAACCAGCGGTTATTCAATTAAAGAATAATTTCTAATTTCACAAATAATTCAATTTAGCACAAAATAAAGCTCAATTAAATAAACTGATCGCGCCACAACAATCAGCACAAAATTCCAGTTGTTGACTAACCCAACCTTAATTTCCGAAAAATAAATAAATAAATAATTAATTTCGAAAATTAATAATTAATTACCATAAATCCAATTTAGCTCAAAATAAAGCCCAATTAAATAAATGGGCCACACCACGATCATCAGCATAAAAAAATTCGGCCACTAGCCATCCAAGTTGAATTTCCAGAAAATAAATAAATAATTAATTTATTTCGAAAAATAATATCTAAATACAAGAAATTCAATTTAGCTTAAAATAAAGCCCGATTAAATAAACGGACTTTGCCACGGTCATCAGCATAATATTCCGGTCACTGTCCATCACGGTTGAATTTTCGAAAAATAAGTAAATAATTAATTTAATTCCGAAAAAATAATATTTAAATGCCAAAAATCCCACTTAAGCCCGAATCGCCAAATTGAAGCCCGATTAGGGGTCGGAAAATTCCCGAGATGCTTCCAATAATTAGTAGACCACGTCTACTTGCTAATTGCGCAATTAATGTATCTAAATCGCATCACAATTGACTAATAATTGCTAATTTATTATAATCTAACATGTAAACAAAATTAATTAAAACTAAACAACCAATAAGTGTAATTAGTCCACTAAGCAAGGATTAGTGAGATTACTCACCGGAATCGCGCGCAAATCGGATCAATCCGACGGGGATGACGCGAGGAACGATAAACCCCAAAGCACGGCTCGGGTTCGGGGCCCGGAAACAGCCCAAAACGGCCCACGAGCCGGCTAGATACCCACATGGTGGGTTGCTGTTTTAGCTGCAAAACAGAGAGGAAGTGAGTTGGTTGGGGGCGGCAAGGGATCGGGAAGGTAGGTGGCGGCTTGGCAAGGCCGAGCGGTGGCCCACGGTGGCCGGAGGTGGTCGGACAGGGGCGGAGCCGAGCTGAACAGAGGCCTAACGGCCTGGACGGCACACGGTGGGGATGGCGAGGCGCGAAGGAGACGACGGCAAGTGGTGGCCGCGCGGGCGACGGTGCGGTGGCGAGCTGCAACGGTGGCAAGCTACTTCGGCGAGCTGCTATCTCCGTTCTTCTTCAACTTCTGGTTTTCGCGAAGAAGAAAGAGGAAAGCAGGGGTTTGGTCACGTGGGGTTGAAGGGAAGAAGAAAGAGGAGAGAGAAGAAGAGATAAGCTTTGACTAGTCAAAAAGAAAGAAAGAAAGAAAGAGAGGGAGAGAGAGAAGTCGGTGGGGGGAAAAGAATTCGCACGAGGGGGGAGAAAAAGAGAGAGAAGGAGAGAGAAAAAAGAAAGGGAGAGAATGAAAAATATAAACTTATAATACTTTTCTTATTTTATTTTCATTTCTCTTTCCCATTCTAATTTCTTTTTAATCTTCAATTTTCCTCCAATAATTTCTTTATTCAAATCTCGGACTCGTCAATAATTTGACGAACGATGAGACAGGATCCCAAAAAAATGAATTGTGACATGCTCGAATATTCGATTCCCAAAATCGAGTTCAATTTCCTGGTTATAATTGATCAAACGCGATTGTAGTCCAATCCAACCAATTAGGTAGCTTTTAAGGATTTTACCGCGGATACATCCCTTAACGGCTTCACCCAATAGGTTAGTTAACTCGTGAGTGATCAGCTCAGAGAAAAAGGACCATAGGTACGTTGACGAAATGGCCATTTCACTTTATCGAAACGGGATCGAATTTCAGGATGTCACACGCCCAAATCTTTCCTAATAGTACTCCTACCAATGCAAAGGAAAGCAACATCGTAGATTGTTATATGCTTCTTTTTCTTAAAATATGATATGGTATGTAAATGATAGGCCTTAACTGGTATCTATTCTTCAGCGATTTGTATGTAAGCTATGTGAAAGGCTCGCTAGACATGTGTCAGCTATGAGTAGTAAGGTTGGTTCCAAAGGTTAATTTTGGATTCAACATTGGGTTATATAAAGATCAAATGATGTTGCCCACATGATTTGGTATTGTGATAGTGACAAGAAAAAAGTGTAAATGTAGACTAGTTTAAAAAAAGCTACGTAACCAATTATAGTGTAGGGACTGTATGAAAATATGATTTCTTCCATAAAACTTGCCGTGGACTTACATAGAGGCTTGATATGCATTGATTTGATAAGGTGGAATGAGTCAATGAAATACTTACTTGATAAGGATCCCAATTGTTCGTTATAACCACTAATAAATAATTGTTGAAATGATCAATTCTATAAAAATCCATCATCATGTGTATAAATCATTTATGAGATTTAATATTATTATTCTATACCTATCAGTCATCATCTGTAGGTTCATCCGTCTTGATCTCTTTCTCATCCGTCTTGTTCTCTTTTATCTTGTACAGATTCTGCGTCTCTCCTTTTATGTGGTCGAGGTGGTCAACAAAACCCTGAGCATCCTCTTTGAATACCACGTAGATATTTTCTAGTTCCTTGCACTCATTGATCCCTTCAACGTCTTTCTTCTTATCGAGGTGTCTAAACTCAAGTTCTGATGCAGCCCACATTGAAGACCAGCTCTCTCGACCAAGAAGATCGGCCCGCATTAAAGCTGGACGAAACCGAGAAGCCATACCGATATCTTGAGTCCATTCCAGAAGTTTGAAAGAAGACACCTTGGGAGCCATGAAGACGATGCTTTTACTAATTTCTAGTTCCTAAGCTCTTTATTATTTTTCTAGTTTCTAGTTCCTAGGCTCTTTAATGCTTTCAAGTTTCTATGCTCTATCTTTATTTCTTTGACGATATAAGCCATCCAATTCCTAGTAGAAGACAAACAGCTTTTGATGAATGAAAAAAAAAAAAAAAACTTTGTTTTGAAGCAAGTATCGTGAACCTTGTAGAGTTCATATCCTTGAAAACCTAGAAGAGTTTTCACTCCGTCCTTGAAGAGTCGGAGCTTTTTGAAACTTGCATCCTTGAAGAGTTGCAGTCATCGATCTAGAAGAATCGGTGTCCCTTTCAACTTCCTTGGAGGCCTGGAAGAGCAACCAATGGAGTGTCTATCTGTTTCTGTTCTGTTCGTTATTTCCGACCCAATTTCGACCGTCCTACAGTACTTATTTCAGAAAACCCAAAATAGAGAAATTGTAAATCCAGAAGCCTTTGTTCATTTGGCTTTGGAATTGGGTTGATCCGATCTGTATCGACAAAGATACAACTGTTCTCCCGAGCTCGCGCAGTGCTGAAATTTCTGCTTGTCCTGTTTCTGTGTGCGAGTCACTCTCCCGATCCTATTGTTTGAGAAAGCCTACCCTAGGCTTGCATCATTTGGTATCAGAGCTTTGGAGGAGAGGACAATGCCTCCAAGACAAGCTAGGCGTCGTGGTGGCAGAACCGTTCCCCTCAATGAATTGCACACACTCGCTGAGAATATGCAACAACAAATTGATGAATTGACGCAAGAAGTTCAGCGTTTGAGGGCTGAAGCAAATAATTCTCCACCCCGTTCCAGGACTGAAGATTCCCATGGTGACTCTTCCTCTTCAGAGAGTGTTCAATCTATTCACGGTCGGAGGCATGTTCGACATCGTTTACAACATATTCGTGAGCCAGATTGGGAAAAGGAAGTCAAGAAAGATGTTCCAGAATTTACAGGTAATGAGTCTTCTGATGAAATTGTTGATTGGCTAACACTTGTGAATGAGGTGTTTGAGCATCGAAATGTTCCGGAGAATCGTTGCGTTGGGATCATTGCTATGCGATTCCGAGGCAAGGCAATTGCTTGGTGAAGACGTGAGAAACAAACTAGCCAAGCCGTTGGCAAAGCACCAGTCACTTTGTGGAGAAAGATGGAGGGCAAGATTCAAAAATATTTTCTTCCCAAAGGATATCAGAGAGAGCTCTACCAACGGTACCAAAATCTAAAACAAGGTACGCGAACGGTGGACCAATACACCAATGAATTCAATGAGTTGGTGATTCGTAACAATATCCAGGACCCATAGGATGTGCTTGTGAACAAATACTTGAACGGTCTTCAATTTTACATCCAAGACGCCTTGGAAGTCCTCGACATTTGGGACTTAGGAGATGCACACCAATGGGCACTAAAAATGGAGCGCTCTCATTCTCGAAAACAGCAATCTACTAATAAGCCTTCTACTCAGCCCCATGTTTCGAAGCAACCTGCTACATCCGAAATACGTTGCTATTCTTGCGGAGAGTTGGGTCATCGTGCTAGCAATTGTCGAATCAATAAGAATCGACCAGCCGGTAAAGCCTTCTTGGTGGATAATGATTCTGATGAGAGTGATGAGGATCCACTTGAAGAGGAGTTGAACAATGATGAAGAAGCTGCGGATGATGAACAAATAGTGCATGCTGACACTGGCAAACTTCTTATGGTGAGGAAAATTTTTCTTACTCCTCAAGATGACACTGGAGATAGGTGGCTACGTACCAATATTTTTCATTCTGCTTGCACAATCATAGGGAAGGTGTGTCAATTAATTATTGACTCTGGTTGTTGTGAGAATATAATTTCTGAAGTATCGGCAAACAAGCTGAAGTTGGAATTAAAAACGCACCCTACGCCTTATAAAATGTCGTGGTTGAAGAAAGGCGCTGAGGTAACTATTTCAAAACGATGCCTTGTTAATTTGTCCATTGGTTCTGTTTATAGTGACAAGATATGGTGTGATGTTCTACCAATGGATGCTAGTTACATTATTCTTGGTTGACCATGGCAATTCGATAGAAGGACTATGCATGATGGTTATCGAAATACATATTCTTTTGAATTTGGAGGCAAGAAGATTACGTTGGCACCTAGTAGGGCGGGAGATTCTTCTGATGATGATGGCAAGAATTCGAGGACGAATCCTTTTAAAGATGGGGAGGATGATGCAGCCCACATTGAAGACCGGCTCTCTCGACCAAGAAGATCGGCCTGCATTAAAGCTGGATGAAACCGAGAAGCCATAACGATATCTTGAGTTCATTCTAGAAGTTTGAAAGAAGACACCTTGGGAGCCATGAAGACGTGATGCTTTTACTAGTTTCTAGTTCCTAAGCTCTTTATTATTTTTCTAGTTTCTAGTTCCTAGGCTCTTTAATGCTTTCAAGTTTCTATGCTCTATCTTTATTTCTTTGACGATATAAGCCATCAATTCCTAGTAGAAGACAGACGACTTTTGATGAATGAAAAACTTTGCTTTGAAGCAAGTATCGTGAACTTTGTAGAGTTCATATCCTTGAAAACCTATAAGAGTTTTCACTCCGTCCTTGAAGAGTTGGAGCTTTTCGAAACCTGCATCCTTGAAGAGTTGCAGTCATCGATCTAGAAGAATCGGTGTCCCTTTCAACTTCCTTGGAGGCCTGGAAGAGCAACCAACGGAGTGTCTATCTGTTTCTGTTCTGTTCGTTATTTCCAACCCAATTTTGACCGTCCTACAGTGCTTATTTCAGAAAACCCAAAATAGAGAAATTGTAGATCCAGAAGGCTTTGTTCATTTGGCTTTGGAATCGGGTTGATCCGATCTGTATCGACAAAGATACAACTGTTCTCCCGAGCTCACGCAGTGCTGAAATTTCTGCTTGTCCTGTTTCCGTGTACGAGTCACTCTCCCGATCCTATTGTTTGAGAAAGCCTACCCTAGGCTTGCATCAAGTTCTTGGAGATGGAGCATTGCTCCTTTTCCAATAATCACCTTCTCAAGCAGAGGCAGCTTCCAAATCTTCAAGATCTTTAGACTCGGAAATCCATCATTGGCAAACGTCAGACGAGTGCCTCGGAAGGAATTGGCCAAGAGTTTGAGTGTCCTGAGGTTCCTCAGGAGACCACCCAACTCGGGCATCATGTTTGCTTCCACTTTCGAACCCGACAGAGTCAAAACCCTGAGCGAGACTGGCAAGAGCTGGGTCCAGTTGGGTTTGTTGAGTTGGCCCAGCAAGTAAAGCTCCAACAGGTCGTGATGCTGTTCAGCCAACGACAGTTCTGGTAACGGGCCTATCTGCGATTTCGCGGGCTTGGCTTTTTTCGGGGGCTTGTCGTCTTTCCTGGCTTCATCCGCTCCTTTGGCTTTCGTGGTTTGGGCTCCTCCCGTGGTGTGGGCTTCTCCAACGGTTTGGGCTTCTCCCACGGCCTTGGCTTTATTAGCGCCTTTGGCTTTCGCGGTTTGGGCTTCTCCCATGGCCTTGGCATCTTCCGCGGACTGGTCTTCTTTCATATCTTCTTCCACGAGCTTGGCTTCTTGGATCACCCCCAAGGTCAAGGACTGGAGATTGGTGAGCCCGAAGCTAATCCAATCAGCTACTGTTTTCCCTGGGGAGCCGGTGGTGTCGTTATCCGAGTGTTGCAAGAAAAGCTTGAGCGTGGTGAGCGTGGTCAACCAGTTAACGTGGCCTGTCATCAGGTTCTCCTTCACTTCACCGATGACCAGCCCACTTAAGGTCTGGAGTTTAGTCAAGGCCATAACATTGTCACCACAAGCCTTGAGGATATTCTTCAAGTCAACGTAGAACCAGTTGAGATGCAGGTGCCTCAAGTTCCTCGCCTTCCACAAGGAACTCGGCAGGGAAGTGATGTTGGTGTGCTTTATGTCGAGCGTCTCGAGATGGTGCAGGTCTGCAACGTCACTTGGGATCGAGTCCAACACTGTGGATCTCAATCCTAGGTACCTTAGGAGCGCCAGCTTGTGGAGCACACCTTGCAAGGATGGCTTATACACACCCTCCAAATCTAGCACCCTTAGGAAGCTATAGTCAGCCTTAGAAGTCATCTTCCCAAGAAACATGCTGATGTCTTTGGTGGGCAGGCCTCTTCTCTTGTAGAATGACAGAAATGAGCGGACGTGGCCGAGGTTCAGATCACAGTAGCTGCCGCTGCGGTCGTCTCTGACTATGTTTGTGTGCTCTGCAAGTCACCGAATCTTGCTTCTTTCTTGCAATTGGGCCGGCAGCTGTTGTTGCTGCCTGGTTGGATCACGGTCGTTCCTACCTTTTGACTTGCCGGTGTCATGTACGTGGAGGAACCCCATGCTCATGGCGATCGGGCATATCATGTCATACAGAGAGGTGAGCATTTGGCAAGCTTTGGGGGATCCATCGGTCCTCCAGCTCACCACATCGATCACATTCCTGTCCACAAGCTCCAGAATGAACATCTCTCCGACGTCCTCAGGCTTCCTTGTCGGTTTACTTTCTATGTCGTAACAATGCGAATCCAATAAGCCCTCAGCCAACCACATCCTCACTAGCCTTCTTGTCGGAATAGGGAATGCTGTGGGGAACAAAGCCATGTAGATGAAGCACGGTTTTAGATGGACCGGCAATTTATGGCAACTCAATTGTAGTATATCTAACATTGTCATCGCAGGACCCTCTTTTGCCAACGCTGCACGATCATGCTCTCCAGCATTGGACAGAAACCCGCCCAGTAAGGATATATGGAGCGGCAAGCCATGACACATGTTTAGGATATCCTTCTTCTTCCCCTCTGAGAGTTTCTGACCATCAGATACTCTATGCAACTTCCAAGCAAGCATCCTCTCCCTTTCTTCGTCGTTCAATTCTTTTAGTTGGATCGGCTGCGTCCCATAACTCATGTAGCTGGCTATCGATTTGTCCCGAGTTGTGGTAATTATGCAGCTTTGCTGGCCATGCGGGGTGCTCATCCATAACTCTAGCAAGATTTCCTGCCAGTCAGACAGCTGCACGTCATCCAACACAATGAGGAATTTCTTTATCTTGGCCAATTTCTGGAACACCTTTATCCTTATCTCCATGATATTCATGTTCATCACGTCCCCTGCTAGCTTCTCGACTTGCTTCAGAATCTCCAACAGGAACTCCCGCTTGTCCATGCTAGGCGAGACGTGGACCCAAGCGCGGCACTCATAGCCCATGTGCTTCGCTTGGCTGTAGGCCCATCTCGCGAGGAACGTCTTGCCGGTTCCTTGCTCGCACCAAATCCCAATCTCTGTGTACTCTGCTGCCATCATCCACTCCATTATTTTCTTCTTCTCTTCCTTGCGGAATGAGAAGTTTGTAGACACTTGCCGATCCCAGAAACTAGTCAGCCTCGCGAATTTTTTGCCTTGCCATGGAGCACTAGCAAGGGAGGGAGGAGGCTGTTAAGAAACAAAGCTAGAACAGAGAAGCTGATAAAGGAAGAGAAGCTGACCTGATAAAAACTGAGCAAGATAGAAGCAGAGGAATTAAGCTGACAAAAACAGAGCAAGCTCGGAGTAAATTGAAAACTGAGCTGGCAATCCTCGTGAAGGATTCTCGGATGCTGACTGGGCAGGATGTGCTGAAACTAGACGATCGACAACTGGGTTTTGCACATATCTTGGTTCAAATCTTATCTCCTGGGCAGCAAAGAAGCAGCCTACTGTTAGCAGATCCTCTACAGAAGCTGAATACCGTGCTCTTGCATTAACTACTGCTGATCTCACATGGATAAGCTTTGTTTTGCGAGATATAGGTTGCTTCCTTCCATCTCCTATTACTCTATACTGTGATAATAAATTAGCTATCTCACTCACTGCTAATCCTATCTTACATGCTCGAACAAAGCATATTGAAGTAGATTTTCATTTTGTTCGAGAGAAGGTATCTTCTAGGTCATTACGTGTCCAATATGTCCCAAGTCATTACCAACTTGCTGATATCTTTACAAAACCTTTGACACAGGTAACACATTCCTATCTACGAGTCAAATTGGGAATCTGTGCCCTTCCCATTCCCAATTTGAGGGGGGATGTTAAGAAACAAAGCCAGAACAGAGAAGCTGATAAAGGAAGAGAAGCTGACCTGATAAAAACTGAGCAAGATAGAAGCAGAGGAATTAAGCTGACAAAAACAGAGCAAGCTCAGAGTAAACTGAAAACTGAGCTGGCAATCCTCGATCCAAGCTGAGCTGGCAATCCTCGTGAAGGATCTGGTTATACAACAGATTAAAACCAAGATCAGAAGCTGATCAAGCTACACGAGTGGCTAAGATTAATCGTTCTGGTAATAAGAGTTGTTAAATCTGTTGTAAAGGAAGTTCGAGAAGGAAAAGCCTTAGTATAAAAAGGGCAGAGGAAAATGTAAAGTGACAGAGAGAGAGTGAATTGATTGTTTTTCCAATAAGACTTGAATCTCTTTGATCTGAGTCTTCTCTTCAAGTCTTCGATAAGAGATCTTTCTTTAGTTTCTCCTTTTGATCTTCTTCATATCTTAGAGTTCTGTGAGATAGAACTAGAAGAAGGTTGAACAGATGTATGATGAAGTTTACAATTGATTGATTCAATAATTACAGTTTACAGAAGATTTCTCACATACAGGTTATATTCTAGATTCTGCTTCTTCTCAGAGGCCTCCTCCTTCAAGAACTTCTCATCGCACAACTCCTCCATCTTTTTCATCAGTATGGTTAAGTCCCTCCCCAGCTTGTACTTGGAGACGAGCGCATTGAGTGGCCTTGCGGCCATGCGGAGGGCCTCGTGCTTCTCGTGGGCCTCTATGAGGTGGAACTTGTCGATGAATTCTTCAGCATCGTACATGGCTCGGAGGAGCCGTCCTGACCACTCAGTGGGTTTGGTCGATTTGAATTGAGTGGAAAAGAACGCTTGGATCCTGGCCAGCTTCGCCTTGGCATCCTCCGCGCGGGTTCGCATCGGTATGCATTTCACGCACACCGGGTGATGGACCAAGATATCTAGTTTCTGCAACACGATCTGGGCGGCAGCTTCATAAATTATCATGCAGCTTTCCGTGTCAGAAGCAGCCATGGCTAATCAATGTTTGTTTCGGGCAAGGTCGTGTGGGTGTGTGTATGTCAGTTGGCTTGTTTGCTTGGATTGAATAAATTTGCGAGGACATGTTATTTTCTATGTATATACTCTCCACTTTCTTATGCTTTTCTTGGCGCGGCCTCTCCTATCTACTACAACAAGCTTTGTTTAATTCTTTGCTTGTGCGATGTTCGACCGTGAGACAGGAGAGAAGGTATCTCTCACAGTGATTATGATAAAGATAAAACTAATCAACTTGAGTTCTTTGCTTTTAATATAACAATCTTACAGATCTATCTTACTATTCCTAACTTCACTCTTGTACGTGAAGATAATCAATTCATTTATTTCTGTCGAACTAGAAGTTGGAGAGCTAATGAAAGTGGCCTATCAAGAATTATATTTTTCTGATGAAATTCCGGCCATGTTAATAATTTGACACTTTATTGGCACCTTTGATGTGAGATCAAACAAGAACGTCCGTTGGCTTACCTTATCTAACATAAAATACTAAAATCAATTCAAAGAAAATCACTACTTTCTTCTGGAGTTCGGCGAGTAAGGACTTGGCTTTCAAATTGCTGGAGATATTAAATGTTAACAAATTTTAGGATTAAATTGCGTCTGAAATATCAATTATATCTTCGTTACGCTTAAAGGAAGAAGTGAAGTCTATCCTTACGCACACATTATCAACTTGTCCATATAAGAATACTCAATAAATCTTAAAATATCAATGTCCACATCACATGTGGTGCTCATATAAAATACGTCAATATTATGTCAGTGTCATATACTAGATATTACATGGTAGGAATGATGCCATGTAAGGTGTGCGGGGTTGTGTTCTTTTTTATGATTGTGTTTTATATTTTGGTTCATTTTCTATATGCTTTTCTCCAAACTGGTGCCTCTCCTCCGGATTGATTCTTGACCAAGCCAAATCTTGACCGAGGGATAAGAAAGTATCCGGTGCTTTCTGTCATTGGTAGGTTAAATAATTGATAAGCCAATTACTAAAGTTCGGACTCGAAGACACGAGAATTAAAGAGGGGACACTAGGTTCGGACTAAAAAAATGAGATCAGTTCACACAATTGATTGTATTAGTGATGTGATGAATTGTTATTCGGTATTGATCATGATCCACTTATTTTAGTGTTAACTTGTAACCTATCACAATAAACAGTATGCCCACTTATTGCAAAAACTTCAAATTTTAAAGTAGTAAAAAAGTTAAAACGGTGGTATAAGAAATTTATAAGAACCAGCCTTTTTTCTTCCCTCAAGCTAACTATGCTGCTCGGTCATTCTTTGCTTGGAGATGTCTCATGGGTATAAGATGCCACTCTATCCTTTCAACAGCACGGTTGGAATATCGAGGCCGTCCCTCAAAATCCTCGCACCTCAGCCGGACATTATTATAAGAGTACCCGGCAAAGAAGATATAGTTTTTTGTTCGATATTTTCCTAACAATCCACTCACACGTCACTATAGATTTTAGATGGCTATTCAGATATCAAAACTTAATGAAATCAATTAACATAGACGATCCTACGTAGCATAGGGCATTAAGAGCGCAAATGATGAAATTTCTGACTAGAAATTGATTTCTAAAAGAGATAGATTTTTTTTTTATTTCTATTTTTGAATGAGTTTCTGAGCAAAAATTCATGTTTAATAACAATGCAAATTTTTTATTTTTGGAATAGAATTTTGTTTGATAACAACACAAAATTACTCCCTCTCAACAGGCGGTAGATGATGGCGGTGGTCGCGGTCGCAGATCAATGGTGGCGGTGCCGTTGATCGGCAAGCGGTGGTGGTGGCGGCTGATGACTAGTGGCCGGGGACGGTGGGTGGGTGGCCAACTAGTAGAGAGGACGAACAATAAGAAAAGTTTTTATTTCTTATTCCTATTCTAGAAATAGAGAAGAAAATTTTTTTATTTCTGATTTTTATTCCAAACCTATTTCTATAGTAGAAATTTGTTCTAGAATTAGAAAAATGAAATAGTTTTACCAAACGATTTTCTATTTTCAAACAAGTCTGGAATAGAAAAATTGTTTATGGATCACCAAAAAAAAAAAAAAAGATCATCATTCAATTCTTTGAGAATCTGGTACTTCTCGCTCAATAGTCCCTAGCACTTCTACTTTTTAAGTAATTATAAGTACTCCCGATTCACGATTTTTTGATTTTTTCTTGTTGTAATAACATGACTTCCAACTCCAACTTATTTAAGTTAAAATCATTCGCTTCACAAGTACCTATTATTAATACAATTGATAACTCACATATGATAGTTAGTCATATAGGTAACATTTCGACATCCAAATTGTCCTTACCTAACACCTTATTAGTTCCTAAACTCTCTTTAAACTCGATAACTGTGGGACAATCATCTGAGCTTGGTTTTGATATTCATTTCTCATCAAATGGTTGTCGTGTGCAAGATCCACGGATGGGGCAAAAATTGGACAGGCTGTATGTGGCATCCCAAAATTCAAGACATCCTCTAGAGAAATTAAAGCCTATAATTAGGTAATGAAATTGCCTATGGTCTATGTGTTAGTCATTAGTTTTCTTAAGGCTAGGTGTTATTGTGCTTGTGTTTATAAATTTTGAATTTAGGACTATAGGATAAATTAATAATTTATGCTTGGCCATGTACTTTATAAATTAAATTTCAATAATTAAAAATATCCCAAGACTTTGGCCAAGATGAAATTTGAATTTAGAAATATTTATAAAAAGGAATTCAAAAAAAAAAAAAAAAGGGAGAAAAGAGGGTTATTTTTGGAATGGGCCTTGGACCCATTGGCCTAAAGCTTGGTGGGCCAAGCTAGTCGGCCCAAATGGAAGCCCAAGAGGGAGGATTCGACCAGCCCAAGGGGGAATGGCCGGATGGGCCTAAGCCCAAGCCCATTCAAAATTCAAAAAAATAAAGATTACAAGTGGCCAAAGGAAGAGCATGCATTGGTTGGTCATTAGGTGGATCAATCATTGCAAATGATGGGATATAAAAGGGGTCGGGGAGAGAGAAATGGCCGGTTGCTTGCTTCATTTCCGTCCAAAGAGAGAGGTGTGCGAGAGAGAGAGCTTGAGCGGAAGAGAGGAGGGACCGAGAGAGAGGAGGTGGAGCCGAGAGTTGCCGCCGCCCATCCGCCGTACGTCCGCCTAGTCCGACCGCCGTACGCCGCCGTTCATCGCTGTTTGTTCATCTTGGAGGCAAGTGGGGTCCTTAACTTCTCTTGCATGTCTGTTTTGTTGGTTGCATGTTCGGTTTTAGGCGTGATTTGGGAGAAAAACCGAGGTAAGGGTTGGATGTGTTCAAGCTATGTGACTGTTTTCGTTCGGTTTGTGGTAGTCAGTATCTTAGTCGAGCTTGCATGTGTATTTGGAGTGCGATTTTGGCTTCGGTGTCTTCATTAAAGTTGAATCTAACATCTTGTAGTATGACATACTCGAATTTCATGGAAAACGAGATGGTGATATGTGGGGTCAAAAGCTCTGTTATACGGAGACCTCAGATCTGCGAAATCTTCACTGACCTTTTGTTGATTTCTTGGTTGCATGTTGATTTCTGTTGGAGATCACTTTGTTTTCTTCTTGAAAGTTGTAGGAAACACCTTAAGCTACAACATACTTGAAAATGAGGCAAAAAGAACAAGTATAACTTGGTGAATCGGTTAGATCTTGGAGATGGTTGATTCTGGTGAGGTGTACCGAGACACCCGAGACTTCATGGGTTAAAATGGTGACCATAATCTGGGTATTTGGCCTAGATCCCTTCATGCAACGTGTAAAGGACACATTTTTACATAACATACTCAAATTTCAGAAGGAACGAAAGATATTTGATGGGTGAAATCTAAGAAATACGGAGAAGTGTGTTCTGGACGAAACGGTAGTGGTTCCAGAAGCTTCGTAGGGCTAAGGAAATTAATCTAAAAAGAATTTGGCTTAAAGTTCTTAATGAAAAAGGTACGAAAATGTGTTGGCTATCACCCTGTAAAGTTTCGTAATTTTTGGAGACCGAATGGATATTTTAATTAAATTTATTCGGAAACTGTGCAGTGGGTTTAAATCCGAGAATTTTAGGATGTTTTTGGAGGAAATTGCGAAATTATAAGAAATTCGATTTGGCCACGAATTTTAGATAAAATTGTGATCCTATAAATGATTTTTGAATATTATGATTTTGGGAAAATCATGGATATTAAATATTTATTTATGAAAATAAATAAATATAATAAAATAATAAAATAATAAAATAATAAAATAATAGTAAAATAAAATAGATTTTGTTTGGCCATGGATTCAATTCCATTTGTGTGGCACTTGTGTGATGCGGTCTTTGTCTATGCATTAGGTTGAAATGCTTATATGATTAAACTATGACATGTGCATGACATGTGAATTGAAATGCTTATATGATTAAACTATGACATGTGCATGACATGTGAATTGTAATGCTTATGTGATTAAGCTATGACATATGCATGACATGTGAATTGAAATGCAAGTGTGATATGTTTGATGCCATGCCAACTTTCCATGTTAAATTGAGATAAAAGATAAATGTGGATGAGAATGAGGTTGTGGTGGAGGATGTTGTCTGGTGGCCTGGTGGCGTAATTCCAGAGATTCCCTGGGAGTTTCAGGATGCCCGGAATGTGGGGGGCCGGAAGCCCTGTCGGAGGTTTATGCCCGAAGGGAGTGACTCGCGATGCCAGGATTGGGGTGCGAGATCCCCGGCTAGAAAGGTAAAGGCCGGAAGCCTTGTCGGAGGTTTCTGCCCGAAGGGAATACCTCGTGATGCTAGTTGAGATGCGAGATGCCCGGAATGTGGGGGGCCGGAAGCCCAGTGGCCATGAGATGGCTGGAATGCTGGGAACCCTGTCGGAGGTTTCTGCCCGAAGGGTGATGATGAAATTGATCATGAAATCCTGTCGGAGGTTTCTGCCCGAAGGATTGATAATGATACCCTGTCGGAGGTTTCTGCCCGAAGGGATGACGATGATGGAAAAATTTGATGATTTGAGAAAAGATAATGTGGGGATCAATTAATAAGTAAAGGTGGAAATTGATCTATGATGTGATATGCATGGTGATGCATGGCTAATGATGATGCGATATGCATGGTGATGCATGGCTAATGATGATGCGATATGCATGGTGATGCATGGCTAATGATGATATGATGTGATGTGCATGGTGATGCATGGTTAATGATGATATGATGTGATATGCACGGTGATGCATGGCTAATGATGATGTGATATGCATGGCGATGCATGGTTAATGATGATGTGATGATAATGATATATGAGATGCCATGATGATGATATATATGCTATGATGATGCATGAAATGCTTGACATCAAAAAGGTAAGCAATGCCTACATTGTATGATGGTATGCATGGTGCATTGAGTTGTTATTGGATTTCCCTATCTGCTGAGTGGTTGTACTCACCCCTTTTGGGGATAACATTTCAGATTAGCATTATGCCGCTACCTGCTGTTTCGCGTGGGGTATTTTACGGTCTACCGTCTGATGTTGAGGTGGAGTGTACGGAGATAGATTGTCCCTCTGTGCCCGGATTGACGTTTATCCGAGTGCGATGCTTAGTTATGTATGATATCGGCCTGGCTGGGGGCCCTGTCATACAAGAGTTCATTTCTGTTCACGTTCGTCGAGATGGTGCTATGCGAGGGATGCTGCCGTCGCCACCACCTGACGCACCGGGTTGGGTGTGAGACCTGCGCGCGAGGAGTAGGAGCTAGATCACTTTTTGATGTAGATAGTTGATGCTGGTGATGGGAAGGTTTTGTGTTCATATGATGTTAGGGGTCGGAGTTCCTTTTTGAGATTTTAGGTGGGACATGGCAGAGTCTTAACCTTTCTGGTTTTTGTACCGACCCGAAGGAAACCCCATCTCGCTATATGTATGTATGTAAGCAAAGCGTCAACGTTATTTATAAAATCCTGATGTGTAGCTGGTGTGTATTTGTATCATGGGTTAGAAGGGAGATAGATGGCGATGTGAATTTTGCTTCCGCTATGAGTCGCGCATGGGACCGCTTAAAAAAAAAAAATGCCTGAAATCTGGCAAGGCTTAATTTAGCCAAGAGATAGAGATGGTAAAAGATGTAACACCGGCGCTGGTGACGACCTACGAAGGGTTCGGGGTGTCACACTGTAAAGTGAGACGTCTTGAGCTTGTTTCCTTATAGCTTCTGAACTCTTTGATTTGTGTTACCACAATTTCATTTGAAACTTGTCATGCTGCTTTCTCTAGATTAAATCCCTTCATCTGAGACTTGGCATTCTCACTTGGGTCATGCTTGTTTCTCTAGATCAATTTCAAATGGTTGTCGTGTGCACGATTCACATACGAGAAAGATTTAGGACAGGCCATAAAGTGGGACATCTTGAGCTTATTTCCTTATAGCCTTTGAACTCTTTCACTGGTTGTGCTACCACAATTTAATATGAAACTTGGCATTTTTGCTTGAGCTATGCTTCTTTCTCTAGATTAGATCCTCTTATTTCTAGTGGACATCTAGGTTCTATTGACAGTAAACACTTTGATGGCTTATCCTGTAAGTTGCGAAAACATCATACTTTATAGTTTGATCTTAGTGACTATGTCTTTTATGCTCTCTTTAATCTTATTCACTCTAATATCTTGGGGCCATCTCCTACTCCAACTGTGGGAAGATCTCGTTAATTTGTGAGGTTTGTTATTGATTATTCTCGTTATAAATGGCTTTATCTTATGAAACATCGCTTTGTACTTACTCATATTTATCGTGATTTTGTTGTCATGATCAAAACACAATTTTCTCGAGATATCTAGGTTTTTCAAACTGATGATGCCATTGAATATAAAGATATAGAGTTTCTTCAAATTATTTCTCAAAACGGTACTATTATTCATCATTCTTGTCTAGGAACTTCACAATAAAATGATTGAGTAGATCATAAACATAGGCAAATCTAGATGTCGTACGCACTATTTCATCTTAGCCTCTTGTCTAGAGCAATTTTAGGGAGAAGCTTGTCATACTGTTGTATACACTATCAATCGTATTCCATCACCTACTATAGGTAACATATTTCCTTAAAAATGCATGTATGGGAGTGTTCCTAATTACAATCTTCTTCGAGTCTTTGACAATGCCTATTTTGTGCATCTACTTCCTAATGAACACACAAAGTTAGAACCTCATGCTCGCTTATGTTACTTCCTTAGGTATGGCATTCGACATAAAAGGTATAGAAATTGAGATCCTATCTTTGATTGTCTACATGTATCTCGTCATGTTACTTTTTGGGAACACAAGATGTTCTCATTTCTCCGTCCTTTTGAGTCATATCTGACCGCTTGCTTCTTCAGCAATCCTTTAGTGAAACTATTTCCAAGAAAGTTTGTTAGGTTGTAAATTGGTGTATACTATCATAACATAGACAGATGGTATGGTGGAACACTACAAAGCTCAACTAGGGGCAAAA
The DNA here is from genome assembly GCA_016097545.1 of Eucalyptus victrix. Taxonomy (NCBI): domain Eukaryota; kingdom Viridiplantae; phylum Streptophyta; class Magnoliopsida; order Myrtales; family Myrtaceae; genus Eucalyptus; species Eucalyptus victrix. Next base: position 8,815,902 of record CM027844.1, on the reverse strand, counting down.
GATTTTACTTAGAAGTATGGGATTGACTATGATGGGACGTTTGCTCCAGTTGCTTGTCTTTTGTCTGTTTGAAGTCTTCTGTCTATTAAGCAATGGCCTTTATTCCAAATGGATGTTCAAAATGCTTTTTGCAATGGTGATCTTACTAAGGAAGTATATATGGAACCTCCTCCTCAAAACACTACTTCTGGTAAAGTGGGTCGATTACATCAAGTACTATATGGACTCAAGTAGGCTCTGGTTGCTCATCTTGTCTATTCAAAGTATTTTTGTCATTGTCTCTGTTAATCGATAACCTCTGTTCTAGATGGATATTAAAAATACTTTTCTCAATGGTGATCTTATTGAGGAAGTATATATGAAACCTCCTCCTAGAAATACTACTTTTGACAAAGTGTGTCGATTACATCAAGTACAATATGGATTGAAGCAGGCTCCTCGTACATGGTATTCTAAGTTCAACTCCACCATGGAATGTCTTGGTTATAAATCTAGCCCTTATCACAGTGCTCTCTTTGTTCAACAAACATCTCTTGGGTACATTCTACTACTTTTATTTGTAGATGACGTGGCTATCACTTGGGATGATCACATTGGCATTACAATATCTAGTAGTATCACAGTCAACTGTTTGAAATTAAAGATCTCATGTGGCTCAAGTTATTTTCTAGGCTTGGAGCCTACTTTAGATTCCTTGGGCTATTAGCTTTCCCAAGCTAAATATGTTACTTGTCACACCCCGATTCACAAGAAGAAGCGGGCATAACACGGCCGTCCTTTTTCCAAAGGACGCAGCCTCAACGTAACCAAAAATTCAACCCAATATCAACATATATACATCCACATATATATATATATATATTTGACAAAAATGGACAATTGGTTACAATATCAGAGTATATCTATAATCCACAAACATCAAAACATAAACCTTTTACAAAGACTAACTTATAAACTTATGAACTATGCATAAGCCATACCCAAAATTTCCACCAAAAAAGTCCTCCCCAAACGAACGCTCACGCCTATTCGTGACTCGTTGAAGAACCTGAAAAACAAGTAGATGAGAGGAGTGAGCTACCACGGCTCAATGAGTAACACATTTCTTCTAAGCGGATCAAGAAATCACTATGCACATTTTAAAACACAAACATAACTCACTTTATCATAATACCAAATCATAATTCAAATATCGAAAGCACCAATGGTTGAGTCCATTAGTCAATCTCGTAAAACATGCATCAATGGTCTATTCCATTGATTAATCTCATCAACTCACATCGATGGTCCATTCCATCGACCAAACTCAAATCACATGTCAATGGTCCACTCCATTGACCAATTCATGCTCACATGTCTAACCATGGTCACGCGTAACGCCCCTGACAAAACGACCAAGATTCCCCCCTTGGCAAGGTCTCCACATATTATTAGCCGGTGGCTCAGCCCATAAGGATATCCTAGAATAGTATGCGCATACCCACACCCCTCAGGGTCCATAGAGACATTGAGCACCAACCATTAATCACAACATCCAGTAATTCCAACATCAGAAAGGAACATGTCACAACTCAAAATTTGATAATTAAATATCAAAGCATTCTTTGATTCTTGCACAAAGAATTTCACAAATTATTTTCAAGCAACCATCCCAACCGAAATCGAAATATAACTCTTTTCAAACAAGAAAAATGGCAGTAATAACTCGATCTTGTTTTATGCAACAAGATATGTTTTTATCAACTCACGGATTATATAATCCATCACGTTTTTCCAAAATATGAGTTTAAAATACAAAGAAGAAATAGTGTCACTCACCTGGGAAAAGCCAAAAATCAACTACGTTGCTCACACGAACCGACACATTCGGATTCCTAACAATTAATGGGAAAATATTAAAAAGCCGAGTAAAAATGATATTCTTATAACGACTCGTCCATACTAGGCCTATTAGTCGATAAACGACACGTACGCGTCCCAAAAGTTCACAATTTAGTATAAACCCATCATTTTCAGCTAGGCGCGGCCAATGCGCCAATTTCGTCACGCCATAACTTCCTCCACAAAATTCCGATTCAAGCCATCTTATAGTTTTTAGAAAGCTCTCTTAACGTACAACAACAACTCCAACTTATCCGCCCCAAAACAGTACCGAAAATAACAAAAAAAGAGACTCGAAGCCACTGTTCGCTACAGTACCAGATTGCGTCTCCAACTTAAAAATTCCGTTCCGAACAAACCGCAAGCTCAAATCACGATCCGAAAGATGCTATAGCTTCACAACATCCCAAAGTACCATTCCTAAAAAAATTTACAGCTTAACGACTCAAAAATTGGGCTTCGCCACACAAATACCCATGAAATCCGAATTTCGAACCCTAATTGCGGCAATTGCTTCAAGCAAGTGATTAAAGGCTTCAATTTCTTACCGGCCTTGCAAAACACACTTGAGTCGGCTTGATGAGGCGTCCGGGTCACGAGCGCGCCAAATTTTTTTTTTTCCTTTTTCCCTTTTTCCTTTCTCTTCTTTCTCTCTTCTCCTCTGTTTCTTTCGCTCCCTGTTCTGCTCGTGCTCCTCTTTCTCTCCCTCTTTCTCTCTTTTTAAAGCTTAGCCGAAGCTTCTTCCACTGTCCTTCAGCCTCCCTTTTTGACTTTTCAACCTTTCTTTTTCTCTTCTTTTATTTTATTAAAGAGCCCATATATTACATTCTCCCCTCCTTAAAAAAATTTTGTCCTCGAAATTTACAAGTACGTCAATTATTAAACAAGTGAGGGTATTTGCGCCTTGCCTCTTCCTCGAGTTCCCAAGTGGCCTCTCTCTCCGTGTGATTTTGCCATTGGATCTTCACATAAGGAATAGTGCGTCGTCGCAACACTTGATCCTTTTTATCGATAATATGAATGGGCTGCTCTTCATACGTTAAGTTTTCTCTCAACTTCAATGGTGTAAAATCCAATACGTGATCAGGATTTGGCACATATTTCCGTAATAAGGATACATGAAACATATTATGGACTCCGGATAATGCTGGAGGTAAAGCTAGCTTATAAGCAACTTCACCAATCTTTTCTAATATCAAAAATGGTCCCGCGTACCTTGGGCTTAATTTACCACGCGTGCCAAATCTCATGACACCCTTCATAGGAGAAACCTTCAAGAATACATGGTCTCCTACATTAAATTCTACTTTGCGCCTCTTAAGGTCCGCATAACTTTTCTGACAGCTTTGTGCTGTTTTCAAACGCTCTCGAATGAGTATGATTTTCTCTTCTGATTGTTGTATGAATTCAGGGCCGGTTAATCTTTTCTCACCAACATCATCCCAGCAAACAGGAGTCCTACATTTACGCCCATATAAAGCTTCAAAAGGCGCCATTTTAATACTATAATGATAGCTGTTATTATATGAAAACTCCGCCAAGTGTAAATGTTCATCCCACGAACCACCAAAGTCAATAACGCAAGATCGTAGCATATCCTCTAATGTCTGAATAGTTCTTTCTGACTGGCCATCCGTTTGTGGATGAAAAGCTGTGCTAAAGTTGAGTTGAGTACCTAACGCCCCTTGTAAACTCTTCCAAAAGTTGGACACAAACCTGGGATCTCTATCGGAAACAATACTCACTGGAACTCCATGAAGTCTCACTATCTCATTGACGTATCGCTTCGCTATGTCTTCAAGCGAAAGACCGAATCGATAAGACAAAAAGTGCGCTGATTTAGTCAATCGATCAACAATCACCCATATGGCATTCTTACCACTAGGCGTCCTCGGTAAGCCGACGATGAAATCCATGGTAATATGCTCCCACTTCCATTTAGGTACTTCAAGTGGGTGTAGCTGGCCACCTGGTTTTTGATGCTCAATTTTCACTTGCTGGCAAACTAGGCATTGGTCAACAAACTTCACAAAATCTTTCTTCATATTGATCCACCAAAAATTTCCTCTCAAATCCCTGTACATCTTGGTGCTCCCCGGATGAATCGAGAATCTAGTGCTTTGAGCTTCTTGTAATATCTCCTTTTTCAATTCTGAATCATTGGGAACACATAATCGACCACGAAACCTCAATGACCCATCTACATGGATACTAAAGTCATCTTGTTTCCCAACTTCTACGCCTTCTTTGATCTTCTCCAATTGAGGATCTTTATTTTGTTTAGCCTTGATTCTGTCAATCAATGTCGGTTGTACTCAAAGATTAGCTAATTGAACACCAAGCCGATGGACCAAAACCTCCAGGTCCAGCTTTCTCATATCTTCAAGAATATGCTTTTGAGAAGTGAGCAATGCTGCCATATTTCCAGAGGATTTGCGACTCAAGGCATCGGCTACCACGTTAGCTTTACCTGGATGGTAATTGATGGATAAATCATAATCCTTTAGAAGTTCTAGCCATCTCCTTTGCCTCATGTTAAGCTCTTTTTGAGTAAAAATATATTTCAAACTCTTGTGATCAGTAAAGACTTCACATTTTTCACCATACAAGTAGTGCAGCCATATTTTTAATGCAAACACAACTGCCGCCAACTCTAGATCGTGGGTAGGATAGTTCTTCTCATGAGCCTTCAACTGTCTAGAGGCATATGCCACAACTTTACCATCTTGCATAAGAACACAACCTAAACCTTCCTTAGATGCATCGCAATAAATTGTAAAGCCACCAATTCCTGAAGGCAAAGTTAATATAGGAGCTGACACCAATCGCCTCTTCAACTCTTGGAAACTACATTCACATTGATCTGACCACACAAATTTAACTCCCTTCTGAGTTAGGCGAGTAAGTGGACTGGCAATTTTTGAAAACCCTTCTATAAATCTCCTGTAATAACCTGCTAGCCCAAGAAAACTTCTTACCTCCGTGACATTGATAGGGCGGTTCCATTGAACAACTGCTTCAACTTTCTTTGGATCAACTGAGATACCATCCTTTGATATTATATTACCCAGGAATTCTATATGATCAAGCCAGAAGGCACACTTACTAAATTTAGCATACAACTTCTTTTCACGCAAAGTTTGTAAAATAACTCTCAAGTGTTGTTCATGTTCTCCCAAACTCCTCGAATATACCAAAATATCATCGATGAATACCACAATAAATTTGTCAAGAAATTGCCTGAATACCATGTTCATCAAATCCATGAAAGCTGCAGGTGCATTCGTTAACCCAAAAGGCATGACAAGGAATTCATAATGCCTATACCTTGTTCTGAAAGCGGTCTTTGGCACAACATCAACTTTTATCTTCAACTGATGATACCCAGAACGGAGGCCGATCTTAGAAAATACTTGAGCCCCTTGAAGTTGATCAAATAAATCATCTATCCGAGGTAAAGGATATTTATTTTTGATCGTCACCTTGTTAAGTTCTCGATAATCTATGCAAAGTCGCATACTACCGTCTTTCTTCTTCACAAATAGAACAGGAGCTCCCCAAGGCGATACACTAGGCCTAATAAAACCCATATCCAAAAGCTCTTGCAGTTGAGTCTTCAATTCACTCAATTCAGAAGGTGCCATCCGATATGGGGTCTTAGAGATGGGTGTTGTACCAGGCATTAAATCGATGCAAAACTCTATCTCTTTATCAGGAGGCAAGCCAGGTAAGTCTTTAGGAAATACATAAGGAAATTCTCTGACAACATGAACATTTTCTAGCTTTCTTGCTCGCATAGCTGAAATTAACCTTGGAAAAGTGCCTTCATAACTTCCCGAAAAAGAGAATTCTGGTTGATTTGGAGGTTGAAAAATAACTTTCTTTGAATAAGAATCGACAATGGCATGATATTTTGATAACCAATCCATCCCTAGAATAACATCGAAATCTCGTATATCTAACTCCACCAAATCCACAAGCAATGGTACATCATCAATTCGCAACAAACAATTCTTGAACACATGATTAGCAATCAAGAAATCACCAGTGGGAGTATCGACACACAATTCATATTTTAGAAGCTCAGGCAACATATCAAGTTTCCTTGCAAAGTTAATGGAAGTAAAGGAATGCGTGGCACCGGGATCAAACAATGCATAAGCAAGTTGTGAGGCAATAGAAATATTACCTGCAACAACTGTATTAGAAGCCGCTGCATCCTCTCCTGTCATCGTAAAAACTTTCCCAGTCATCCTTTGCCTTTGCTGGCCTTCTTGTGGCTTATCAACTGGAGGTGCGGTCTTCCTCATAGAACAATTATAGGCTCGATGTCCAGGTTGTCCACATACAAAACATACTCTACTATCTCCAGGGGCATTCTTCTGTGTTGGACAATCACGTGCCATATGTCCCATTTTTCCACAAGTGAAACATGTTCCTCTCTTGCGGTAACAAGGACCGCTATGTCGTTTCCCACATGTAGTACAAGGGCCTGGGTTATTATGAATTCTGGGCTTTCCTGGCTGATTAAAAGCTTTCCTCTTTCCGCTGCCACCAGCGCCGCTATCCTGATAGTCAGTGAATCTCAACTTCTTATGCTGAGATACGCCTTGCACATCTTGCGCCAAAATCTTTTGTTCCACTCTGATCGCTCATTCCAGCACGTCTTTATAAGATGTCAATGCTAGAGGTGTGAGTGCCGAACCAATTTCATACCAGAGCCCCCTCTGAAAGTGATCAGCTTTATCTTGCTCATTAAACACATATTGCTCAGCAAATCTACTCATCTGATTAAAGCGGGCTGCATACTCCAAAACCGTGGAGTCACCTTAAGATATGTGTATAAAATCACTCTTCATTTTTGTCTGAAATGACAATGGGAAGAATTGGGCATTGAAAGCCTGCTTAAAGTCCTTCCAAGCTATAGCACCACCCCTATCTCCGAGAGCTGGCCTCATTCCCTCCCGCCAATGCTCTGCCTCGCCTTCTAAGTATCGAGAAGCAAAAATAACTTTCTTATCTTCAGGAACACCTTCAGCTTCAAAGATCCCATTAATCTTTTTAGTCCACTGCTCAGCTGCAAGAGGATCAGCTTTCCCATCATAAGTGGGTAGTTTCGCCTTTCTGAATTGCGCAAAGGTGTATGAGCCAGTTGCTCCATCTCCACTCAATTCCTTTGCTTGACGATACCAATGAATCATGGCTTGCTCAAAGTCACTTGGGGGAAACGACCGTTGGTTAACTTCCCTGACTTCATCCGAGTTAGGACTTTCATCACGCCGATCCTCCCGTCTCCTCCTTAGAGACGCACCTCGAGAAGCTTGAGGCGTGTCTCTAGCATCAGGGGCTACAACTTGCTTGCCTTTATTATTTCTACGAAGCGAAGCAAGTGTCTCCGAGTCACGCATGATCACCTGAATTCAAAAACGGAGCTACAACTTAATATCTAAAAGGCTAACGCGTTAAAAAAAATCTATCACACAATCTCACATCGTCCCACATCTACCCAAACAAATCAAAACCTAAGCTCTGATACCAACAAATGTCACACCCCGATTCACAAGAAGAAGGGGCATAACACGGCCGTCCTTTTTCCAAAGGACGCAGCCTCAACGTAACCAAAATTTCAACCCAATATCAACATATATACATCCACATATATATATTTGACAAAAATGGACAATTGGTTACAATATCAGAGTATATCTATAATCCACAAACATCAAAACATAAACCTTTTACAAAGACTAACTTATAAACTTATGAATTATGCATAAGCCATACCCAAAATTTCCACCAAAAAAGTCCTTCCCGAACAAACGCTCACGCCTATTCGTGACTCGCTGAAGAACCTGAAAAACAAGTAGATGAGAGGAGTGAGCTACCACGGCTCAGTGAGTAACACATTTCTTCTAAGCGGATCGAGAAATCACTATGCACATTTTAAAACACAAACATAACTCACTTTATCATAATACCAAATCATAATTCAAATATCGAAAGCACCAATGGTTGAGTCCATTAGTCAATCTCGTAAAACATGCATCAATGGTCTATTCCATTGATTAATCTCATCAACTCACATCGATGGTCCATTCCATTGACCAAACTCAAATCACTTGTCAATGGTCCACTCCATTGACCAATTCATGCTCAAATGTCTAACCATGGTCATGCGTAATGCCCGTGACAAAACGACCAAGATTCCCCCCTTGGCAAGGTCTCCACATATTATTAGCTGGTGGCTCGGCCCACAAGGATATCCTAGAATAGTATGCGCATACCCACACCCCTCAGGGTCCATAGAGACATTGAGCACCAACCATTAATCATAACATCCAGTAATTCCAACATCAGAAAGGAACATGTCACAACTCAAAATTTGATAATTAAATATCAAAGCATTCTTCGATTCTTGCATAAAGAATTTCACAAATTATTTTCAAGCAACCATCCCAACCGAAATCGAAATATAACTCTTTTCAAACAAGAAAAATGGCAGTAATAACTCGATCTTGTTTTATGCAACAAGATATGCTTTTTATCAACTCACGGATTATATAATCCATCACGTTTTTCCAAAATATGAGTTTAAAATACAAAGAAGAAATAGTGTCACTCACCTGGGAAAAGCCAAAAATCAACTACGTTGCTCACACGAACCGACACATTCGGATTCCTAACAATTAATGGGAAAATATTAAAAAGCCGAGTAAAAATGATATTCTTATAACAACTCATCCATACTAGGCCTATTAGTCGATAAACGACACGTACGCGTCCCAAAAGTTCACAATTTAGCATAAACCCATCATTTTCAGCTAGGCGCGGCCTATGCGCCAACTTCGTCACGCCATAACTTCCTCCACAAAATTCCGATTCAAGCCGTCTTATAGTTTTTAGAAAGCTCTCTTAACGTACAACAACAACTCCAACTTATCCGCCCCAAAACAGTACCAAAAATAACAAAAAAAGAGACTCGAAGCCACTGTTCGCTACAGTACCAGATTGCATCTCCAACTTAAAAATTCCGTTCCGAACAAACCGCAAGCTCAAATCACGATCCGAAAGATGCTATAGCTTCACAACATCCCAAAGTACCATTCCTAAAAAAATTTACAGCTTAACGACTCAAAAATTGGGCTTCGCCACACAAATACCCATGAAATCCGAATTTCGAACCCTAATTGCGGCAATTGCTTCAAGCAAGTGATTAAATGCTTCAATTTCTTACCGGCCTTGCAAAACACACTTGAGTCGGCTTGATGAGGCGTCCGGGTCACGAGCGCGAAATTTTTTTTTTTTTTTCCTTTTTCCCTTTTTCCTTTCTCTTCTTTCTCTCTTCTCCCCTGTTTCTTTTGCTCCTTGTTCTGCTCGTGCTCCTCTTTCTCTCCCTCTTTCTCTCTTTTTGAAGCTCAGCCGAAGCTTCTTCCACTTTCCTTCAGCGTCCCTTTTTGACTTTTCAACCTTTCTTTTTCTCTTCTTTTATTTTATTAAAGAGCCCATATATTACATTTGGTATGACGACCCGAGCAGCGGTGCGCGGGGAGGAGGGATGGCGATGCGTCCGTGCCTCCGGTCCTCGGACGCGCACAAGGGAAGGAGAAGGGATTCCTCTCCCTCATGTCCCACATCGCTTAGGGAGGGGTTCCTGGAAGCCTTTATAAGGCTTGGGTTCCTTTAATTGTGTGACGCGTTTTAAAGCCGTGAGGACTCAGTGTCCAAATCGGATAATATCACATAGTGGGACCCGGGATGTTACAAATGGTATCAGAGCCGACTCCCGACAGCGTGTTGGGCCACAGTGAGGACGCTGTGCTCCCAAGGGGGGGGGAGAGTGTGATGACCCGAGCGGCGGTGCGCGGGGAGGAGGGATGGCGGTGCGTCCGCGCCTCCGGTCCTCGGACGCTCGCAAGGGAAGGGGAAGGGATTCCTCTCCCTCTTGTCCCACATCGCTTAGGGAGGGGTTCCTGGAAGCCTTTATAAGGCTTGGGTTCCTTTAATTGTGTGACGCGTTTTAAAACCGTGAGGACTTAGTGTCCAAAGCGGATAATATCACACAGTGGGACCCGGGATGTTACATTACTAATCTTCTTTCTCTAGCAAGACTCACTGGTAACAAGATTGCTACAACTCCTATTGAGACTAATGCCAAATTTAATGATGAAGATGAGACTCTTCTTCTGAATCCTCATTTTTATTGATGGCTGGTTGATTGTCTTATATATCATACTGTGACTCAACCTAACATAGTCTACGTTGTTCACATTGTTAGATTGCAAGCCGCTCATACTTTGCTATGTCAAGGATACCTTATTTCATGATCTTCACTTTATGCCAAATCTACCTTGGAGTTGATCGTCTTGATCGTCACTCCACTACTGGCTATTGCTTCTTGATCACCATGATCTTCACTTATTCATATGTTGGAGACTCTCTTGATCGTCGCTTCACTATCAACTACCACTTGTTTCTAGATAACTCGCTTATCTTGTGGTGTAGTAAGAAACAACAAAATTATTATGCTTGCGATAGTTATTAGAGGACATAGGCGTCCGTCATAGGGTGGAGCCGCACTTTGAAACCCCCAAGGACAGATTGATGAAGCCTCTGCCATCGCAAATTCGCATTGCCATATCAATTGTCCAATTTAGGTGGCTGCGCTTGTAGTAGCTTGGATACGTGTCATGAAAATTTGGTCCCTTCCTTCTCAGCGAATTCGCTTTATGTTTTAAAGTGAGAGAGAGCCAACAGTTTTACGGAAATCTATGTTCCGCTCTGAGGAGATTTTGCTGTTTACAGCAAAATTAGGAAGGAAATGAGGCAATTGAAAATTTTGCAAAGACCATGTCTTCACTTCCCAAGGTGAAAATATGTCTTGCTTTGTTTTTCTAAAGACATTCTATGTTCTAAATCAGCACGAGCAAAGGAGACTTTTTTGACAGTCTGTTATGGGAGAAAATATTGAGAAAATAACCACCGCCCGCGGTGGCCGCGATGGTTTGGAGCTTAGTAACCCACTGTCGGGGGAGGAGTTCGAAACCCCGCATGGTCGATGCTTGAGTGCTAGCTGCGCGATTCACCTGTGGCTGAGTCTGTGGTGGTGGCCCAGTCCACCCTAGGATTTATTCCGCCGCGAAGCAGCGCACGGAGGTTCCCTGGGTCAACAATATATATATATATATATATATATATATATATATATTGAGAAAATATTGGGTGGTCTTGGGACTAGTGTGGTCTCAGACCACCCAGGAAGCAACACGTGGAGCCACGTGGAGGTGTTTATGGGACCATCTCAGAAAACTCCAAAATGGTTCATTTAATAATATATTTGCTAATCTAAAGAAAATAGAAGCACCGCCCATTTATCTCGGAGAATGGGAGCTTGTGACTGCATATATTGGTTTGACTTTTCTAAATTAAATGACAAAAGGAAGGAGCAATTAAGGAGGAACGCATTTTTGTGCTTAAGATAAATTGACGGACCGTAGGTGGTTTTGCTCTAAGCCATGATTACCTCGTTCATTACAGGTGATGATGATAGGTGTAGAAGTTGGATGGGCCTCAGATTTCATAAGATCCCAACATCACTCAGCAGCGTTGACTCCAAAGCTACAATGCCTAGTCGGACAATGATGATGTGATGGGGCGTAGAACTACGTGATGTGTCATGGGGTTTGTCGGAATATTTGGTTTCTGTGAAGACTAATCTTGATTTTGGAAGGTTCATATACTTGGATAGTAGTAAGCAGGTAAGCGATGGCGGCAGTTGACGGCCAGGAGATAATGCAGGGGTCAAGTCCCTGTGAAGAGAAAATCTTTGTATCAGTTCGTCTCAGGTCCTTGAATCAGAAGGAAATTTCTAGAATGAAGTATCAGATTGGGAATGGATCGATGACAGCACCATCATCTACAGAAACCATCTCTCTGTTTCAGAGCGGTCCATGTACCCAGCTGCCTACACATTTGGTAATTGAATCCCACTCATTAAGTTTTTTCCTTTCTTTCTTCTTTGCCTTCACTTGAGCACATTTACATGTTCTGTTGGATTTAGCATCCTTTTGTTCTTGAGCCCACGACGTCTTCAAATTCCAACAAAATGTTTCTAATGGTGAACTTTTTGATAAATGATTTGGTCTTTGATTTTATGGAAATCATTTATTGAGTTAAGGAAGCATTATGTTCAATCTCTTCGTGTTATGTGATCTCCGTGTTGGCTGATATGCAGACAGAGTTTTCCGGTGTGATTGCTTCGCAAGGCAAGTGTACGAGGAAGGAGACAAAAAAGTTGCTCTTTCAGTCGTCAGTGGGATAAATGGTAAACTTTAACCTCTTCTCAATACTTTCAACGTGTAATATTATGCAATAATGTAATATTATGTTAGTGGGCCCCAAAAGAAGAAACTGAAAAAGAAACCGAAAAGTTAGTAAAACAAAAAGGAGAGGGGAGAGGGCTCGGCTAAATAGAAGCTGAGGGGTCCTCTACCAAAAAGAAAAGAAAGAAAGAAAAGAAGAAGAAGAAGAGAAAGGGGGAAGAAAGGAAAGGAATGTTGGCATGTGCACGTCTCGGATGCCTTGCTAAGCCGACTTGACTCCATAACACAGCACCCGGTAAGAGATCAAGCCCTCGTTTGTCCGATTGAAGTAATTTTTGGATTTAGGATTTAAATTCAAAATTTTTGGAAAACTGAGCGGCGAAGTCTAATTTTGGAGTCATTGAGCCACGTATTTTTGCAAGAACGGTAATTTAGGGTGTTGTGGAGCCGTGGGATTTTACGGATCGCGATTTGATCTTATGGTTTGTCCGAAACAAAATTTCAAAGTTTCCGCGCACAATGAACAGTACGCGTCCAGCAGCTTTGGGCCCGTATTTTGTCATTTTTCGGCTTAATTTTGGGACGGTCAAGTTGAGATTCTTGTGATATGTTTCAAGGGCTCTCTATTGAATATAAGTACGTTCGGATCAGAGTTCGGAAGAGAAAGTTAAGGCGCAATCAAGTTTTGCACTTAAATTTTGTGTTGCGAATGGCTTGAACAATCGCTTTGGTTATGCGATTTGTTAACGCGTAGAAGTCCTTTTGTTAGAGTTAAGGTGTAATGTAGTTGTTTCGAAGTAAAGACAGAGTTTTATTAGATTTTAACATTTTTCTCGGTTATTTGATAGGACCTTGAATTCGACGATACGAGTATCGTTCGTCGTTTGGTCGTCGACGACGAGGTGAGTGGTACTATATCTTCTTTGGTTTTATAAAATCATGTCTTGAAGTATGTATGTATATATATTGAATCAAGAAGGGCATTTTTATTGCATAAAAGCCAGATCGAGCAATTGCTACCCTTTGGTTGATTGTGAATCTTTGAAAAGCACGTTATACAAGGTTTGTGAAGAAACATATATAAAATTGCTTTGCGACTGATTTATGGAAAAGTTTATGATGATTTGAGAAACGGATTTGAAATGGATGATGGGCTATGTTGCAAAATATTATTTGTTTGGTTTAAGATATTGATTTTTGGATTGGATTTCTGGTATTGAAGAATGGTTATTTATGCTCAATATGACTGTGAACCCAGTGAGGGGTTTTTGGGGTATGCATACCAGGTTTAGGATATCCTTCTGGGCCTAGCCATCGGCTTTGTAGGTGGAGACCTTACCAAGGGGAGAATCATGGTCGCCTTGTCACAAGGCGTTGTGTCATGACCATGGTTAGTTATTGAGCAAAAAGATTGATCGATGGATAGACCATTGATATGTGTTTTTGATGGAGATTATTCAATGGATTCGACCATTGATACTTAACTTTTGATGTTTATTTAAAAGAGTTTTCCATATTAGTATAAAGCTTTGATGATGATAAATAACTTTTATATGATTCGATATGTATTTTATATATTGAATTGGCGTTATGAAATTTGGTATTGGTTTGTATACATGCATAGGGGTTGTTCGATCTGATTAGAAGATATGTACTACTCACTAAGCTGTGGTTGCTCATCCCATTCCTCCTTTAATCTTTTCAGGTTCCTCAGCTAGTGGCGAATAGAGCGAGTGCATAGTCGGTGGGAGCTTTTGGGGAGTTCTATTTTGTTTTTGGTATGGTTCAAGGAAGTGGTGCAAATAATACTTACTAGTAGTTGGATCGTCTGAGTTTTAAACATATATCTCTTTTTCTTTTGGTGGATTATAGAAACTCTGATGTTGCAACCAATTTGTTGGTTTATCTGATATATATATATATATATATATATATATGGTTTGAGATATATATAAGTTAATATCAGTTTATTGGTTGTATTTGATGCTGCGTTCTTTGTAAAGAAGGACGGCCATGTCATTCCCATTCTTTGTGGTTTTGGAGTGTGACACAACGATGCTTTGTTTTGTTGATATTTGCCTGAGATTGCAAACATCTGATGCCCAATGTTGCAGCAAGTGTTTTTTCTTATGGACAGACAAGTAGTGGAAAAACTTACACTATGAGTGGAATTACTGAATGCTTAATGGCAGATATATACAGCTACATAGAGAAGGTATCAAGTCGGATAGTACTCAAAGATCTCTTCCATTTTCACTTGCAACTTCTTACTAACATTTGCTTGTTAATAAAGATACTCTTGTTTCTCAAGAGCACAAGGAAAGAGTATTTCTGTTGAGGCTTTCTGCGATGGAGATCTACAATGAGTCTGTGAGAGACCTCCTCAGCACAGATAGTACTCCACCGAGACTTCTAGATGATCCGGGGGTAAATTTCGTTGTAGTATGCTGAGGAACTATGAGCTCATCCAACATCACTGTGAGAGCTTGCTCTTTTGACAGAGAGGGACTACGGTTGAGAAACTTACAGAGGAACCCTGAAGGACTGGAGCCACTTTCGAGAACTTCTTTCTGTGTGTGAAGGTAAGGACTAAGGCTTCATTCAGTCGTGCGTTAAATGAATTTCATGGTTGCATACTATATCTAGCAGCATAATAAAATGCTTAGGCTGATCATTGGGTTTCACAGCTCAAAGACAGGTAGGGGAGACATGCCTTAACAAAGCTAGCTCAAGATCACATCAGATTCTGAGACTGGTAATGGTGAATTCTATCTGTTTTGTGGTAAATTTTATTAAAATGTCAAAGATTTATTGCTCATTGTAATTTGTTTCTCCTGGAGACAATTGAAAGTTTGGCTTGTGAATTCTTGGGGAACAATAATTCAAGCACTCTTGCTGCTACCGTGGCATGAATATTCAGTACTCCACATCAACCTATATAAAGTTACCGGGAGAATATAATAGTTTCCTTTGGCTGCAGAACTTCGTGGATCTAGCCAGAAGTGAGCGTGCATCTCAGTCGTTATCAGCTGGTAGCAAGGTTGAAAGAGGGCTGCCACATAAATTGTAGTTTGCTGACTTTGGGAACAGTTATCCACAAGCTGAGGTTGGCCTAACAGCCCCTTTTTTTGTTGTCTTCATCTTAGAGATCTTATAATTTTGTTGGACCATGCACTAACATGAAAATAGAGCACCACTGCAACACCTTTTCTGTGCCAAAGGTCCATTTCTTACACAATACTAGTTTACCTGCATAGACACGACATACGAATAACAACATCGTGAAGAACCAAGCCTTCTCCCACAAAATAGGACGGGCTATACGGATCCCGTTATGCAATTGCGCTCTATTGCCTCTCCTGCTTTCAGTAAAATCTAGATACTGAGCTCCGTTTATACATTTCATCCTCCATCGGGGTTTATGATTGCTGCCTGTGGCAGGTTTAGTGCATGAGCACCCACATGTTTCGTTCCATTTATGCTTGTCTGCCTGCCTGCTGTCAATACCAAGTGCTCGCAGAGCTGACAATGTGTTTATGTTTGCTCTTCTCTAGTAATGGCAAGTACTTCTTGTACCAAATGCTTGGGCCAATTGGCTAGACATGATATTGGCCAAAAGAATCTGTTCTATCTGGTCTATTTTTTCCCCCCGGGGGGGTTGGTTTGGGCTTCTCAGGCATAAATTCCAATGCATAGTTGAAAATTGTTGTTTTGAGGGAAATTGACTAAGTTCTTAGCCTTCAGCTCCATATAGGTTACCATGCAAATTTTAGCATCGAGAAGACTAACTGTTTCAAAGCATAAGAACTTGAGACTCGAGAGTAGTTGTTTAGGTTTGTTTGGAGCACGTTTGACTTTTCACATTTTCCTTTTCTTGTAGTGTCTGAAATTTAACTTTTATAGCACATTGAATATCTTAAAATTTTAAAACATATGAATATTGACATGCGTGGTTATATACTCTTTTTAATATTTTTTTTTAAAACTTAAAGTATCTTGTATTTTCTTTATCAATGTTTTGAGGAAAAAAAAAACTTACTGAAAATTCAAAGCAAACCGTCCGTGTTGATGTTTTACCAATTTTTCATCTTTGATTGTATGAACATAACAGTTACTAATATTAAGATGCTATAAGAAATCGGGATTTGGTCAAAGTATTGCAGTCTTAAGCTCTCTTTTCTTTCAATTTATCATTGATTTATTTTTATTTTGATTATTGATCAAGAACTATCTGAATGGCTCCAGCAAGGGAAGAAATGGACATAGTCCTTTCCAGGACTCCAAACTGACTCGTATTCTACAATCCTCACTAGGAGGAATTGCTAGAACTTCCATCATTTGTAAAACGAGTCCTGCCCGAAGTCATGTTGAACAGTCACGAAATACACTATTGTTCACAAGTTGTGCTAAAGTGGTCGCCACAAATGCACAGGTCAATGTTGTTAAGCTTGATAAAGCTTCGTAGAAGTACTTATAGAGAGAATTGGCTAGATTGGAGAGTGAGCTGAGAAATCTAGGACTAGCGTCTGTTTCATCTGATACTGCTGTGCTGCTTCGAGAAAAGGATCTCCAAATTGAGAAGGTGATGATTCTGCATTAAGGATTTTAATATTTTAATTCGATGTTTCTTATATTTTTTTAGGTTTTTCTCACTATCTATGGAAAAGGGAGGTACCTGTGTGTAATTATCATACATAAACTAGGTGTATCCTCCAACTTCTTCCTTAGTGCGCTGCTGTGTCAGAAAGTCTATTATTCATTTTGTACCGATGGTGAATTCCACCACTTCCATTAGTACGATTATCCTTCAGTGCACAATACATGCAATTTCCATCTCAATTGACATCTCTTGATCAAGCTCATCCACTTGAAAGTTCCTGTAAAAGTTGGGAATTTAACTTGGGAACCTAAGACCTAACAGAGAATTTTAAGAGCAATATCTTCGCCTGGCCTTTTTGACCTTCCCCTGCAGAATGCATATTTTCCCCAATTGCAAATTTTCTTCATCTTTCTCACCGTAGCATGTCCCTTTGGACCATTTCTAACATTCTGCACCTTTGGGCAATAACCCACAACTTCACCATTATGCTGTTAGCATTTATAGCTGTGACTTTCTCATCAGCTTTTCTTTCATGTTATTTATTTACTTTTCAGCGAAAAAGATAAGTAGAGCTTATTTGAGCGAACCTTCTGATTTACCTGAATGTCCAACTAATGTTTTCTGCAATCTTTTTCTCCGCAAAAATTGTGAGATTGTCCTATTAAATTAATTTGTTCCTTTTTACATATTCATTCCATTTAAGTTTTGCCATGATGCTGTCAACAGACATCTACTTCAGAGCTAAAAGCATACAAACCTTCACTCTTTGTTGTAATTTGGCATAGAAAATTGGATGGCCAGTCGGTTTATGTGCATTATCCTTTGCTAGGATGAGTAATAACTTCAGCTGGTACCAAAATCAGTTCTAATTTGTGAAGAGCTAACTATGCAGCTTATAAATAGGCCTTCTTAATAGTTTTTTTTTTTTTGTAAAATTTCTATGTTGTGACCCTTGTCGCGACCTCTTTCTTTGGCGCCCGCGATTGGGTATAGGCACCGGCAGAGGCTAATGGCTCAGCTGAATTTATTATGCCCGGGCTCTCCCAAGTCCACCAATTAACGACTTTAATAGTCTAAGGTTTTAACTTGTAAATCAATTTCTAAAATGGAGTCGCCACTAATCAATTTGGGGTGGGTTGATTAGAAACCCATGCGAAATATTGGGAGAAATATTCGCTCTTGCGCAACCAGAGAAATTAGGATCGACGACTTGATTACACTAGTTAATCATTAATGCCCTTTCGGTACCTAATCTTGTTTAAACCCTAAGGTTTTTCGGATAGTTGAGGGATTTTCCATGCGATTTTGGGAGGAAAAACATTTTTTTTTGATATTTTTTGACACAAAAGAGATTTTGTTGGGGATTTTTTGGTATTTTTTGGAAAATACAAGTCTTTTTGGCTTTTTATGATTTTTTTTTTGGTTTTTTCATGAATTTTTGGCTTTTTTTGGATTTTTGGCATTTTTTGGAAAATATGAAATATTTTATATTTTTCTTGATTTTTTGGAAAATAAAAAATTTTAAACATTTTATAAATATTTTTCTGTTTTCTGGAAATTAAAATATTTTTTAATATTTTTTCGAAAATAAATTATTTTTGAATTTTTTAAATATTATATAAAATAATATAAAAGCGACCCGAGTTAGATCTGCGGGTTGGGTCCGACCCGGGTCAGCCCAAAATAATATAAAAGCCGACCCTATGACCCAGCCCCGGCAACCCGATCTCCCAGCGAAAACCCTGCTCGACCTGGCTCCGGTTCGCGACCCGACTCCCGGCCCCCCCGAAATCACGGAATCCCTACCCGATTCCCGATCTGGGTCCGACCCAACGACCTGGGGCCGTGACCCGGAAAATCGGGAACCCTAGGGTTTCCGAATCGCGGCGCCAAGGGGGGGAGAGGGCTGAGGGGCAACGGTGACAACGGCGGCGACGGCGGCGACGACAGCAAGGATTGGACTACGGATGGGGAGATGGCGACGGCGACGGCGATAGCACGCTACCTACTCGTAGCAACGGCGCGACGAGGGCGGCGGCGACGGCGAGACCCACGCGAACCTCCTTCCCCTCTAGTCTCTCTCTCTCTCTCTCTAGTCTCTCTCTCTCTCTCTCTCTCTCTCTCTCTCTCTCTCTCTCTCTCTCTCTCTACTTCCGACGGGGCTCAGATCTGTGGCCGCGAGTCCTCGGACCCCCCTGAAGTCTCTCAGTGGGGTGCCTAAGGCTTGCGACTTCGAATCATGCCCCTCTCTCTCTACCCTCTCCTCTGGCGAGCCTCAGATCCTTGGCCGTTCGACCTTGGACCTCCCTTGAAGTCTCTCAGTGGGTTATCCGAGGTTTGCAAGCCCTAGATCCGACTCTCCCTCTCTCGATCTATCTGTGTCTTCTTTGTTGTCGACATCAGGGGCTATTTATAGGCGAGGGGGTGGCCGGTCAACGGAACTTCAACCGCCGGTCCCCCTCGCATGCCGAGCTACCCCCGACGGCCAAATTGGTGTCCCATTTGACGCTTTCCAACAAAGCCCGCTCAACATTAATGGCGCCTGAGATCTTATCCTTTCCGGTCGACATCGGCCTACTCTCCTCGACCGTAGGCCGTCCTTCACGTGTCGGTGTCCTCTGTGCCCGTGAGCTACAGAGGCGTAGGGGAAGATGGAAGAAGGAAGAAGAAGAAGAAGAAGAAGAAGAAGAAGAAGAAGAAGAAGAAGAAGAAGAAGAAGAAGAAGAAGAAGAGAAGGGGCCGGGCCGAATTTAAAAAAAAAGGAATGGGCCCTAGGCCCGCGTGGAATGAAAAAAAAAAAAAGGGGCTGGCTGCTTTTGTTTTTTCTTGTTTTTATTTTATTTTTTATTTTTTTATCTGAAAATGAAAAATAAATAATAATAATAATAAACCTAATTAATTAAAAAATGAAATTTATGCGTCAACAACTACCCCTCTTTGAAGGTGAGTTCGCAGAGGTTGCATTCAAGGACAAATTGATGCCTAAATTTTATCCATGTACACGTAGCAAAGTATATTTTATTTGGGACTTATTATTCTATGCGGAAAAAGAGCAATATAACTTTACATATACTAAGACATATAAGAAGATACCTGTAGTTACTTATCGGGAGTGAGTGAGATAGGGTGTGAACCCCGAGTTTGGCAAGTATCAAGACGTTATCTTACCTGGTAATAGGAGGAGGTTGCTTTTCCAAGACTCAAACCATTCTTCGGTCGCCTGTTAAAACAATCAATAATTTGTCTAGGACCTGAACCATTCTTCGGTCACCTGTTAGAGCAACAAGTGATTTGCCTCGGACCCGAACCTTTCTTCGGTCGCCGTGACGGTAAAATGCTTTTCCAGGGCCCGAACCATTCTTCGGTCGCCTGTTAGAGCAGTAAGTGGTTTGTCTCGGACCTGAATCTTTTTTCGGTCGCCGTGACAGGAGATGCACTGACCTTTCTCAAGGCATCTATTTGTGGGTGCCTGATCTATATCAAGGACACCAGTTGGTACCCGACCTTTCTCGGGAGATGTGCCAACCTTTCTTAGGGCATCATATTT
Source organism: Eucalyptus victrix (assembly GCA_016097545.1). Lineage (NCBI taxonomy): Eukaryota > Viridiplantae > Streptophyta > Magnoliopsida > Myrtales > Myrtaceae > Eucalyptus > Eucalyptus victrix. Next base: position 8,795,555 of record CM027844.1, on the reverse strand, counting down.
GTTGGGGTGTCTGACTTCTGTCAAAGACACCGGTAGGAACCCGACTTTTTTCGGAAGGATGCGCCGACCTTTCTCAGGGCATTGATTTGTGGGGTGTCTAACTTCTGTCGAAGACACCAGTAGGAACCCGACCTTTCTCGGGAGTATGCGCCAAATTTTCTCAAGGCATCGATTTGTGGGGTGTCTGACTTCTATTTGAAGACACCAGTTGGAACCCAACCTTTCTCGGGAGAATGTGCCGACCTTTCTCAAGGCATCGATTCGTGGGGTGTCTGACTTCTGTTTGAAGACACCAGTTGTAACCCGGCCTTTCTCGGGAGGATATGCCGACCTTTCTTAGGGCATCGATTATGGAAGATACCTGGACATTTACAGGCATTTCAAGGAGTATCTGGATATTCATAAGTACTAACCTGAAGAATATTTGGGCCTTTGCAGGCGTCGAAAGGGATACTTGGATGATCACAAGTACAAACTCTTGGAGGATACCTGGACGTTCATAGATATCGAAGGGGTACTTGTATGATCACAAGTACTAAATGCTGGAAAATACTTGATTACTTGCGGGTATCGAAAGAGTACTTGGATAGTCACGAGTACAAACTCTTGGAGGGTGTCTAGATGTTCGCAGGCGTTGAAAGAGTACCTGATTGCTTGTAGGTGTCGAAAGAGTACTTGGATAATCACAAGTACAAACTCTTAAAGGATACGTGGACGTTCGCAGGTATCGAAGGGGTACCTGGATGATCACAAGTACAAATTTTTGGAGGATATCTAGACATTCGCAGGTATCAAAGGGGTACCTGGATAATCATAAGTACCAAACTCTGGAGAATACTTGGTCGTTTTTTAAAGTCTCCTAGTAGATGAAATATCAAGGACATACCTGGGATATCCGTAAAGGTTTCTCACATTCTGGTAATGGGAATATCGATGACGTACCTGGGATATTCGTGAAGGTCTCTCACCTCCTGGTAATTGGGGAATATCGAGGACGTATCTTGGATATTCATGAAGGTCTCTCACCTCATTGGTAATTGGGAATATTGAGGGCGTACCTGAGATATTCATGAAGGTCTCTCACCTCTTGGTAATGGGAATATCAGGGACATACCTTGGATATTCATGAGGGTCTCTCATCTCCTGGTAATTGGGAATATCGAGGGCGTACCTTGGATATTTGTGAAGGTCTTTCACCTCATGGTAATTGGGAATATCGAGGACGTACCTTGGATATTCATGAAGGTCTCTCACCTCTTGGTAATGGGAATATCGAGGACATACCTTGGATATTCGTAAAGGTCTCTCACCTCCTAGTAATTGGGAATATCGAGGACATACCTTGGATATTCATGAAGGTCTCTCACCTTCTGGTAATTAGGAATATCGAGGGCGTACCTAAGATATTCATGAAGGTCTCTCACCTGTTGGTAATGGGAATATTGAGGACGTACCTTGGATATTCGTGAAGGTCTCTCACCTCCTGGTAATGGGAATATTGAGGACATACCTTGGATATTCGTGAAGGTCTTTCACCTCATGGTAATTGGGAATATCAAGGATGTACCTTGGATATTCATGAAGGTCTCTCACCTCCTTGTAATGGGAATATCGAGGGCGTGCCTCGCATATTCCTGAAGGTCTCTCATCTCTTGGTATTATAAACTTGAATTTAGCACAAGGCTTACCTGAAAGGTCGCAGGCACTCAAAAGAGTTGGAACACCTGGGTAGCCGTAGGTGTACAAAGTACTGGAATACTTGGATGAACACAAGTATTTAATAATACGATCTGGGACCACTTAGATAGGTCCAAGTGTTATGATGATAAGAGAGCATACCTGGGTAATCGCAGGTGCACAACGCAGTGGAATACTTGAACAGCTATTAGTATTCAAAGATACAATTTTGAGGACAACCCGGACAGGTTGAGTGTCACGGAAATGGAGTACCTAGACAATGAAAGGCACTCAAAGGTAGTGGGATACTTAATGATATGGGGATACCTAGACAGTAGTAGGTATTCAAAGATAAAGGGATACTTGGTTAGTCACAAGTATCAATACTCTGGAGACAACTCGAATAGGTCGAGTGTCGATAAGAGGGAGTACCCGGCAAGTGGTGGGTACTCAAAGACAAGGGGATACTTAGATAGTCGCAAGCACCCGAACTCAAGGGATGACTCGAATAGGTCGAGTGTCAAGAAGAGAGTACCTGGACAGCGATAGGTACTTTAAGACCAATGGGGATAGGGATATGCTTACCTGGCAATATCTCTGATCTCTAAGAGTATGTCTGCTATTTGCACAGTATGCACACATGATTGTATATGCTATAAATTCATGAATTTAAATGTGATTCATGCATGACAATTTTGCCAGTTTTGCATCATTTGAATTCTACTGGGGACGATTTTGAAAGACATCCTTCATTTAGAGTATAGATGTCTTGAGCATGCCAGATGAGGGACTTTCAGTCTGAAAGGACTTTCCGCTTACTCTCATGGAAAATGTTATCCTAACCATTAATGCAGGATTTATAAGGACCACACTTCTCACTGTCATCACATCAACAGGGGTCCGAGTATTCTCGCAAACGGTACGACTTTACCAATGTGAGAGGTCTTTGTTAAAAATGTGATGAAGTCTTGGTCAGCGGCTCATCAAAGGGGACCATCAAGGTTAAAGCCGATGGACGAAATGTTGCACGATCATCTCCGGGTTTATCAGTTAAGAATCCTGCAAAAAGAGATAGAATAATCTTGCTCGTACTTCTTCGAGCGATGCTTTTAAACATATGAAATCCTACGTTAATTGAAGTGCCCTAGTCCGAAGAGACTTTTACAATGGGACGCAATGTAGGCTTGACTCATGTGTAAGAGGGTGAGAGTTGGTGATTGCTTTGGCATTTGTCACCAGTCTTTCTTCTCACTGTCAGATGGAGGCTCTATCAATTGAACCACAACAACAACTTCTCTTGGGAATATTTTTGACCGGAAGGATTGGCCTTGCTTTTACCAGGCACACTGCTTTTTCATGCCCCTGCTTTTTATTCCAGTTCTTCATTTATGGGCATTGACCTTGCTCTTACCAGGTACACTACTTTTTTATGCCCCTGTTTTTTCATTATTGTCGTTAAAGGAACTAGCCTAGGCAGGTTCAGGCACATCACTGTTGTTAGACTCTTGAGTCTTCATTTTCAGCCGACACTTTAGGCTACGACAATGACTTTTGCTTTGTCTCAAAGTGAGGGTAAATTTATAAACTCACTTGGGCTGTACAATGAATACAAGTGTATAGAAAGGGAATTGCTCTTCGTCATTCTAAGGCACTTAAATTAACGCGAGTGTTCATATGCAATAAAGACACTCGAAGATTGATGCAAGTGCGACCAAGAAGATTTCTATCTCTCTTCTCACCTTGTGATGCTGCTTCGCCTCCGATCTACCCCAGTGTGGGGTGATTCTTGACGAGGATATGAGAGAAGCATTACCAGTGTAAGGAGCTCAAAGGGGGTGAGCAGTGAAATGCCTCTCACTGTTTTGGTTATCGTATCATTCGCGAGAGAACTTTTTACCCTGCAGTCATGGAATCTTCTGCACTCATCTCACAAGTTTATAGATGGGGGACTGTGTGTAGGATATGGCTTGCCTTTCATCATTCTAACGCACCTCATCCAACATGCTCAATCAATCTTGTATTCTTCATTTAGATGTCTATTATGATAATCCTTAGTGGAATCAGTGATTTAGACAGACAAAATCATCATACAAAAGGCATGTAGCATTTCAAATATGATGGAGTTTGTATTCTCAAAACGAATGAATGGTTTTTACTCAAAAAAGACCCTATTGACAGCTTTAAAGGTTAACAAAATGGTGTTTCCAGATATGTTAAATTTTGAACATCAAAAAGGGTTATCCACAAATGGGTGTCAATGGATTGTCTTTGATGAATAGGGATATGACACATGAATGATCAGCCAAGGATTGGGAATTTGATCATTGATTTGACGGGCCTTTCTTCTTTTGCCCCTGCAGAAGAAAAGATGTACAAGTAGACCAATTAGTCTGGCCAAAATCAAATGTGAGTTGAGGCCTGAAGATTTTCTGTCATTTGCTTTGGCGATACTTGAGACACCATTTTGCTTGGGAGAGTTTGTCATGCCTCTCATTAATTTGTTATCTGTGTTTTTGACAGTCAGGTGATCCTGCAACAGACAAGAGGGAATGTGTTAGTCATGAACTATTTCAAGAGTCGAATAACTGGAAGTGATACAACTTTACCCTTCACTGGTTTGCAGACGATTGGGTGAACCTGAAGTGAGAAGGGGACATGAAGTCCTATGTCCCTTGCTTCGTTAGGTCGATTATTCTCTAAATTGGTTCTTGGATGAGGTGTCCTTTTACACGAAGCCAGGTGAATTTGATGCGGGTCATGTACTAGCTTGGCCAATACTGATTTGCCAAACCTAACCGTCAAGTTCGACTCTTGAATCCAGATGCTTCCTACTAATAGGGGGAATATGTCAAAAGTGAATTTAGAGGGGGGGAGTATTGGAAACGATACCAAATTACTCTTTTCCAAAGTTTGTATTTGCTGACTCCTAGGGATATTTGAATGTCAATGATAGCCTTTTGTCTTGGCACAATTTGACATTTCTTTCGATTGGCCCTCATTTATGACCCTGTGTACACAATTGATGACTCGCAACGCCTTCCTTCTGTGGAATTCTATTTTTGACCATATGACCATTAGCAACATTGAGCAAAGTCATGTAATTCAAGCTTCTATGGAATCTGAGATGGACAATCAAAACTTTCAATTCTCTTAAGGCAATTACTTCTTGGGAGAGCAGGCATCTGGAGTATGAAGTGAGGTTTCTAGGTCCTCATTTTGAATAGGGGCTAGAGACCGCTTTAACTGTCTAGATTTTCTCCCAACTGTCTAGATTTTCTCCCTGTTGACACTAGCTAATTCAAGAGAAGAAATTCTTTTTCTGTGCTTCTTGGCTTGTCAAAGTTGGAAATCTCGTTGACGAAATCACAATATCTAGTTGCTCAGGCACATTGTGGGGAAAAGATATTGTTTGGGCTTGTGGAGTTGGGCAGGAGCGAGGTGGAGTGCACAAAGCTCCTGGGGACGGCTTGATTTCAACCGTATGCCTGTACCTATTACGTCCTATCTTTCGTTTCTTGTAAATAGAAGAGAGAGGTCATTATTTCAAAATTATATTCAGAGAATAAGACTCACCCTTTTGAAATGGGATGCTTCTTTCTGTTTTCCCCTGTTTTCTTGGCAAGGTGTCTTCGAATTTGGTGACTTCACCTGATGCGTTTGCTTCAAATGTCCCCTGTCACACTAACTCAAAGGGGAAAGGAATGATCTTCTGAGACACGAAGTGAGTGAGTTAGAAAGACAAACATGATTTAATCATATTTTTTTTATGAAAGATTTTGAAACATTTTTTGTTTTCAAAAGTATATATCTTTAGGGGAAAGAAAGCATAAGGAAGCCTAGCCCTCAGTATTCTCCTTGGATGATATTTTCTTTTCATGGTTGGATAACATCACCGGGCTGGTTTGGAATACCGCCTCATGTTCTCAAAACAAATATTAGAACTGTACATTAGATTACTGGAATGGAAAATGCAACAATAGCACACTAGACAAGATAAGAAATATGAAATTATGAAAACAAGCAACACCCATGAAAACTCCTATGAAGAAAAGAGCACTTTGATAGTGTTGGTCTTGAAGCTAAGTGTCTTTGAATTTCTCGCCTTCAGTAGACTCGAAGTATTCGCATGCGATGACTACCTCGTTAAAGCTACAGAAGTGTAACTCATGCAGCCAACAGCGATGCTTGCAGGACAAAGCTTCTATGAACTGCTTCATTAACTCCTCTTTAGCCAGTTGAGGGTGGGTTTGCATCATGAAAGCCTTCCACCTCCCTGCATACGTTCGGAAATCCTTCATTGGTCTTCTTCTGAAGTGGGCCAAATTCTCGTACGGCAGCTCAGTTCCAATTTGGTTTTGGTACTGATGCAAGAATGTGGAAGTCAGCTCGTTCCAATCCTTTAGGAGATAAATATTTGCTGTAATGAACCATTGCAATGCAGACCCCGTAAGAGTTTCTTGGAATGCCTGAGTTGTGAATGACATCGGGCCATAGTACCGACTCATTTCCGCATAGAGATACTGCAAGTGAGCCACAGGGCAAGTTGTGCCGTTATACTTGTGGAGGCTAGGTATCCACATTTCTATGGGGGTCAAGATCCTACAAGGGCGAGACGGGCCTGATAGGTCTTGGTTAGGCCACTGGTTTTTCCACTGCATATTCATTGTAGTGGTGAATTTTTCTGTTTCGGGGAAGTTGGACTCTACCGAGATTATCACATTGCTTTCTTTTGGGTCAAAATTTCCGAATGAGGATGAAGTATTGAAGCTATCCTTATGGTCAGAGGACGAGCTTAGTAGTTCGTTAGGATCGTAGCAGATAAAGACGTATGTTTCCTCTTCTGGCGGGCCTTCATCCTCGAGTGAGAGTAGGAAACAGTTATACGATGAATCGTCAGTTTCATCAAAATAACGCTGGAAGTCCTTGGGATTGTATTCTAGGGACGGGAAGTCTTCAGGGTTGGACTTTAGGGGATGGTAGCCTTCAGAGCTGTATTCTAGGGAATGCTCGAAGCTTTGGTGCGGCGGCTCGTCGGCAGATGCTGAATTGATTTGCTTAGGCTTTCTTTTCTTGGCTCTTGGTCCAGACCTTTTAAGTAAGGCCCTTCGTTTCGCCAGCTCGATTCTGTCAAGGGAAGTGAGAGCTATTAGAGTTTCACTCTCTGTTTCACTTTCTAGGTTGATAGGTGTCACGATCTCTTTTTTTCCGTCCGGGGAAAAAGAAGAAGGTTTAGGGGTATTTGCCTAAAGAGGCGGATCAATGGCCCTAAATTAGGTGCGAGCTCTCCCAAGCCCATACCTCGCGCGACATTGGATTTTGAATTATAGTTCTTAACAATCTATGTAATTCTAGGAGTCATCACTAGCCCATTGGGGTCGGCTAGAACCAATCGAGACACGGGAGTGGTGTCTCGATTCCTACGCAACCAGAGATTTCTAGGAACGGGGACTTGTTTACGCCAATGTTTCTATTAGTGCCCTTGCGGTACCACTAACTTGGAAAGTTATTTATCTAAATGGCCACACATTTTTTATTACCAATTACAATCTTTATGAAACCACTAAGTGTCCATGCAAATGTTTTTGTAGTTTTTTTTTTAATGTCTAGACTAATCCTAACATAATTTAGAAGAGAAATTTACACTCAAATTAATGAAAAGCGGCGCGTAAGTAAACATCCAAGAAATTGAAATGACTTAAAAATAAACGCGGAAAAGGTAAACCCGATACAAGTCGAGCAAATAATATTACATGGCCTTGTTATCACGCCCTAGGACAGGACCCCCATGAGCAAAATGAGAATTCAAATATGCATGAAATTGCTCTATGTGCATGAAATTACTTTAAATAGTTTTAATCTACGCAAAATGGATTATTTACAAAAATGGTTATAAAATACCAAAAATAGCATTAAATTAGGAAAATGACCTTTTAAAATTAAGAAAATTTCATATATGTCATTTCTATCCTAATTTGATGCTATCTAACATTTTTTGATATTTTTGAAAATTTCATATTTTTTATCCTTTTTTTAATTATTATTTTTTTAAAAATAATAAATTCTTTAAGCCGATCAAGCTCAAATCGATCGTTTCAAGATCGAAGCTTAGTTTGGGCATTTTGTCGAACACTTGATGTGCATTAAACTAGCCCCAATAGCCTCCTCGAGCCATGTTTAAAGCCTTCAATCTCCAATCATAAGCAATTTCATGTGTAACTAAAGTATCAAGATTATATTACCACATGCAAAGAACAAGATTAGATAGAAATCATAGCTAAAAACACACTAGAACCAAGCTAAAATCGTCCTCAAATGCACGGGTTTGAGCTGATTTTGCAAATCTGGGTTTGAACCCAAATCAAGCAAACAGGTTACATGCCCATATTCAAGCCCCAACACTCATCACATACGAGATCTAAGGGAAATGCTACTTAATCCACGTGAAAGTAGGTAACATGGGCTTTCAAATGCAACAAACATCATAGAGAATGACTCACCGAAAAACATCAGAACAACCTCTCCAAGAAGCACACATGCAAAACTCTTGAAGAGATTTCAAACACTTAGAAAAATTTTAGCCTCAGAAATCAGTTTTCCGGGCTGGTTTCCCTCTTGATTTTCATGATCAAAATATGCTCAAACTCGAAAATAAATACATCTAGGATGCTTACCTTGCTTCCTAGCTTCCTTTTCAAGTGGTTATTGGCCGATGAAACCGACAAATTATCGTCAGGGGCCTGTGGAAGTTTGCTTCTTCAACTGGAAATGAGATCTGCAAAAAAAAAAAAAGAACTGACAACAAAAGTTTTCATTGACCTCTAACATTAGACTTCAAGTTGTATTTTGTTGGAAAACTTGACACCACGCCAAACTATATGTATTCTAGTTTGGGTTAAAAGTCAAGATTTTCCTCATTTGTCTCTCAAATTTCTCAAAAACACTGGCTTTCCTCACTCGTGACCAACCAGTCTCAACACTTAGAAAAATTTTCGGACTTTCTTGGCCCGCCAGAAGGGCACTGTTTCGGGGGGCTTTAGGAGGCCTTCCCGATCTCCATTTGGGACATGCGACCTATGATTGGAAAGATCTTTGAATGAAGTTTCACTCTCTAGTTTGAGGTTTTGGCTAATTTTTTCTGCAGGTGTGTGAAAATCTCACTTTTTTCTCTCCAGGTCGGTTTGGAATTTCTGGGTTTCTCTTTTCTGGAGTTGCTTCTGAGGGCTTCTTTGGAGATCGATTCCGAGCTCTCTCCTCTCCCTCTCGTCTCCTCTCTCTCATCCCTCGAAAGACCTTGCTTCAGTGATCTTATCCCTCGAATTAAGGGATTTTTGGTCAGCTTTTTGTTCACCTACCAAGCCTGTTAACAGGGCTACTTCACCTACTCTTCTTACTTGGCCAATTTTTAACTTTTGCAGATGTTGAGTGTGCGGACTTTGCCGCGACTTTCCCATGCTTTCAGCAGCTTATCACTGGCAAATTTTTGTCCACTTGCACTACTATATGCGGTCTTTCAACACGTGCAAAGATCGAGCTAAATGGGCGGTTGAGTGGGATATGGTGGGGCCACCAATATGGCTACTTAGCAGCTCCGAATTAAGACTTAATCGTGGACTGAGATTTGACAGCTGGTTTGAGTGCTTTAATCCATCACTCTGGCTGTGGTTTTTGATCAATTAGCAAGTTCATGTATCGTAGTTTAAGGTCTCGACCAAATTTCACAATTGTGCCCACCCAATTTTGCAAAAAAATCCCTCAAAGATGGCCATTTTCTTATCCGAAAATACCCAATTCAATACAAATGTGGTCTTTTTGGCTCAATTTGATTGATTCTACTTGGCCCAAATTCAATTTCAACTTAATTGATGACCAAGATGATGATTTAAGGGCGCGGGCGCAAATTTTACAAAATTTGCGAATTGGTCCTCGACTTTTGGAAATTGCATTTTGGCCCCAATTTATCATTTGAATTCCAATCTGACCTCCTAGGCTTGGCTAGTCACATTTAGATTGTTGGCCCCAACTTGTTCTCTCTTTTTTTTTTTATAAAAATTATTATTATTTTTTTATAGGAAAAACATCTTTAATTTAAAACACGATATTAAACACCTAGATAATCTATATGCCGGAATGAAATATTTTTGGGCAAAAACTAGGTGTCAACAGCTACCCCTCTTTGGAAGGAAGCTGAAAGAGGTTTCTTTCAAAGATAAGGTGATGCCTAATTTTTTTTTTTTTACAATTGTAAAATGAAAATGCAAGTAAGCTTAATGTAAAGAGAGTGATCTAGGGGTGTACTTGTGAACAATTTGAAAAGTGTGGTTTAAGGATATACCCACGAACCTTGTGGTTTAAGGCAATCCCACTAACCGTATGGTTTAAGGCAGTCCCACGAACCTTGTGGTTTAAGGCAGTCCCACTAACTGTGTGGTTTAAGGCGGTCCCATTAACCGTATGGTTTAAGGCAAACCCACTAACCGTGTGGTTTAAGGCAATCCCACTAACCTCATGGTTTAAGACAGTCCCACAACCTCGTGGTTTAAGGCAGTCCCACGAACCTCGTGGTTTAAGGCAGTCCTACTAACCTCGTGGTTTAAGGCAATCCCATTAACCTTGTGGTTTAAGGCACTCCCACTAACTGTGTGGTTTAAGGCAGTCCCACTAACCGTGTGGTTTAAGGCAGTCCCACTAATTTTGTGGTTTAAGGCAATCCTACTAATCGTGTGGTTTAAGGCAATCCCACTAACCTTGTGGTTTAAGGCAATCCCACTAACTGTGTGGTTTAAGGCAATCCTACTAAGCTTGTGGTTTCAGGCAGTCCCACTAACTGTGTGGTTTAAGGCAGTCCCACTAACCTTGTGGTTTAGGGCAGTCCCACTAACCGTGTGGTTTAAGGCAATCCCACTAACTTTGTGGTTTAAGGCAGTCCCACTAACCGTGTGGTTTAAGGCAGTCCCACTAACCGTGTGGTTTAAGGCAGTCCCACTAATCGTGTGGTTTAAGGCAATCCCACTAACCTTGTGGTTTAAGGCAATCTCACTAACCGTGTGGTTTAAGGCAGTCCCACTAACCGTGTAAATTGTATGGTTTTAGGATGATCAAGAACCTCTTGAAAATGCATGGTTTAAGGCTAACCCATGAACCCTTTGAAATTATGTCTTGAAAATGCATGCTTTGAGGCTAACCCATGAACCTTTTGGAATTGTATGGTTTAAGGATAACCAAGAACCTCTTGAAAGTGCATGGTTTAAGACTAACCTATGAACCCTTTGGAATTGCATGGCTTAAGGGTAACCAAGAACCTCTTGAAAGTGCATGATTTAAGGCTAATCCAAGAACCCTTTAAAATTGCATGGTTTAAAGATAACCAAGAACCTCTTGAAAATGCATGGTATAAGGATAACTCATAAACCCTTGGAAATTGCAAGGTTTAAGGATAACCAAGAACCTTTTGAAAATGCATGGTTTAAGGCTAACCCATGAACCTTTAGAATTGCAAGGTTTAAGGATAACCAAGAACCTTTTGAAAATACATCGTTTAAGACTAACCCATGAACCCTTCGAAATTGCAAGGTTTAAGGATAACCAAGAACCTTTTGGAATTGCATGGTTTAAGGCTAACCCATGAACCCTTTGAAATTACAAAGTTTCAGAATAATCAAGAACCTTTTGAAAATGCATGGTTTAAGGCTAACCCATGAACCCTTTGAAATTGCAAGGTTTAAGGATAACCAAGAACCTTTTGGAATTGCATGGTTTAAGGCTAACCCATGAACCCTTTGAAATTGCAAAGTTTAAGGATAACCAAGAACCTTTTGAAAATGCATGGTTTAAGGCTAACCCATGAACCCTTTGAAATTGCAAGGTTTAAGGATAACCAAGAACCTTTTGGAATTGCATGGTTTAAGGCTAACCCATGAAGCCTTTGAAATTGCAAAGTTTAAGGATAACCAAGAACCTTTTGAAAATGCATGGTTTAACGCTAACCCATGAACCCTGTGAATTGCAAGGTTTAAGGATAACCAAGAACCTCTTGAAAATGCATGGTTTAAGGATAACCAAGAACCTTTTGAAAATGCATGGTTTAAGGCTAACCCATGAACCCTTTGAAATTGCAAGGTTTAAGGATAACTGATAACCTTTTGAAAATGCATGGTTTAAGGCTAACCCATGAACCCTTTGAAATTGTAAGATTTAAGGATAACCGAGAACCTTTTGAAAATTGCAAGGTTTAAGGATAACTGAGAACCTTTTGAAAATTGCAAGGTTTAAGGATAACCAAGAACCTTTTGAAAATGCATGGTTTAAGGATAATCAAAAACCCTTTTGAAAATGCATGGTTTAAGGCTAACCCATGAACCTTTTGGAATTGCAAGGTTTAAGTATAACCGAGAACCTTTTTGAAAATTGCAAGGTTTAAGGATAACCAAGAACCTTTTGAAAATGCATGGTTTAAGGATAACCAAAAGCCCTTTGAAAATTGCAAGGTTTAAGGATAACTAAGAACCTTTTGAAAATGTATGGTTTAAGGATAACCGAGAACCTTTTGAAAATGCATGGTTTAAGGCTAACCCATGAACCCTTTGAAATTGCAAGGTTTAAGGATAACCGAGAACCTTTTGAAAATGCATGGTTTAAGGCTAACCGAGAACCTTTCGAAAATTGCAAGGTTTAAGGATAACCGAGAACCTTTCGAAAATTGCAAGGTTTAAGGATAACCAAGAACCTTTCGAAAATTGCAAGGTTTAAGGATAACCAAGAACCTTTTGAAAATGCATGGTTTAAGGCTAACCCATGAACTCTTTGAAATTGCAAGGTTTAAGGATAACCAAGAACCCTTTGAAAATGCATGGTTTAAGGCTAATCCATGAACCCTTTGAAATTGTGTGGTTTCACTGGAGGAACCTATCATTCAAGAATATTTTGAAATGGATACTGCACATCAAGTAGTATTCATTATAACAAGTTTTCTAGTAGCGAAAGCATACTAGATGAGGTCAATTTCAACATATGTCATTAGAAACAATATCAAAAGTGTATCGGTAATGAGAAAGCAATGATTGCATAAACAAATGAAACTAATTCCGACAACTTGACAAACTCGCAAAACTGTCATCACGCTCGGATGATATCATTAATCATCAAATTCTCTTGGGAGAAAAGTCCTTGTCGAAATGACCTTGACTTATGAGAAAGGTTTGTTAAGTATGCCAAGCAAGGACCCTTAGTTAGAAAGGGCTTCTCACATATTCCCAAGAAAATGGCTGTTTGATCCCATCTACTCATGTGGGGAAAAAAACTGATCACTCAACCTCACTCTTCCAATGTGCAAGGCTTTGAATCATTCGCAATGAGTACACATTGACCAATCAAATAGGTCTTTTAAGAGGACCGTAGTGTAGGTTTGGTCATGGTTTTAGCAATGGATAAGCATCATTGGCTATGAAATGAATTAATCATCGATCAACATCTTCGTCGGGTTTACAAGTCAAGAAACCTTAAGATGAGATAAAATAACCTTACTCTCACTTCTTCGAGCAGCATCTTCTTTGGGAAGTCCTTATTCCACTTTGAATCATCCCAATCTGAAGAGACTTCGGAAATGGGTCATAATGTTGATTCAAGGAAAGGTTCAAAAGGCTTAGCTCAAAAGGCTAAGAACTTTTTGTCAAAGGGGGATTTGAGAGTTGGTGATTATCATGGCACTATTACCATATCATCCATTTTTTTGAGAGCCCTCAAATTTGTCTCGAAAGTCCCTTGACTAATCATCTTAACATAATGGCTTTTGCATTTGCAGTGATTTCCTTTTCAATGCAGGCATTTTTTTTTTTGCCATTTTTGCTTTCACAAAGATATTCCTCTTGATGCAATTGTTTTTCTTCCACTCTCACTCCCTTTTTTTTTTTTGTGGGCATTGGCCTTGCTTTTACCAGGCATACTGCTTTTTCATGCCCCCTAATTTTCATTTGACTTTTGCTCTTTTGAACTTTTTAAACTCTTAGGACTTTCGAGATGCTTTCTGCATTTTCACGTAAACATCACTTGCCTTGGCAAATCATATGCCTTGCCCCAATGTGGGGAGGTAATCACCACTCGAGTTTTGGAAATGAACAATTAGTCTCAACTTGGTTTAAGCAAAGGGTATCGGTGTTTGGGTAGAGAAAAGAATGCTCTTCTTCACCTTGGGATGCTTCGAGCTTCCATAAGAATTCACCTGAAGTTACCACAAAAAGATTTATGCAAGTGAGAGCAAAGAAACCTTTCTCATCTTTCCTCTCCAAATAATGTCAACCCAAACCTCCATAATTGCCCCCATCATGGGGTGGTTCTTGACAGGGGTATTTTTTAGAAAATTCTTCGCATTAAAAGGCTCAAATGAGTTAACTATTGTCACCTATAGTGTGTATGATAGAGGAAAGAAATGCCTCTTATCATCTTGATCTATGTACCGCTTGCGAATGAATTCATTGACCTCAAACGACACAGGTTTTCTTTTTCACTCGAATCCCAGAGTGCTTAAAGGACATGTTTGGAAATGGGTTACCTTTCCTCATCCTAAGTGTTTCTCGCTTGGCATAAGCAACATCGCCTTTCAATTTTTGTTCAGATCATGTGGGTGGATTAACCTCCATAGAGAATTTTGATTTGAAATGAGTGATCCATTGAGTGGATGGACAATTTAAAGATAAAGAAGATTTTTGCAAACTTTGTGGAAAACTTGTTTCTTCAATTTCCATTTTTTGTGCTTGTTTCTAGAAAAACACTAAATGTTCTTTCTTGCATTGAAAATTCTCCATTTGTTTTCCATTTGATTTTGAGAAGAGGGGTACTTACCCGTGCCTTAGTAGTCGCGACCCTACAAAGAACAAAAAGGAATGTGTTAGTACATGAATCCTTAGGGATCGTAAAACTGGGAACGATACAACATTACCCTTGGTCAGTTTCACCATTTGGGCAGCAAACAGCAGCATGAACCTATTGTTTTAAGGCTTGAAGAGATTCTCAGGTCTTTGGTCTCATTAGTTCAAGCGCTTTCCTCCTTTTGCAAAAGTAAAAGATGTAAAATTTTTTATTTATTTTTTTACATTTTATGGCAAACTCATTGCCGTTTCCAAGGATCGAACCCTAGCCGCTTCTAGACCACTTCATTCCCCATACCACCAGGCCGAAGTGCTGGTAGTGTCCATGGGATGTTTCTTTTTTATTTAATTGAACTGGCTCTAGAACGACACATATTTTAAGCCAACTTAGGTGACTTTGACATGTGTTGGCTCCATATGCTTGCTTGGTCGATATGGATTATGCTTAAATCAATTTATCGAGTTTATTTCTCGAATACTGACGCTTCCTGTCAAACAAGGGAACTATGTCAAATAATGAAGTTAGAGATGAGCATTTTGGAAACGATACCGAATTACCCTTCTCCTGCAACTGACCTTAAATGTCTTGTGTTTCCTCTTCATGTGCTTTAGCTCCTCAGGTGTTAACATTTCCTTGAAGATCTTGCTTTCAAATGAGCCATTTAGATGTTATCGAATTCACTCATTCTGAGTGGGCGTCAAAGATGAAAGGAGAGGGGTACTCCTTGTTTCGACACATGAGGGCATTGCTCCTTGGATGTTTTACTCCATTTATTCCATCAAAATGGATAGTTGGGCTTTAGCATGCCTTCTTGGTATAAGGTGTTGCTCCATCCGTCAAAGTGCACTTTTTGTGTCGAATCAATTGATTTTGTTTCGTCTTGCTTCATAAGTGAGAGTCACTCTACTTTGAGTGACTTGCCCCGTTTATCAACTGCAAGGAAAACGAGACGTAATATGTTATTTTCATATTCGACGTAATTCATTTTAGGAACGGTATACTCCCTTTTACGGCATAGTTGATGATTGCGTTCTATCTCGTTTCCTTGGCTATGGAGAGGGATTTGCTTTCATGATTGACAGTAATTCACTTGGCAAATGTCTATTCCATTTGAAATTTTCCCCTTTTAGAAGTCGGGTGACTCAGGCATTGCGTGCCCCTGATCCATTTTGTGGCCATATGCCCCAATTAAAATTTCCTACACATATGGAAACAATGTATTATTTCCACTCTTAGGTACATTAAGTTTAGGAACGAAGTACACCCTTTTTCAAAGTTGAGCAATTCCGCATCTCATCGTATCTTTGTGAAAGAAGGGGAGTTATTGTCCTTATGGTTGAATGTATGCCACATTGAGTTAGATAACTTGTCCATATGCAGCTTCATTATGTTGGATTGATGAATCTTCATTTCATTTGAATCCTTCATGCTTTACTCGGTTTCCCGCGTACCTCTTTTAGGCTAGGTGATTTTTCGCCATTTTTGTTGCATCAATGCATTTCCCATTTCACAATCTGTAAGCATGGGTGGCTATGTCAGTTTATGAATGAGTTGTTTTGACTTTTGGAACAAGCACACCCTTTTCTTTTAGAGATCGTGTGATTCTGGACTAGGTTGTCCTCCCCATGTAATCTTGTTGCTTGCCAGTAATTTGCCTCACTAAAATCTGCACAAAGTGCAAGGACAAGTCATTCCTAAAATAAATTGAATTTAACTTGAAACGATTACCACCTTTTATTTGAAGGCAACATTTGATGACCGATTCTTGTTTGTGTACATCTACATCTTGAAGTGTTGTCTTGCATACCACCAATAATCATCTCCATACAGGATTGGCTGCCAAGAAACCGTTGGAAGTGTAGGGATTGCGGATGCTTCTTGTTCGCAACCAACAAAGTAGTTTGTTGCCAAAGAATGTCTACAAATTTCTTCTTCCACGAAGAATGTCAAATTAATATGAGGTCGTCCAGCATGTGGAACTTCATTAGACCAGTAGATTTGTGATCTTCAAGGCCTTGATGATTCTTTTCACACTTAATCACAATGTTTGAATTCATATGTTGCGAAAATATTCAAGTAGTTCGTGGCTCAACCAAATATGCCCATAAATGAGCATGAATTGGTGCATCTCATGACTTGCTCTATTAGGGAAAGGCCTGCACTTTTGTCAATCTTGAACAAAACCGTCATTTTGCCTATTTGACAAAAATGGATGACTGAGTTAGTTGTTGCGCAAGAAATCCCTGTTGGAACGATTACAACCTTACCCCCTCAAAGCATCGTTCTACGGATCAACCTGCAAAAGCGATTAAGTGAAGAGATAAAGTATTACATAAGTTCTTCTTGAAACTCATTTTCACACATTTTGAAGCTAAGGCATAAAACTCAGCCCAAGGGGTCCATTTGAAACACTTCAAGTTTTTTAAAGAATATAACTTTTATGAACTCTAATTTCATTATTAAAAAAATGTGAGTTGTATGATTTACAAAAGCATTTGATTGGGTCCACAATCAAAACCCAAAACACAAAACACGGTTCCTAATAGGAATAATGACAATGATAAAGTGCAAGAAGCTCTTTATTAGAGGAGCATAATAAGCACAATTCTCATCCTAGCTTTAAAGTCCACATTTGGCATGGTCAAGCAAGAGGAGTTCAAGGAATGGTTGTCATGCATGACCTGCGAAAGGAAGATAATGTCAGTACATGAATGAAAAAATGATCTTTTAATAAAGCCGCCTCTTACAATGAAATCAAGGCGACGATACTTTCTCCGTAGTATCCACTTATGAGAATTTGATATTTCGTCGAGATTTTATTAGTAAGAGGAGATTTCATTAAAAGATCGATCCGCGGCTATCAATTGAATGCCCACTCAGTTCGAAAAAATTCATACACAAATGGGGCATTGATTTTGAAAGATTAATTTGTAATTTCACTCATGCAAAGGTGAGGTGATTTGTATTTTGAGAAATCAATACACAAAATGTGATTTGAATTTTTATTTTCGAAATGAGACCAAGAAAGAATTTTATTGAAATTTTGATTTTAATTCTATGCCCCAAAATGTAATCTTGACTTGGAATAATTTCTATACAAGATGTGACTTTGAGTTTGTAATTGAAAATTTAAACAAAAACATATGTTCTAATCTAGGCCAAATCAGATGCATTTGAAATGTTTGTTTATCAAGAGTGAGTGCCAAGCCTACATTTTCAAGGGCATTCCATTGATTTCCACGAATCTCCAATAAATAAAAATTTCAATCCGAAGTGAGCAAGTAGATGGAGAAATCACACTTACAGTGGGTGAAGAGACCCTTTTTTATTTTTTTTAAATCACATAGACATGTGGATGTAAACTTGTGAGGTTTGACACATAAAGGTGGAATTCTAAAGGCTTAAGGTCCCCATTTTGATTAGATCAAAAGAGTTTTCCCCACTCCACGCTTACGTCGGACAATTCTCTTTATCATTAATCAAAATGAGCGGGACCAAAAGTGGATAACCATGGGTCATTCCCCGCACAGGTTCCATCTTTTGGCACCTTCTATGGGCTTCCAAATGCGATCGGGGTTTTAGATCGCGGGTTGTGTGTGCAAATGTATAGTGCAAGTATGAAGACACGCACAATAATTGATATCCAAACAACACTTCAATTTCATCCATATAGGCATACATTCCTACACCTCCCTGCAAAAGAAATGGGTTAACAAACACTCCACCCCTTATTACTCCAAACACACAAAAACATTTAACACATTGTTAGCAGACTAACCTTATTTTTCACGTGACTTTGACACACGCTATCAAATGAAGACCATGTTAGTGAACAACCAACCAAGTTATTATGGCCTAAGTCCTCTAAGGTTGGCAACCAAGTCCCCAGCGGAGTAGCCAAGCTGTCACGACCTCTTTTTTTTCCGTCCGGGGAAAAAGAAGAAGGTTTATGGGTATTTTCCTAAAGAGGCGGACCAATGGTCCTAAATTAGGCGCGAGCTCTCCCAAGCCCATACCTCGCGCGACATTGGATTTTGAATTTTAGTTCTTAACAATCTATGTAATTCTAGGAGTCGCCACTAGCCCATTGAGGTCGGTTAGAAACCAATCGAGACACGGGAGTGGTGTCTCGATTCCTACGCAACTAGAGATTTCTAGGAACGGGGACTTGTTTACGCCAATGTTTCTATTAGCGCCCTTGCGGTACCACTAACTTGGAAAGTTATTTATCTAAATGGCCACACATTCTTGATTATCAATTACAATCTTTATGAAACCACTAAGTGTCCATGCAAATGTTTTTGTAGGTTTTTTTTTTTTTTTAAATGTCTAGACTAATCCTAACATAATTTAGAAGAGAAATTTACACTCAAATCAATGAAAAGCGGCGCGTAAGTAAACATCCAAGAAATTGAAATGACTTGAAAATAAACGCGGAAAAGGTAAACCCGATACAAGTCGGGCAAATGATATTACATGGCCTTGTTATCACGCCCTGGGACAGGACCCCCATGAGCAAAATGAGAATTCAAATATGCATGAAATTGCTCTATGTGCATGAAATTACTTTAAATAGTTTTAATCTACGCAAAATGGATTATTTACAAAAATGGTTATAAAATACCAAAAATAGCATTAAATTAGGAAAATGACCTTTTAAAATTAGGAAAATTTCATATATGTAATTTCTATCCTAATTTGATGCTATCTAACATTTTTTGATATTTTTGAAAATTTCATATTTTTTCTCTTTTTTTAATTATTTTTTTTAAAATAATAAATTCTTTAAGCCTATCTATGCTAACATGGAGTAACACAGCGCATGAATATCACAATAATCAAGCTCAAATCGACCGTTTCAAGATCGAAGCTTAGTTTGGGCATTTTGTCGAACACTTGGTGTGCATTAAACTAGCCCCAATAGCCTCCTCGAGCCACGTTTGCAGCCTTCAATCTCCACTCATAAGCAATCTCATGTGGAACTAAAGTATCAAGATTATACTACCACATTCAAAGAATAAGATTAGATAGAAATCATAGCTAAAAACACACTAGAACCAAGCTAAAATCGTCCTCAAATGCACGAGTTTGAGCTGATTTTGCAAATCTAGGTTTGAACCCAAGTCAAGCAAACAGGTTACATGCCCATATTCAAGCCCAACACTCATCACATACGAGATCTAAGGGAAATGCTACTTAATCCACGTGAAAGTAGGTAATATGGGCTTTCAAATGCAACAAACATCATAGAGAATGACTCACCGAAAAACATCAAAACGACCTCTCCAAGAAGCACACATGCAAAACTCTTGAAGAGATTTCAAACACTTGGAAAAATTTCAGCCTCAGAAATTAGTTTTCCGGGCTGGTTTTCCTCTTGATTTTCATAATCAAAACATGCTCAAACTCGAAAATAAATACATCTAGGATGCTTACCTTGCTTCCTAGTTTCCTTTTCAAGTGGTTATTGGCCGATGAAACTGACAAATTATCCTCGGGGGCCTGTGGAAGTTGGCTTCTTCAACTGGAAATGAAATCTGCAAAAAAAGAAAAAGAACTGATAACGAAGGTTTTCATTGACCTCTAACATTAGACTTCAAGATGTATTTTGTTGGAAAACTTGACACCACGCCAAACTATATCTAGTTTAGGTTAAAAGTCAAGATTTTCCTCATTTATCTCTCAAATTTCTCAAAAACACTGGCTTTCCTCACTCGTGACCAACCAGTCTCAATACTTAGAAAAATTTTCGGACTTTCTTGGCGCGCCAGGAGGGCACTATTTCGGGGGGCTTTAGGAGGCCTTCCCGATCTCCATTTGGGACGTGCGACCTATGGTTGGAAAGACATTTGAATGAAGTTTCACTCTCTAGTTTGAGGTTTTGGCTAATTTTTTTTGCAGGTGTGTGCAAATCTCACTTTTCTCTCTCCAGGTCTGTCTGGAATTTCTAGGTTTCTATTTTCTGGAGTTGCTTATGAGGGCTTCTTTGGAGATCGATTCCGAGCTCTCTCCTCTCCCTCTCGTCTCCTCTCTCTCATCCCTTGAAAGACCTTGCTTCAGTGATCTTATCCCCTGAATTAATGGATTTTTGGTCAGCCTTTTGTCCACCTACGAAGCCTGTCAACAGGGCTACTTCACCTACTCTTCTGACTTGGCCAATTTTTTTTTAACTTTTGCAGCTGTTGAGTGTGCGGACTTTGCTGCGACTTTCCCATGCTTTTAGCAGCTTATCACTGGCAAATTTTCGTCCACTTGCACTACTATATACGGTCTTTCAGCACGTGCAAAGATCGAGCTAAATGGGCGGCTGAGTGGGATATGGTGGGGCCACCAATATGGCTACTTAGCAGCTCCGAATTAAGACTTAATCGTGGACTGAGATTTGGCAGCTGGTTTGGGTGCTTTAATCCATCACTCTGGCTGTGGTTTTTGATCAATTAGCAAGTTCATGTACAGTAGTTTAAGATCTCCACCAAATTTCGCAATTATGCCCACCCAATTTTGCAAAAAAGTCCCTCAAAGATGGCCATTTTCTTATCCGAAAATACCCAATTCAATACAAATGTGGTCTTTTTGGCTCAATTTGATTGATTCTACATGGCCCAAATTCAATTTCAACTTAATTGATGACCAAGATGGTGATTTAAGGGCTCGGGCGCAAATTTTACAAAATTTGCGAATTGGTCCCTCGACTTTTGGAAATTGCATTTTGGCTCCAACTTATCATTTGAATTCCAATCTGACCTCCTAGGCTTGGCTAGTCACATTTAGATCGTTGGCCCCAACTTGTTCTCTCTTTTTTTTAAAAAATTATTATTATTTTTTTTATAGGAAAAACATCTTTAATTTAAAACACGATATTAAACACTTAGATAATCTATATGCTAGAATGAAATAATTTTGGGCAAAAATTAGGTGTCAACAATAGGGGTCGGTATTCTTTAGACCCTAGCTCTTGCAGTAAGCTTGGGGAGCTGTCCTGTCATGCCCCGGTCTTGAACTGGCTCTGTGTCTATGATCTCGTACAAAGGCTCCTTGCCTTTCCTAGTGGGAAATTTTTCAGTAACAGGACGTTACTCAGCTGCCCATTTATTATGCAAGGCTTCATTGACACGTTTCTCTCCTATCTCAGCAACTAACGGCTTCTCGTGTTCTGCGATCATCGGCTCTTCATAGGGCAAGGCGTTGTCAGGGCTGATGTCAATATCATATTCTTGATGGAAAACATGAATTAATTCCTTCTAGGTTTTACGGGGACTAATCTTCCTGACAATGTACCAACGCAAGGCAGGGCTGGTCAGGTTTAATTGGTACGATTGAATCATCCTTCGGACCAGGTAGGCCTGCAAGTAAGTCTCTGGGCAGGAGGTATCAGCATACCTTTCGCATTCAGGTGCTTTGAGCTCTTCAGGGATCTTAATGCCAGCGTAATTGGATAGGTCCATGGGATTATGCCCCTGTAACCGGTTTAACTTTTTCATGATCTTTTCAAACTGTCTATGGTGTTGGTTATTCTTTGGCAAACTTATGGGTGTCATGACGTTGTTTAAGGCAACTATAGAGTTGGGCTTAACTTGAATGGATTTCATTTGTCTCGAGAGTTGTTGAAAGATAATGGACATCTGTCCTACGCCGTCTTCAATGTGGGCAAGGTGATTTTGTACATCATTCTGATCGGGCCCTATCGTGTGGGACCATTCGCAAGTGGCTGATGGCTGGCGATTCATGATTACCTGTTTTTGTGAAAACAATGAATGAGCACAGAGCAGACAAAGATTGACCCATGGCAACGATCTATCTATTTTTATTTATCAAAAGGGGATTTTATAGACTTCTAGCATCTAGAACTTGAAATGACATAACAAAGTACTAGATATTAAAGAAAAGTCCCTAAACAATGGGACAAAACTTTCACAAAATAAACACTAAGGGAGACACGACTGCTAATTTATATGCGATAGGGAGCCTTGTTCTTGCAAAGGCTACTTGCTTTCTTGGACTGGCTCTAAGATGAGTATCTGGCCTATTCCCATATCCTCTGCATAAGCTCTGCTTGCTCGTGAGGGCTGCTCTCTCTGATTGAGCGAGGGATCGATGGCTTCCACCTTGTCGGGATGTGATGATTGTGGATGTAGGCCGCAGAGGCGTGGTGGGCTTTTTCTTCTCCCTCATGTCCTTCAGGTATTACGATCTTTTTGGGATGGCACTTGTCCCAAGTTTCCTCAACGATGGAAATTTCGACTGCATAGTCACGGCTTGTGTTGAAAAGGACTGGAGGAATTCTCCTCTTAGAAGGCAGTGGAATCTCCTGAAGGGCTCCAAATTATCGTGCCACTTGATATGGGTAATAAGGAATGGCACCGGTGTAGCCAAGCAACTAAATTAGGTGGGTACGTTTGTAAGCAAAGCGAGCCCTCTTTTCATGGAACCAACCAGTACACCATTGGAATGCCTCAGGAGCTGGGTTTCTTAGGAAGTCAACCCAATTTAAACAGCTTTGATTGGGAATATAAGGTCCTAAAACCATAAATTTTTGTAATGGATTTTCGAAAGCATTTGTTTCGATGATCGCATGAAGTCTCGGAATTCGCTTAGGTGAGAAAAGAACCAGACTTGTAAAATTTCAGGAGAGGCTCGCATGATTTTCTTCATGTTGTCTTTAAAATGGTTAAAGGACAAGAATGTTTCAGTTAAAATCATGTTGACATAATTCCCCCCCTCAAGATTTGATCAACTATCCATGCCATCTTAGGACTTATGGCATTTCTTTTGATGGGGAAAGATGATGAGCCCGAAAAAGGCCAGGAGGAAAATCTCACTTTTTTGGGTCATAGGCTAGTTTTGGAAACAAACATTCATAAATTCTAGTGGACAGGTATAATGGTTGTTTTCAAGAATTTGTATCATAACATGGACTCCATTTCTTAAAAGCCACGCTAACCCATGCAGTGGGATGATGCCTGTTAATGGCCGGACAAGCTTTTTCTTGAGAGGCATTCCAGTGATGATGTTGTATTTCTCCAGGGTTGGAGTTAGCTCAAACCTACCAAACATAAAAGTAAGTGTCCTCGGGCACCAGAAATGTGCCATAGCTTGTATGACTTCGGGACGAACAACGATTTGGATCAACGATAGGAGATGACCGACGTTCGCCTTCACGCGCTCTTGGGCAAACTGATCCAATTGACCCCACCATCTGAAGAGCTCCGCCTTGGAAGCAGGAATGAACTTGATATCATCTTTCCCCATCGCATATAAATTGGGACTTGAAAAACTTATCCTAAATTGCCATGGGCCAATAAAAAGACAGAGTAAAAGTAAAAAAATCACTTTGCTTTTAAATAAAATAACAAGCACAAAGACATGCGCATGAGATGTGCGACTCGATTTCTAACTGAGAAGGCTTGTTGAAATTAAAAGGGTATTCGCCCGTCGCAGTCTCGCATTAACAGCATACCCTCTTAACCTTGGCTAAGAAATTCGGGGAAAAGAAAGGCAACCTCTACATCGTAGTCCCGCATTCGAGGTCATATCTTTCTTAACACCATCCTAAATATCCTATGGCGGCCCAGGTCCGACAGCCAGGTTATGTGTGCCATGTGTAGTGTTTAAAATAGTAAAGCATGCACAACAGTTTATAATCACAAGATAATCTATTTTACACAAAATTAAAATGAATTTCTAAACTACTGACCTGCATAAAGAAAAAAACAAAATCAAGTCAGTAAACTGCTTAAACAAGATAAAAATGGCCTAAGTCCTCAAAATCCCCAGCGGAGTCGCCAAGCTGTCGTAACCTCTTTTTTTAGCGCCCGCGATCCGGTATAGGCGTCGGCGGAGGCTAATGGCTCGGCTGAATTTATTATGCCCAGACTCTCCCAAGTCCACCAATTCACGACTTTAATAGTCTAAGTTTTTAACCTATAAATCAATTTTTAAAACGGAGTCGCCACTAATCAATTTAGGGTGGGTTGATTAAAAACCTATGTGAAATATTGGGAGAAATATTCGTTCTTGCGCAACCGGAGAAATTAGGATCGGGGACTTGATTACACTAGTTAATCACTAATGCCCTTTCGGTACCTAATATTGTTTAAACCCTAAGGCTTTTTGGATATTTGAGGAATTTTCCATACGATTTAGGGAGGAAAAACATTTTTTTGGGTATTTTTCTGACACAAAAGAGATTTTTTGGGATTTTTGGGTATTTTTTGGAAAATACAAGTCTTTTTTGGCTTTCTATGAATTTTTTGGCTTTTTCAAGAATTTTTGGATTTTTTTGGATTTTTGGCATTTTTTGGAAAATATGAAATATTTTTTATTTTCTTGATTTTTTTGGCAAATAAAACATTTTTTAACATTTTTTAGTATTTTTCGATTTTATGGAAATTAAAATATTTTTTAATATTTTTTCGTAAATACATTATTTTTTATTTTTAAAATATTATATAAAATAATATAAAAGTCGACCCGGTCGATCCGTGGGTTGGGTCCGACTCGCGTCAACCCAAAACGACGTCGCGGTTGGGCGTTTGGAGATGCCCGGCCCGACCCAATGACCTGGCCTCGGCAACCCGATCTCCCGGCGAAAACCCTACCTGACTCGGCTTTGGCTCGCGACCTGGCTCCCGGCGCCCCCGAAATCGTGGAATCCCTACCCGATTCCTGACCCGGGTCCAACCCAACGACCTGGGGCCGCGACCCGGAAAATCAGGAACCCTAGGGTTTCCGAATCGCAGCGCCGACGGGGGGAGAGGACTGAGGCGTAGCGGCGACGACGGTGGCGACAACAGCGAGAATTGGTGTACGGATGGGGAGTGGCGATGGCGACGGCGATAGCACGCTACCTGCTCGCGGCAACGGCGCGACGAGGGAGGCAACGATGGCAAGACCCACGCGAACCTCCTTCCCCTCCATTCTCTCTCTCTCTCTCTCTCTCTCTCTCTCTCTCTCTCTACTTTTGATGGTGCTCAAATCTGCGGCCGCAAGTCCTCGGACCCCCATGAAGTCTCTCAGTGGGGTGCCTAAGGCCTACGACTTCGAATCGTCCCCCTCTCTCTCTACCCTCTCCTCCAGCAAGCCTCGGATCCTTCGCCGTTCGACCTCGGATCTCCCCTGAAGTCTCTCAGTGGGTTATCCGAGGTTTGCAAGCCCTAGATCCGACTCTCCCTCTCTCGATCTGTCTGTGTCTTCTTCGTCGTCAACATCGGGGGCTATTTATAGGCGAGGGGGTGGTCGGTCGACGGAACTTTGACCGCCGGTCCCCCTCGCGCGTTGAGCAGCCCCCGACGGCCGAACCGGTGTCCCATCCGATGCTTTCCAGCGAAGCTCGCTCAGCATGAATGGCGCCTGAGATCTTATCCTCTCCGGCAGACATCGGCCTACTCTCCTCGGCCGTAGGCCGTCCTTCACGCGTCAGTGTCCTCTTTGCGCGTGAGCTATAGAGGCATAGGGGAAGATGGAAGAAGGAAGAAGAAGAAGAAGAAGAGAAAGGGCCTGGCCGAATTTAAAAAAAAAAAAAAAGGATGGGCCTTAGGCCCGCATAGAAGGAAAAAAAGGGGCTGGTTGCTTTTTTTTTCTTGTTTTTATTTTATTTTTTTAATCTGAAAAAGGTAAAATAAATAATAATAAAAAACCTAATTAATTAAAAAATGAAATTTAGGTGTCAACAACCCTTTAAAGTTCGATGAACAGTGAAGCGTTTTTTGTCCATTTATAAATCGGAAACCACTTAATTATTTAACACCTTATTTTATTGTGGTTGTTTCCTCTCAAAGCTCAAGAAAGAGATTGCGGGATTGTCTCTACAAACGAGACTTTGCTCGATCGAGGTTCAGGATTTGCACCGATTGGTTGTGGATCATGAACCTTTGAGTGCACAGGTAATTCTACTTAGATTCCTTGATGGATTTGCGGTCCTCAACTTATAAAACCAATTATTCTTCAATGAATCGTCTGTTCATTTAATACTTCGGGTGGATGCATGCGGTGATTACCCTAAACTTCTCGTGGGAGGTTCATGGGAACTCAAGAGCCTGATTTTATGTACTCAAAACTGACGCAAATGATGAGTATATGGATGTTGGGATCATAACATTTGATTCATGTTACTATTCAGATCAACACGGTAGGAGTGATTTAGATGGGCATATGATCCACATTCCCGACTTCAAAGAGAACTCTTACTCTTGGACCCCACTTCACAAATCTCAATTTGGATATCTCACTCCAGGTGAAATGGCATATGTCTAGAGGACATTGGAGAATACACTGATGAAAATTCCGAGGATTTTTGCAGATAAGTACGCTGCATTGAGATGGAAAAGCCAGCCTCGAACTGCCATGGCAATGGTGGTATGTCATCAGTGGAGGAGAAGGAAGGCATCTCAGACTATATTGTGGTTGAGGAAAAAGGGAAATTGGCATCATCAACTTTGGAGGAAACTAGACAGTCAAGCACCGTTTGGTAACCAAACAGTGCCTAATTTTGATTTTTTGTTCCACGATCGGTTTGGGAACAAATTGCATTTTGTAAAATTTTTATTCTCGGGAACAAATTTCTATTTTTTTGTTCCGAGAAGTAGATTTGGAACATAATCAAGAATAATAATAAAAAGATTATTGTTCCGTGAACAAATCTAAGAATCAAAATCAATTTTTCTTCTTTCATTTTCTCTTCTTCTTCTCTTTTCTTCTTCTTCTTCATCGACTGTCATTCCGCGGTTGCTGTTTGCCACCGCTCGCCACCGCTCGCCACTGCAGCCGTCAATCACCGTCGATCGCTAACAACCGGTTCGGTGAGCTCGTCGGAAGCAAGCCCAGCCACCGGCGAGCTCGCCGGAGGGCGGGGAGGCCCGCCTAGCCTCCCCGGTAGCCGGGCGAGCCTCGCTGGTGGCTCAACGACCTCGCCCAGCCCTGGGTGGCCCGGTGAGCCTCGCCCAACCTCGACGAGGCCGGCCTGGCCACCGGCGAGGCTCAGCCTCGCTAGATCTGGCGAGGCCAAGCCTCGGCGGGGCTGGGCGAGCCCTGCCCAGATGCTGGCGAGGCTCAGCCGACGAGGGCTGGCCTCGTCAAGGGCCGGCGATGCTCCGATGAGGTCACCGGTAAGGAAAAAAGAAAAGAAAAAGTTTTTTTAAAAATTAAAAGAAATTGAATTTGGAACAGAATCAATGATCATGGTACCAAACGTAATTCTATTCTAGAATTAGAAATTTTGGACAATTACCAAACAACTTAAAATGCTTAGAAATTATTTCCGGGAACAAAATAAAAAATAATCATTTCTTATCAGAATCTATTTCTGGAAACAGAATCATTATCAAACGTGCCTTTAGTGTCCATCAAGATTATGTAGAAGCTTCTCTTGAAAAAGCATGTTCAATGATGCAGGAGAAAGAGTTACCTACATCCAGAAGTTTCAAGCTAGTTAGAAGTAAAAGTTGTGAGTCAGGCCTCACAAATATTTCATTTTCAATTGAGGAGATAGAGATAAACCATAGCACACCGCCCCTTCAAAGAATGTCCTGGAAGACCTGAGGGATGTTAGAGAAAGTTTCCTTCATTGAAGTATGTGTCCAAAGAAAATTTGTCTGGTAGTGGTTCTCATAATTCACTGGAGCATTCTTTGGATTATGAGCTTCAAGCAGAGATGAGTCGGACAGTTGAGAAATGTGACAGCAGTATGGATTCTTCCGAAATAGAGGAGTCCATTGTTCAGTAGGAGGATCAACCTGGTCAGCATGGGGTGAGCTTTGTTCCCTTCCTTTTCATTGTTCCTTTTATCACAGACATATTGAGCTATATAATGAATGATGGATTAATTATTTTGGAGGACCTTACAAATTTTTATTTTCTCTACTGGAATTTAAATATAACACAGGAGTTATTATGCTTTTTCCATATCAAAGAATGTTATATATCTCTGCTATCTGATTCAAATTTTTGGGCTTGACACCCCACGACTCAAGTGGATGGGAGTTATTAGGGGTTGGCCCCCGTTGATCAGACCGGGCTTCTTTTACATTGTTTTGAAAACTTACAATGGACAGGGTACAGAAGCCATGGCTTTCAGGTGTTTAAAGTTTGTTAAATGTTATAATTTAGAAAATTTTGATTCGTCTAAAGATTGTTTTTCTGTGTACAAATATATGATGACCGATATAGTGATATTGCCCAGCTATGGTTTCAGCTATAAGAGTCTTGTCATGCGGAAACGTGGACATGCAAGTAAGTTTGGATTACCACTCACTTGAATATAAAGTGCTTTGAAATTTGGAGAACGGACTGAGTGTTTGGTTACTACCATTAGATATGGATGCTTTGTCAACGTACACACATTTTGCTCAGTGGGGGCTCTTTTGATTGATAGGTACATGATATAAAACCAAATGTGATTGCACCTACTAAACACGTTAAGGATATTGGCTTGGATCCATTGAGGATGGTACAGAAGGTTCTATGGAATGGCTTTTGCACTTCAAAAACTTGTGGAAGGAGATCGTCAAATTGTGGAAGGAAGGGAATGTCTCATTAGTTCACGGGAGCTACTTTTTCCTACTGTTTAAAGGTGATCCGACAGATTCTATCTACATGGAGGTAGAGCTCAGGAGGTTGTCGTTTCTTAGCGATAAATCTGCCCGCTGTAATCAAGCTTCGGAAGATGGTCAGACCTTGACTTCTGCTTCAAGGTACTGAATTCAAACTATATGAAACTGTCACACCCCCAAAAACACAAAGAATGGGGATGACACGGCCGTCCTTTCCACACGTAGGACGCAGCCTCAAGACAACCAACAACCTGATATAATCTTATATATATCAAACCATATATACATATCAGATAGACCAACAGATTGGTTATAACATCGGAGTTTCTATAATCCATCAAAAAGAAATATAAAATTAGAACTCAGACAATCCAACCATTAGCAAGGAATATGTACACCATTTCCTTGATCATACCCAAAATAGAACTCCCCAAAAAGTTTCCCACCGATGGCGCACTCGCTCTATTTGCCGCTAATCGAGCAACCTGAAAAGATTAAAGGAGGAGTGGAATGAGCAACAACAGCTCAGTGAGTAGTACATATCTTCTAAGCAGATCGAACAATCACTATGCATGTATACAAAGCAATACCAAAACTTATAATGCCAACTTAATATAAAATACATATCAAATTATATAAAAGTTATTTGATATCATCGAGCTTCATACTAATATGGAAAATTCACTTAAATTGCCATCAAAAGTCACGTATCAATGGTCAAGTCCATTGAATAATCTCTCCATCAAATATCACATATAGAATTTCCATCAAATATTGCATATCAATGGTCCATCTATTGATTAATCTATTGCTCAATATTCCACCATGGTCACGACACAACGCCTTGTGATAAGGCGACCAACTTTTCCCCTTGGCAAGGTCTCCACCTATAAAGCCGATGGCTGGGCCCAGAAGGATATCCTAAACCTGGTATGCATACCCCAAAGCCTCTCACTGGGTTCATAGTCATATTGAGCATAAATAACCATCCTCCATTATCAGAAATCCA
The DNA here is from genome assembly GCA_016097545.1 of Eucalyptus victrix. Classification (NCBI taxonomy): domain Eukaryota; kingdom Viridiplantae; phylum Streptophyta; class Magnoliopsida; order Myrtales; family Myrtaceae; genus Eucalyptus; species Eucalyptus victrix. Next base: position 8,765,462 of record CM027844.1, on the reverse strand, counting down.
ATTCATAAATCAATATCTTAAACCAAACAAATAACATTTGCAGCATAACCCATCATCCATTTCATATCAATTTCTCAAATCGTTATAAACATTTCCATAAATCAATCGCAAAGTAATACACTTTTCAAACATTCATAATCAACCAAAGAGTAGCAATTGCTCGATCTGGCTTTTATGCATAAAGATACTCTCCTCAATTCAATGTATATACATATATACTCTAAGACATGAATTTTTCAAAACCAAAGAAGATATAGAACCACTCACCTCGTTGCCTACGACCAAACGACGAACGATACTCGTATCGTCGAACTCAAAGCCCTATCAAATAATCGATGAATAATGTTAAAATCTAATAAAACTCTTATCTTAACTACGAAATGACTAACTTATGCCTTAACTCTAACAAAAGGACTTCTACGCGCTAACAAATCGCATAACTAAAGCAATTGCTCAAGTCGTTTGCAACAAGGAGATTAAATGCAAAACTTGATCATGCCTTAACTTCCTCCTCCGAACCCCGATCCAAACAATTTTTTAGTCAATAGAGAGCCCTTGACACATATAATCAGAGTCCCAACTTCACCATCCCAAAAATCAAGCCAAAAGATGACAAACTACGGCCCCAAAGCTGCTGGACGCATTCTGTTCACTGCGCGAGGGAAACTTTGAAATTTTGTTTCGGACAAACCACAATTTCAAATCACGATCCGTAAAATCCCATGGCTTCACAACACCCTAAACTATCATTCCCACAAAAATACATGGCTCAACGACTCCAAAATCGGACTTCGCCACTTGATTTTCCAACAATTCCGAATTTGAGCCCTAAACTCATAAATAACTTCAATTGGACGAACGAGGGGCCTAATCCCTTACCGGGTGCTGCGTTATGGAGTAGAGTTGGCTTGGCGAAGCATCCGTGGCGTGCACGTGTCAAAACCCTTTTCCTTTCTTCCCTTTTTTTCTTCTTCTTCTTCTTCTTCTTCTTCTTTTCCTTTCTTTCTCGTGCCCGAACGTGGGTTCCTTCCTTTTTATCTCTTCCTTTTTCTTTTTGTTTTTTTTCCTCTCTCTCTCTCTCTCTCTCTCTCTCTCTCTTCTCTTTTCCCTCTTTGCTGAAAACTCTCGATTCCTCTCTCTTTGCTTAGCTTCTACCTTTGTCTCTTTCTTTGACTTTTCAACATTTCTTTTTCTTCTTTTGGGGCCCACCTATCTACTATTACATTCTACCCTCCTAAAAAAAATTTCGTCCTCGAAATCTGCATGTACTTCAATCATGAAACAAGTGAGGGTATTTATGTCTTGCCTCCTCCTCGAGTTCCCAAGTAGACTCTCTTTCGGTGTGATTTTGCCATTGTATTTTTACATAAGGAATATTTCGTCGCCGCAACACCTGATCCTTCTTATCGACAATGCGAATAGGCTGCTCCTCATATGTCAAGTTCTCTCGTAATCTCAATGGTGTAAAGTCTAGCACATGTTCGGGATTTGGCACATATTTCCGCAACAAAGAAACATGGAACACATTATGGACTTCACCAATTTATAAGCGACTTCACCAATTTTCTCTAAGATCAAGAATGGTCCCACGTGTCTTGGACTTAACTTCCCACGTGTGTCAAATCTCATTACACCCTTTGTAGGAGAAACTTTTAAGAATACGTGATCCCCCACATTAAATTCTAACTTGCGTCTTTTCAGATCCGCATAACTCTTCTGACGACTTTGAGCCGTTTTGAGACGTTCCCGAACCAGCCTAACTTTTTCTTCTGATTGTTGAATGAACTCGGGGCCAGTTAGTCTTTTCTCACCAACGTCGTTCCAACAAATAGGACTTCTGCATTTTCGGCCATATAAAGCTTCAAAGGGTGCCATCTTAATGCTGGAGTGATAACTGTTGTTATAAGAAAATTCTGCCAAATGTAGATGTTCATCCCGAGAACCGCCGAAGTCAATGATGCATGATCTCAACATATCCTCTAATGTCTGGATCGTTTTCTCTGACTGTCCATCTGTTTGTGGATGAAAAGCTGTACTCAAGTTGAGTTTAGTGCCCAATGCTCCTTGCAAACTCTTCCAAAAGTTAGATACGAACCTAGGATCCCTATCAGAAACAATGCTTACTGGAACAACGTGAAGCTTCACTATTTCATTAACATATCGCTTTGCCATATCTTCCATTGAAAGGCCAAATCGATATGACAAAAAGTTAGCAGATTTAGTCAATCGATCAACAATCACCCATATAGTATTCTTACCACTTGGCGTCCTCGGTAGGCCAACTACAAAGTCCATGCCAATATGCTCCCACTTCCATTTCGGTATCTCTAGAGGTTGCAACTATCCACCTGGTTTTTTATGCTCAATTTTCACTTGCTAGCAAACTAAACATTGATCGACAAATTTTGTAATATCCTTTTTCATGTTGATCCACCAAAAGTTTTCTCTTAAGTCCCTATACATTTTAGTGCTTCCCGGATGAATTGAAAATCTAGTGCTATGAGCTTCTTGTAGGATCTCCTTTTTCAGCTTTGAGTCCTCAGGAACACACAGTCGCCCACGAAACCTCAAGGATCCATCTACATGTAAACTAAAATCCTATTGTCTTCCATCTTCTACACCTTCTCTAAATTTTTGTAATTGGGGATCTTCATTTTGTTTAACCTTAATTCTGTCAATCAACGTAGGTTGTACTTGAAGGTTAGCTAACTGAGTATCAAGCTGACGCACCAATACCTCCAAGTCTAACTTCCTTATATCTTCAAGAATGGGTTTCTGATAAGTGAGCAAAGTTGCCATATTTCTAAAGGATTTACGACTCAAAGCATTTGCTACCACGTTAGCCTTACCCGGATGGTAATTAATGGACAAGTCATAATCCTTCAAAAGTTCTAGCCACCTTCTTTGCCTCATGTTCAGTTCTTTCTGAGTAAAGATATACTTTAAACTCTTGTGATCGGTAAAGACTTCACATTTTTCACCATACAAATAGTGCCGCCATATCTTCAAGGCAAACACAACAGCCGCTAACTCCAAATCATGAGTGGGGTAATTCTTCTCATGTAATTTCAATTGTCTAGAAGCATAGGCAATAACTTTACTATTTTGCATAAGAACACAACCCAAACCTTCCTTGGATGCATCACAATAGATTACGAAGCCGCCACTTCCAGAAGGTAGAGTTAATAGGAGCCGAAACCAGTCGTCTCTTCAATTCTTGAAAACTACGTTCACATTGGTCTAACCATTCAAATTTAACTTTCTTCTGAGTTAGACGAGTAAGTGGACCTACAATCTTTGAGAATCCCTCTACAAATCGCCTATAATAGCCGGCTAGCCTAAGGAAACTTCTTACTTCTGTAGCATTAGTTGGACGATTCCACTTAACAATTGCTTCAACCTTCTTTTGATCCACTAATATGCCATCCTTTGAGATCACATGACCCAAGAATTCTATATGATCAAGCCAAAAATCACACTTACTAAATTTGGCATACAATTTCTTTTCATGCAAAGTCCGCAAGACAAACCTCAAGTGTTGTTCATGCTCTTCTGAACTCTTCGAATACACTAGGATGTCATCAATGAACACCACAATAAATTTGTCTAGATATTCCCTGAACACTCTATTCATCAAGTCCATGAAGGTAGCAGGCGCATTTGTTAATCCAAAAGGCATGACAAGAAATTCATAATGGCCATACCTTGTTCTAAAAGCGGTTTTAGGCACATCATCTATCTTTATCTTTAACTGATGATACCCAGAACGAAGGTCAATCTTGGAAAATACCTGAGCTCCCTGAAGTTGATCAAATAAATCATCAATCCGAGGTAAAGGATATTTGTTTTTGACCGTTACCTTGTTAAGCTCTCGGTAATCTATGCAAAGCTGCATACTACCATCCTTCTTTTTCACAAATAGAATAGGAGCTCCCCAAGGCGAAACACTGGGTCTGATGAAACCCTTGTCTAAAAGCTCTTGTAGCTGCGTTTTCAATTCTTTTAATTCAGTGGGTGCCATCCGATATGGTGCCTTAGAGATCGGTGCTGTACCGGGCATTAGTTCAATACAAAACTCGATTTCTCTATCAAGAGGCAAGCCTGGTAAATCATCGGGAAACACACTTGGAAACTCTCTAACAACAGGAACTTCTTCCAACTTCACTACAACCTTGCTTGTGTCTTTTACACAAGCTAAATAACCACAACAACCCTTTCTCAAAAGTTTCCTCGCTTGCAAGGCCGAGATCAACCTTGGAAAAGTATTTTGACAACTTCTCGAAAAAGAGAATTCGGGTTGATTTGGAAGCCTAAATATCACTTTATTTGAAAAACAATCTACAATAGCATGATAGGTAGATAACCAATCCATCCATATAATAACATCGAAATCTAGAATATTTTACTCCACTAGATCCACAGGCATTTCAACATTATTAATCCGAATCAAACATCTCTTGAACACATGATAAGCAACTAAGAAATCGCCAGTAGGAGTATCAACACGCAATTCACATTCAAGAGGGTTAGGCAACACATCAAGCTTCTTTGCAAATTCAGTTGAAATGAATGAGTGCGTAGCACCAGGATCAAATAACGCATAAGCACATTGTGAGGCAATAAAAATATTACCTACAACAATTGCGTTAGATGCTGCCGCATCCTCCTTCGTCATCACAAAAACTTTTCCACTTGTACTTTGTCTTTGCTGGTTCGCTTGAGGCTTACCAACCAAAGGGGTATTCCTCCACATGGAACAATGGTGTGATAGGTGCCCTTGACGTCCACATAGATAACATGATCTCTTGTCAAAAGGAAGATTCCCTTGTGTAGGACAATCTCACCGCATGTGTCCCGCTTTCCCACATAAGAAGCATACTCCAGTTTTCCGATAACACTCACCACGATGATAACTTCCACATGTATTGCAGGGGCCCTGGTCACTTGGATTTCTAAACTGTCCTGGCCGACTGAAACCTCTTCGCCTTCCACTAACATTAGTATGGCTACCTTGTACATTTGTGGGCTTAAACCTTTTGGACTGAGGCGCTCCTTGTGTGCCGTGCTTCAGAATGCTTTGCTCCACTTTGATTGCTCGCTCTAGCACATCCTTATAGGTTGTTAACATAAGAGGTGCAAGTGCAGAATTAATCTCTAGTCGGAGCCCTCCTAAGAAATGGTCGGCCTTATCTTCCTCATTTGCTACCAAGTGCTCTGCAAATCTACTCAATTGATTAAAGCGAACTGAATACTCCAAAACTGTGGAGTCACCCTGAGATATATGTACAAAGTCACCCTTCATCTTTGCCTGGAATGACTTTGGGAAGAATTGAGCATTGAACGCCTTTTTAAAGTCCTCCCGGGATATAATAACATCCCTACCTCCAAGACTTGGCTTCATTCCATCCCACCAAAACTCTGCTTCACCTTCCAGGTATTGGGTGGCAAATTTAACCTTCCGATCCTTAGAAACCTCTTCAGCTTCAAAGATCCCATCAATCTTTTTAATCCAACGCTCAGCCGCGAGAGGATCAGCTTTCCCATCAAAAGTGGGTGGTTTCACCTTTCTAAATTGGGCAAAAGTGCCTGAGCCAATCGCTCCATCTCCAGTCAATTCTTTTGCTTGGCGATACCAATAGATCATTGTTTGTTCAAATTCAGTTGAACGGGTTGGTTCTTGATCCTCTTCTCTGACTTCGTGCAAGTCAGGACTCCTATCATAGCGGTCCTCAAGTCTCCCTCTCAACGACGCACCTCGAGAAACTTGAGGCATGTCTCTAGTATCAGGGGTAGCGACTCGTTTGCCTTTGCTGCTTCTACGAAGTGAGGCAAGATTCTTGGAGTCGGTACGCATGATCACCTGAATCCAAGAATGAAACTACACCTTAGAATCTAAAAGACTAACGAAAAAATAAAATCTATCACACAACCTCACAGCGTCCCATAACCACATCCAAAAAAGATCAAAACTTAGGCTCTGATACCAAAAGATGTCACACCCCAAAAACACAAAGAATGGGGATGACACGGCCCCGTCCTTTCCACACGAAGGGCGCAGCCTCAACACAACCAACAACCTGATATAATCTTATATATATCAAACCATATATACATATCGATAGACCAACAGATTGGTTGTAACATCAGAGTTTCTATAATCCATCAAAAAGATTTATAAAATTAGAACTCAGATAATCCAACCATTAGCAAGGAATATGTACACCATTTCCTTGATCATACCCAAAATAGAACTCCCCAAAAAGTTTCCCACCGATGGCGCACTCGCTCTATTCGCCGCTAATCGAGGAACCTGAAAAGATTGAACGAGGAGTGGAATGAGCAACAACAACTCAGTGAGTAGTACATAACTTCTAAGCAGATCGAACAACCACTGTGCATGTATACAAAGCAATACCAAACCTTATAATGCCAAATTAATATAAAATACATATCAAATCATATAAAAGTTATTTGATATCATCAGAGCTTCATACTAATATGGAAAATTCATTTAAATCGCCATCAAAAGTCAAGTATCAATGGTCAAGTCCATTGAATAATCTCTCCATCAAATATCACATATAGAATTTCCATCAAATATTGCATATCAATGGTCCATCCATTGATTAATCTATTGCTCAATATTCCACCATGGTCACGACACAACGCCTTGTGACAAGGCGACCAAGCTTTTCCCCTTGGCAAGGTCTCCACCTATAAAGCCGATGGCTGGGCCCAGAAGGATATCCTAAACCTGGTATGCATACCCCAAAATCTCTCACTGGGTTCATAGTCATATTGAGCATAAATAACAATCCTCCAATATCATAAATCCAATTCATAAATCAATATCTTAAACCAAACAAATAACATTTGCAGCATAACCCATCATCCATTTCATATCAATTTCTCAAATCGTTATAAACATTTCCATAAATCAATCGCAAAGCAATACGCTTTTCAAACATTTATAATCAACCAAAGAGTAGCAATTGCTCGATCTGGCTTTTATGCATAAAGATGCTCTCCTCAATTCAATGTATATACATATATACTCTAAGACATGAATTTTTCAAAACCAAAGAAGATATAGAACCACTCACCTCGTTGCCTACGACCAAACGACGAACGATACTCGTATCGTCGAACTCAAAGCCCTATCAAATAATTGATGAATAATGCTAAAATATAATAAAACTCTTATCTTAACTACGAAATGACTAACTTATGCCTTAACTCTAACAAAAGGACTTCTAAGCGCTAACAAATCGCATAACTAAAGCAATTGCTCAAGTCGTTCGCAACACGTAGATTAAATGCAAAACTTGATCATGCCTTAACTTCCTCCTCCGAACCCTGATCCAAACAAATTTTTAGTCAATAGAGAGCCCTTGACACATATAATAAGAGTCCCAACTTCACCTTCCCAAAAATCAAGCCGAAAGATGACAAACTACGGCCCCAAAGCTGCTGGACGCATTCTGTTCACTGCGCGAGGGAAACTTTGAAATTTTGTTTTGGACAAATCACAAGCTCAAATCGCGATCCGTAAAATCCCACGGCTTCACAACACCCTAAACTATCATTCCCACCAAAATACACGGCTCAACGACTCCAAAATCGGTCTTCGCCACTTGATTTACCAACAATTCCGAATTTGAGCCCTAAACTCATAAATAACTTCAATTGGACGAACGAGGGGCCTAATCCCTTACCGGGTGCTGCGTTATGGAGTAGAGTCGACTTGGCGAAGCATCCGTGGCGTGCACATGTCAAAACCCTTTTCCTTTCTTCCTTTTTTATTTTTTTCTTCTTCTTCTTCTTCTTCTTTTTCTTTTCCTTTCTTTCTCGTGCCCGAACGTGGGTTCCTTCCTTTTTATCTCTTCCTTTTTCTTTTTGTTTTTTTTCCTCTCTCTCTCTCTCTCTCTCTCTCTCTCTCTCTTCTCTTTTCCCTCTTTGCTGAAAACTCTCGATTCCTCTCTTTGCTTAGCTTCTACCTTTGTCTCTTTCTTTGACTTTTCAACATTTCTTTTTCTTCTTTTGGGGCCCACCCATCTACTATTACAGAAACACTCGCTGCTTTTGTTAAATTCGCAGTAGGAACATATTAAGTCTGGGATTTTATTGTGCTGAGCAGCATACATGATCTTCGTCGGGAGAGGGAGACGCTCACCAAGCAGTTGCAAAAGAAGCTCACCACGAAAGATAGAGAGATGCTCTTCCAAACTTGGGGGATCGGTTTGAATACAAAGCATAGAAGTTTACAGTTAGCCCACCGCTTGTGGTCCGACACAGAAGATATGGACCATGTGGCCGAGAGTGCCAAAATTGTTGTAAAGCTCGTTGGTTTTGTTCAGCCAGAGGAAGCTTCCAAGGAGATGTTTGGCCTAAACTTTACTCGGCGATCAAGCACAAAACTTCGTAAGTGGAAAAGCACTATGATGTCTTTCTTGTGAACCTTTGTTTTGGAAGCTATTACTTTTGCGGAATGGTGACAAAATCATTCCTCCAACTGTCTGAGATGGTGTGAATTCCTTTTAACCGGTAATAGTGTAATTTAGATGCAGGTCATCGAGCATAAGCTTTGTATATACTCACGAACAAATGAGGCCTTGCAGGTCCTCTCACCGGTCCTGGCTCTTTAACATATGTAATGGCGCATGATTGATGTTAATTGGACTAATATAATAATGTTTCTTTTTCTTCAATCCTCTTACATGTTTTTTATTTAAAAGCTTGTAGCTGAGTAAATTAGTAATTTAACTAATGACTCGTGGCATGCGCTCGTTGATTGCGACTCCTCAACTTATTAAGCCATTTTTTTGCTATCATGGTTTTCCTGACCTCATTGGATTTAGTATGTGCAGAAAATATCTTGTAATGGTTGAATGGCATCATCTCAGTAATCACGCAAGATACTAGTTACATGAAATTATTTGTTTGCACACTGAGAGAGAGAGGGGGGGTTTACAAGGTGGGAGGATGGGACATATACATAGGTTCAATTTGAAATATCATTGTAGTGGCTTATGTTGAAGGAAGAGCGTCTTCGTCATTGTCAGGGACTGTAGGAAACAAGAAACCACTTAAGTAAGCTTCACACACACACACACAAAGCTTTCCTAATAGTAATCCTACCAATGAAAAGGAAAGCAACTTTGTAGATTTGTTCTTATATGCTTCGTTTCTTAAAATACGATATAGTATGTAAATGATAGGCCTTAACTGGTATCTATTCTTCAACGATTTGTATGTAAGCTATGTGAAAGGCTCACTAGACATGCGTCAACTATGAGCATTAAGGTTGGTTCCAAAGGTTACTTTTAGATTCAACATTGGGTTATACAAAGATCAAATGATGTTGCCCACATGATTTGGTATTGTGATAGTGACGAAAAAAATATAAACGCAGACTAGTTTTAAAAAAGCTATGTGACCGATTACAGTGTGGAGACTGTATGAAAATTTGCTTTCTCCTAAAAAACTCTCCATGGACTTACGCAAAGGCTTGATATGCATTGATTTGATATAGTGGAATGAGTCAATGAAATACTTGATAAAAATCTCAATGGTTCGTTTTAACCACTAGTAAATAATTGTTGAAATTATCAATTCTATTAAAAAAAAAATTCCATCATCATGCTTATTATCTCGTACCTGTTGTCGTCGTCCGTAAGTTCATTTGTCTCGGTGTCTTCTATCTTGTACAGATTCTGCGTCTTTTCTTTTTTCTTGTTGAGGTGGTCAACAAAATCCCGAGCACCCTTTTTGAATACCACGCGGATATTCTCTAGTTCCTTGCACTCCTTGATCCCTTCAACTTCTGTCTTCGCATCGAGGTGCCTAAACTCAAGTTCTTTGAGATGTAGCATCGCTCCCTCTGCAATAACCACCTTTTCAAGCCGAGGCAGCTTCCAAATCTTCAAGATCTTGAGACTCGGGAACCCATCTTTGGCGAAACTCAGACGAGTGCCTAGGAAAGAATTGGCCAAGAGCCTGAATGTCCTCAGGTTCCTCAGAAGACCACCCAACTCGGGCACCATGTCTATTTCCACCTTCGAACCCGACAGAGTCAAAATGGGTTTGTTGAGTTGGCCCAGCAAGTAGAGCTCCAACAGTTCGTGATGTCGTTCAGCCAACGACAATTTCGGTAACGGGCCTATCGACGATGTCACGGGCTCGTCTTCTTCAGTGGGCTCGTCTTCTTTCGTGGGCTCGGCTTCTTTTGGGGGTCCAGCTTCTTCCGCAGGCTTGTCTTCTTTGGTGGGCTTGACTTCTCGGATTACCCCAAAGGTCAAGGACTGGAGATTTTTTAGCCTGAAGCTAATCCAATCAGCTACTGCTTCTCCTGCAGCCCCTGGCGTGTCCCCACTCGAGGGCTGCAAGAAAAGCTTGAGCGTGGTGAGGGTGGTCAAGCTGTCCATGTGGTCCCTCATCAAGTTGTCCTTGACCTCACCGATAACTAGCCCGCTTAAGGTTTGGAGTTGAGTCAAGGCGTGGACATTGTTGCTACAAACCCTGAGGATCTTCTTCAAGTCGATGTAGAACCAATTAAGATGCAAGTGCCTCAAGTTCCTCGCCTTCCACAAGGAACTCGGCAGCAAAGTGATGTTGGTGTGCTTTATGTCAAGAGTCTCGAGATGGTGCAGAGCCACAATGGCGCTCGGGAGCAATTCCAATACCGTGGATCTCAATACTAGGTACCTTAGGAGCACCAACTTGTGGAGCACACCATCTAAGGATGGCTTATGCACACCCTCCAAATCAAGCACCCTTAGCAAGCTATAGTTAGTCTTGGACTTCATCTTCCTAAGAAACGTGCTGATGTCTTTGGTCAGCATGCCTCTCCTCTGGTAGAATGAAACAAACGAGCGGACATGGCCAAGGTTCAAACCGGGGTAGCTGCTGCCGTGATCGTCTGTGACTATGTTCGTGTGCTCCGCAAGCCACCGAATCTTGATTCTTTCCTGCAGTTGGGCCGGCAGCTGTTCTTGCTGGCTGCTTGGGTAACGGTCGTTCCCATCTTTCGACTTACTAGTGGCATGTATGTGGAGGAGCCCTGTGCTCATCGCGGTCAGGCGGATCACGTCATATAGAGAGGTGAGCATTTGGCAAGCTTTGGGGGATCCGTCTGCCCTCCAACTCACCACATCCATCACATTCCTATCCGCGAGCTCCAGAATGAATGTCTCTCCCACATCCTCGGGCTGCCTTTTCCTTTCCCTTTCTATGTCATAACAATGCGAATCCAATAAGCCCTCGGCCAACCACAGCCTCACTAGCCTTCTTGTCAGAATAGGGAATGCTATGGGGAACAAAGCCATGTAGATGAAGCACGGTTTTAGATGGACCGGCAATTTATGGCAACTCAATTGTAGTATATCTAACAATGCCATCGTAGAACTCTGTTTCACCAACATTGCGCGTTCATGCTCTCCCGCATTGGACAGAAACCCGCCCAGTAAGGATATTGAGAGCGGCAAGCCACGACACATGTCTAGGATATCCTCCTCATTTGGGAGTCTCTGACCATCGGGTACCCTATGCAACTTCCAAGCAAGCATCTTCCGGCTTTCATTATCGTCCAATTTTTCTAGCTTGATCGGGCTCGGATTTGGGCTGAGCCATTTATAACACATGTACTTGGATACCGCCGTGTCCTGAGTTGTCGTAATTACATGGCCTCGCCCATTAAGACATAACCAACCTAACAGTCGCCGCCAACCTTCAAAGGGCTGCACGTCATCCAACACTATAAAGTATTTGTTCATCTCCAACAATTTCCGGTACAGCTTTGTCGCTATATCATCTATACTCATGTCCTTCCCGTCCCCTGCTAGCTTGTCGAATTGCCCCAGTATCTCCAAAAGGAACTCCCGCATGTCCATGCTAGGCGCGAATTGGACCCAAGCGCGCCACTTATAGCCCATGTACTTCGCTTGGCTGTAGGCCCATCTGGCGAGGAACGTCTTGCCGGTTCCTTGCTCACCCCAAATCGAAATCTCTGTGTACCCTTCTTCCTTGAGCCACTTGATTATTTCCTCCTCCTTATCCCCGCGACATGAGAAGTTAGCAGGCGCTTGCCGATCCCAGAAACTAGTCAGCCTCGCGAACTTTTGGCCTTGCCATGGAACACTAGTACGGGAGGAGGAACTAGCAGGTTTCTTTTTGCTCTTGCCCTGGGCCTCCCCCTTCAAGAACTGGTCATTACACAACTCTTCCATCTTACTCGCCAGAATGGACAGGTCCCTCCGCAGTTTGTACTTGGAGACGAGTGCGGCGAGCGGCCATGCAGCCATGTGGAGGGCCTTGTGCCTCTCGCGGGCCTTTCTGAGGTGGAACTTGTCGATGAATTCGTCAGCATAGTACATGGCTCGGAGGAGCCGCCCCGACCACTCCGTGGCTTCAGACGGTCTGTATTGAATGGAAAACTCTTGGATCCTCGCTAGCTTCACCTTTGCATCCTTTACACGGGGTTGCATCGATAAGCACTCCACACACACCGGGTGAGAGGGCAAGGTACCTAGTTTCTGCAACAGAATCTTGACGATGACTTCGTCGAACATCGTGCCGCTTCTCGTGTCGAAAGCAGCCATGGCTAATCAAGATGTTTTTGTCTAGCAAGGTCGTGTGGATTTGTGTGTGTCTGTTGGCTTGTTTGCTTGGATTGAATAAATTTGTGAGGACGTATTATTCTCTCTCTCTATATATATTCTTCATTTTTCTATGCTTTTCTTGGTGTGGCTTCTCTTGTCTACTACAACAAGCTTTGTCTGATATTCTTTACTCGTGCGATTTTTGACCGTGAAATAGGAGACAAAGTATCTCTCACAATGATTATGATAAAAATAAAACTAATCAAGTGAAGTTATTTGCTTTTAATATAACAATCTTACATATTTATCTTAGTATTCCTTACTTTGCTCTTATACATGAAGATAATCAATTCAATTGTAACTATCAGACTAGGAGTTACAAAGATAAGTAAAAATGGCCTATCGAAAACTTTAATTTTTGTGATGAAATTTCACCAATCTTAATAATTTAACATTGTTCCAACATGAGGGATTTGAGATCAAATAAGAACATTCGTTGGCCGATCTTACCAAATATAGAATACTTAAATGAATTCAAAGAAAATTATTACTTTTCCTCTGGATTTTGGCAATAAGGACTTGTCTTTCAAATTGCTGGACATGTTAGATGTTTACAGATTTGAAAATTCAATTGTATTTCAAATATCAATTATATCTTCAATAATTTTAAAAGGAAGAAGTGAAGCTTGTGTTTATACACTCATTATCAACTTGTCCATATAAGAACCCTTGCTTAAAGAGAATTTATCTTATTATATCAAAACCCACATCATATATGGTGCTCATATAAAATACTTGAATACAATGTCACCATCACATATTAAATGCTACGTGGTAGGAATGTTACCATGTAAGGGACGTAGGGATTGTGCTCTTTTTTTATGATTGTGTTTTATATTTTGTTCATTTTTTCTGCACTTTTCTTCAAACCGGTGTTTTTGTCATTGGCAGGTTATATAATCAACTAGCCAATCCAATTTTGCTAACGTTCACACTCGAAGATAAAAGAGTTAGAGAGGGGACACTAGGTTTGGATTCGAAGACGAGATGAGTTCGCACAATTGATATATTTAGTGATGTGATGAATTGTTTTGTGGTAGTGATCTTAACCTGCTTATTATAATCTTAATTTGTAACCTATCCATCATTCGGTATATCCACTTGCTAAGATTATTACAAAGAAAGTTGCAAAAATTTCACATTTTAAAGTAGTTAAAAGTCAAAACAGTGGAAAAAAGGATTCATGAGAACCAGCCTTTATTCTTCCCTCAGGCTAACTATGTACATCGGTTATTCTTTGCTTGGAGATGTCCGATGGTTTTCTGTTTGGAGATGTCTGATGGATTGAAGATGCTTGTACTTTTCCATGATCTAGTTTTCACTTTATCCTTTTAACAGCCCGGTTAGAATATGGATGGCGTTCCTCAAAATACTCGCACTTCGGCCGAATATTACAGTAAGAGTACTCGGTAAAGAAGATATGGTATTTTGTTCAATATTTTGTGGCACCCCTCGACGGCCCCCGATCCGCTAGAGTCACCACAGTTCGCTTTTTTTTTTTTTTTCCCAAATAACAAGTCACTCTGATACCATTTTTAGTTGCAGCGGGTCCATACAACCATGGGAGTTTACATCTTTTATTAACGGTCCCTTGCGCAACTTACATAACGGAAGCATATCCAACGACTCCCTTCCCTACATTCAGAAATCGATGCACACCTACTAAACATCTTATATAAGTTAAAGCCGGACACGTTTATTTACATAAAGCATGTGGACATCTTTAGTCAGTACATCGAAATGCCAATGTTTCTATACTTGGCTATACTTTAAAAGATGACCGACATCTCCTCCCACAATCGTATGTTTAAGGTCCATCAACTAGTGTCGGCGTCCAAAGGTTCCTTCCCTTGCTATCCTTCTCCCCGCCGTCATATCCAACCGCTCAAACCATCTACTAATCTGAAATGTTGGTCCCCAAAAGGGGTGAGTACAACCACTCAGCAGATAGGGAAATCCAATAACATCCCAATGCATCATGCATATCATCACACGTTGCAAGCATCACTTACCTTGTAATCATGCGTATCATGCATCATCACATCATATATATCATCATCATCATGGCATATCATATATCATTATCATCATCATGCATTTCATCATGCATATCATACCATTGATGATCATCATGTCACATTACACATCATCATCATGCATCATCAGGCATATATTATCATAAGTGATCATCATATCACATCACATGCCATCGTCCTCATGCATCATCATGCATATATTATCATAGGTGATCATCATATCATATCACATCATCATCTTCATCATCATGCATATCATCATGCATATCATACCATGGGTGATCATCATATCACATCACATATCATCACCATCATCATGCATATCATCATGCATATCATACCATGGGTGATCATCATATCATATTACATATCATACCATCATCATGCATATCATCATGCATATCATGCCATATCATGCCATGAGTTAATTTTCCTCTTTATCTTTAAATTTGATCACCACATCACCCTTCCTCGATTCATCAATTTTATCTCATATTTTACACTCGCATCTCATGCGAGAAAAACCTCCGGGCATGTATCCAAGATACAACCGAGCATCCGGCCCCCCACATTCCGGGCATCTCGCATCTCATCTAGCATCACGAGGAACCTCCGAGCATGTATCCAAGATACAACCAAACTTCCGGCCTTTACCCTTCTAGCCGGGCATCCCGCACCCAAATCCTGGCATCGCGAGGCATTCCCTTCGGGCAAAGACCTCCGACAGGGCTTCCGGAATTATATACCGACATACCACCAGGCCTCCCCTGGAATTACGTACCGTATACCACCGGGCATCCCGACACTCCCGGGAATCTCTGGAATTATGCCACTCGGCCACCAGACATCATCCTCCAGCACAACCTCTTCCTCATCCACATTTATCCTTTTATCTCGATTTAACATGGCAATTGGCATGGCATCAAACAAATCACACTTGCATTTCAATTCACATGTCATACACATGCCAAAGCTTTATCACATATGCATTTCAACTTAATACATGTACAAAGACCTCATCACACAAGTGCCACACAAATGAAGTTGAATCCATGGCCAAATAAAAATCTATTTTATTTTATTATTTCATTATTTTATTATTATTTTATTATTTTATTATATTTATTTATTTTCATAAATAAATATTTAATATTTATGATTTTCCCAAAATCATAATATTCAATTATAATTTATAGGATCACAATTTTATATAAAATTCGTGGCCAAATTGAATTTCTTATAATTTCCCAATTTCCTCCAAAAACATCCTAAAATTCTCGGATTTAAACCCACCGCACAGTTTCCGAATAAATTCAATTAAAATATCCATTCGGTCTCCAAAAATTACGAAACTTTACAGGGTGATAGCCAACACATTTTCGTACCTTTTTCATTCAGAACTTTAAGCCAAATTATTTTTATATTAATTTCCATAGCCCTACGAAGCTTCTGGAATCACTACCGCGACGTCCAGAACACACTTCTCCGTATTTCTTAGATTTCACCCATCAAATCTCTTTCGTTCCTTCTGAAATTTGAGTATGTTATGTAAAAATGTGTCCTTTACAAGTTTCATGAAGGGATCTAGGTCAAATACCCAGATTATGGTCACCATTTTAACCCATGAAGTCTCGGGTGTCTCGATATACTTCACCAGAATCAATCATCTCCAAGATCTAGCCGATTTACTAGGCTACACTCATTCATTCCTCTTAAAATTTGAGTATGTTGTAGCTTAATGTGTTTACTACAACTTTGAAGAAGACAACAAAGTGAGATCTCCAACAGAAATCAACATGCAACCAAGAAATAAACAAAAGGTCAGTGAAGATTTCTCAGATCTGAGGTCTCCGTATAACAGAGCCTTTGACCCCACATATCACCATCGTTTTCCATGAAATTCGAGTATGTCATACTACAAGATGTTAGCTTCAACTTTCATGAAGACACCAAAGCCAAAATCGCACTCCAAATACATATGCAAGCTCGACTAAGATACTGACTACCACAAACCGAACGAAAACAGTCACATAGCTTGAACACATCCAACCCTTACCTCGGTTTTTCGCCCAAATCACACCTAAAATCTAACATGCAACCAACAAAACAGACATGCAAGAGAAGTTAAGGACCCCACTTGCCTTAAAGGTGAACAAACGACGAAGAACGGCGACGATCGGACGGCGAACGAACGGCACACCCCTCCGGCTCCGCCTCCTTCCCTCTCGGCTTCTCTCCCTTTCTCTCAAACTCTCTCTCTTTCTCACCCTCTCTTTGGACGAAATGGAGCAAGTAGCCGGCCATTTCTCTCTCCTAACTCCTTTTATATCCCCATCTTCTCATCATTGCTTGCCTCCTAAATGGACCAATGCATGGCATCCTAGTCTAGGCCAATGCATGCTTTTGTCCCTTGCCACTTGGCATTTTTATTTTTGAATTGATTGGGCTTGGGCTTAGGCCCATCCGGCCACTCCCCCTTGGGCTGGTCGAGCTCCCTTCTTGGGCCCTAATGGGCCGACTAGCTTGGCCCACCAAGCTTTAGGCTAATGGGTCCAAGGCCCATTTGAATTTAATCCCCTTTTTCTCTCTCTTTTTTTTTTTTTGAATTAAATTCCAATTTTCATCTTGGCCAAAGTCTTTGGGCATTTTTGTTCATTGAAATTTAATTTATAAAGTACATGGCCAAGCATAGATTATTAATTTATCCTATAGTCCTAAATTCAAAATTCATAAACACAAGTACAATAACACATAGCCTTAAGAAAACTAATGACTAACACATAGACCATAGGTAATTTCATTACCTAATTATAGGCTTTAATTTCTCTAGAGGATGATTTGAATTTTTGGGATGCCACATATTTTCGGGACAATCCACCTACACATCACTATTGATTTCGGATGGCTATCTAGTTATGAAAACATAATGAAATCAATTAACATTGATAATAATATATAGCTTAAGGCTGTTAAATGGGTTCGTCGTATTGCGTCAAAAATAATCCAACCCAAATTGATCAATTTGACCAATTTTGACTAATTTACATACAATAAAAATTTAGTGACCATACCAAACCCAACCTGCACCCAACTCATACCCAACCCGACCCATTTATAATTGAACCTATAAATATCCACTTAGTTAACCAACTTAAAGCTCTTCGTGTGTATATGTTATATCGCTACTTCGACTATAAGATGTTGAAGAATTGGCTTTCAATATTGTATAGAATTTTCAAATTTTATTGTATTTAGTAGTAAATTTATGAAATTTCGGACAAATAACATGGAGCAATTGAAACTTTAATTAAATGAAATGTAAGATACTAAATAAAATGATTTATGCTAACTGGGAATTGTAATGACAAGAACTAAAAATAACAATGCGAAATGCAACCAAGAAAAGATATATTCCAATAAATAATTAACGATATTTCCAATATTAATAAAAATAAAAAATAATGGGGAAAAAAGAAGCCATCTTGATATTTTTAATAAAGATAAAGTCAGGCTCATCTTGTGAACACACTAGACTTCTTTAAATTTAGAACGGTCTCAGAATTTCCTTGTAGAGGGTGAAGACAGAGTGGCAATGGTGGATTACATTTGGATATATTGTGAACCTATTTAACATCCATATTTTTTGGATCTTGCCATTTTAAACTCACTTATAATCTTTGGACTGAACATAACTACCCATATAATGACTCGGCTCATAAATAATAGGTTAAGAAATGAATATATGACCCATTATGATAAGTCTAATGTAGCTTATATAAAACTAGACAACAAAGAGCAAGACGATGCTCTAATATCATTTTATCGACTGATTAATCTTCGAGGAACTTTCTCATCATCTCAAGTAAATAGCTATAATCCCAATTCAACATACCATGCCGCACAAGACACCAAGCCCTACTCCAATATACAATTTGCAAATCTATAGAATATCTGTTGTATCATTGTGTTAATTTTTTCTCTCTAATGATGAAATCCCTTTATGAATGTGTATCTTCAACAGGAGGATATTTAAAAGTTTGTCGGTTAGTTTTGCAAGAGACCCATGTGATATCCCGAAATTTGGCCTCTATTTTGAAATATATGAAATGGTTTTTTCATCGACACACTTATGTTTATTTTACTTCGAACTGATCACTCACGAGTTAACTAATCAATTGGGTAATGCCATAAAGGGTTAAAACACGAAAGACTAGATAATTCGATCAGAAATCAACTGCTCAACCATAAGGATCGACAATGGTCAATACTATATTATTATAAGTCAATTAGTGAACGGATATAAATCGACTTGACGAAAGTACGTAGTTGGGTCATGGGTGATTTCGCACGATTACGATATTTGCATCGAGCGACGATAAACCGATTTTCTATTGATCTTATATTCAAGGTACGTAATTAAATCCTTGTGATTATATGACAACTGAGGGTCATCCACGATTTGAAGAGGCACAAACGTGGATAAAAAATTATCGACCATGGATCAACCGCACGAGAACCTCTAAAAGCCACCCAATAGATTAGGTTGTACTAAAGTCATGTTTGATTGATTTTTAATTATGAAATTTAATTCAATTTCGGGTATCGAACTTTCAAAGATTTCAAGATTAAATTATTGGACGTCGCCTCATCGTCTGTCGAATTATCGGCGAGTCCGAAATTTTTGGAAAAGAAATTATTGGATGAAAAAAATCGGAGACTGGAAAAAAAGAAGAAAAAAAGAGAAAAGAAACAAATATATTATTATTATTATTATTATTATTATTATTATTATTATTATTATTATTATTATTATTTCTCTCTTCTTCTCTCTCTCTTCTTTCTCCTCTCCCTCAGATTTGGCAAGGGCACCCCTTGCTCAATGCCGACAGGGGTGGCCCTTGCCTGATGCTGGCGAGGACAGCCCTCGCCCAACACCGGAGAGGGCCGCCCTAGCCAACCCAGGCTAGGGTGACCCTCACTAGACGCTAGCTTCCCTCCGTCGGCTCTGCCATAGCCGGCGGAGGGAAGAGAGAAGAAGAAAAAAAAAAAAAAAAAGTAACGGAATGACTAGATCAGACATTTATCGATAGTTTAGGGATCAAATTAAGCAAATCGAAAGTTCAAAGACGAGATTGCACATTAAGTAAAAGTATAGGGATCATTTGTGACATTTTCCCAAGTTTCAAAGCATTATAGTGGGGCACACAAGGTGCGGGTTTGTACTCCAACCCACCTTCATGTGCCTCAGCACCGAACCTAGGGCTCGGTCTACATCTAGTCAAGGCTCTAAATAAATGAAAAGAGAGAAAAATCTCCTACATGCCCCAAATAGCACATGATGATAATTATTCATAAGCATACCAAGCATATTAAAATAGACCGTCATTTCATGCGCTCTCAACTGCTTCATGACGTTGTTTGTCTCGTCTCTTCATCGATTGATCAAATTACTGATATATAAATTAAAGCATATCTACACGGGCATTTTAAGATTTTTTCTCTAAACTTCAATTGAGCTTGGGGGATGCTAGAAATATATATTATCTGATTCTATGTATATTTCATGTTATAATCTCATCATCCCGATTAATTGTAAATTTTATTGTAATATTATGCTATTATAGATAGTCATCTTGTAAACCGTAGTTCTTGTATAATTCGTCGATGGAAACAAAAACTCCATAACTTTATTTTCCTTTTATTCTTATCATGGTATGAGAGTCATTATATGTGACATCCCAAATTTTTTACCTAACCATATTAGTGAGCCACGTAGGATTTATTTTTTTTCGACAATAAATTTAGCGAGCAAAATTAGGAACGAAGGCATTTAACCTATGCCTTGTACGGTTTTTATATGTGCCTAGGGCTGTACTTTAGAACACAATTAGATTCTAATGTGCATATATATATGGTTGGCCACCTATCTTTGTAGTTTGCATGAAATTAAATTATATTATAGCCCTAATTATGGCTTGCCACCTCTATTAGCCAATGGAAATGCATGCAAATTGAATTGAAATTACAAAACAGGCTAAATTAGCCTAATGATGAGATCGGCACCCCTTGACCCAATTGCATTTCCTTGCAAGAAAAGTGTAGGAGAAGGGAGATTGCTCTTCCTCCCCCTTCTTCGGCCAACCCTTCTCTCTCTCCCTCTCTCATTTCGCTCACTCTCTCTTTTCCTCTCTCTCGCGGGAGCTCTCTCACTCTCCCTCACCACCTAAACCGAACACCTCTCTCTTGTGTGGTTCAAGTTTTGCAATTATTCTAGAACTTTAACTTGGATTTCCAGAATTGGAATTGCTGGACCTTCTCCATTTATTAATTTTGTGGCACTTGTTGTGGTTCGAATTTGATGAGACATTCTTCATGAAAATTGTGCAAGACATCTTTATTTACAACATATTTTAATTTCAAATCTTTCTAAGATTACATGGTTGGTACGAAAGTCTTGTTGCTAACCTTTTGTCTTCTTGAATTTTTATAGAATTTTCCCTTTTGATTTTGGACATGTTTCCTCCACAAAGGTTGTAACGAAAATCTTTGTTTATAACACATCCAAATTTCAAAAAAATTTGGCTCGGTTTGGGTTGCGACATTAGTATTTCTTGAAGATCGGTTATGTTCCAATGAACAGAATTTTTATTTCTTTTGTGTGAATTACTGCTCTTTATACAAAATGTTTTGCACTTAGTACCCATCATGAAAAATATTATTTAAGGTCTTTTCTACAACATCTTAAATTTTTTATGATTTTTCAAGTTCATTTGTTACAGTAATGGCTTTGATTTCAAAAATTGCTCAAAACTATTTTGTTTTGTCCATTTTTGACAATTCATGAATTTCTATTCGGAGGTGATTGAATCTTGGCTTGTGGTCTATTGGAGATAGCAATTACACTCATTAGGCTATCTCACAGTGTATGTTTGGCTTTAATTACACTCGAAGGTGATTTTTCAAGTTCATTTGCCATTTGTTTGTGAAATTGAGTTGACTACATGAGCATCTCTTCTGGAATTTTCAATGGTGCATGACTCGGGTGTATTAATGAGGCATCAAATTGTTTGCGAAGGCATAGTATCTTTCCTAGTAAAAGGTGTGCTGAATGGGATGCGATTTATAACATGTGATTGTCGCGTCATTGCATATGTGTGATATGCCTGATGTGCTTGAGAAAGTTTGTTACTCTGTGATGTCCAAGGTTTATAAACCTTGGATGCGTGATCCCCCAAGGCTATTAAACCGTTGATGCCCGATATGTTAGGATTGGATGTTAGAGGAGAATGCATTGGCCAAGTAAACCAAGATGCCTCGATGTGGCATCCCAAAATTCAGAGCCAAGCCATAAGGTGTGTTAAAGTCTTTAATTAGGTGATAAAAATTTCCATGGCATATGCTTTAGCCATTAGTCTTTTAATTAGATGATTTGTGCATGTGATTGTGAAAATTTAAATATTGATAGATTAATAATCTATTCTTGGCCATAAGATTTATAAATTAAATTTCAATAGACAAGATGTCCCAAGACTTTGGCCAAGATTGAAAATTGAAATTTAGAAATATTTATAGAAGGAATTTCAAAAAAAAAAAAAGGGGGAAAAAGGGGTTAATTTTGAATAGGCCTTAGACCCATTAGCCTAAGCTTGATGGGCCAAGCTAGTCGGCCCAAGAAGGGAATTCGACCGGCCCATTAGAGGCCCAAAAGAATGATGGCCGGCCCATGCATGGATCAAGACAAGTGGCACAAAGAAGGGCATGCATTGGCCTAGACTAGGATGCCATGCATTGGTCCATTTAAGTGGCATGTAATCATTAGCAATGATGGACATTTGGGGAAATAAAAAGAGAGAGAGAGAGAGGAGAGTGGCCGGTTTACTCCATTCGGCCGAGAGAGAGGGTGAGAGAGAGAGAGAAATCGCGAGAGAGAGGGAGAGGCCGAGAGAGAAGGGAAGGAGGGAGTCGTCGTCGCCGCCGTGTCCGTCCGCCGTACGCCATCATTTGTTCATCCTAGAGGCAAGTGGAGTCCTCTAACTTCTCTTGCATGCTTGTATTGTTGATTGCATGTTAGATTTTAGGTGTTTTAAGTGCGAAAAACCGAGGTAAGGTTGGCTCGTTCTTAAGTCGTGTGACTGTTTCTGCTCGGGTTGTGTGAGTCAGTAACTTGTTTGAGCTTGCATGTGTGTTTGGAGTCCGATTTTGGCTTCGATTTCTTGATGAAAGTTGTATATAACATCTTGTACTATATCATAATGAAATTTCGTGGAAAATGATGGAGATTTGAGGGGTTAAAGTCGCATCTTACGGACACCTCAGATCTGGAGAGTTTTTACTAACCTTGTTCTGGATTCATGGTTGCATGTTGGTTTTTCTTGAGAATCTTACTTTGATGTCTTCATGAAAGTTGTAGGTAACATCTTAAACTACAACATACTCAAATTTGATGTCTTGAAGACGATGATTCTGGTGATGTATTCCGAGACACCCGAGATTTAAAGGACTAAAATGAGGACTATACTCTGGTTATTTGACCTAGATCTCTTCATGAAACTTGTAAAGGACACCTTGTACATAACATAACCAAATTTCAGAGGAAAAAAAAGAGAATAGGTGGGTGAAATCTTTATATTTCGGAGAAGGAGGCACTGGACGATGCTGTAAAGGGTCCAGAAGCTTCGTGAGGTTGAATAAAATAATATATAAGTAATCTGGCTTGGAGTTCTTCATGAAAGTTGTACGAAAATGTCTTTTCTATAATCCAGTAAAATTTTATAATTTTTGGAGGCCATATGGATATTTTAATTGAATTTATTTGGAAATCGTGCATTCTGGTTTCATCCGAGAAGCATAGGTTGTTTTGGGAAAATTATGAGATTTTGTAAAAATTCAATTTGGCCATGAATTTCGCAAGCAATTATCATCCTATGGGTTTGTTCAATAATTTCTTGAATTTTGATAATTTTGGGAATTTATAGTTATTTAAAAAATAATAATAATAATAATAATAATAATAAATAAAATAAATGAATAAAAAGGAATTATTTCATTGGCCATAGATTCCATTCAATTAATTCATGTTGCATGTGTAATAAAGCTTTGATATGTCTATGATATTGAATTGAGATGCACATGTGATAAAGCCTTGATATGTCTATGATATTGAATTGAGATGTACATGTGTAATAAAGCTTTGATATGGCTATGATATTGAATTGAGATGCACATGTGAATAAGCCTTGATATGTCTATGATATTGAATTGAGATGCATATGTGATAGAGTCTTGGCATATGTATGGCAATTGAATCAATGCATGTGTGAATGTCATGCCTAGTATGATTTGTTTGATATCATGCCATGTGCCATGTTAAAATGTGAATAAAATACTGGTAAACATGGATGATGGTAAAGGAGGAGATGGTTGTGATGGCAGATGATGGTCGGAATGTATAGAGATACATTGCCGAAATTCCCTAGGAGATTCAGGATGCCCGGAATGTGGGGGGCCGGAAGCCCTGTCGGAGGTCTTTGCCCGAAGGGAATGCCTCGCGATGCCAGGATTGGGGTGCGAGATGCCTGGCTAGAAGGGTAAAGGCCGAAAGCCCTGTCGGAGGTTTCTGCCCGAAGGGAATACCTCGTGATGCTAGTTGAGATGCGAGATACTTGGAATGTGGGGGGCCGGATGCCCGGTGGCCTGGGAGGCTGAATGCCGGGGAACCTCGGAGGTCTTTGCCCGAGGGGATGATGAAATTGAGAAATGGGTAATGTGGTAATCAATTAAAAAGTTAAAAGTGGAAATTAAACCATGATATGATATGCATGATGATATGCATGATGATGATAATGATATGCAATGTGAAATAATGATGATCACCCATGATGATATGATATGCATGATGATATGCATGATGATAATGATGATATGATATGCATGATGATATGGAAGATGATGATGATGATAATGATATATGATATGATATGTGTAATGTGATGATGTCATGATAATGGTGATATGTATGATACGATGATAATACACATGTATGTGTTATAAATTGATATGATGATGCATGATAGTATGCATATGGCTTCAAGGTAAGTTACGCCTGCAATGCATGTATGATCTACCTGATGCATTGAGTTGTTATTGGATTTCCCTATCTGCTGAGTGGTTGTACTTACCCTTTTTGGGGATAACATTTCAGATTAGCAGTATGCCGCTTCCTGCCGTCACGCGGGGTACATTTTACGGGATACCATCCAATGTAGAGGTCGAGTGTGCTGAGATAGATTGTCCCTCTGTTCCCGGACTGACTTTTATTCGACTACGTTGTCTAGTGATGTACGATGTGGGCCTAGCTGGGGGCCCTGTTATTCAGGAGTTTATATCCGTACATGTTCGTCGGGATGGAGCGATGCGAGGGATGTTGCCACCGCCACCGCCTGATGCACCGGGTTGGGTGTGAGGCATGTACATGACGAGTAGGAGCTGGATCTTTTTGGGAGTTAGTTAGCCGACACATATGATGGGAGGTCGTATGCGTGTGATGTAGAGGGTCGAGGGTTCTTTTTGAGATTTTAGACTGGACGTGGCTGAGTCCTAGCTTTTCCTTTTGTTGTACCGACCCGAAAAAAAGTCCCATCCTGAAAATATATGTAAATAAAGTGTCGTGGCATGTTTATAAAATCCTGATGTTTAGTGGTGTGTATTTGTATCATGGTTGGTAGGGGGAGAGACGTGATATTTAATTTGCTTCCGCTAATGAGTCGCGCCGGGACCGTTTTGTTTTTAAAAAAAAAAATGTGTGTCTATGAATTACGATGCATCTTCTAAAGGAGAAAGGTAATAAGGAGTAACATTGGCGCTGGTGACGACCTGCGAAGGGTTCGGGGTGTCACACTCGATTGTTAGTAGGGATGCCCAAGGCCAATAAACCTTGGAAGTCTTGGCTAGTAAACCAAGAGCCCGACAAAATCAGGTCGGATGTTAGAGGAGAATGCCTTGAGTAACAAACCAAAATGCCCTAGAGGAGGGATGTCCACGGCCAATAAATCACAAAAATCCGGCAAGTGAACAAGAAGTGATCCACACAGGCCGGCTAGCAAACCAATAGAACCGTTAGATGGGGTGGACCCAAATAATGTGATGTGATTAAGAATGGAAATGTGTTATGCATCAAATACATGCAGGCATTGTGCACATGACTAGTGATATTGCATCCAATGTGTGACATATGCTCATTCTCGTGTGTAGTTGTTATGATGCTAGAGGTGTCCTACAAATCAAGTGTTTATTGATAGATTGGTTTATGCGATAGCGATTTCTCTTGTTGAGCGATATCTCACTCTTGTTGTTTATACAGATCTTTAGCCATGTCTGAATCCTACGTCTTCCGCCTCTTGCTATGGTACACCTGTTGATTTATGGATGATTTGTATGAGTTCACGGACCCGACTTTTCCATTGATGGTGTTTGTGAGATATACTACCACACTTTATGTGGATATAAAATCTTCGGAGGGTCATGTTATGTATCGCTTTGTAGTGCTTTCTGTGCTGGTGGGCCGGAGACTGGTAGGACTGATCCCAATTCCGATTAATGGCAGCGGTAGCGAGGGAGGCGATAGCGGAAGTAGCAGCTAGGAGATGGCCTAGTTCGTTTGGGGGAAACCACTTTTGAGGTAACGCACACATAACTTTTTGACTTAGACTATGATTTCAGGTGGCGAAGAATGGTGGTAGATGTGGGATGTTCTCATGGTGATGGATAGGGAGTGGAGTATCCTTTTGATTCTCCTAGTGTAGGTTTCCTTTGTAGTATGAACGACCACATGGTGTACATAAATATGTTTTAATGAAATAGATATATGGTTTCCGTCCTTTTCAATTAGTTGTGAGTACTCATTTATGCATAATTCATGTTATAAATGCTTAAAATAATTAATGTCTTCCGCTTGCATGATAATACAAAAGAGACTAAAATAACTCAAATACAGAGTGGCATGCTGGGGCGACACTATAGATTGAGGAAGCGCCACCCATTGAATCTTAAAAGGTGGTGATCACAGCAACATTATGTCAGCTGCGCTCGTATTCGTATTTGGTCAAACTCGCTACTATTGAGGGCTTTTATGCCACTTCATGTTTTTTTTTTTTTTTTTTTTTGGAATGTTGACAACACCATCATACTCATTGCCCTCAAAAGAGCCTAACCCTGAAATTTCATCGCCATTCGTTGCTACATGCTCCACCATTTGCCACCATGTCTCAAATTCACCACCGCAACAACTTTCGGTGCTATTCGGACACTTTGGTATCCTACTTCAGCAAATCAATAACACTATCCACTTCTCCATTCTCTAGCAATTTAGGATCTAGCAAGATCATTGCGGTCCAACGCCACACACACCATTAGCCATCTTTGCGAGGGAACTCCATGCGCCACGTGCCTCTCGTGTGATCCACGGAGCTTGTCGACCAAGCGATGTCAGTCGCCATGTTAGTGCCACATTTTAGCCACGTTGTTGACGTGTGATTGCCACATCTACCTCTCTAATCATGACTGTTGACCCTGCTGACCAACTATTGATTAGCATTGACTGTACATTGACCAGCATTGAACAGACCGGTTTGCATACCTTTCCAACTAGTTCAACCCGTTTTAGACTAGTTCTTCGTGTTTTTCAAATTGTTCTTGAGGTATTTTGAATTGGCCTTATTTTTATCCATAATGTTGGAGAAATCTTTCCAGAATATTTTGAAGCTAACAAAACGTTTCTATCAGTCTAGTCTGGATATTCGCAGACCTTCTATTTAGAGTTTGAAGACTTTCTGATCTCAAGACTCAAGACTCAAGACTCAAGACTATTCTCATTAACAGTCTTTCTAATCCAGTGACGAAGGAAATCCAGAGCCGAAGTATATGGTTGAGGATTTAAACATATCCTCTGGAGAAGATCTCTTGGCTGGATAAAGAAAATAACGGATTCTTTTATTCGTATCTAGATCGTTTGAAGATCCGATGGTCAACGAAATATTCTTGGAATGTTCTATTCTTGGAAACCAAGATCCTGATTGTATGGGCGAACGGGATTGATGGGCTATCGACAGGCTCCTTTAATAGCTCGAATGATCTTCTTAATCGATTCCGTCCAATAGGTAGATCGGAGGAATTCCTTTGGTAAGTGCCAACGGGTATGATGGCATAAAGGAGTATAAAAGGAAGACGTTCTAGTTACTTTAGAAAATGATCGATAGAGAAATTCCAGAGTCTGAAGCACCTCGATTATTAGTCGATTCATTCTAAGCGAAATTGTATACACAGAGAGTGTTTATACTTAGTGAGACCTTGAGCGAGTGTGGTAGATCATCTACACCGAGAAATCAAGGAAGATCAACGTTGTAACATCTCTTTGTTCATAGTGGAATCCAGCCAATAGGCTGTCAGTGCAGAAGAGTGGACGTAGGCTTGAAATAAGCCGAACCACTATAATCCGCGTGCTTAATTTTCTCTTTCCTTCTCTCAGTCTTACGTTGATTATTGTTTGTTTCAAATCTATCAACTGTCTAGTATTGTGGAATTATCGAGAAAAATATTTTATATACCTATTCACCCCCCTCTAGGTACTTGTACTAGCTATATCAATTGGTATCAGAGCTCGTGTACTCACTTTATTTGAAGTGTTTTACTTCAGAGTAAAAGATCCATGGCTAGTATGCTAGCACCAGGGCTGATGGAAGGGCAAAGCAATACCAGACCACCCTACTTTGATGGAAAGGATTACAACATCTGGAAGAACAAGATGAAAGCTTTCCTACGATCAAAAGATCCTCTGGAATGGGACGTTGTAGAAAAAGGAATTACTCCTACAGCTGCATCAGTCTCTGAAAGAGGGAAAGAAATTGTTGAGACCAGCGGAATGACTCAGGAAGAGATAAACAAGAGACAAGCACTCGATACAAAAGCAATTTATTCTTTATATTGTGCTTTGTCACCAACTGAATATAACAGAATATCTTCTTGTGTTACCGCAAAAGAAGTTTAGGACATATTACATATTACCTATGAAGGAACAGATCGAGTGAAGGAAACTAGAATTAACATTCTCCTTGATCAATATGAAGCCTTCAAGATGAAACCAGGAGAATCTATAACTGACATGTTTAGCCGTTTTATAGATATTGTCAATGGTCTTGAGAATCAATGACAGAAAATTTCTGATCCTATGAAGGTAAACAAGCTATTGCGTGGACTCTCCAAGGATTGGAATCACATAAAGACTTCAATAAGAGAGACGCAAAGAATTATGCCACTATCTGTCGACGAGCTGATTGGAACTCTTCAGTCTTATGAAGTGGAACGAATTAATGAAGACGAAGATCCAAGAGGTAAGATCGCATTAAAATCAAATGATGATTCTGATGATACAGATTCTGAAGATGATATGGACGATGAGGAGCTTGCTCTCATGACAAGAAGATTCAGAAAACTGAATAGAAAAGGAAGAAGGTTCAACTCAAAGAAACAAAATTTCCAAAGACAGCAGACCAAGTCTGTTGATGATGAGGAACCAAACAGAGATGTAGTCTGCTTCGAATATAAGAAAAAGGGACACATCAGACCCAACTGTCCTCTTCTGAAGAAGAAAAGAGGAAAAGTTGAAAAGTTTCGAAAAGCTCTCAAAACCGAAACCTGGAGTGATACCGAGTGTGAAGAAAGTGATAATGAATATGCCAACCTATGTCTGATGGCACATTCAGACTCAGACTCAGATTTTGGATCAGACTCAGATAGTGAATTTGAGGTAAGTGATTTTAAAATTCCTGTCAAAGTCTCTAAATATATTGATGAACTGTGTTCTAGTCTTAAGACTTCTCTCAAAAGAATTTCCGAACATAAAAAGGAAAACTCAGCTCTAAAACAAAAGGAAAACATTTTAGAAGAAAGAGTTAAAAGTTTAGACTTGAATGTTTCTACTCTTAAAGAAAAAGAAGATAATCTTTTGAAAGAAAATGCTTTTTTAAAAACTGACTTATCAAATATTTCAAAGAAATTTTCGATAGGGTCCGAAAAACTTGAAAAAGTTCTTTCAGTTCAAAGACCTTACTTTAATAAGTCCGATCTAGGCATGACAGTAGAAACAATTCCTTTGATTGATTTTCCTAAAGTAAAAGAAAGAATTAAGAAAAGACCCTCGAGAGAAGCTTACAAAAATCATTTCAAGAAAGTTTTTGTAAAGTCTGTAGATCGAAATGCCCTCAGGTGTTCAAAGTGCAACAGTCCGGATCACTTTGAAAAAGAGTGTCCTATGGTTTGGAAACCTGTTAAGAAAGTATGGGCTAATACTGTTTATCTTACTAACACCAAAGGACCCAAGAAAATTTGGGTACCAAAGAAAGCTTGAGACTCTCTTTTAAATGCAGGTCTCCGTCAAGAAAAAGGTAAAGTGATATATTGACAGCGAATGCTCAAGACACATGACAGGAGAATCAAATTACTTCATAAAGCTTGTTCAAGTAAATGGTGGAAAAGTTTCATTTGGAGGAAACAACAAAGGAATTATTGTGGGATTTGGAACTGTGAAAATTGGAAATCTCACAATAAGTAATGTTTCCCTAGTGGAAGGACTCAATTACAATCTTCTCAGCATTAGTCAATTGTGTGACACTAGTTTTAAGATCTTCTTTCAGGAAGGAACATGTTACGGAACCATAGAGACTATACTCGGTCTTTCATGGGTCAAAGACATGGAAATATCTATCTTCTAGATGTGAAATCGAATGAATCGCAATGCCTAATCTCAATCCAAGACTAAGCAAGCTTATGGCACAGAAAGCTTGGTCATGTCAACATGAAGCAATTAGCCAAAATCTCATCAAAGCAGCTTGTTCGAGGTCTACCCAAATTACTATTCCAAAAGACCGATCCATGCACACCATGTATTCTGGGAAAGCAGGTAAGATATTCATTTAATCCAATAAATCATGTCTTTACTAATCATGTACTACAGTTGCTGCATATGGATCTCTTTGGACCAATCAGAACCCAGAGCATTGGAGGTAAGAAATATTGTCTAGTAATTGTGGACAATTACTCCCGCTTTACTTGGGTATATTTCCTTGCAAGTAAGTCAGAAACCTTCTCGTATTTTGAAAAATTTGCTAAAAAGGTTGAAAAATGAAAAAGGATGTGTTATCTCAAGTATAAGAACAAATCATGGAGGTGAATTTGAAAATCAAGATTTTACAAAATTATGTGATGAATCTGGCTTTAAGCATGTGTTCTCCTCTCCATATACTCCTCAGCAAAATGGAGTTGTGGAAAGAAAGAATAAATCTCTTCAAGAAATGGCTAGAACTCTTTTAATTGAAAGTAAAATTTCTTCACGATTTTGGGCTAAAGCTGTTTTAACAGCGTGCTATATCATCAATAGAGTCTTCCTAAGACCTATTCTAGAGAAAACCCCATTATGAGTTATTCAAAGGTAAGAAGCCCATTGTTTCATACTTTTATGTGTTCGGTTGCAAATGCTTTATATTGAAAAATGCAAAAGATCGAGTTGATAAGTTTGAAGAAAGATCAGATGAAGGCATCTTTCTTGGATATTCTACATCAAGCAAAGCCTACAGAGTCTATAACAAAAAGAGCCAGTCTGTGGAAGAGTCAATGAATGTCAAATTTCAAGACTCTACGTAAGATGAATCTAGTCAGACTTAGCATGAAGAGTCTGAACCTGCTCCAGACCTTCCAAAGCTTACAACTCAAGAAGCATCTCAGACTCTAGAAGACCAGCATCAAGCTGTTCATGAAGATTCAAATAAAGAAAGAGATCATCAACCAGACAAATCAACCAGTAACTGGAAGCATAAGTCCAGTCATCCCAAAGATCTCATTATCGGCGAAATTAATGAAGGAATTCGCACCAGATCCAAAAGACGTGAAGAGTCCAGTGATGTGGCTCTCATTTCTGAAATTGAACCAAAAAGCATAGAAGAAGCTTTATCTGATGAAAGCTGGATTGAAGCTATGCAAGAAGAGCTCAAACAGTTCAACATTAATGATGTCTGGGAATTGACATCTAAACCAAAAGGTAAAACTGTTATTGGAGCTAAATGGGTGTTTAGAAACAAGATGAACGAAAAAGGAAAAGTCGTACGAAATAAAGCAAGACTCGTGGCCAAAGGATATACGCAAGAAGAAGGAATAGACTATGATGAGACTTACGCTCCAGTAGCGAGGTTAGAAGCTATTCGATTATTACTTGTGTTTGCTTGTTATAAAAATTTCAGGTTATTCCAAATGGACGTCAAAAGTGCCTTCCTAAATGGATTTATCCATTAGGAAGTTTATGTGGAACAACCACCTGGGTTTGAAGACCTAAAGAAGCCAGACTCAGTCTTCAGACTGAAAAAGGCCTTGTATGGTTTAAAGTAAGCACCTCGAGCTTGGTACGACAGACTAAGTAAGTTCTTAATACATAATGGTTTTGTCAAAGGATGAGTTTGAAATGAGTATGATGGGAGAATTAACATTCTTTCTTGGTCTTCAAGTAAAGCAATTGAAGGAAGGAACTTTCATTTACCAAGAAAAATATGCTAATGATCTTGTCAAAAAGTTTGGATTGGAAAATTGCAAAAAGACTGATATACCAATGTCAAGTTCTTTGAAGATAGACAAAGATGAAGAAGGGAAAAAAGTTGATCAAAAGCTGTACAGGAGCATCATTGGTTCACTTCTTTATCTTGTTGCTTCTAGACCTGACATTTTGTTGAGTGTTTGCATCTGTGCTAGGTTTCAATCAGATCCTAGAGAATCCCATCTCAGTGCTGCAAAACGTATTATTAAATACGTTGCTTCATCTTCAAGCATCGGTCTTTGGTATCCTAAGAAGGGAGACTTTAATCTTCTAGGATATTCAGACGCAGATCTGGCCGATTGTAGAGTCGATAGAAAGAGTACTTCAGGAACTTGCCAGTTGCTTGGAAGCAGGACAGTGTCTTGGTTTTCAAGGAAATAAAGCACCGTGGCTCTCTCAACAACAGAAGCAGAACTCATGCACATAAATCAGATGTGACAACACCAGCGCAATCAATCTCACTAAAAATCCAATCCTTCATTCAAGAGCAAAGCATATAAAGATTTGACATCATTTCATTAGAGATCATGTTCAAAATGGAGGAATCTCGATTCAATTTGTTGATTCAAAGAGTCAACTAGCGGATATATTCACAAAGCCTTTGGAGAAAATCAATTCGATTTTATCCGTTCCAGACTCAACATTTTGAAGCTCGAGGAAGTTAAAGTCTAGAGACTCTCCAACCCTCGATTCTAAACCCTTAGACTCAGACATTCATGGCTATAGACTGTAAGTTGCTATTTTATCTAAACTCGAAAAGGTACGATCTTTCGTTAAGTTAATTTATAATTTCCGTGAAAAAAGGATTAACTTCTATTTGGTAGTTAATGATTTTAAAAAGAGGTGTATGTTCACTTTCCTTGTGCCGATTGATCTTTCCTTTTTAAAACTGAGTTATATACAGTTTTCTTTTTCGCCAAATCTTCAAAACCCTAAAAGGCATTCTCCTCCCAATCCTGTCTCTACTTCGTGTTCATCTTCGAGAAAGTTGTCATCTTTTCTTGGGAAAGCGAGTAAAGGAATCTTTCATCGACAAGGAAGGATGTCTTCTTCGAGGAAGTCTTCAAGAATCGCGAACAGGGGACCACAGAGAATGAAGGAGGGACCTACCCATTTCGATCTCACCGAAGAGGAAGATTTATCGAGTCAGCAACAGAGCCCGATTCACTCTCCACCACGTCACTCAACGCCATCTACCCACAAGGTGCGGGTCAACAACCGAAGGAAAAAATAATCGAGGACGCAAATCCTGTAAGAGTCCAAAAACCCTCTTTTATTTACAAACTCTACTATGCGTTGAAAAGCACTGGGACTCCATTGAACTACGTGGATGATTTTCTTAAAGATAAGAATTATGGGAATGAGTATATCTTTCTGCGACGAATGGAGGATTTGGGAATTGCTCCCAAGGGAAAGGCTGAGGAAGCACTTGCGAACATTCCAAGTGATCCTCGTATATCGAGACCAAATTCGACTGACGGGAACGATGATGATAAAATGTTCAGTGATTTTCAACCTAGAATGGGTGTTGCTGCAAGGGTGAAGGGAAAAAGAATGGAGTTGTTTAAATCGAAGGAACATGAGAATCTGTTCTTCAGACTGCTTAAACGAGGGGTGATAAACCCTAAGAGTGTTGATTTCGATTTCTTGGATGCCATTAATGTGAACTTAAGGGAGAAGTTCAATCTGCTTCAACTTGAGCAATTTTGCACCGATACCACAAACGGTTATGCGCAATTGACAGCATACTTCTATTCGAATCTCAGCTTTTTAGATGTGAATAGAATATCATTCAGTGTTCGAGACCAAGACTATGTGGTAGACGTGGACATGTTGGCTGACATAATTGGAGTTGAACGAGGACGCTATCAACCAATCAAAGTCTCAATTGCTCGTGCCTCATTGGAACTTGTCAAAGATAGAGATACAGAGGGAAGAATCATCTATTCAAGGATGCGTGCCATCAATATCGTGCTGCACAAAATTGTGATCAATTGCATCAAGCCCAAGTCTACATCAAAGACTGATGTGTCTAATTCTGAGGCAAAATTGATGTACGCAATCAACTCAGGGAAGAAGTTCTCTCTTCCTTACACCATTCTCTTTCACATGTACAGAGCAATGGCGAAGGACAAAGGCCAATTGCCTTACCCAGGTCTGGTGACCAAGATCTTCAGACACTTGAATATTGAACCGCCACATACTCTTTGTGTTCAACCATGCGATAAAATGGTGGTAGGTTTGAAGATGCTGACAAAGATGCGTCTGAAAGAGCTTTCCAAGGCAATGGAGAAATTCAGAGTGAACACTCCAGTACTTTCTGCTTCAAAGAGAAAAGGGAAGGAGGCTATTGGTGCCCCATCCTCAAAGAGAAGAACTCTCATCTTGGAGGATGAAGATGAAGAGGAAGATCTCACAATCTCTGCCTTGATAAGGGCCAGACGTTCTGTACCGGAATCAACAGAACATCAGAAGAAAGGGAAAGAAGCAGAAGAACAGAGAGAAGAAGAGGAGCAAACCAAGAACAGAGAAGAAGAAAAACAGAGAGAGAAGGAGAAAGAAGCTGAAGAAGAAGGAGAAGAAGAGAAAGAAAAGTCTGCAGCTGAAGCTGGAGAGAAGGGGAATCAAGATGCAGAAGAGCATGATCATCACTCTTCCCCTTTTGAGGTCCTAGAGACAGGGGGAGATGGCGAGCAAGGAAGGTCCACACCTCATGCTGCCAATAGTGAAGGTCTAAGACAATCACCAGCAGATCCAGAAGAGTTTCAGGCTTCTCAATTGCCTGAAGAAGGACATAATACGTCAACACCAAATCTGCAAGATTATACAGAAGCTCCATCATCTGCATTCACTCCATCCGAGAAAGCACATGCAAGTACACAGACGGACAATTCTACAGATTTTCGTCGTATTCTTGATGTTCTTCTGGAAATGCGGGGCCAAATCTATGGTCTGGACTGTGAAATTCAAGTCATGAAGAATGCTGGACAAGCATCTTCGGTTGCCCTGGAGGACAAAATGAAAGACCACGCTCTACAAATTCAAGCCAATGCCAAAGGAGAGGAGGTAGCTCATCTAAGGGAAGACTTGAAGAGGCTAGAAGGCATAGTCCAGTCGATGGGAGATTTCCAGATCGTGTGCATTCTCAAGCAGACATTCGACTCTTTTCTCACCTTTTTTAATGATGACAAAAAGGGGAGAATTGCAATTTGAACTTAACTTCAAACTTTGACTTTAAATTTGTTTTTGTGGTTGAATATGTTTGTTTTTTTAGTATGACTTGAGTAAACTTGGGTGTGAACTTAAATTTGACTGAATTTGTTGTAGATTTTGATGCTTAACTGTTTGCATTTATATCAAGTGTTGTTGTATGGTATTACTCATGAAAGACTAACCAATTTTCTATGGATGCAGAGTCTGGTTGTTTTATTAATCTTTATGAGATAGCCAATTACTTGAGAAATGTTTTTGCAGGTCAAAGTTGTTCAAATCTACGAGAAAAGTTTTGTCACCATAAAAAAGGGGAGATTGTTGGAGAAATCTTTCGAATATTTTGAAGCCGACAAAACGTTTCTATCGATCTAGTCCGGATATTCGCAGACCTTCGTTTAGAGTCTGAAGACTTTCGATCTCAAGACTCAAGACTCAAGACTCAAGACTATTCTCATTGACAGTCTTTCTAATCTAGTGACGAAGGA
This sequence comes from Eucalyptus victrix, assembly GCA_016097545.1. Classification (NCBI taxonomy): domain Eukaryota; kingdom Viridiplantae; phylum Streptophyta; class Magnoliopsida; order Myrtales; family Myrtaceae; genus Eucalyptus; species Eucalyptus victrix. The sequence goes on along the minus strand of CM027844.1, from coordinate 8,729,440 downwards.
AATCCAGAGCCGAAGTATATGGTCGAGGATTTAATCCTATCCTCTTGAGAAGATCTCTTGGCTGGATAAAGAAAATAACAGATTCTTTTATTCGTATCTAGATCGTTTGAAGATCCGATGGTCGACGAAATATTCTTGGAATGTTCTATTCTTGGAAACCAAGATCCTGATTGTATGGGCGAACAGGATTGATGGGCTATCGACAGGTTCCTTTAATAGCTCGAATGATCTTCTTAATTGATTCCGTCCAACGGGTAGATTTGAGGAATTCCTTTGGTAAGTGCCAATGGGTATGATGGCATAAAGGAGTATAAAAGGAAAACGTTCTAGTTACTTTAGAAAATGATCGATAGAGAAATTCCAGAGTTTGAAGCACCTCGATTATTAGTCGATTCATTCTAAGCGAAATTGTATACACAGAGAGTGTTTATACTTAGTGAGACCTTGAGCGAGTGTGGTAGATCATCTACATCGAGAAATCAAGGAAGATCAATGCTGTAACATCTCTTTGTTCATAATGGAATCCAGCCAATAGGCTGTCAGTGCAGAAGAGTGGACGTAGGCTTGAAATAAGCCGAACCACTATAATCCGCGTGCTTAATTTTCTCTTTCCTTCTCTCAGTCTTACGTTGATTATTGTTTGTCTCAAATCTATTAACTGTCTAGTATTGTGGAATTATCGTGAAAAATATTTTATATACCTATTCACCCCCCTCTAGGTACATGTACTAGCTATATCACATAATAGCTCTGCAAGTACTGGTTTTCTTTGAACTCATTGTCAAATACAAGTACATTGCATATTTAAGGGCTCAAGAAATATCCAGCACTTTTATAGGACACCGGCTCCATCATTGGTGCTACTCGGGCACCTACTTAGAGTACTTGTGAAACTAAGGAGAAATTGAATGAACACTTTGATGCCTGGAATAGCAAGAATCAACAAATCCTTATGTGGTTTCAAAACACTTTGATTCCTTCAATCAAACTTGGAAGCATAGGATCTTCTTACTAGTCCATATTCCACTTCACATATTGCTCATCAGTAGCAGTCGTTAGGGAATCTGCATCACATGCATCAAAAGACAGGTCAGTCTATTAATGATTTTTTTATCCTCCGTACACGCTATCTAGGATAAACTAGCATTTTCTAAACTACAATGGGATGCAGATTCTGATGCTCACAAGTTTGCTGAATATAGTGATCACATGAGTGTCATGTAATTTTTTACGGGTCAACATATGAGAGCTTCACTTCTAAGTCAAGATCCGTTGACCCGTCTTGAGGCAATTGTCTCCAGGTTGTTGGCTAAGGAGAATCGACTTGCTACCATGAAGGTGTGACATCATTTGTCCTCACCTAAAGACATAGTGCTTGCCACCCTTGGTTCTTTCTCCTCATGCAAATAGTATTGTATGAATTATCATCAATCTGGTCATCTTGCATCCAATTATTATTGACAAACAATCGATCATAGTATAAAGGTCCACCTCAACTTAGATGTTAATCCACTATTGCCATTGTTAAGGGTTCTACCAAAGACTCATCTGTGACTCTATCATTAGAAGATCTTCATTAAATTATTTGAGAATATGGTATCTCTCTCAGTAGTCCCTAGCACTTCTACCTTGTCAGTCATTCTAAGTACTCCTGATTCATGGTTCTTTGATTTGCCCTGTTGTAATAACATGACTTCCAACTCCAACTTATTTAAGTCAAAATCATTCATGGCATAAATACATATTATTCATACGATTGGCAACTCACATATGATAGTTAGTCATACATGTGACATTTCGACATCCAAATTATCCTTACCTAACACCTTCTTAGTTTCTAAACTCTCTTTAAACTTGATAACTGTGGGATAATCATGTGAGCTTGGTTTTGATATTCATTACTCATCAAATGGTTGTTGTATGCTGGATCCATGAATGGGGCAGAATTTGGATAGGCCGTAAAGTGAGACGTGTTGAGCTTGTTTCCTTATAACTTCCAAACTCTTTGATTTGTGCTACCACAATTTCATTTGAAACTTGTCACTCTCACTTAGGTCATGCTGCTTTCTCTAGATTAAATCCCTTCATCTAAGACTTGGCACTCTCACTTGGGTCATGCTTGTTTCTCTAGATCAATTTCAAATTGTTGTAGTGTGCACGATTCACAGACGAGAAAGAATTAGGACAGGCTGTAAAGTGGGACATCTTGAGCCTATTTTCTTGTAGCCCTTAAATTCTTTCACTAGCTGTGCTACCACAATTTAATCTGAAACTTGGCATTCTTTCTTGAGTTATACTTCTTTCTCTAGGTTAGATCCTTTGATTTCTAGTGGTCATCTAGATTATGTTGACAATAAACATGTTGATGGCTTATCTTGTAAGGTGGGAAAACATCATACTTTACCGTTTCATCTTAGTGACAACATCCTTTATGCTCCTTTTAATCTTATTCACTATGATATTTTGGGGCCATCTCCTACTCTCACCATGGGAAGATCTCTTATTGATTATTCTCATTATAAATGGCTTTATCTTATGAAAAGTCGCTTTGTACTTACTCATATTTATTGTGATTTTGTTGTCATGATCATAACACAATTTTCTCAAGATATCAAGGTTTTTCAAATCGACAATGCCATGGAATACAAAGATATAAATTTTCTTCAAATTATTTCTCAAAATGGTACTCTTATTCATCATTCTTGTCTAGGAACTTCACAATAAAATGGTTGAGCAATGCATAAACATAGGCAAATCTAGATGTTGTACGCACTATTTCATCTCAACCTCTTGTCTAGAATAGTTTTGGGAAGAAGCTTGTCATATTGTTATATGCACTATTAATTGTATTCCATCACCTACTGTGGGTAACATATTTCCTTAGGAACACCTGTATGGGAGTGTTGCTTATTACAATCTTCTTCAAGTCTTTGGCAGTGCCTATTTTGTGCATCTACTTCCTAATGAACACACGGAATTAGAACCTCATGCTTGCTTATGTTACTTCCTTAGGTATGGCGTTTATCATTAAAGGCATAGAAGTTGGGATCCTATATTTGATTGTCTACATGTGTCTCGTCATCTTATTTTTTGGGAATAGAAGTTGGCATAGAAGTTGTGCATCTACGATTGGACTGGTCGGACTGGTCGGACCGGCCAAGAGCCTTTTAGGCTCGCTGGTGCGTGTGCCACACGTGGCACACACTCAGGCGGCTTGTGTGGGCTTGTGTGAGCTCTGATTGGAGCGTGGTTGGCGGCTTTTCATTCGTATTGTTGAGCTCTACACTATGATATATTTATTTTTTATTTTTGAGTTTATAATTATATGAAATTGTGTACGGAACCCTAAGTATGCTTATTTTTAGGATATAAATGCATAGTTTATTCATTTGTAGCTTGTATTTTCTTATATCTTAGGAAATACAGTAGCTAGCCTATTTGAAAATAATGTCATATATGTTGTGTAGAGCTTGGTTTGATGGTAGCATGTATATAGTTTAATATACTTGCAATTTTCTAGTTCCAAGAAAATTCGAACAATGGTAAAAAAATCCTTGTTCTTCCGTTTTATGTTGAATTGCGGTTTTGATAGTAGTTGCAGCATTATAGTTTTTTTGTACGTTGATTTATATCATGCTATGCTTTTGTGTTAATGGAAAAAATGTTGAAATTACATGAGGTTATGTAATTATTTTTCCCTAGTGGGAGTTTGTAGGTTGATAGAATTCGAAAGAGTTCTCACGTAGAACTTAAAATTTGCACAAATTAAACTAATTAATGATAGTTGAACAATCGTATATAGAAGTTGATTGGGAACATAGTGAACTTTTGCTTCCGTGTCTTTTGTTGAATTATCATTAATTCAGTTTATTTTTTGCTACAAATTAAATATGTATGTTTCTCTAATAAGTGTGCTAGTATTGATTTTGCATCTATTATGTCAATATACTATAGCAAATTGATTACGTCTTCGGCATCCAATACCATTGTGGCCAACCTCGATAAGGGTGAGAAGCTAAATGGTGATAATTATGATATTTGGCACCGAAAGGTTTAGTACATCCTTGAGGAGCAAGAGGTTTTGGAAACCCTCAACCACACCATGGATGAACCTGAGCATGGAATTTCAGCTCAACACAAGAGAGATCTAGAAGCTTATCAAGCTTGGAAGAAGAAAAAAAATAGCATTGCTCACATCATGTTGCTGAGTTGTATGCAAGATGATCTCATGTGTGAGTTTGAAAATTATGATAAAGCTTAAGCTATGTAGGTTGCCTTGAAAGATAAATTTGGGGGTACATCCGCCACTAAGCTGATGAGACTCACCATCAAGTTTGACACATACTGAAAGCACCCAAATGTAACGATAAAGCAGCATCTTCGGGAGATATCAAACATGATTCGTGAGTTGAAGTTGGCAGGTCACTCCCTTACTGATGAACAACAAGTTTAGGATGTTATAAGGTATCTTCCTAACAATTGGGAGCATATGAAAATCAATATGACGCATAATGAAAATATTGTCACTTTTGATAATATTGCGCATCATTTGGAATTAGAGGATGAGTGCCTAGAGGTTGCAAGATCTTCTACACATGCTAAATTTGCTGAATTGAGTTTGCGCAAGGCTTTTGGCTTAAAGCGCAAAAAGGAATAATCAATTCAACAACAAATGGAAGAGGACTGATCAGGCACCTAAAAGGGCTAAGACCTTCCAACGCAAGAAGCGTGGTGGGAAGAAGGACAAGGCCAAGATGAAATGCTACAATTGTGGCAATAGAAGTCACTCTGCTCGTGAATGCACTAAGCCGAAAAAGGTACCTTATTACTCAATTACTTTAAGTAATGCTTTTGTTTCTAGCACTGTGATGCTTGCTGAATCTCATCCAATGTGGACTGTAGACTTAGGAACAATTGATCACGTAGCTAGAGACCGAGAAGAATTTATGGAGTATCGTTGGATACAACCTGGAAGAAGATGGATATATGTTGGGAATAATTCAAGAATTGAAGTGAAGGGTATCAGCACATGTAAATTAATTTTACGTGGTGGTCGAAACATATTCCTACATGATGTCCTCCATGCTCCAGATATTTTACGAAACTTGGTCTCTGTAATTATTCTTCTTAGCCTAGGTTATGTATTAAATTTCCATGGTGATTGAGTTGACAGTTTGTATAGAACAGTTTATTATGGTTCAGGTCATGTATCGAATGGTTTTATGGTGTTAGACATTGACTATGATCCGTACAATGTTAATGTCAATGGTTGTTTTTCTTTAATTGCATATTCTAGTAATGTTGAGACTGATGCAAAATTTTTTTGCATGTTAGATTATGTCACATTGGGTTACAAAGAATACAAAGATTAGCTAGAAAATGCCTTTTAGGGTCACTCACTAATGTTAACGTACCCGTATGTGAACATTGTCTAGCGGGAAAAGTAACTAGAAAACCATTCGGTAAAGGGACTAGAGTCGAATTTCCATTGCAACTCATACATTCTGACATTTGTGGTCATTTGAATGTGAGGGCGAGGCATGAAATCTCATATTTCATCACTTTCATAAATGATTTCATGTGTTTCGATTATGTTTTTATGATCTCCCATAATTCAGAAGTATTAGATTGCTTTAGACGATATATAGCGATGATAGAGAATCAGTTGAACAAAACAATAAAGGCATTGAGAATCGATCGCGGATGCAAATATCTATCGGAGCAATTCAAGGCTCTTTGTGATGAAAAATGAATTATACGACAATTGACTATTTTTGGTATTCCACAACAAAATGGGGTAGCTGAGAGAATGAATAAAACCATATTAGAAATGGTTAGATCTATGATGGCGCAAACAAATTTACTTATCTCATATTGGAGAGATGCGTTATTGACTGTTACCTATGTACTTAACCGAGTGCCCTCAAAATCGGTCACTTCCACCTCTTATGAATTATGGACTGATAGAAAACCAGACTTAAATAGTCTACGACCATGTGAATGTGCAATTTATGTACATGATTATTTCCATAAATATGGCAAAGTAGGTCCCAAAGGGAAGAAAAGTATCTTTATAAGATATTTTGAACACTCCAAAGGGTACATGTTCATAGGTGAACAAGCTGATGGAAGTGTGACAAAAATTGAGTCATGAGATGTCACGTTCTTGGTGACCAATTTTCCTAGTAGATGAGAGATTGATAATGACTTCCAATTATATGAGATGGAAGATCCTAATAATACACCCACTAATGTTGTAGAGGGAAATGAAGATTTACCTCAATACACAAGACCTAGTGGGAGTGTTGCATCGCTTGACGAATTGAATTCAAAAGAAATTCAGTTGCATAAAAGTAATTGTAAAAGTATTCCCCGTTATCGTTTTAAGATTGAAGGGGAAGCATTTATGATTGCTCAGAAAGACGATGCCAAGCCTAAGATTGTTCAAGAGGCTCTCTCATCCTCTAATAAGAAAGAATGGATAAAATTTTTGGAAAATGAAATAGAGTCAATAAGGGCAATTCACGTTTGGGACTTGGTTGATCTATCGCCCAATCGCAAGGCTATAGGAAACAAATGGGTTTTTAAGATTAAGCGAAAGGTGGATGGATCCATTGAAAAGTCACATTGTGGCGAAAGGTTATACTCAACAAGAAGGTATAGATTATGAGGAAACTTTTTTACCAGTTGTAAGGTTTGCCTCAATACCTCTTATTCTAGCCATCATTGTACATTTGGACCTTGAATTACATCAAATTGATGTAAAGACGGTATTTCTCAATGGAGAACTAGATGGAGAAATCTATATAAAACAACCAGTAGGTTTCATAGCTAAAAGTTAAGAGCATAAAGTTTGCAAACTCCATCGCTCAATATATGGCTTTAAGCAATCATCTAGACAGTGGTATCTTCATTTTCACCGAACCATAACAACTTTTGGTTTTATGATGATCGAAGAAGATTACTGTGTATATGTCAAGCGATCCGAAGATAAGTTTGTGATTTTATCACTTTATATGAACAATATTCTATTGGCTGGAAATGACAAAATTTTTATTATCATCATAAAAGAATGGTTGTCCTCCAATTTTGAAATGAAGAACATGAGAGAAGCTGCTTATATATTAGGAGTTAAGATCGAAAGAAATCGATCAAGGAAACTCCTTGCTTTATCACAAGAGTCTTATATAATAAAAATTCTTGAGCGTTTCAATATGCAGCATTGTAATCCCATTAATACCCCTATCATGCAAGGTGTGACGCCCAAATTCTAGTTTCGTTCCTTGTTAGTTAGTTTTAGCATATTTGAGATTATTTTTAAAAAATTAAATTAAATTAAATTTCCAGCAATGACCCACTTCATACGTGGGGGAAAGGGAATTATAGTGAGAGGAAACTTTTTGCTTTCCCCTACCCCCACGTAGCATCCTGGTGTAGCTAAAAAAGGGAGGGGAAGGCTTCACCTATATTTTTATTTTATTTTCTTTCTTTGATCTTTTTCCCTTTTTTGCTCTCTCTAAAACGGCTGCTATGGCAACTATTTCCCTTATGTGTTCTTTTTCTCTCTCTCAATTGAGACGTCCACTTCTTCTCTCGCTTGTTCTTGCTTCGTCCCGCCAAAAGTCCGACATGATCTCTGCCTTTCTTAGCCTCATGCCTCCATCCAGCATTGAAATCGTTGCTGCCATGTTCCGTTCGAAGCCCCCCTGCCCATCACAAAGCCCCAACTCGCCCAACGCCTCCTCCCTCTTCCGCCGATGAAAGATCCTAGCAAGTGGGGCTATGATTAGTGTCCTAGGTTCACGAAATGGCTATGCTTAGCCATGCATGTGAAAATCAAGGTAGATTTAGAGGTTGGGTGCAAGAAATTTGGGAACCAAAGCTCGGTTTGGGAGCTGGAATGTGAGCGACTCAAGTTCAATTCATTTGCACTAGACTAAGGAAATCCTTTGGTTACTGGGTGAGGTGATGTCGCATGTTATCCAGTGGGTCTTCCTCTCCTTCAATTCTATTTTGGTTCGGCTTCACCGATGGTGTGGTTTTTGTAAGTTGCCTGTCGGATTAATGGCCGGCATAAGTGTAGAAAATTTGCAAGGAAGCTGTGATACGTTGTTTTGCTTGGTAGAAGGCCATGCGTATTGTGAACATTTGCTTTGTACCGAGTTGTAAAATATTTCTTTGTAAGTAAAGACTTACTATGATTATTTTAGATGATGTGGAAGAGTCTTGAGGTGTTGTAAAAGAGATTGGTAGAGAAAATTACGGTTTGGTGGAGCTAGAAACGAAGAAAATGGTATAAGATGTTTATGTTCTAGAGAAATATAGATGGAAAGCTTTTTATTTTATGTCGCATTGATTTCTAATGATGAAGAAAAGGAAAATAACCATTTTACTTAAGAGAACATCCATTATATTGAGTTCGACTTTTAATTATAGCTATATGAATGCAAAAACATGTAAATAGAAGTAATTCTCTTTGAAATGGTAAGCTGTCCTGTAGAAAACAGCAAGACCTTCGATGATTGTGAATTTTTTGTAATTATCTAGGTAGAATTGGACTTCGAACCCTCAGTGAAAATTGTAGGACACATTCCTAGGAATAACATATTAAAATTTGAGAACAAATGAACAAGGTTTGGCTAGTGAAACGATTTTTCTTCTATAGGTACTAAATCTGGAAGTTGCTGCAAGATTTTAGAAAGAAGACAAAAATTACCGCTCTTAATACATTGAGATATAGACTTAGGTTTCTTCACAAAAAATGTTAATCTATGTCTCTTCTATAACATACTAAAATTTCGTAACATTCCGATAAGGTTAGATAGACTTTCTATGTCTGTGATTGAAACTGCTCATTTTAGTCAGACTGCTTTGATCCGAAAATATACAATAGTTGTTGTCTCTTGTACTTGATTCTCATGATACATATGGAGTCTAGTGTCTCAGTAACCTTTACCTAGTTTTGTCCACGTTGGTAGTTTTTGAGTTTTCTGCAAGCAAATGTTGGACTCTCATTGTGTCGCCTTTAATGAGAGTTTCTATAAATACCTTGAAGTATGTAATAATGTATGTTTAGACCGATTTGTGATTGTTTACATACTGGAGTTGTTGGTATTGCAACAAGGCGGAATTATGAATGTGTATTGTTGGCTAAGGAGCCAATGAGAGACTCCAAGTGTCGGGATGCCAGGAGAGGGGTGACGAGGAGTAGTGATATTCTCTCCAGAGGACTGAGAAGGGTTGAACAGCTTCTCAGGGGACCTCATGATGCTAGGTGGGTGCAAGGGGTACAGGGTGGAGTGTTGTCTTCCCCAGGGTGATCGTGGACCTCGTGATGCTAGGTTGGGTGCAAGGGGTTTAGGGCGGAGTGTCTTTTCCCCTCGGGTGATTGTTGTAGCTAGATTTATGTGTATTCAACAAATTGATAGTTTGTTTACCTATTTGTCGTGCTATTGACCAAATCCAAGTTAGGACTAACCGCCCACTTGCTGAGTTTTTATTTTAAAAACTCACACTTGTTTATTATGTCATTTCTTTATATTAGAAGATGTCTTCTGCACCACCTACACCGCCTGCTGCCACGATGACTATCCTATATGGCTCCCTCACCGATTTTGTATGGCGGCAAGAGGAAATTCATGACCAACACTTCCCGGGTGTAGTCTTCGTCAAATGCACATCCTATTTGACAATAGACACGGGGGCACCTGTAAGGCCGGCATACATGGCCTTCGTAGCCCTCTACACGTGTGGATGGTCGGCTGGTGGGGCCCTTGGCGTTGTATGACGATGGACCGAGCCATGGTGGTAGTCCCGCGGTGTAGGAGGTGGCCGAAGAGCGCTCAACGTGTGGGAGAATTTTGTTTTTGGTTGTCTGACAGCATATACATACTTAACGGGAGGCGAGATGTTTAGTGTTTGTGGTTCCTAGTGTTTTTTTTTTTTTTTTTTTTTTTAGAAATCCCTCTCTTAACCTCATCTCCCTACGTGTAAAGAAACAAAGTTTTATGATAAGTAGAGCTGAGTGCAATTCAGTTTCTTATAATTCAGCTTGACTGCAATTTATTTTATAATTCCTGAAATTCAAGCAAGTCATGTGAAATCATGTGAGATCTAGGTGGTTACATTGAGTGGTATCAGAGCCCGGATTTGTTGGAGTGATAAGGTGTAGGAATTTTAAATGGACGGTAGTATACCTGAGTGTTAGACATAACTGTCCGTGTAACTTGGGACGATTTTTGGTATGGGCAATTAGTTTCATTTTACTGTGGTTTGAGTAACATGGGAATATTACGTTACTTTTAGCTAATAGCATTAATCTCTAACTCCTAATGTGGGTAATGTGCAAAAAGTTTAGGAGAAAGATGGTGCGATCAAGGAGCTCGTCTTCGCCGAGGAGAGAAGTGGTTGCGTCGGGGGCAGGGCCAAGGATAAGGATGTGTTGCAAGCTTTGGTTTCCTTAGGAAATTTGGTGGAGAGACAAGCTTAAATTCCACTATAACAACCACCTCTACCGCCACCTCCAACAGCCACCTCCGGCGAAGAATCACACCCAGGGACTAGTAGAGCAGTTCTTGAAATTAAAGCCACCAAAATTCTCGGGAATAGGACGTCCCGAGGAAGCAGAGCAATTGATTGATAGTATGGAAAGAATTTTTAAATTGCTTGGTTGCAATGACTAAGACAAGATAACACTTGCTGAGTATCGGTTGGAAGGGAACGCCATGTATTGGTGGAGAGCATCGAAGGATACCATATTTTCAATAGGTATCGAAATGGTATGGGATGAGTTTGTAAAAGCTTTCTACAAGAAACACTTTTCCGAGTGTACGAAAGATCGAAAGATTACTGAATTTGTCCAACTGAGTCAAGAGGGACTAACTGTGGATCAATACAAGGCAAAATTTTCAGAACTTTCTAGGTATGCTCCTAAATTGATTGAGGATCCTGAGGATAAAGCAAAGAGGTTTCTGAAGGGCCTAAGGACTAATGTTAGGATGCAGTTAGTGCCTTTAGGTATAAGAGACTATAATGAAGTGTATGCTCGAGCCCAATGGGTCGAGCAAGAGCTCATTAGAGAGCAAATGGAGGATAGGGAAAAGGTCAGATCAAGGCTGCAAGGAGTCACAAAGGATGTGCATAGCGGCAAGCGACCTTTTCTGTCTCGGGATACACCTTGGAGTTCTAGGAAGAGGCCCGCTTATGGAAGTTCTAGAGGGACGAGTAAGGGACATTACGTGAATCGGGCTATGTTTCAAAACGACTTATGCCAACGATGTAACCAGTGACATGGGCCAGGGCCTTACCCCAATCCATCGAGATGTTTTAAGTGTAGACAGAAGGGTCATCTCAAAAGAGAATGTCCCCAAGGGAGGCAGCAAGCCGACAAGAATCAGTTACTTCATGCGCTGCCACACCCAAGGGGAGCACTTCCACCGGGGAAGACGCAAAGACCGGCATCAATAGGAAAGTCGTATGCAATGACTTAGGAGGAAGCGGAAGCTTCCGAGACCATTATTACAGGTACGATTTCCTTGAATGATCAAAAGGCTTATGCGTTATTTGATTTAGGCGCGACCCATTCCTTTCTTGCTGAAAGATATAGGCAATTGCATAATCTAGAAGTGACACCTCTTCTAACACCTCTCAATGTTTCCACACCATTAAGGGATGAAGTAATGTCTACATTAGTTTGTGAAAATTGCGAAATCTCAATAGGGGGAGGACACATTCTATTGATTTGGTAGAAATAGGTATGTATGACTATGACACCATTATAGGCATGGACTGGCTCAGTAAGCAGCAAGCCAATGTAGATTGTTATAGAAAAAGGATTCAGTTCAACCCCTCTGATGAGCCTAGTTATGAGTTCCTTGGGAACAAAATGACCCTCTCTATGACCCTTATTTCGGCAATGGAAGCACATAGACCTTTAGATGGGGGATGTCAAGAATATTTAGCGATGGTTAAAGATCATAAAAAGAAAGAGGCGAAGCTAGAGGAAATTAGTATAATACGTGAATTTCCTGATGTATTTCCAGAAGAACTCCCTGGATTACCCCCAGACTGAGAGGTTGAGTTTACTATCAAAACACTTCCGGGGACGGAACCTGTATCAAAAGCTCCATATCAGATGTCTTTGGCAGAAGTGAAGGAGTTAAAAATCCAGCTACAAGAATTATTGGATAAAGGATTTATAAGACCGAGTGTATCTCCATTGGGGCACCAGTCCTGTTTGTGAAAGAGAAGGATGGATCAATGCGTCTTTGCATTGATTATAGGAAATTGAACCAAGTTATGGTTACGAATAAATACCCCCTACCAAGGATTGATGATCTATTTGATCAACTAGCTGGTAGTTTGATCTTTTCAAAAATTGACTTGAGGTCTAGGTACCATCAATTAAGAGTTAAGGAGGAAGACGTTCCCAAAACAACTTTTAAGACTCGGTAAGGACACTATGAATTTCTAGTTATGCCCTTTGGTCTGACCAATGCGCCTGCTGCCTTCATGGATCTGATGAACATGATATTTATATCTTATCTGGATCAATTTGTGATTGTTTTTATAGATGACATTTTGGTATACTCAAAAGGGTTAGAAGAGCACAAGGAACATTTACGGATAGTGCTACAGACCCTTAGAGAACACAAATTGTATGCCAAATTTAGTAAGTGTGAGTTCTGGTTAGACCAAGTAGCATTTTTGGGTCATGTGATGTCAAAAAAAGGATTAACAATGGACCCAGCGAAGGTTGAGACCGTAATTGAATGACCAAGACCCACTACACCGACGGAGATTCGGAGTTTCTTAGGGCTTGTAGGGTATTATCGAAGGTTTATAGAAGGATTCGCATGACTTGCAAGTCCCTTGACCCACTTGACTAAGAAGAGTGTAAAATTTGAATGGAATGATAAGTGTGAGCAAAGTTTTCAGGAACTTAAAAGAAGATTGACGTCGGTGCCAATTTTAATCCTACCTTCTGGTGGATTCACAGTGTATAGTAATGCTTCTTATCAAGGACTCGGTTGTGTCTTGATGCAACATGGAAAGGTCATAGCTTATGCTTCGAGACAATTGAAACCTTATGAAAATAATTATCCTACCCATGATCTAGAGTTGGCCGCGATTATTCTCGCATTGAAAATCTAGAGACATTATTTATATGGGGAGAAATTTGAAATGTACACCGATCATAAAAGTTTGAAATATATATTTTCGCAAAAGGAGTTAAATATGAGGCAAAGAAGATGGATGCAGTTATTTAAGGATTATGATTGTGAAATAGTGTACCACCCAGGGAAAGCTAATAAAGTGGCAGATGCCTTTAGTCATAAGTCGGCTGTGAGTATGACAAATTTAAGGATGAAAGAATGGAATCTTTTAAAAACCACTGCCAACTCCGAATTTAGACTAGAGGTAGATCACCTTTCAGGCGTGTTAGCAACTTTGAGGATTGCACCGCGGATGATCCAAAGAATACAAATCCTACAACAATCAGACCCACGAATGTTAAAAATTCATGACGAAGTGCAAAGTGGCAAGAGGGCAGAATTTCAATTGTCTGAGGACGGAGCTGTTAGATATCGAGGACGTCTTTGTGTGCCAAAGGATAAGGAACTTAGAAGGGAGATATTGTTAGAGGCACATAAAAGCGCTTATAGCATCCACCCCGGAGGTACGAAAATGTACCGAAATTTGCGGCAACACTACTAGTGAAATGGTATGAAAACTGACATCACTAGATTTGTTTCTCAGTTCCTGAATTGCCAACAAGTGAAAGCTGAGCATCAAAAGCCTGCTGGGCTATTGAAACCCCTAGATATTCTAGAGTGGAAATGGGAGCATGTTACTATGGACTTTGTGCAGGGACTTCTAAGGACCTCTAGTGGGCACGATTCGACATGGGTAGTAATGGATCATCTGACCAAATCTGCTCACTTTATGGCAGTTCAAACAAATTATTCGATGAATAAGTACGCAGAAATATATGTGAGACAAATTGTCCATCTACACGGTGTTCCCGTGACTATCACTTCAGATCAGGACCCAAGGTTTACATCGAAACTTTGGCGGAGCTTACAGGTTGCTTTAGGGACTAAACTCTAGTTTAGTACAGCTTTTCATCCTCAGACTGATGGACAATCTAAAAGGGTAATCCAAATATTGGAAGACATGCTAAGAGCCTGTATGTTGGATTTTAAAGGAAACTGGGATGAAAAATTACATTTGGCGGAATTTGCGTACAATAATAGTTTTCAACAGAGTATTGGAGCTACCCCATTTGAGGCACCGTATGGGAGAGCCTGTAGAACCCCAGTATGTTGGAATGAGGTAGGCAAGCGAAGATTAACCATACCTGAATTAGTCCAAATTACTATAGACGCTGTGAAACTATCAAGGAGCGACTAAGGACTTCCCAAAGTCGACAGAAAAGTTATGCAGACAAACGCATGAGGCCTTTGGAATTTATTGTGGGAGATAAAGTTTTTCTCAAAGTCTCACCGGTTAGAGGTGTGTTGAGATTTGGTAAAAAGGGCAAGTTGAGTCCACGTTTTATTGGACCTTTTGAAATACTTGATAGAGTTGGGGAAGTAGCCTACAGATTAGCATTACCCCCAAAGTTAGATGGCATACATGACATGCTTCACGTTTCCATGTTAAGAAAATATCATCCCGACCCTACTCATGTGTTGTACTACGAGACCATTGAGGTAGATCAAAACGTGAATTATACAAAAGAGCCAGTACAAATTTTGAGTCGAAGAGAGCAAGTGTTAAGGACAAAAGTAATTCCTTTACTTAAGGTGTTATGGCGGCCTCATGGCCTTAAAGAAGCGACGTGGGAAAGTGAAGAAGAAATCCGTCGACGATACCCTCACTTATTTAGTTGAAGTCCAATTTCGAGGACGAAATTTTCTAAGAAGGGAAGGTTTGTGACGCCCAAATTCTAGTTTCATTCCTCGTTAGTTAGATTGAGCATATTTGAGATTATTTCAAAAACAATAAATTAAATTAAATTTCCAACGATGACCCACTTCGTACGTGGGGGAAAGGGAATTATTGTGAGAGGAAATTTTTTTTCTTCCCCCCCCCCACGTAGCATCCAAATGTAGCTGAAAAAGGGAGGGGAAGGCTACATCTATATTTTTATTTTATTTTCCTTCTTTTATATTTTCCCTCTTTTGTTCTCTTTAAAACGGCTGCTATGTCAACTATTTTCCCTTCTGCGTTCTTTTTCTCTCTCTCAATTGAGATGCCCGCTTCTTCTCTTTTCTGTTCTTGCTTCGTCCCACCAAAAGTCCAACCCGATCTCTGCCCTTCTTAGCCTCGTGCCTTCGTCTAGCAGCGGAATTGTCACTGCCTTGTTTCGTTCGGAGCCCCGCCGGTCGTGAAGCCCCAACTCGCCCAACGCCTCCTCCCTCTTCCATCAGTGAAAGATCCAGGCAAGTGGGGTTATGATAAGTGTCATGGGTTCACAAAATGGCTGTGCCTAGCTGTGCATGTGAAAATCGGGGTAGATTTAGAGGTTGGGTGCGAGAAATTTAGGAACCAAAGCTCGGTTTGGGAGCTGAAATGTGAGCGACTCAAGTTCAATTCCTTTGCACTAGACTAAGGAAATCCTTTTGGTACTGGGTGAGGTGCTGTCGCACGTTATCCAGTGGGTCTTCCTCTCCTTCAATTCTATTTTGGTTCGGCTTAATCGATGGTGTGTTTTTTGTAAGTTGCCTGTCGAATTAATGGCTAGCATAAGTGTAGAAACTTTGCAAGGAAGCTGTGATACGTTGTTTTGCTTGGTAGAAGGCCATGCGTATTGTGAACATTTGCTTTGTACCGACTTGTAAAATATTTCTTTGTAAGTAAAGACCTACTATAATTATTTTTAGATGCTGCGGAAGAGTCTTGAGGTGTTGTAAAAGAGATTGGTAGAGAAAATTATGGTTTGGTTGAGCTAGAAATGAAGAAAACGATATAAGATGTTTCTGTTCAAGAGAAATATAGATAGAAAGCTTTTATTTTGTGTTGCCTTGATTTCTAATGATGAAGAAAAGGAAAATAACCTTTTTACTTAAGAGAACATCCATTATATTGAGTTCGACTTTTAGTTATAGCTATATGAATAAAAAAACATGTAAGTAGAAGTAATTCTCTTTGAAACGGTAAGTTGTCTTGTAGAAAACAGCAAGACCTTCGATGACTATGAATTTTCTGTAATTATCTAGGTAGAATTGGACTTTAAACGCTCAGTGAAAGTTGTAGGACACATCCCTAGGAATAACATATTAAAATTTGAGAACAAATGAACAAGGTTTGGCTAGTGAAACGATTTTTCTTCTGTAGGTACTAAATCTGGAAGTTGCTGCAGAATTTTAGAAAGAAGACAGAAATTACTACTCTTAATACATTGAGATATAGACTTAGGTTTCTTAAAAAAAAAATGTTAATCTATGTTTCTTCTATAACATACTGAAATTTCGTAACATTCCAATAAGGTTAGATAGACTTTCTATGTCTGTGATTGAAACTGCTCATTTTAGTCTATAGACTGCTTTGATCCGAGAGTATGCAATAGTTGTTGTGTTTCTTGTACTTGATTCTCATGACACATATGGAGTCTAGTGTCTTAGTAGCCTTTACCTAGTTCTGTCCACATTGGTAGTTTCTGAGTTTTCTGTAGGCAAATGTTGGACTCTCATTGTGCCGCCTTTAATGAGAGTTCCTATATACCTTAAAGTATTTAATAATGTATGTTCAGACCGATTTGTGATTGTTCTCATATTGGAGTTGTTGGTGTTGTAACAAGGCGGAATTATAAATGTGTATTGTTTCTAAGGAGCCAATGAGAGACCCCGGGTGTTGGGATGCCTGGAGAGGGGTGACGAGGAGTAGTGATATTTTCTCTAGAGGACTGAGAAGGGTTGAATAGCTTCCCAGGGATCTCGTGATGTTAGGTTGGGTGCGAGGGGTACAGGGTGGAGTGTTGTCTTCCCTTGGGTGATCATGGACCTCATGATGCCAGGTTGGGTGTGAGGGGTTCAGGGCGGAGTGTCATCTCCCCTTGGGTGATTGTTGCAGCTAGATTTTTGTGTATTCAACAAATTGACAATGTGTTTACCTATTTGTCGTGCTATTGACCAAATCCAAGTTAGGACTAACCGCCCACTTACTGAGTTTCTTTTTAAAAAAAAAAAAAAAAACTCACACTTGTTTATTATGTCATTTCTTCAAATTAGAAGATTTCTTCTTGTGGCATCCCAAAATTCATAACGACCCCTAGTTACATTAAAGTCTATGAATAGGTGATGGAAGTACCATCAAGTTATTTTATGGTCATTTAATCCATAATTTGCAATAAGATATATGGCCAAGCTTTTAAGGGATAATTATGTGATAGGAAAGAAAATTCTATCATTGGCCATGTGCATCATAAATTAGAATTTATGGATTTGTGACTATAAGTTTAATGGCCTTATTATTTATGCAATTATATATTTATTTAAATGATGATTAAGATATATATTATAAAAATAAAATAAAATAAACTTGGGTCATTTAAGTTTGGACCTTAGGCCCAAGTGAGATGGGCCTAAAGTGGGCCATAAGCCCGGCCCATTGTTGGCACATGGAGGGGGAAGGAGGAGCCGCATGGCTTCCTCCAAGTGTCTTCGGCAAAGGAGACACTTGTCTCCTTCTTAGGGACAAGTGTCCCCTATGCAAGAGAAGAAAGCATGCAATATATAAGCCACCAAAAAGAAAGAGAGAGAGAGAGAGAGTGGCTGGTTTTGAGAGAGTGAGAGAGAGGGAGAGAGTTGCCGAGAGAGAGTGAGATGCGAGAGAGAGGGAGGCCGAGGAGGAGGAGCTCGCCCGTTGCCGCCCGCACGCCATCCGTCTGTCGCCGGTGTGCCGTTCGTGTGTCGCTGTCCGCTTGGTCTTTGAGGCAAGTTGGGATTGATTTCCACCCTTGCATGTGTGCCTTGCATGTATGATTTGTTGGTGGTAGGTTTTGGATCATAGGATATGCAAAACCGGAGCTAGAATGTGACTTGTTCTTGAGTTTGCATGCTGTCTTCGCATGAACCGCCTGAGTCAGAACCTTGTGAGAGCTTGCATGCTTGTTTTGGATTCTATTTTGACTTTGATTCCTTCATGAAAGTTGTAGCTAACATCTTAAACGACAACATACTAAAATTTGGTGTAAAATGATGGATATTTAAGGGGTTAAACACTCATCCTACAGAGATGCTAGATCTGGAATGTTTTCGCATGAACTGTTTGAGTCAGAACCTTGTGAGAGCTTGCATGCATTTTTTGAGTTCAATTTTGAATTTGATCTCTTCATTAAAGTTGTAGCTAACATATTAAACTACAACATACTAAAATTTGGTACAAAATGATGGAGATTTGAGGGGTCAAACTCTCATCCTACGGAGATATCAGATCTGGAACGATTTCACTGACCTTTCGGTGGATTTGTGGTTGCATGTTGATTTTTACTAGGAATCTCTCTTCGATTTCTTCATGGAACTTGTAGAGAACATCTTGAAATACAACATACTCAAATTTTTAAGTAAAATGAAAAAGTAAAACCTAGTGAATCAACTTACTCTTAAAAACCGTAGATCTGGAGACGCGGTACAGGTTACCCGAGACTTCATGGACCCATATGGAGACTGTCCTTTGAAAATATGACTTAGATCTCTTCATGAAAGTTGTAGGGGACATCTTGACGTAAAACATATCCAAATTTCATGGGAAACGAAGAAGAATAAGTGGGTGAAAAATCGGTATTTCGGAGATACATACACTGGACATTTCGGTGATAGATCCAGAAGCTTC
This sequence comes from Eucalyptus victrix, assembly GCA_016097545.1. Taxonomy (NCBI): domain Eukaryota; kingdom Viridiplantae; phylum Streptophyta; class Magnoliopsida; order Myrtales; family Myrtaceae; genus Eucalyptus; species Eucalyptus victrix. The sequence goes on along the minus strand of CM027844.1, from coordinate 8,710,603 downwards.
GTACGACTATAGAGAATGATATAAAACGAATATGGCCTATAAGTCTGCATGAAAAATCTACTTTAGCGTCTTAGCTACAACCTGGTAAAATTTCATAATTTTTGGAGGTCGTTCGGATATTTTAATCGAATTATTTCGGAAACTGTGCATTCTGTTTCCATCCGAGATTGCGTGCTGTTTTGTGAGAATTGTATCTTCTTGTGTGGAACTCTATTGGGCATATGTTTTTCATGGAATTGTTATCTTATTGTCTTATCTATCACGTGCCTTGATTTCATAATTTTTTAGAAGCTTATGGATATTTAATTTAAATATTTTCTAAAAATGGTACATGCTTTAATTTTGTAAAAAGGGCATGAAATATGGACCATTTTAAATTGCATGGACTCCATGAATTGTATTGATTGGATGATGGTGTCTTGATGCATGCATGATAGTGAATTGAGATGCATGTATGAATTCAATGATGAATATGATTTTGAATGCCATCACATCACATGCCATGTTATAATTGAACTATAATTGAAGATGTGAATTGAGATAAGTGAGAAGGCCATCGGAAGTGTGAGCCAACGATTCCCCGGGAGTGTCGGGATGCCCGGTGGTATACGGTACGTAATTCCAGGGGAGGCCTGGTGGTATGACGGTACGTAATTCCGGAGGGTAGGGGAAACCATTTTCATGGCGAGCCCCGGAGATTTCCTCGGGAGTTTCGAGATGCCCGGTGGTATACGGTACGTAATTCCAGAGGAGGAGGGGATCCTGGTGGTATGTCGGTACGTAATTCCGGAAGCCCTGGAGGTTTGTGCCCGGGGGGATGCGTTGCGATGCTAGTTGAGATGCGAGATGCCCGGCCAGGGAATGTAAATGCCGGAAGCCCTGGAGGTTTGTGCCCAGGGGGATGCCTCGTGATGCCAGTTGGGATACGAGATGCCCGGAATGTGGGGGGCCGAATGCCCGATTGTATCTTGGATACATGCCCGGAGGTTTCTCGCAATGCTAGGATTGGGCGCGAGTGATGAATGTGGGATGCAAACATTGGTCCCGGGAAAAAGAAATGTGGCGGTCCAAAATGAAATTGAAATTGAATTATGCATGATTATATATGCATGATATGTTGAGATGTGCATGGTTGCATAGTAATGATGATGGTACATGTGATATGATGATATGATGATAATGTTACATGCATGGATACATGGTAATGATGATGGTACATGTGATATGATGATATGATGATAATGTTACATGCATGGACACATGGTAATGATGATGGTACATGTGATATGATGATATGATGATGATGTTACATGCATGGATACATGGTAATGATGATGGTACATGTGATATGATGATATGATGATGATGTTACATGCATGAATGCATGGTAATGAAGATGGTACATGTGATATGGTGATATGATGATGATGTTATACGCATGGATGCATGGTAAGGATGATGCCATATGTGACATGTTGATGGTAAGTGTATGATATGATGATGATGGTACATGAGGTATGATGACATGTGCATGATGCCATGGTATGTTGTGCATGGATGCTTGTATGACATGTGATGCTATGATTGTGATGATTGCATGGCATGATGTATTGAGTGGTTTATTGGTCCTTTACCTGCTGAGTGATTGTACTCACCCCTTTTGGCGAATAACATTTCAGACTAGATAAGACACCCCTGCTGCCACTACTACTAGTAGATGGATCAAGTGATTGGATATGACCGCGAGGAGGAGGATAGCAAAGGAATGAACTTTTGGACGCCGACACTAATTGATAGACTTTAAGTGTATGACTGTTGGAGGAGATGTCGGTCATCTTTTGAAGGGTAGCCGAATATAGAAGACTACAGCATTTTGATGTACCAATGAATGATGTCCATCTGATTTAAGTAAATAAAAGTGTACGGTTTTTACCTATAAATGTTTAGTTGGTGTGCATCGTTTTCTGAATATAGGGAAGGGAGTTTGTTGGATGTGCTTCCGTATATGAATTGTGCAAGGGACCTATCAAAAAAAAAAAAAAAAAAAGGTGTAAACCCCCTATGTTGTATGGACCCGTTGCAATTGAAATGGTATCAGAGTGACATGTTAATAAGGAAAGTGAAAGGTAAGCGAACTGTGGCGACCCTAACGGATCGGGGGCCGTCGAGGGGTGCCACACTTCTGCCCTGCCTACACCGCCTGTTGCCATGACGACTATCCTATATGGCTCCCCCGCTAATTTTGTATGGCGGCAAGAGAAAATCCATGACCAACACTTCTCGAGCGTAGTCTTCGTCAAATGCACATCTTGTTTGACGGTAGACACGAGGGCACCTGCAAGGCCGGCATACATGGCCTTCGTAGCCCTCTATGGACGTGTGGATAGTTGGTTGGTGGGGCCTTTGGCACTGTATGACAATAGACCGGGCCATGGTGGTAGTCCCGCGGTGTAGGAGGTGGCCGAGAAGCGCTCGACGTGTGAGAGAATTTTGTTTTTGGTTGTGTGATAGCATGTACATACTCGACGGGAGGCGGGATGTTTAGTCTTTGTGATTCCTAATGTTTTTTTTTTTTTTTTGTAGAAATCCCCCTCTTAACCTCATCTTCCTACATGCAAAGAAACAAAGTTTTATGATAAGTAGAGCCGAGTGCAGTTCAGTTTCTTATGATTCAGCTTGACTACAATTTATTTTATAATTCCTGAAATTCAAGCAAGTCATGTGAAATCATGTGAGATCCAGGTGGTTACACAAGGTGAAGGCCTAAGTACTGAGATGTGTCCTAAGACTCCAAAGGAAATTAAAGTTATGGAAACTGTTCCTTATACTAGTGCGGTTGGAAGTTTGATGTATGTTATGATCTGTAATCAACCTGACATATGTTATGCTGTTGGATTGGTGAGCCGATATCAGTCAAATCCTAGTCAAACACACTGGAAAGTAGTGAAGAGGATCCTGAGATACTTGAAGGGCACCATGGACTATCGACTTTGTTACTAATGGAATGATTTACGTCTTTTGGGCTATTTAGATGCTGATTGGGGTGGAGACCTCGATGAGCATAAATTAACTTCTGAATATGCGTTCTCACTCAAAGGAGGTGCAATTTCTTGAAATAGCAAGAAACAAACATGCACGACCTTGTCTACAATGGAGGCATAATTTATTGCATGTTCTGTTGCAGTGCAAGAAGCAGTATGGCTAAAACGTTTCTTGGAAAATTTAGCCACTATCACTGAGGTTCCAAGGCCAGTGATAATTTATTGCGATAGTCAGGCAACCATTGCCTATGTGAATAATCCCAAGTATCATGGAATGACAAAACACATTGACATAAAGAACAACTTCATAAGAGATATAATAGCACAGAAAGAAGTGATCCTACAATACATTCCAACCAATAGAATAGTTGCTGATCCATTTACGAAAGCTATTCCTAGAGACATATTCTTGACCCACATGATGTCACTAAGATTGCGTAAAATGTGATATGTGTTATTGTAGAGGACTATTGGTTTATGTATATGTGGACATATGTATTGTACTTGTTTGTTTATTAGTGACTTAATGTTTTATCAATAAGTACAAATCCATTATGAGACTAGCACAAGCACACATATATTATTGGAAAGTATGTCAGCAGGCAATTATTGGCTCACTCACACGAGCAATCGCCTCAAGTGCTATAGTTAGCACATTGAGATGAGACGTTATGTACAAATAAATACTGAAGAGCTAGTCTTGTACATAAAATACGTCGCCTTGATAGGAGTCAATATAAGATCTGTGATTTGTTTATAATAAGACTGAATATGATAGTCCCACAATCATGTATGCCTGTAAGATGCTGGATGCGAGTACTTAATTAGGCATTATAGAAAGCGAGCTAATATAGCACTTGGGCTAAACATGAGTACGTAAGAAGCACGTGATTATGTTTAGGCTAAAATCTGTATAATTGATATATTTAATAAATGACATATGCTCTTAAAGAAAGAGAAATCCACTATAGCATATGATTCATACTACATGTGCATTGTACGACCGACAAGGGAATGTGAGTAAAATTATCTCTATTTACTCATTGTGTGAGCTCTTGAGGTAATATATAATTTACTTCATTTTGTGCCATATGTTACTTTTGACTATGTTCTCGAAATGAAATATCAATATTGCTACTTTAGCATATTACCGGCGGTCATGAATAGATATGGCCTTATAGGACGTGTCTAGGAAAGCAGTTGTTCTGAAATGGAGAGAGACATAAGTGCAAAGAAAGACTATTGTTATTTTACATCTATCACATGTATTTACTGGTCGACCAATTATATCACCTTATGTGGTTACGAATATAATTGTAAATACATGGTGTTTTGAGAATAGTCAAATATAGCCTTTAAGGGATAAGTATACTTGGGCTGATGTAACAAAATATGTTTGGGGCATTGTGAGACATCGATTGTTTATTTCTTTTCGGGGTTGTAGCCATTATGTCATCCCTAACAGGTGCATAATTTGAGCTCCCACGTGTATGTGTACTCACTGGTCGCATGACTTACTTACCAGTGTGAATTGTTTTTTAAAGTTAATGAATGTTGAACGCCTTATATTCTTGATAGAGTGCTATCAAGTCCATCATGTCCGAGTGGGAGATGTTGTATTTAATCAGTACGTCCATGATGGGGTGTGATGAGAACGCACCGTTTCGTCTTGATATGCTACGATGGAAAGACATCTTTGAAAAGGCGTGAATGAGTCATATAAAAGATTCCTGAAGACAACAGTTGGCATAGTTGACAGAACGTACGCTCAGAAAGAAATAGTTTTTCCTTTCTCTCCCCTTTCCATCAAAATAGAAAAAGAATGCGTTTCATTCTCCTTTACGAGAACAAGTGGCAATTATGTTGTGGAAATCAGATGTTTTCCTCATGATTATATTCAGACCAACGTGAGATAATATTGTTCGTGATTCATCCGCAATTCAACAATCATTTCGGGGTAAATTGTTGACTACGCATCGAAAACAGGTAAGTCGTCTTCCGCTGACTTGAATTCCAACAGGTTCTTTTAATAATATATTTGCTAATCTAAAGAAAATAGAAGCACCGCCCATTTCTCTTGGAGAATGGGAACTTGTGACTTCAGATATTGGTTTGTTTGACTTTTCTAAATTAAATGACAAAAGGAAGGAGCAATTAAGGAGGAACGCATTTTTGTGCTTAAGACAAATTGACGGAGCGTAGGTGGTTTAGCTCTAAGCCATGATTAGCTCGTTCATTACAGGTGATGATGGTAGCTGTAGAAGAAGTTCGATGGGCCTCACATTTAACAAGATCCCAACATCACTCAGCTCTGTTGACTCCAAAACTACAATGCCTAGTCGGACAATGATGATGTGATTGGGCGTATAACTACGTGATGTGTCGTGGGTTTTGTCGGAATATTTAGTTTCTGTGAAGGCTAATCTTGATTTCGGAAGGTTCATATACTTGGATAGTAGTAAGCAGGTAAACAATGGTGGCAGTTTACGGCCAGGAGATAATGCAGGGGTCAAGTCCCCGTGAAGAGAAAATCTTTGTATCAGTTCGTCTCAGGCCCTCGAATCAGAAAGAAATTTCCAGGAATGAAGTAACAGATTGGGAATGTATCGGTGACAGCACCACCATCAACAGAAACAATCTCTGTTTCAGACGGTCCATGTACCCAGCTACCTACACATTTGGTAATTGAATCCCATTCATTAAGTTTTTTCCTTTCTTTCTTCTTTGCCTTCACTTGAGCACATTTTCATGTTCTGTTGGATTTAGCATCCTTTTGGTCTTGAGCCCACGTCTTCAAATTCCAACAAAATGTTTCTAGTGAACTCTTTGATAAATGATTCGGTTTTTGTTTTTATGGAAATCATTTATTAAGGAAGCATTATGGTCAATATCTCTTAGTGTTATGTGATCTCCGTGTCGGCTGATATGCGGACAGAATTTTCACTTGCAACTTTAAGGAAGCATTATGTTCAAGTGTACGAGGAAGAAGCCAAGAAAGTTGCTCTTTCAGTCGTCCATGGGATAACCTCTTCTCCTTCCTTTCGACGATGCTTTGTTTTGTTGATATTTGCCTGAGATTGCAAACATCTGATGCCCAATGTAGCAGCAAGTGTTTTTGCATATGGACAGACAAGCAGTGGAAAAACTTACACTATGAGTGGAATTACTGAATGCTCAATGGCAGATATATACAGCTACATAGAGAAGGTAACAAGTCGGATGATACTCAAAGATCTCTTCCATTTTCACTTGCAACTTCTTCCTCTTGAAGATATTCTCTTGTTTCTGGAGAGTATGAGGAAAGAGAATTTCTGTTGAAGCTTTCTGCGATGGAGATCTAAAATGAGTCTGTGAGAGACCTCGTCGCAGATAGTACTCTACTGAGACTTCTAGATGATCCGGAGGTAAATTTCTTTGTACTATGCTGAGGACCTATGAGCTCATCCAATATCACTGTGAGAGCTTGCTCTTTTGACAGAGAGGGCCTATGGTTGAGAAACTTACAGAGGAACCTTGAAGGACTGGAGCCACTTTCGAGAACTTCTTTGTGTGTGTGCAGGTAAGGACTAAGGCTTCATTCAGTCCTACGTTGGATGAATTTCGTGGTTGCATAATATCTAGCAGCACAATAAAATGCTCAGGCTGATCATTGGATTTCACAGAGACAGGTTGGAGAAACATGCCTTAACGAAGCTAGCTAAAGATCACATCAGATTCTCAGACTGGTAATGGTGAATTCTATCTGTTTTGTGGTAAAATTTTATTGAAATGTCAAAGATCTATTGCTCATTGTTTATGCTGGAGACAATTGAAAATTCGGCTCGTGAGTTCTTGGGAAACGATAATTCAAGCACTCTTGGTGCTACTGTGGTATAAATATTCAATACTCCACTTCAACCTATATACAGTTAGTGGGAGAATATAATAGTTTCTTTTGGCTGCAGAACTTCGTGGATCTAGCCGGAAGTGAGCGTGCATCTCAGTTGTTATCAGCTAGTGCAAGGTTGAAAGAGGGCTGCCACATAAATTGCAGTTTGCTGACTTTGGGAACAGTTATCCACAAGCTGAGGTTGGCTTAGCAGCTCGTTTTTTCATTGTCTTCATCTTAGAGATCTTATAATTTTGTTGGACCATGCACTAACGTGAACATAGAGCACCACTACAACGCCTTTTATGTGCCAAAGGTCCATTTCTTACACAATACTAGTTTACCTACATAGACACATGATATACGAATAACAACATCATGAACAACCAAGCCTTCTCCCACAAAATAGGACGGGCTATACGGATCCCGTATAGTTGAAAATTGTTGTTTTGAGAGTAGGGGATTAGTTTTCTGGGCTATTGACTAAGTTCTTAGCCTTCAGCTCCATATAGGTTACCATGCAAATTTTAGCATTAAGAAGATCAACTGTTTGAAAGCAAAAGAACTCAAGATACTCAAGAGGAGTTGTTTAGGTTTGTTTGGAGCAAGTTTGACTTTTTTCACATTTTCTTTTTCTTTTAGTGTGACTTTTACTGCACAATGAATGTCACGTCCCGAAGCCCGGGCACGTGCACATCTCTCGACGGTCGACTAAAATGCAACGTTCCCAAGACACGTCGCCAACCCAATCGATTTATGCACATGCGGAAGCGAATTTATAAACTCTAGACAACAATCAAACATGGGATAGAAAAGTAGGATAACCAATTTTCAAACACACTTTATAAACATATCGGGTTTATATACATAAGTCTATATCCAAAAGAAGCTACCAAGCCAACTCTACCGCGGACCCTACCTACTCGAGATCTGGGTCTACTACGACACCATCTGGGATGTCGATGTCCAACGGCTCAGCTAGCCTCGAGCCCTAGGTTCGCTGCAATATCTTCCAAAATATCGGCATCGTGAACAGGGTTGAGTACCACCTCATACCCGGTATCGACGGCAAGTTCGTCAAAACCATCCAAGGGGCCCTCCCGAACCCCATTAGGCCCGTTATGAAACCACGCTTTGAAGCAATGAGGTACCAATTGAGGTAGGCCCTCGTCGACCTAAATGGTGGTTACCATGAGCTCATGGGTCCAAGTGGTCCCGTGGATGGGGAGTAAGGTATGCTTGGTCTCCGCCTACCGTAGCCACCCAAAATGAACGTGGCACACCTCCATCTAAGGACCTGAAAAATTTTAAACCACGACGGGGTGAGACAAAGTCTCAGCGAGTCCACATCCCAAGCCCCGGTTAGGACGTGAATTCACCTAGAGGCAGCCTAAACATATACCATATAGGACTTACCTCGCCTCAGCACCTTCCTGCACATTAGTGCATCTCATATATCACATGCATACAGTAAATGTATTCAATAACTAGAACACCTCAATTCGTTTCTCAAACAATCACAGGGGTCCTGATTATAAGGCCAAATCATCATGACACGTCCCATTCTGTGCCACATAATTTCGTTCTATAATCAGGTGCAACTATCTCAAACACTCACACGTGTTCTAGTTATTACGGCCCAACCGCCATTGCTAACTCAATAGTTGATAGTCATCCAGCATAACCGGGCATCATCTCGCCGCATCGAGCATGGTAACATCCCCCGTAAACGCATCGGGATGACATTCCCTAAGGAGCATCGGTCCGGCCTCTACCGCGATTCGGCATCCGCTGTCAAGGGCATCTGAACTTAATCAGGCATCGTTCCGCGTAAACGCATTAGAACGGGTTCACTACCTAGCGTAAACGCATCAAGGTATTAGGTGATCACACACCAGCACATACTTGATCAAGAATATCGTGCTTTGCACTCAAATACTTCCATTTCAAATAATGGATTTGGCCAATTTTCTTCGTATTAAAAACACCAGGTAAAATAATTGTGCGTGGTCACACCTTTAAATCGAACCATAAAACATGGTACTCTCTCATTTCAAAATTCCACGATTTTTATATAGTATCTAAAATATTTTTGGCATCAAAAACCGACACCCGATATTTTTCTAATTAAATACCCAAAAATCACTTTTTGCAATAATAGCCCAAATCGACAATCAAGCACTCAATTGCACAATTTAGCAATTAATTTCACAAATCAACGCATCCACGATGATCGGTGTAAAATTCTGCTAACCGGCTATCCTGGTATAATTTTCACCAATTAAAATTAATTAAATAAATTGCATTTAATTAAATAAAATACAATTTATTTAAATTAAATCACTTAATTAATTTAAATAATCTAACCGAGCTAACCTAATTGAACCAACTAAATTAACCTAACTAGCTAGCTACATAGTCTAATTAAGCTAACTAAATCACCTAACTAACCATTCTAACTAAACTAACCTTAACTAACTAGTTCCTCTAACTAACTTAACACTAATCCTAATTAAGCCTAACTAACCCTAGTAAGTGTAATTAACTCCCTAATCATAGATTAGTATGTTGACGGTGGCGCGACGGCAGTGAGATACCGGGCCTACAGTGTCTTTAATGGAGGGTCGGAAGACGCTAAAAACAACATTGCAAGCTCACTGCTTGCCGTTGGCTTCGATTTTGCGAAGGGGTTGAACCGGCAGGTTAGGACGGTGCAAACGGCTAGCTGAGGTGGCTAGCAGAGTCGAACGGGGGTAGGCAGCAACGGGGATGAGTGACTTGAGCGGTGGATGCGAGGAGTTAGCGGTTTAGCAGCTGTAGGCGGCTAGGCGGGTTGGCGTCGGGGCTGCGACGCAGACTGGTCTAGTAGGCGGGCGGTAAGGCTAAGCTTGCGAAGGAGCAGGCGATGCTGGCGTCGCTACTCAGTGGTGCGGCTAGGGTGGTGCCAGTCTTGGGTTGGTGTTTGTGGCAACAAGGGAATAAAAATGGAGAAGAAGAAGAAGCTGAAGGTGTTCTGTAAGGGGGTTGTCGTATGAGGGGAAAGAAGAAGAAGAAGAGGGGACAAGGGGGACAAGAGGCCATGCAAGTCAACCAAGTCAACCAGCTGGCCAATAGGAAGCCACACCAAATATCTAGCCACTTGAGTGTTTTGGCACCAAAGTCTTCTACCCTTGCTGTCAAGGCTTCATCCACAAGCTAATTTCTCTTTAAATTCTCCACAAACAAAGCCAAAATTGAAGGCCAAATGCAGCAACCCAGCAGCCCCTATGAATTTCACTCTCATTCTTCACAATTTACTTCAATTTGATGGCAAAAAATGCCAAGGTAGCAGCCCATACGAATTTCTTGCATTCCCTTCACCACTTGATCCATTTCGAAGGCCAAAAAGTCCCTTAATTTTGCCCATCCAAATTTCCACCATTTTAATTTGTCGAATTCCGATATTTCCGCAAAATTCTTGGCTTGACGGAAATTTCTTTAAAAGATAAGACAAGGTCCTAAAAATAAAATGTGATACGCTCGAACATTCGATTCCTGAATTCGAAATCAATTTCGTGGTTAAAATCAACCAAATGCAATTTTAGTACAATCTAACCTACCGGTAGCTTTTAGGGATTTTATCGCGATTGTATCCCTTAGCAGCTTCACCCAATAAGTTAGTTAACTCGTGAGTGATTAGCTCAAAGAAAAAGGACCATAGGTGCGTCAATAAAAAGCTCATTTAATTTTATCGAGACGAGGTCAAAAATTCAGGATGTCACATTGAACATCCTAAAATTTTATAACATATGAATTTTGACATGCGTGGTTATGTGGACTCTTTTAATATATTTTTTAAAAACTTAAAGCATCTTTTATTTTCTTTATCATTATTTTGGAGGAAAAGTTAACCAAAAAAAGAAAAAACTTACACAGATTCAAAGCAAACCATCTCGTGATGATGTTTTACCAATTTTTCATCATTGAATGTATGAACGTAATGCAGTTACTAATATTAAGATCCTATAAGAAATCGGGATTTGGTGGAAGTATTGTAGTCTTGAGCTCTCTTTTCTTTCAATTTATCATTGATTTATTTATAAACTTTTGATTATTGATCAAGAACTATTTGAATGGCTCCAAGCAAGGGAAGAAGTGGACATAATAGTCCTTTCCAAGATTCCAAACTGACTCGTATTCTGCAATCCTCATTGGAAGGAAATGGTAGAACTTCCATCATCTGTACAACGAGTCCTGCCCAAAGTCATGTTGAAAAGTCACGAGCTACACTATTGTTCGCAAGTTGTGCTAAAGAGGTCACCGCAAATGCACAGGTCAATGTTATTGTGTCTAATAAAGCTTCGTAGAACTATTTACAGAGAGAATTGGCTAGATTATAGAGTGAGCTGAGAAATCCAGGACTAGCGTCTGTTTAATCTGATACTGTTGTGCTGCTTCGAGAAAAGGATCTCCAAATTGAGAAGGTGATGATTCCGCATTAAGGATTTTAATATTGTAATTCGATATTTCTTATATTTGTTTAGGTTTTTCTCACCCTCTATGGAAAAGGGAGGTACTTGTGTGTAATCATCATACATAAATAGGTGTATCCTCCAACTTCTTCCTTAGTACGCTGCTGTGTCTAGGGGTGAGCGGTTCCAAGTTCCAGTTCGGTTCCGTCTGGAACCTGGAACCTACCCTCGGGTACAGGTTCCTCATTGTTTGAAACCTGGAACCTACCCGTCAGAACCGAGAACCTGGAACCTAGCCTGTCACAGGTTCCAAGGTCAGGTCCAGGTTCCAATAGGTTTTTTTTTTTTTTTTTGTTATTTTTAGATTTGAACTATAACGTACGCGCATACTCTACAGTCAATTCCCAATAACCTAATTAAGACCCAGCAAATGACAAGAAAGCAGCAAATGGCAACTCCCACTAGCATAATTAAGAACCAGCAACTAACAAGAAAGCAATATCTTATCTAGAAGGAAGCGCCAATATCGTACAATAAATGGCAAAATGAAACCTGACAATGCTCCTCAGACAATACTTGGTTGGAACGAATAATTTGATGCAGATCAGTGTCCATAAGCTCATATGCAATATAAACATCGTTGAAAACCTCTCTGTGGCAGTGGAATAATATCCCTAATTGCCACAACCTGCATTAACATAACAGGACCTCACATAATCATACAAGAATCATAATAACCGAAAAGCAAGTTCTCGTTAAAATCGCCATGCAATACCAGTTCGCATTGATTAAAGAGCTTATTTTGTATCTGGCATAGCCACGCCATAAATAAATGTAGCTTCATTAAGGACCGCATGCATGTGGATTCCCATCAATCATAGTTCAAAACTTGTTCTTTATACCAACAAGAACCACTTTCATACCATTACAAATTGCATCCAATGATATAACCATCTATTCCATCTCTAAGAATGATGAGTATTAGTGCCCTTCTATATCAGTATAATAGAAATTAAACTTATGAAAAGTTCAAAGAAGGGACGTTCAACTCTATAAGTAGCAAAGTGACAATAAGACCTTCTATATCTTGATGAGTGATGACAATACACGACTGCAGTGTTTCGATGTTCTCTGTCTCATTAACAATTGATGCAGAGAAATGGTAACACGTAACAACATGGAGACCAGATTATCTTAAGCAATCGATATCCCTTCTAGTGAAATAGAAGATTCAAAGCTCTACTATTTACTGCACTAACTCTTAATTCGTTGTCCACAGCAGGAAATGCTAATTCACCTGTACTGCACATTCGTTAGACTTAGAACCAAGATGGAGAGCAACGTAAATGCACCATTGCATAATATCGATGGCAGTACCGACACCCATAAGCCAACCATCAAAGAAAACAACACACTTCAAACAACCCAGAAAGCCATTCTCAATCACGTAATAGAAAAACTGTAACGCAAGGGATTCATTGACGTTTTCATGGTCCATGTGCCAGAGGAGCTTGATCTCACGGAGGGTCCTCTTCGCGTCGATCCTGTTATCGAAAGCATTAGCAATCTTCTTTATGGCCACGTGCTCATTCGTCTCCGAATTCAAAGCCGAGCTCAAACCCAAAAAAAGAAGCACAACTCAATCAAAAAAAAATAAAAAAGAAAACTTTACGCATCGCTTCTAATAAGGAGTTAAAACTGAGCAAGTCCAAGAATCACCGAATCAGTCACTCACTCCCTACGCTGGTATTACCCCGAGATCGTACAAATGAAATTCACAGCATTTGATGGTATTACCCCGAAATCGTACCCTTGAAGAGAGGGTCTAGAAATCCAATTTCACCGGGCAAGCAACGTCCGGTGCTGAGCAGTGAGCAGGGACATCGATCGCTGGTCTTTGGGGCAACGGCGTCAAGTGTCGCGACTGCTAGCGTCGAGTCGTCGGAGTAGAGGCGGAGACAGCAGTAGCGGCGTCGTGGTTTAGAATCGGAGACCTAGTGACTAGAGGCGGTGGGTCACGAGCAGAGACAATAGAATCGGTGTCGTCGAGGCTTCTAGCGCGAGCAGCGGCGGTGGGTCGCAAGCGGAGATAGCAGAATCGGCGTTGTCGGGGCTTCTACTCGTCGAGGCTTCTGGCGCGAGCAAAGGCTGTGGGTCGCGAGCGGAGATGAGCTCGGCTCAGATCTACCTGCGTCGGGTAGTCGGCGATGGGCGTCGACGCAGACCACGGCAGCAACGGGCGTCGAGCGGCGAAGGTTCACGCGAGCAACGTCGACGACTGGCGTCCAGCGGCGTCCGACAGCGGTGGCCTTAAGGGAGAGCGGTGTCCGGCAGCGAGACTCAGAGCGGCGTCCGGCAAGACTTTAAAAAACTGAAAGTGAAAGGGTCGGGAGTCTCGGGAGTCTTAGGGGAGAAGGGTTCCTTTTGGAACACTAACCAATTCCGAAACCGGTTCTGCGACCGGAACCGGGATCGTCGGTTCCTGGAAAAATGGAACCGGGAACTGGAACCGGTCCTTTAAGAACCGGGAACCCAACCGGAACCTCCAGTTCGGTTCTCTGGTTCCCAGTTCTACCCGGGAACCGCACTCACCCCTAGCTGTGTCAAAAAGTCTATTATTAATTTTGTACCGATGGTGAATTCCACCAGTTCCATTAGTATTGTTGACACCTAATTTTTGTTTTAAAGTACATAAAAAAAATTATTAGAGAAAGAGAAAAAGAAAAATAACAAAACAACAAGAAAAGAAAAGAAAAAGAAAAAGAAAAAATGCCTCTTTTTCCCTTGCGCGGCCCAAGCCTGTTTCCCCTTTGGCCTGGCCCACGCCAGCCTTCTCCCTCCTCCTTCTTCACGCAAGAAACCCTAGAGAACAAGGAGGCAAACAAAGAAAAATGGGGGAAAAACCAGAGAGTTGCAGGGGGAGAGAGAGCTTGGCAGAGGGAGAGGGAGAGAGAAAGGAAGGAAGAGTAACAGCAGAGGGCAGCAGCGGCGCTGTCCGACGCCGTCCAAGTCGCTGCCCTCCGAATGCTGTCCCCTACAACCCGAAGTTGCGACGCCATCCAACCCACTGCCTGCAACCCAACGCCGGCAACCGAGCTAGCGAGCATCATCGTCGCTTCGTACCCCCCAAAGTCGCGATGCCACCTCTGCCAACCCCGCTCTGCCCAGCTTTGCCACATCGACGCTGCTGCCGCGACTTGGAGCAACCCACGAGCACCGCCGCACCCCTTGCGACGCCACAGCAACCCGCGAGCTCGCTTGCAGCGCCTTTACCGTGCCTCCACCTGCAAAACCTGATCCCGTCCGAGTTGTCGCTGCGCCCACCGTCGCGCCTCTGCCCAATGACTACAACCCGCGTTGCCGCATCTTCGCCCATCTTTGCTAGTCACCGTCATGCTCCGTCTCGCTTGCAGCCCTTCGAGCACCGACGCCACCATCCGCCGCATCGCTACCGTCGTCAAGCCCATCACCGCCGACGATGTCCCAGCTAATCCCTCTAGTGTCGCGGATCACTGAACCTAAGGTCTCTAGAATTCGGGTCGCACGATTCAGGCCGGGTCCAGTTAACCGGGTAGGGTTTTGGGCGTATTGGGCCAGGTTTGGGCTGTTTTTGCATGTGGGCTTTATTTCAAAAAATTTAGGCCAAGCTGGGCCTGCCCATCAGGCTGGGCCTGCACATCAGGCCTAGCTTGCCTGGTTTTGCTAGTTTGGGTCCCGCGGCAGTTTGGTCTGGGTTCGGGCCGAGCCTGTGCCCTTTTCATCAACTCTGTCGGACCCGACCCGGGATCCAACCTAGTTCATTTTAAATATATTATACTATTATAATATTAAAATAATATTTTAAAATAAAAAATTTAAAAAAATCAAAAAAAATATTAATAAAATTAAAAATTTTGAAAATCCAAAAAAATGTAGGTTTTGATTAGAAATGACCATGTATTGCTTTTATAGTATATTTAGGCCTTTGATTGCTCGTATATTGATTATATAGCATGTTTAATTTGCATATTTAATTATGTTTGTAGATGTTCAATTGCATATGTTCAATTTTACTGCAATTAGGATCTTGGTGGCTATGATCGTTATTTTAGTGATTGCACATTCGCATGATCACCTCACATATTAGTGGATAAGTATTAAATCAATCCAAACTACCTACCAAAAATCATTTTGTTAAAATGAATAAGATTAGGTACCGAAAGTGCACTAATTGGTTAATTAGTGTAATCAAGTCCCTGACCCTAGATTCTCTGGTTACGTAGGAAGTGGGGTATACTCTCATACCTCACTTGGTTTCTAGCCAACCCCAATAGGCTAGTGGCGACTCCTTTTTGCAAAATTCCTAAAAAAATACTCCAATGTCACGCGGGGTATGGGCTTGATAGAGCTCGCGCCTAATCATGGACCTTAAGCCCGTCCTTTAGTAATACCCCTAAACCTGTTCTCTCCCCCCGAGGGTAGGTCACAACAAGTATGAATATCCTTCAATACACAATACTTGCAATTTCCATCTCAATTGACATCTCTTGACCAAGCTCATCCACTTGAAATTTCGTGTAAAAGTGGTAATTTAACTTGGGAATCTAAGACTTAATGGAGAATTTTAAGAGCAATAGCCTAGCCTTTTTGACCTTCCCCTGCAGAATGCATATTTCCCACAATTGCAAATTTTCTTCATCTTTCTCACCGTGTCATGTCCGTTTGGACCATTTCTAAAATTCTGTACCTTTGGGCAATAACCCGCAGCTTCACCATTATGCTGTTAGCATCTATGGCTGACTTTCTCATCAGCTTTTCTTTCATGTTAATTATTTATTTTTCGGCAAAAAAGATAAGTAGAGCTTATTTGAGCGAACCTTTTGATTTACCTGGATGTCCAGCTGATGTTTTCTGCAATCTTTTTCTCCGCAAGAATTGTGAGATTGTCCTATTAAATTACTTTGTTCCTTTTTTCATATTCATTCCATTTAAGTTTTGCCATGATGCTGTCAACAGGAATCTACCTCAGAGATAAAAACATACAAAACTTCACTATTTGTTGTACTTTGGCATAGAAAATTGGATGGCCGGTAGGTTTATGTGCATTTTCCTTTGCTGGGATGAGTAATAACTTCAGCTGGTACCAAAATCAGTTCTAATATGTGAAGAGCTAACTATGCAGCTTATAAATAGGCCTTCTTAATAGTTTTTTTTTGTAAAATTTCCCTGTTGTCACCCCCTTTAAAGTTCGATGAACAGTGAAGCATTTTTTGTCCATTTATAAATCAGGAAACCACTTAATTATTTAACACCTTATTTTCTGTGGTTGTATCCTCTCACAGCTCAAAAAAAGATTGCAGAATTTTCTCTACCGCGAGACCTTGCTCAGTCTGAGGTCAGGACTTGCATCGATTGGTTGTGGATCACAAACCTTCGACTGCACTGGTAATTCTACTTTGTTAGATTCCTTGATGTATTTGCCGTCCTCAACTTATAACACTAATTATTCCTCAATGAATCGTCTGTTCATTTAATACTTTAGGTGGATGCTGATAAAGCAAATCTCCCATGATACAGCAATCTTCTACAATCTATGCCAATCCCATTGATTGAGCCGATCTTCCATGATTTGTGGCAATTCCATCGATAGAGTAAATCTTTCACAATCTGTGCTGATACTATCACTGATACTATAGATTGTTATCTTTGTAATATCTTTTTAATTGTGTTTTTCCTACTCATGTACATATTATAAATATAATACAAATCTTCACACCAATTGTGTGTACGATCAAACTCAAATTCGTACTCTTTCAAATGCATGCAGTGATTACCCTAAACTTCGCGTGTGAGGTTCATGGGAACTCAAGAGCCCGATTTTAGATACTCAATACTGAGCAGATAATGAGTATGCGGATGTTGGTATCATAACATTTGATTCAATTCAACATTCAGATCAACACAGTAGGAGTGATTCAGATGGGCATATGATCCACATTCCCGACTTCGAAGAGAACTCTTTACTCTCGGACCCCTCTTCATGGTTCTCAATTCGGATATCTCACTCCAGGCGAAATAGCATATGTCCAAAGGACATTGGAGAATACAATGATGAAAATTCCAAGGAATTTTGCAGAGAAGTACGCTGCACCGAGATGGAAAAGCCAGACTTGAACTGCCATGGCAATAGTGGTATGTCATCAGTGGAGGAGAAGGAACGCATCTCATACTACATTGCGGTTGAAGAAAAAGGGAAATTGGGATCACCAACTGTGGCACCCCTCGACACGGCCCCCGATCCGCTAGGATCACCACAGCCTACTTACCTATTACTTGTCCTAATAACATTTCACTCTGATACCATTTCAATTGCAGCGGGTCCATAAAATCTGGGGGTTCACATTTTTTTTTTTTTTGATCGGTCCCAATGCAGATGATATAACGAAAGCATACTTATCATCTCCCTAACCAATACACATCCAAACAATACAATGCAATACACACCAACTACAAACTTTCATATATATATGCATCTTAAGGCTGGATCACTTTTATTTACATACTAAGATGGATTTCACAAGTCGGTATGACAAAAGAGCCAAGACTATAACTAAGCTCGACTAAGCTCAAAAAGAACCCAACTATACATCAAACATGAACATCTATCCATCAGCTAATGTCGGCCATCCCAAAAAGTGACAACCTTCACCAGTCACACGCTCTTATCACACCCATCCCGGTGCATCGGCCAGCGGTGGCGGCAGCATCCCCATCATCCTCCCATCTCGACGAACATGGACAGACAAAAACTCTTGTACTACAGGGCCATCAGGCAAGCCCACGCCGTACATGACCAAAACACAGAGGCGAATAAACACCAAACCATGAACACCGAAGCAAGGGTGCTCCGTGCACTCGACCTCGACATCAGACGATAATCCATAAAACATACCACGCGTGACAGGTGATATCAGCATCTCTCAATCTGAAATGTTAGTCCCCAAAGGGGTGAGTACAACCACTCAGCAGTAAAGATCCACCAAATTACACAATGCAACAAGCAAGACAATCAAGATATCATGAGTAAAACACATATCATCCATGCATTCGAGCATACCTCACCTTATAGCCATGCATATATCACCATGTACGTATACTTATATCATCAAGCAGCCATGCATATATCACCATGCAACATGCATATACCACCATGCACTTCATGCTTGCATTCCCATGAGGTTCATCCCATGCCATATGCACACATCCATGCGCATGATTCAATTCTCGATCTTTGTCTTTCAATTAGATTACATCATTTTTCTTCCCAGGGATCAATGTTTGCATCCCTCAATTTATCGCTCGTATCCAACCTGGCATCGCGAGGAACCTCTGGCACACACCTCTGGGCATCCCAACATTCCCGGGGCATCCGGCGCACACACTCCGGGCATCCCAATACTCCCGGGGCATCGTCGGCTCACACCTCCAACAGTATCATCATTTTCATAATTTATATTCACATATGTATCTCAATTTCAATATGGCGTTTGATGCAACAATATCAAAGGTCTCAACCAGCTTTTGATGTCATATAACATGCCATATGTCACCACATATGCAACATAATCAACCACTCAAGACATTATATCACATGGAGCAATTTCATTTATTTTTGAAAATGCAGCAAATTTTCGGATAAAAACATATTGCACTCATTTGGTCATAATTCTTGGAAAATTATTAAACAGCCTTAATAAATTCTAAAAAATCGACATGATCTAGAGGAAAATATTCCGTGAAGAACACCATATCAAAAGAATATCATACAATTCAGTACAATCCACGCATCACAGTCTTTATAATTTCAGAATATTGCCATACACAGTTTCATTCATAAATTCGGTAAAAATCCTAAATCAGCTCCAAAAATTCTGAAATTTTTATATGTTATATAAAAAGTTCATAAGTAAATATTTCATGAAGAACTAGAAATATAATTCGTGATAATTTAAAAGTTATAACAACCATAACCGTCCATAACCCTCGGCACCGAATTCCAGTTCTAACCGTTTCGGATAAAGATTGTTTCACCAACTTAAACTCATCCATTTCCTCTAAAATTTTAGTATGTTACTCCTTAATATGTAATCTTCAAATTTTATTCAAAACACGAGACCAAATTTCAACCGGAAAATTTTATAAAATTCACAAAATCACACTAGGTCAGCATTACGATTTCCAGATCTAACTTCTTCATAGAAGAATAGTTTCACCGGTCTATACTTGTTTATTTCTTCTGAAATTTTGATATGTTACTCTTCAAGAAGTCCTTTACAACTTTCATCAAGAAGTCGAAGTCAAATTCTCACTAGAACATCGCATGCAACTCACGAAATCATCAAAGGTCGGACTGTTTTTCCAGAAACAGAACACTAGGCTAGAACACAACACTTATAGCTTCGAAATTTCACACTTCATCCACATTCGAAATCCGCCATTCATCACTCACTTAACACAGCAAGCAAAGGGTAGATTAATGGACTCTACTTGCCTCTAATCCGAGCACAACACAGCAAGCAAAGACGGTAGGGCAAGGCGGGACTCGGCAGCTCGACGGCGGCGACGAACGGCAGCAAACGGCCTCCCTCTTCCCCTTCTTCTCTAGCATGCTCACTCTCCCTCTCTCAATTTCACTCTCTCTCTCTCTCGGTAACCCTCTCTCTCAATCCGCCCACTCTCCCTCTCTTTCTTTCCCCTTCATCATTTGCAATCATTTGGTTTGCATGGCTAATGCTACTTGGCTCTAGGGGAAAGACACTTGGCATTTTTCCCATGCACATGATGGGCTAGAAGATGGGCCGGGCCTACTCCCCTTGGTCAACGGCAGCTCCTTTCCTTTGGGCTTCGCGAGCCAGGCCAAAAGGGCCGAATGGTGGGGCTCGTCTTGGGCCTAAAAATTCAACCCACTCTTCTCTAATTTTTCCCATTTAATTATCACCTAATTACCCATCATATAATTACCTAATTACACTTATTCACTTGGCCATAAAACTTGCAACATAAATAAATTCCAACCTATAAATCACATAGCCAAGAATAGAATTTTCTTTTCTATCAAATAATTATCCATTAAAAAGTTTGGCCTTAATCTTATTGCAAATCATGGATCAAAGCACATCTAAAGATTGACATGAAATTCTAGGATGCCACACCAACTTTGGAGGAAACTAGACAGTTAGACACTTTCAAGATTTTGTAGAACCTTCTCTTGAAAAAGCATATTCAATGATGCAGGAGAAAGAGTTACCTACATCCAGAAGTTTCAAGCTAGTTAGAAGTAAAAGTTGTGAGTCAGGCCTCACAAATATTTCATTTTCAATTGAGGAGATGGAGATAAACCATAGCCCGCCTCCGCTTCGATGCGAAAAAGAATGTCCTAGAAGACCTGAGGGATGTCAGAGAAAGTTTCCTCCATTGAAGTTTGGTTCCAAAGAAAATTTGTCCGGTAGTGGTAGTCATAATTCACTGGAGCATTCTTTGGATATGAGCTTCAAGCAGAGATAAGTCGGACAGTTGAGAAATGTGACAGCAGTATGGATTCCGCTTCCGAAATAGAGGAGTCCATTGCTCAGCAGGAGGATCAACCCGGTTAGGATGGGGTGAGCTTTGTTCCCTGCCTTTTCTTTGTTCCTTTTGTCAGAGACATATTGAGCTATATAATGAACGATGGATTAATTATTTTGGAGGACCTTACAAATTTTTATTTTCTCTACTGGAATTAAATATAACACAGGAGTTGTTATGCTTTTCCCATATCTGATTCAAATATTTGGGCTTGACACCCGATGATTCAAGTGGATGGGAGTTAATAGGGGTTGGCCCGCGTGTATCAGACCGGGCTTCTTTTACATTGTTTTGAAAACTTACAACGGACAGGGTACAGAAGCCATGGCTTTCAGGTGTTTAAAGTTTGTTAAATGTTATAATTTTGAAAATTTTGATTCGTCTAAAGATTGTTTTCTGTCTACAAATATATGATGACCGATAAAGTGATATTGCCCAGCTATGGTATCAGAGTCTTGTCATACGTAAATGTGGACATGCAAGTAAGTTTGGATTACCGCTCACTTGAACATAAAATGCTTTGAAATTTGGAGAACGATCTGAGTGTTTGGTTACTACCTTTAGATATGGATGCTTTGTCAACATACACACAATTTGCTCAGTGGGGACTCTTTTGATTGACAGGTACATGATATAAAACCAGATGTGATTGCACCTACTAAACACGTTAAGGATGTTGGCTTGGATCCAATCGAAGATGATACAGAAGGTTCTTTGGAATGGCTTTCACACTTCAAAAACTTGCGGAAGGAGATTGTCAAATTGTGGAAGGAATGCAATGTCTCATTAGTTCACAGGAGCTACTTTTTCCTACTGTTTAAAGGTGATCCGACGGATTCTATCTACACGGAGGTAGAGCCCAGGAGGTTGTTGTTTATTAGGGATAAATCTGCCCATTGTAATCAAGCTCTGGAGGATGGTCAGACCTTGACTGCAGCTTCGAGGTACTGAATTCAAATTATATGAAACACTCGCTGCTTTTGTTAAATTCACAGTAGGAACATATTGGGTCGGGGATTTTATTGTGCTGAGAAGCATACAAGATCTTCGTCGTGAGAGGTAGATGCTTACCAAGCAGTTGCAAAAGAAGCTCACCAGGAAAGATAGAGAGATGCTCTTCCAAACTTGGGTGATCGGTTTGAATACAAAGCATAGAAGTTTACAGTTAGCCCACCGCTTGTGGTCCGACACAGAAGATATGGACCATGTGGCCGAGAGTGCCAAAATTGTTGCAAAGCTTGTTGGTTTTGTTCAGCTAGAGGAAGCTTCCAAGGAGATGTTTGGCCTCAACTTTACTCCTTGGCGATCAAGCACAAAACTTCGTAAGTGGAAAAGCACTATGATGTCTTTCTTGTGAAGCTTTGTTTTGGATGCTATTACTTTTGCGAAATGGTGACAAAATCGGTCCTCCAACTGTCTGAGATGGTATGAATTCCTTTTAACTGGTTATATATGTAATTTAGATGCAGGTCATTGTACAAAAGCTTTGTAATATACTCATGAACAAATGAGGGCTTGTAGGTCCTTTCTCCGGTCCTGGCTCTTTAACATATGTATTGGCGCATGATTGATGTTAATTGGACTAATATAATAACGTTTCTATTTCTTCCATCCTCTTAGATGTTTTTTATTTAAAAGCTTGTAGCTGATTAAATTAGTGATTTAACTAAAGACTCGTGGCATCAGCTTGTTGATTGTGACTCCTCAACTTCATTAAGCCATTTTTTAGCTCTCGTGGTTTTCCTTACCTCATTGGATTGAGTGTATGCAAACTAAGACTAAAGAAAGAGTATCTTGTAATGGTTGAATGGCATCATCCCAGTAATCACACAAGATAGTAGTTACATGAAATTATTTGTTTGCACACTTAGAGAGAGAGAGAGAAGGGCGCGGGAAGGGGGGGTGGAGGGTGTTGTTGACGAGGTGGAAGAATGGGACATATACATATGTTCAACTTGAAATATCATTGTAGTGGCTTATGTTGAAGGAAGAGCGTCCCCGTCATCGTCAGGAGGGACTGTAGGAAACAAGAAACCACCAAGTGAGCAAGCTTTACACACGCCCAAAGCTTTCCTAATAATACTCCTACCAATGAAAAGGAAAGCAACACCGTAGATTGTTATATGCTTTTTTTCTTAAAATATGATGTGATATGTATCTATTCTTCAGCAATTTGTATGTAAGCTATGTGAAAGGCTCGCTAGACATGTGTCGGCTATGAGCAGTAAGGTTGGTTCCAAAGGTTAATTTTGGATTCAACATTGGGTTATATAAAGATCAAATGATGTTGCCCACATGATTTGGTATTGTGATAGTGACAAGAAAAAAGTGTAAATGTAGACTAGTTTTAAAAAAGCTATGTGACCGATTACAGTGTTGGGACTGTATGAAAATATGATTTCTTCCATAAAACTCGCCGTGGACTTATATAGAGGCTTGATATGCATTGATTTGATATAGTGGAATGAGTCAACAAAATACTTACTTGATAAGGATCCCAATTGTTCGTTATAACCACTAATAAATAATTGTTGAAATTATCAATTCTATAAAAATCCATCATCATGTGTATAAATCATTTATCAGATTCAATATTATTATTCTATACCTGTTAGTCATCATCCGTAGGTTCATCCGTCTTGATCTCTTTCTCATCCGTCTTGTTCTCTTTTATCTTGTACAGATTCCGTCTCTCCTTTTATGTGGTCGAGGTGGTCAACCAAACCCTGAGCATCCTCTTTGAATACCACGTAGATATTTTCTAGTTCCTTGCACTCATTGATCCCTTCGACGTCTTTCATCTTATCGAGGTGCCTAAACTCAAGTTCTTGGAGATGGAGCATTGCTCCTTTTTTAATAATCACCTTCTCAAGCAGAGGCAGCTTCCAAATCTTCAAGATCTTTAGACTCGGAAATCCATCATTGGCAAACGTCAGACGAGTGCCTCGGAAGGAATTGGCCAAGAGTTTGAGTGTCCTGAGGTTCCTCAGGAGACCACCCAACTCGGGCATCATGTTTGCTTCCACTTTCGAACCCGACAGAGTCAAAACCCTGAGCGAGACCGGCAAGAGCTGGGTCCAGTTGGGTTTGTTGAGTTGGCCCAGCAAGTAAAGCTCCAACAGGTCGTGATGCTGTTCAGCCAACGACAGTTCTGGTAACGGGCCTATCTGCGATTTCGCGGGCTTGGCTTTTTTCGGGGGCTTGTCGTCTTTCCTGGCTTCATCCGCGCCTTTGGCTTTCACGGTTTGGGCTCCTCCCGTGGTGTGGGCTTCTCCAACGGTTTGGGCTTCTCCCACGGCCTTGGCTTCATTAGCGCCTTCGGCTTTCGCGGTTTGGGCTTCTCCCATGGCCTTGGCATCTTCCGCGGACTGGTCTTCTTTCATAGCTTCTTCCACGAGCTTGGCTTCTTGGATCACCCCCAAGGTCAAGGACTGGAGATTGGTGAGCCCGAAGCTAATCCAATCAGCTACTGTTTTCCCTGGGGAGCCGGTGGTGTCGTTATCCGAGTGTTGCAAGAAAAGCTTGAGCGTGGTGAGCGTGGTCAACCAGTTAACGTGGCCTGTCATCAGGTTCTCCTTCACTTCACCGATGACCAGCCCGCTTAAGGTCTGGAGTTTAGTCAAGGCCATAACATTGTCACCACAAGCCTTGAGGATATTCTTCAAGTCAACGTAGAACCAGTTGAGATGCAGGTGCCTCAAGTTCCTCGCCTTCCACAAGGAACTCGGCAGGGAAGTGATGTTGGTGTGCTTCATGTCGAGAGTCTCGAGATGGTGCAGGTCTGCAACGTCACTTGGGATCGAGTCCAACACTGTGGATCTCAATCCTAGGTACCTTAGGAGCACCAGCTTGTGGAGCACACCTTGCAAGGATGGCTTATACACACCCTCCAAATCTAGCACCCTTAGCAAGCTATAGTCAGCCTTAGAAGTCATCTTCCCAAGAAACATGCTGATGTCTTTGGTGAGCAGGCCTCTTCTCTTGTAGAATGACAGAAATGAGCGGACGTGGCCAAGGTTCAGATCACAGTAGCTGCCGCTGCGGTCGTCTCTGACTATGTTCGTGTGCTCTGCAAGCCACCGAATCTTGCTTCTTTCTTGCAGTTGGGCCGGCAGCTGTTGTTGCTGCCTGGTTGGATCACGGTCGTTCCTACCTTTTGACTTGCTGGTGTCATGTACGTGGAGGAACCCCATGCTCATGGCGATCGGGCATATCATGTCATACAGAGAGGTGAGCATTTGGCAAGCTTTGGGGGATCCATCCGCCCTCCAGCTCACCACATCGATCACATTCCTGTCCACAAGCTCCAGAATGAATGTCTCTCCCACGTCCTCGGGCGTCCTTGTCGGTTTCCTTTCTACGTCGTAACAATGCGAATCCAATAAGCCCTCAGCCAACCACAGCCTCACTAGCCTTCTTGTCCGAATAGGGAATGCTATGGGGAACAAAGCCATGTAGATGAAGCACGGTTTTAGATAGACCGGCAATTTATGGCAACTCAATTGTAGTATATCTAACATTGTCATCGCAGGACCCTCTTTTGCCAACGCTGCACGATCATGCTCTCCAGCATTGGACAGAAACCCGCCCAGTAAGGATATATGGAGGGGCAAGCCATGACACATGTTTAGGATATCCTTCTTCTTCTCCTCTGAGAGTGTCTGACCATCGGATACTCTATGCAACTTCCAAGCAAGCATCTTCTCGCTTTCTTCGCCGTTCAATTCTTCTAGTTCGATCGGCTGCGTCCCATGACTCATGTACGTGGCTATCGATTCGGCCCGAGTTGTGGTAATTATGCGGCTTTCCGGAGCAGGCGGGGTGCTCCTCCATAACTCATGCAAGATTTCCCGCCAGTCAGACAGCTGCACGTCATCCAACACAATGAGGAATTTCTTTGTCTTGAGCAATTTCTGGAACAGCTTTGTCCTTATCTCCATGATATTCATGTCCATCACGTCCCCTGCTAGCTTATCGACTTGCTTCAGAATCTGCAACAGGAACTCCCGCTTGTCCATGCTAGGCCAGACGTGGACCCAAGCGCGGCACTCATAGCCCATGTACTTCGCTTGGCTGTAGGCCCATCTCGCGAGGAACGTCTTGCCAATTCCTTGGTCGCCCCAAATCCCAATCTCTGTGTACTGTCCTGCCTTCATCCGCTCCATTAAATCCTTCTTCTCTTTCTCGTGGCATGAGAAGTTAGTAGGCGCTTGCCGATCCCAGAAACTAGTCAGCCTCGCGAATTTTTTGCCTTGCCATGGAACACTTGCAAGGGAGGAGGAACTAGAAAGTTTCTTTTTCCCCTTGCCCTCGGCCTCCTCCTTCAAGAACTTCTCATCGCACAACTCCTCCATCTTTTTCACCAGATTGGACAAGTCCCTCCCCAGCTTGTACTTGGAGATGAGCGCAGCGAGTGGCCTTGCGGCCATGCGGAGGGCCTCATGCTTCTCGCGTGCCTCTCTGAGGTGGAACTTGTCGATGAATTCCTCAGCATTGCACATTGCTCGGAGGAGCCGCCCCGACCACTCGGTGGGTTTGGACGGTCTGAATTGAGTGGAAAAGAACTCTTGGATCCTGGCCAGCTTCGCCATGGCATCCTCCGCGCGGGTTCGCATCGGGATGCATTCCACGCACACTGGGTGACGGAGCAAGATATCTAGTTTCTGCAAGACGATCTGGGCGGCAGCTTCATCGACTATCATGCAGCTTTTCGTGTCAGAAGCAGCCATGGCTAATCAATATGTTTGTTTCGAGCAAGGTCGTGTGGGTGCGTCTGTTGGGCTTGTTTGCTTGGATTGAACAAATTTGTGAGGACATATTATTCTCTCTCTATGTATATATTCTTTATTCTTCTACGCTTTTTTTGGCGTGGCCTCTCCTATCTACTACAAGAAGCTTTGTTTAATTCTTTGCTTGTGCGATGTCCGACCGTGAGACAAGACAGAGTATCTCTCACAGTGTTTATGATAAAAGACAAAACTAATCGAGTAAAGTTCTTTGCTTTTAATATAACAATCTTGCCAATGTATCTTACTATTCCTTACTTTGCTCTGATACGTACAGATAATCAATTCATTTATTTCTGTCGAACTAGAAGTTGGAGAGACAATGAAAGTGGCCTATCAAGAATTTAATTTTTGTGATAGAATTCCACCCACCTTCAGAATCTAACACAAATGAGAACATTCGTGGCCTTATCTTATCCAATATAGAATAATAAAATCAGTTCAGAGAAAATCATTAATATTCTTCTAGATTTCCGCAATTAAGGACTTGGCTTTCAAATTACTGGAGATATTACTTGTTTCAATTATGCAATTTACAAATTTAGGATTAAACTGCATCTCAAATGTCAATTATATCTTCATCACGTTAAAAGGAAGAAGTGAAGTCTATCCTTATGCACACATTATCAACTTGTCCATATAAGAACACTTACTCAATATATCTTATAATATCAATATCCACTTCGCATGTCGTGCTCATATAAAATACGTCAATATTATGTCGTCATCATATACTAGATATTACATGGTAGGAACGATGCCGTGTCAGGTGTGTAGGGGGAAGTGCTAAAAAAGTCCTAGACCTTTTGGTTTTGTGCCGATTTAGTCCTAAACATTTTTTGGTGCCGATTTAGTCCTAAACATTTTTATGTTGTGCCAATTTAGTCCTTTCCGGCCAAAATTGACCGAATTTTGCTGACTAGACGCCGGCCGGCTAATGTGGCCTAATCGGCGTTGACGTGGACAACTTTTTAATAATATTTTAATTTTTTTGATTTTTTTGATTTTTTTCTTTTTCTTTTTTCTTCTCATCTTCTTCCTCCAGCTGGTCACCGGAGCTCGGCGACGGGCCAGCCGGCAAGGTCCACCTCGCCGGTGGCCACGAGGGCGGCCTCGTGCCGGGCGGCGAGGCTGCCCTCGAGGCTTGGGCGGTGAGGCTTGCCCTTGTCAGATCTAGCGAGGCTCGAGCCTCACCCATGGCTCGCGAGGGCGAGCCCCGCCAGTTCGGCCTCGCCGCCCAGGCCTCGCCACCCGACGAGGCCGCCCTCGCCACCACTGGCGAGGTGGCCGGCGAGGTCAACCTCGACCTCGTCGGCCGTCGCCTTTGGCTGGTTGCCGAGCTCTGGCGACCGGCCGGAGGAAGAAGATGAGAAGAAAAAAGAAAAATTAAAAATTAAAAATTAAAAATAAAGAAAAAATTAAAAATAAAGAAAAAATTAAAAATAAAATATTATTAAAATATTATTAAAAATTGTCCACGTCGGCGCCGATCGGGCCATGTCGGCCGACCGCGTCTAGTCAACAAAATCTGGCCAATTTTGGCCGGAAATGACTAAATTGGCACAACATAAAAAGGTTTAGGACTAAATCGGCACAAGATCAAAAGATTTAGGACTTTTTTGGCACTTTTCCCAGTGTGTAGGGGTGTGTGCTCTTTTTTATGACTGTGTTTTATATTTTGGTTCATTTTTTCTGTGCTTTTCTCCAAACAGGCGCCTCTCCTCCGGATGGATTCTTGACTAAGCCAAATCTTGACCGAGGGACAAGAAAGTACCCGGTGCTTTTTGTCATTGGTAGGTTAAATAATTGATAAGCCAATTGCCAAAGTTTGGAATCGAAGACACAAGAATTAAAGAGGGGACAGTAGGTTTGGACTAAAAAATGAGATGAGTTCGCACGATTGATAATATTAGTGATGTGATGAATTGTTAATTAGTATTGATCACAATCCACTTATTTCACTGTTAACTTGTAGCCTATCACATTACACAGTATGCTCATTGCAAAAACTTCAAATTTTAAAGCAATAAAAAAGTGAAAACGGTGGTATACGGAATTTATAAGAACCAGCCCTTTTTCTTCCCTCAAGCTAACTATGATGCTCAGTCATTCTTTGCTTGGAGATGTCTTATGGGTATAACATGCCTTCTCTATCCTCAGTCATTCCTTGCTTGGAGATGTCTTATGGGTATAGGATGCCACTGTATCCTTACACAGCACGGTTGGAATATCGATGCCGTTCCTCAAAATCCCCACACCTCAGCCGGACATTATAGTAAGAGTACCCGGTAAAGAAGATATAGTCTTTTGCTCGGTATCTTCCTAACAATCCAATCGCACGTCACTATAGATTTTAGATGGCTATTCAGTTATCAAAACATAATGAAATCAATTAACAGAGACAGTGCTACGTAGCATGGGGCCATCAAATGAATGGATTAATTTATGTCAAAAATAGTTCGACCCAAAATGACCTATTTAACTCTTTTGATTCATTTATATGCAATACAAGTTTACTCCACCCAACTCGTATCCAACCATACCCACCTTAACCCTTTTACTGAAATACTTTCAAATTTAATCCAACCTATGGAAATCCATATTCGTCTAGCTAACTTACCTTAAGTTCTTCATGTGTTATGTTATTTTGATACAATCACTATTTTCACTGTAAGATACTAAAGAAATGGTTTTCAACATTGTATGAAATTTTCAATTTTTGTATTGATTCACAATGAAAATTAAGAGAAAATTAGTACTTAGTAGTGAATTAATAAAATCAAAGCAACAAATAATATGAAGAAATTGAAATTTCAATTAAATTGAATGTAAGATCTTGAAGAAGATGATTTATATTGACTATGGATTGCAATAACAAGAACTAAGATTAGAATGTTACATAAAAATAATAATATCGAATGCAACCAAGGAAAGATATATTCTAGTGACTAACAAACGAAACTTACAAGATTAATAAAAATAAAAAACAATGGGAAAAAAAAGAAGCCACCTTGATAATTTTAATAAAGGTGAAGTTGGCCCCATCTTGTAGGCCGACTAAAACTTTTCTGTACTTGGAAAAGTCCGAGAAGTCGAGGGTGAAGAGTCACAAAGAAGGGTGGGTTTTGGGTAAATTGTGGACCCATAAAACATCCATATTTTTTTGGGGGTTTTGCCATTGTAAGCCGATTCATATCCCATTTTCTTGATCAAAATCAACTCATATAATGGCCCGTCCTTCATATATGGGTTAAGTTTGACAAGTCTAAGGTAGCTTAAACTAGACAGCAAAGAGCAAGACGATCCTCTTGTATCATTTTATCTATCTGTTAGTATTCAAGGGACCTTCTCATCATCTCCGGTAAATGGCTAAGATCCCAATTCAATATAGAATGGCACATGAGAGAGCAAGCCCTACTGGTCTATAAAAAATTCATCATATCATTGAGTTAATTATTTTCTCTTTCATGATAAATCCTTTATGAATGTATAACTTCAACAGGAGGATATTTGAAAGCTCGGAATGTCAATTAATTTTGCAAGAGTCCCATTCTTTCCCAATGCTCATTAACCAATACAAGTTCTTTTGGATCTTATAATAGATGGAAATCCGCTCCGGTCTTCAACTTCGTGAAGGAGACATGCCTGCACCGACACGAACACAAACACAAAGTTCTTCAATGAAAAGGACGATCATTTGAAAGCCCACACAAAGGGACCACAACCAAAATGACCAGATTGGGATCTTGTCGGATTGATCTCGCATTGGGAAGCCTATCAATAGATCAAACGACAGAACCAGATTTCCAATTACTGCATTCCCATCAGAAAATTTCCCCTTGCTTTTCCTATCAATTCTCAAACACAAAAGGGTTGGTCCATTCTCTTTCTTGTGCACAACATATTGCACTATTCAGAATTTAATTAGATAGAAAGAAAGTAAACATACAGGCTTCAACTCATCTGAAGCTCATTCAAACTTGAACAAGAAGGTAGCAACTTCAAATGAGGCAAACCCAAGGAAAATGAAAAAAAAAATCTAAATGTACTAATTGAAAGCGATTGAAGAGGGTAAGTTACAACAAATCCAACAGGCATGTGAGCTCATTGGTCTATCCAACAAGATAGATGTGAAGAACCTATTCCATCCTAAGAACATCTCAAACCCTTCACCCCTTGAAAAAAAGCAAAAATTTCACTAGTTTCGAGCTGTAAATGGGAAGCTTCAAACTTTGGAATTCTTCTTCGCACACTTTCGAATGACTGGAGAGGCCTCCTTAAATACTCCCTCCATGCATTTTCGACCATTGGAACTTTCCAAAGGAATTCTCCTAATCAACCCGTTGGACAGAATCAATCAAGGAGATCTCGAGCCGTTTGAAGATTGTGATGAAAGTCCGTCAATCCCAGTCACCCATACAATCAGGATCTTGGTTTCCATATGTAGATTCTTTCCAAATTAGCTTGTCTTCCGAGATGATTTGATGTATCTAAATTGATTCCAATAAAGATAACAATATCATAGGTGATATTGCCAACCAGAAAGCCATATATATCTTTTACAAACTGAACTCTCAAAGAAAGAAAGATAATCCTGAGTTTAATTAAGTCTTCATCATTCACTTGCGTTCAGTTTGGAATTTGCCAGAGTAGACAGACTTCTGTTATAAGATAGACTTTGACACAAAAGTCTGGCAATATTCAAAATAGAACTTAGATAAGTTTTGTTAGCTTTAAAACATCATATGAGTTTTCTCCAACAGATAAAACCCCCGGTTCTGGTACCTCCAACCCTGGGGCACCTTTTGATCCTCTACCTTACCATCAACAGTGAATCCCCAAGTGTAATGCTGGCATAGAAGGGGCCCCATGATGGGAAGGAGCGAGCCATTTACTATTTGAGTTAAAACTTCACCATATCAGAAGAAAACCACTCCAAATTAGAAAAAACATACGCTGCATTGGTATGGGTGTTGCATAGACTCCGGCATTATACCTTGCATCACCAAACATTCCTCGTAACTAGGAATGATCCGATCAAGTATTTGCTTGGTCGCCCGGCCTTAGTGGGAAAATTGGCCAAATGGCAAATCCTAATCTCAGAATTCGACATTCAAGTGATGTCACAAAAATCAGTTCAAGGTCGGGTGATTACTGATATGTTAGCAAATTGGCCTATGGAGATATGTGAGGATAATCGCCAGACAACCAGATTTCAGCAGTATAGAAAGACACATAGACCATGTTCTTTCAACGGAGTCGTAAAGTTATTAGGTTCCGATATCAGGGCAGTTTTGATATCCCCAAACATGCAACATTATCCTGTGGCTGCAAAATTGATATTTCCATGCACCAACAATATAGCCAAATACGAAGCATGCATCCTCGGCCTGCAGGCGGCTATTGGAATTAAAGTGACAAAACTAAAAGGGTTCGGCGACTCCTCCTTAATTATCCTACAGACTTTGGGTAAATGGAAGACAAAGACACCAAACTCGTGCCTTATCATGACTACTTGGAAGAATTGGTGGTAGAATTCCAGGATGTATCGTTTGAGTACCTACCTAGAGCTCATAATAAGTTCGCTGATGCACTAGCAACATTATCATCTATGTTGCAAGTAACGGAAGGGTTAGAGGTGGAACCTTTGAAGATCAAAGTCCTAGCAAAACAGGCCCATTGCATGGCTGTAACTGAAGAACCCGATGGGAAACCTTGGTATTATGATATTATGAAATACATTCAGAAGCAAAAGTTCCTTAAAGAAAGCACTCTCGCTGATCAAAAATACCTAATGAAAATGGCTTCGAAGTTTTTCGTCAGCGGTGAAAATTTGTATAAGAGATCTTATGACTCAGTCTTGTTGAGGTGTGTGGATACAACTGAAGCAACACGAATAATGCAATAAATATACGAGGGAGTATGTAGCCCTCACATGAATGGACGTATGTTAGCCAAGAAAATAATGAGATTGGGTTATTACTAGCTCCCCTTAGAGAGCAATTGTGCCCAATATGTGCAAAGCTATCATCATTGTCAGATTCACGGGGACAAGATAAATGTCCCTCCAACCGAACTGCACCAGTTATCTAAGCCGTGGCCATTTTCAATGTGGGGCATCAACGTAATTGGCCCAATCAATTCGAAGGCATCAAACGGGCACCGGTTCATCTTGGTTGCAATCAATTACTTCTCAAAATATATAGAGGCCGCATCCTATGCTAGTGTAACTGCACAAAGCGTTATGAAGTTCATTAGACGTGACATAATTGCCCGTTATGGCGTACCCGAAACTATCGTCACCAACAATGGGTCAAAGTTGAACAACAAATTGATCGACCAATTGTTTTCCAAGTTCAAAATCCATCATCCGAACTCGTCCCCCTACCACCCACAAATGAATGGAGCTACGGAGGCAACCAACAAGAACATCAAAAGAATCTTAGCCAAGACAGCTAAAAATTACCGTGATTGGCATGAGAGGTTGCCCTTCACACTAACAGCATATCGGACTTCGGTTTGAACTTCCACCGGGGCAACCCATTTTTCCCTAGTCTACGGCATAGAGGCAGTTTTACCTGTGAAAGTAGAAATCCCTTCCTTGCGGATTTTATCCCAGGCAAGATTGTCTGAGGAAGAATGGGCACAACAAAGGCTCGAGCAACTGAATATGATCGATGAGAAATGGCTGAAAGCCCTCTGTCATGGTCAGTGTTACCATAAGAGGGTAGCCCGGTCGTTCAATCAAAAGATGCGACCCAGTCACTTCAAGGTAAACGAGCTAGTCTTAAGAAAGACATTGCCAATCTTTCCAGAGCCTGGAGGTAAGTTTGCTCCAAACTACAAGAGTCCCTATGTGGTAAAGAAGCTCGGAGGAGCCTTGATCCTAACTAAAATGGATGGTTGGGAATTCTCCAAACCAGTCAATTCTGATGCTGTTAAAAAGTACTACCCTTGAAAGATGTCTATTGTCTGACATTGCCAAGCATTTCCCTATCAGAATTCTCCAAACCAGTCAATTCTAAGTGATGTATTTACACCATTATGAAAATGTATTTGGCCGATTCGACGAAGAAGAATGACAAGATAAAATGGTAATCACCAGCATTTGAGGAAGTACTAGAATTCAGGCAACAAACTTAACGGTTAATTTGGGCAAATCGATATTGGCCAAGCAAGTACATTAGAGTGACTCATATTGAATTCACCTAACTTGGTGTGAAAGGACGTCTCATCAAGGAACCAGTTCAGTTAAATGGAAAAACAAGCACTCCATGAACGCTACCAAGTTTGGGACCTGATGGTATGGGGAATGAAATGATCTAGAGACATCCAAATTTCAATCCTTGGAAACGGCATTTAATTGCCATGTGTAAAAACTATCCAAAAGTTTCGCCTCTCCTACAACTATAAAAACGAGAGAATAATTGACCTAACGAAACAAAGGATGTCGGGATTTGTGTCCTTCTCACACTTTAGGTCTATTCAACCATTAGCAAACTAATGAAGGATAATGTTGTATCACTTTCGATTATTCAAATCCTAAATGAGTTCATGACTAACATGTTCCCTCTTATCTATTGCAGGATCACCTGACCATCGAAGATGCATATAACAAGTCAATGAGAGACATATCAGACCCTAATAGGTTCTCCTAAGCAAAATGGCGTCCCAAGTAACCGTCAATGACGGAAATCCTTCAGGCCTCAATTCACGTTTAATTTTGGTCCCATTGTTTGATCCTTCTTGTGTCATCTCCCTATTTATTATGGACAATTCATCGACACCCATCTATGAATAACTTTCTTGATGTTCAGAATTTAACATATTTGTAAATACCATTATGTTAAATAAACAACCCTAAAGCCGTTAATAAGGTCTTTTTGAGTAAAAACCACTCATTTGTTTTGAGAGTACAAACTCCATCATATTTAAAATGTTGTATGCATTTTCCAAATGGATTTTGCATGATGATTTTGTCTGTCTAAATCATTGATTCCATTAAGGATTATCATAATATACAACTAAATTAAGAATACAAGATTGACCAAGCATGCTGGATGAGGCGAGTCGGGATGATGAAAGGTAAGCCATATCTTACACATAGTCCCATATCTATACACTTTTGAGATAAGTGCATAAAATTCCATGTCTGTAGGATAAAGAGTTCTCTCATGAATGGTACGATAACCTAAACAATGAGAGGCACTTTATTTCTCTATCCTAAACACTATAGGTTATCCATCGCTCACCCCTTTTTAGCCCCATACACTTGCAAAGTCTCTTTCATACCCCTGTCAAGAACCATCCCATACTGGAATAGATCGGAGGCGAAGCGGCATCATAAGATGAGAAAGGGGATAGAAATTTTCTTGCTCGCACTTGCATCAATCTTTGGGTGTCTTTATTGCATATTGAACACTCACGATAACTTAAGTATTTATTATACAACCCAATTGAGTCTGTAATTTCGCCTTCATATTGAGGCAAAGCAAGAATTATTGCCATTCAAGCAGCATAACCCAAAGCGTCAGCAAAAGATGAAGACTCAAGAGTCTAACAACAATGTTTTGCCAAAACTTGCCTAGGCCAGTTCCTCGGACAATAAAAATGAAAAACTAGGGACATGAAAAAGCAGTGTACCTGGTAAAAGTAAGGTCAATGCCCATTGATGAGAAAGTTGGAATAAAAAAATTAAGAGCATGAAAAAGTAGTGTGCCCGGTAAAAGCAAGGCTAATGCCCCCCAACAAAAAAATACAGCCATTTGTATTCCCAAGAAAGTACCTGTTGTGGTTCAATTAATAAAGCCTCTATCTGACAGTGAGAAGAAAGATCGGTGACAATGCCAAAGCAATCACCAATTCTCACCCTCTTAGACGTAAGCCAAGTCTACATTACATCCCCCTTGTAAAAGTCTCTTCATACTAGGGCACTTCAATTTGATAAAACTAGTACGAGCACCTAGAGGGGGGGTGAATAGATAATCAAAGAAGTTGTTACGAAACGTAACAAAGATAAATTGATCTTCAACGATTAAAAGACTGAAAGAGTGAAGACAGTAGATAGCAGTATATAATTGCGATGTAAAGTAAAGAGATTAGGGATAGAGAATCAAGACTCAAGGTTTATAATGGTTCAGCTTAGACCAAGCCTACGTCCACTCTCCCGCACTGACAGCCCACCGGCTGGATTTCACTAAGAAACAAAAAAGAATTTACAGTCTCACGTCCTTGATTCCACATTGTAGAAACTCTACTACACTTCCTCAAGGTCCCACAAATATAGTCTCTCTTTTGAATACAAATAGAGCGCAACGAATAAGATCGCAAAGAACAAAGAGCTTCAGACTTTAAAATTTTTCTATCGAGCACACTTGAACAATTTAAGCATCTTCCTTATATTCTCCTTCATGCCTTCATTACTGTTGGCACCTTCCAAAGGAGTTCTTCCAATAACCCGTTGGACAGAATCAATTAAAAAGATCTTGAGCTATTTAAGGAAAATAACGATAGCCCATCAATCATGCTCGCCCATACAATCAGGATTTAGGTTTCCATAAGTAGAACCTTCCAAGTATATTTTGCGGATCAATCGAATCTAAGTTACTCGAATTAATACGAATAACAGATCTTGGGATGCTAACTCCAGCCGTGAGATCTTCCTTAACCGCACGAATCAAAACCTTCAAGATATACTCTTATAATTCAATCGAATGAAACTTTTTCTTCATCGGTCTAGAAACTGTCAATGAGGGCAGACTTTGAATCTTGAATCTGGAGGTCTTCAGACTTGATGTTAGAGTCTTCAAGTCTTTAGACTAGACTAATGGAAATGTTTTGTCAACTTCAAAACAACTCGAGAAGTTTTCTCCAACACAATTCACGTAGGATTTCATATGTTTAAAAGCATCGCTTGAAGAAGTACGAGCAAGATTGCTCTATCTCTTTTCGCTGGGTTCTTCACTTGTAAACTCGGAGATGATTGTGTGGCATTTCGTCCATAAGCCTTGACCTTGATGGTCCCCTGTTGATAAGCCATTGACCAAGACTACATTACAGTGCCAGCGAAGACCTCTCATATTAGTAAAATCGTACTATTTGCGAGAATACTCAGACCGTTGCTGACATGATGACAGTGAGATAGTGTGGTCCTTATAAATCTTGCATCAATGGTCAAGATAAAACAACATTTTTCATTAGAGTGAGCGGAAAGTCTTTTTAGACTGAAAGCCCCTCATCTGGCATGTACAAGACATCTACATTCTAAATTAAGGTTGTCTTTCAAAATTTTCCCTAATGGAACTCAAATGATGCAAAATGGACAAAATCGTCACGCATGAATTACATTTAAAACTCATGAATTTACAACACATACAATCATTGCATACATATTGCAAGTTGTTCGTTAGCAGACATACTCTTAGAGATCAGAGATATCGCCAGGTTAGCATGTCCCCATCCTTATTTCCAAAACTTCGTGTTCGAATTGTCTTTGAGTACCCACCACGAGCCAGGTACTCCCTCTTATCGACACTCGACCTGTTCTAGTCATTCCCGGAGTATTGATACTTGCAGTTGTCCAAGTAGCCCATTGTCCCTAAGTACCGACCGTCGTCCGGGTACTCTCTTTATTGACACTCAACCCATTCAAGTTGTCTTCAGAGTTTAGATACTTGCGACTGTCCAGGTATCCCCCTGTTTTCGAGTGCCTGTCGCTACTCAAGTGCTCCCTCTTGTTGACACTCGACCTATTCGAGTTGTCTTCTGAGTTTGGATGCTTGCGACTATCCACGTATCCATTTGTCTTTGAGTATCAGCCACCATTCAAATACTCCCTATTATTGACACTTGGCTTGTTCAAGTTGTCTTCACAGTAAGGATGCTTATGACTATCCAAGTATCCCATCATCTTTAAGTACCTACCATTGTCTAAGTACTCTCATTTGACACTCAACTTGTTCGAGTTGTCCTCAGAGTATTGGATGCTTGCAACTATCCAGGTATCTCCTTGTCTTTAGGTACCTCTCCCTGTCTAAGTACTCTCTTATTAACAATCGACTTGTTCGAGTTGTCTTCAGAGTTTGGATGCTTGCGACTATCTATTACCTGCCACCGTCTAGGTATTCTAACCCTTTTGAGTGCCTACAACCATCCAGGTAAGCCTCGTACTACATTCAATATGTTATCAGAAGGTGGGAGACCTTCACGAATACTCGAGGTGCGTCCTTGCTATTCTAACTACCAAGAGGTGGGAAACCTTCACGAATATGCAAAACACGTCATTGATATTCCAACTGTCAAGAGGTGGGAGACCTTCACGAATATCACAGGTACGTCCTCAATATTCCATTTACCAAGAGGAGGGAGACCTTCACGAATATGCGAGGCATGTCCTCGATATTCCAATTACTAGGAGGTGGGAGACCTTCACAAATATGCAAGGCGCATCCTCGATATTCCAATTACTAGGAGGTGGGAGACCTTCACGAATATGCGAGGCGCGTCCTCGATATTCCAACTACCAAGAGGTGGGAGACCTTCACGAATATGCGAGGCACGTCCTCGATATTCCAACTACCAGGAGGTGGGAGACCTTCACGAATATGCGAGGCGTGTCCTCGATATTCCAACTACCAGGAGGTGGGAGACCTTCACGAGGCGCATCCTCGATATTCCAATTACTAGAAGGCGAGAGACCTTCACGAATATTATGGGTGAAGGACCTTCACGGATATCCCGGTACTCCTTCAACGCCTACGAACGTCCAAGCACCCTCCAGAGTTTAGTACTTGTGATCATCCAAGTACTTCTTCAATGCCTACGAATGTCCAGGCATCCTCCAGAGTTCATACTTATGATCATCAAAGTACCCATTCGATACCTACAAATGACTAGGTATCTTCCAAGGTTCATACTTGTGATCATCCAAGTACTTTTCAAAGCATGTGAATAACGAGGTACTCCTTTGATGCCTACAAAGGTTCAAATATCCTCCAGGTTAGTACTTGTGAATATCCAGGTACTCTTTCAATGCTTGTGAATGTCCAGGTATCTTCCCAAATAGATGCCCTAAGAAAGGTCGACGCATCCCCCGAGAAAAGTCAGGTAATCAACCAATGTCCTTGACAGAGATCGGGCACGCAACAAACAAATGCCCTGAGAAAGGTCGGCACATCCCCTAATGTGAATCGTTGCGGAAAGATCGTTCTATGAAGGCCCCGATGGTATGAATTGCAAACCTCGACCTCCAATCAAACCTATGATTGACAATCTCGATATGAACGTGACCTATTGACGAACGTGTGTCGACCAACCAACGTTATAGATACCACAAGCGAAAGAATTCGCTATCTCACTCGATAAGTCAAATCGACCATCACAAGGGAACCTTGATAAGGTCAAGTTCTCAAAAGAACAATAGAAGAGAACCTCTCAATTTTTTTTTTTTTTGTTCCTAAAAAATAAAAGCTATCTCCCAAGGAAATTCGGCAAATCCTTAATATAGGCTTTCTAGTTGCCACACAAACCCTAAAATCGGCCCTAGAAATCTAACGCGTCATATTCTAGAATATGCCTAAACAAGAAGATAATTTCTTTTTTCTTTTTTGACTTTGATCAAATATTTGGTGATCAGATAATCAAATTGCGCAAAGATTTCCAAGATTCTTCAAGATTTGATTCAAGGTCATCTTCATGCCAAATATTACGCCAATATTTGCAAGATTCTTCAAAATTTGGTCCAAGGTCATCTCCACACCAAAGATCATGAACCATGACGCCAACAGCTTGCCTGAATTGCTTGGCTCGCGCTTGAGTAATTGAGCCAGTAGGAATAGACAATGGGTCCCTAGCACCTCCTCCTTGATATGGCACGATGTCCACATTATTCCCTCCCCCGTGCAAAGGATTTGCCCTCAAATCATCACTGGCATCAAAAAGAGCCAAGTCAGAAACATTAAATGTAGCACTAACGTCATACTCACTTGGAAGATCAAGCTTGTAGGCGTTATTGTTAACTCTTTCCAACACCATGAATGGTCCATCCCCTCGCGGTAATAATTTAGAATGTCGTTGCTCAGGAAATCGCTACTTGCGCATATGAACCCAAACCTAATCGTCGGGTTCAAACACCACTTCCTTGCGCCATTTGTTGGCTTGCCTTGCATATTGTTTAGTCTTGCGCTCAATATTTGCGCGCGTCTTCTCATGCAACGCCTTGACAAATTCGGCTTTCTTTGCTCCATCTAAATCCACACGCACATCAAAAGGTAAAGGGGTTAAATCTAACAATTTAACAGATTAAAACCATAGACAACCTCAAATGGTGTAAATTTAGTAGTAGAATGCATGTTCCTATTATATGCAAACTCAACATGTGGTAGACAATCTTCCCAAGATTTTATATTATTTTTAATAATAGCATGCAACAATACTCCTAAAGTTCTATTAACTACCTCGGTTTGAGCATCGGTCTGTAGTTGACAAGTAGTAGAAAATAACAACCATGTTCCTAGTTTTTTCCACAGTGTTTTCCAAAATTAGCTAAGAAATTTAGAATCTCGATCTGAAACAATCGATCTAGGCATGCCATGCAAATGTACAACCTCCCTAAAGATCAAATCAGCAACATGAGATGCATCATCAATTTTATGACAAGGTACAAAATGGGCCATCTTTGAAAACCGATCAACAACCACATAAATAGAATCTCTACCATACTTAGACCTAGGCAATCCTAACACAAAATCCATGGATGTATACAAGCCATGTGGTTTAGTTGTAGACTTCAAATGCTTACAAGCAATGCATCTTCATAGACACATGTGACATCTTTCTTCCTATGTGGCCAATAAAAATGTTCATGTAGCACTTT
This sequence comes from Eucalyptus victrix, assembly GCA_016097545.1. Taxonomy (NCBI): domain Eukaryota; kingdom Viridiplantae; phylum Streptophyta; class Magnoliopsida; order Myrtales; family Myrtaceae; genus Eucalyptus; species Eucalyptus victrix. The sequence continues at coordinate 8,669,981 of CM027844.1, read as the reverse complement.
ATAAGTCTTATTAATGCCAAAATGCCCTATTAAATCACCACTATGCGCTTCTCGCACCAACAATTCACACAAAGAACACTTAGGCAAACATAGTTTGTTTTTATGAAAAAGATAACCTTCACACCTATATAATTTATCAATTGCCTATCAAGAATTTAATTTTAGTGATGAAAATTCAGCCTATCTTATGAATTTAACACTTTACCAACATGAGTGGTGTGAGATCAAATGAGAACATTCGTCGACTTATCTTGTCTAATATAGAATACTTAAATCAATTCAAAGAAAATCATTACTTTTCTTATGGACTTTGGCAATTAAGGAAATTGCTAGACATATTACATGTTTATAAGTTTTAGAATTCAATTACATGATATACAAATTTTATGATTCAATTGCATTTCATATATAAATTATGGGATAAGTACACTATCAGTGCCATGAGTTGTATACGGCGCTCACTTTGGTGCCAAAAGTTTATATCAGATCACTTAAGTGCCAAAAAGTTTTAAAAACGATCATCTTAGTGCCAACTCCGATCTTGTTGGCCAGAAATCCGACGTGGCACTTTTTTATTAATTTTTGAAGCTGATGTGGCTCGTCGAAGAGTACAGTCAGCATCCTAACACAAAAACGACGTCGTTTGGTGTCTCCCCCAATTCAAAACCCTAATTCTCCAGCTAATCGCCATCCTCGACAGCCCCCGCGCTCGGCGGCTGTGACCCCGACCCCAACCCCGACGATGGCCACTCGACGGCCACGGCTCCGACTCCGACCCCGACCCTGACAATGGCCACTCAGCGGCCGCGGCTCCGACCCCGACCCCAACCCTGACGATGGCCACTCAGTGGCCGTGGCTCCGACCCCGACCCCGACGATGGCCACTCAGCGGTCGCGGCTCCGACCCCGACCTTGACCCCAATCCCGACGATGGCCACTCTGCGGCCAAGTCGAAGGCCGTGATCTGGCCGGTGCTCGGGGAGGCCGCCGATGAGTGTGCCATCATTGATGTCTCCCTCTCCATCTCTAATCTCCCCGACGAGTGCCTGGCCTGCATCTTCCAGTACCTAGGCTCCGGGGACTAGGGATGGTGCTCCCTTGTGGCATCCCAAATTTAATGACAAGCCGTAAGGTGCGTTGAAGTTCCTAATTAGGTGATAGAATTTCTTTTGGCTTATGCCTTAGCCAATTTGTCTTTTAATTTGATGATTTGTGTATTTAAATTTATAGATTAATAATTGGCCATGAGATTTATAAATTTAATTCTTAATAAACAAAGTGTCCCAAGACTTTGGCCAAGATGAAATTTGAATTTGGAAATATTTATAGAAGGAATTTCAAAAAAAAAAAGGGGGGGGGAAAGAGGGTTATTTTTGGAATGGGCCTTGGACCCATTGGCCTAAAGCTTGGTGGGCCAAGCTAGTCGGCCCATTAGAGCCCAAGAGGAGGATTCGACCAGCCCAAAGGGAGTGGCCGGATGGGCCTAAGCCCAAGCCCAAGCGAAATTCAAATTAAAACCCAATATGACAAGTGGCAAATGGCAAGAGCATGCGTTGGTTAATCTTTAGGCAAAGCAATGATTGCTAATCATGGGATTAAAGGAGTATAAAAGGGATGAGGAGAGAGAGATGGCCGGTTCTTTGCTTCATTCAGCCGAGAAAGTGTGAGAGAGAGAGAGAGAGAGAGAGAGAGTTCGAGTGGAAGGGAGAAACCGAGAGGGAGAGGAGGCGGAGCCGAGGGGTGCGCCGTTCGTTCGCCATCCGATCGTCGCCGTTCGTCGTCGTGTGTCCATCCTAGAGGCAAGTGGAGTCCGTAAATTCTCTTGCATGTTTGTTGTGGTGTTTGTATGTTAGATTTTAGGTATGATTTGTGCGAAAAACCGAGGTAAGAGTTGGTTATTTGCAAACCGTGTGACTGTTCTTGTTCGGTTTTTTGGAGTCAGTAGCTTGTTCGAGTTTGCATGTATGTTTGGAGTTCGATTTTGGCTTTGTTGTCTTCATGAAAGTTGAATCTAACGTCTTGTACTATGACATACTAAAAATTCGTAGAAAACGATGGAGATTTGAGGGGTAAAAAGTTCTATTGTACAGAGACTTTAGATCTACGAAATTTTCACTGACCTCTTGTTGATTTCTTGATTGCATGTTGATTTCTGTTGGAGATCTCACTTTGTTGTCTTCTTGAAAGTTGTAGGTAACATCTTAAACTACAACATACTCAAATTTTAAGAGAAATGAACTAGTGTAGCCTAGTAAATCGGCTAGATCTTGGAGATGATTGATTCTGGTGAGATGTACCGAGATACCCGAGACTTCAAGGACTTAAATGGTGACCCTACTTTGGTTATTTGACCTAGATCTCTTCATGAAACTTGTAAAGGACACCTTGGTACATAACATACTCAAATTTCAGAGGAAACTAAAGAGAATAGATGGGTGAAATCTAAAAATTTCGGAGGTGTGTGTTCTGAACGAAGTGGTCGTGGTTCCAGAAGCTCCGTAGGGTTGTAGAAATTAATCTAAAAAGAATTTAGCTTAGAGTTCTTCATGAAAAGTGCACGAAAATGTGTTGGCTATCACCCTGTAAAATTTCGTAATTTTTTAAGGCCATATGAGTATTTTAATCGAATTATTTGGAAACTGTGCAAGTCTGGCCATTATTCGAATATAAGGTGCTATTTTGTGGAAATTGTGAAATTATGAGAAATTCAATTTGGCCATGAATTTTGAATGAAATTGTGATCCTATTGATTTTTTTAGTGATTGATTGAATATTATGATTTTGGGAAAATCATAGATATTAAATTTAATATTTATTTATGAAAATAAATAAATATATTAATATAATAAAATAATAATAAAATAGATTTTTATTTGGCCATAGATTCAACTTCATTTGTGTGGCACTTGTGTGATGAGGTCTTTGTACATGTGTTAAATTGAAATGCATATGTGATAAAGCTTTGGCATGTGTATGACATGTAAATTGAAATGCAAGTGTGATTTGTTTGATGCCATGCCAATTGCCATGTAATAATAAGATTAAAAAGGATGGTGAAAGTGGAAAACGATATGTGAGTAAGAGGATGTGGTGGAGGATGATGTCTGGTGGCCGAGTGGCATAATTCCAGAGATTCCCTGGGAGTTTCAGGATGCCCGGAATGTGGGGGGCCGGAAGTCCGGTTGTATCTTGGATACATGCCCGGAGGTTCCTTGCAACACCAGGATTGGGGTGCGGGATGCCTGGCTAGAAGGGTAAAGGCCGGAAGCCCTGTCGGAGGTTTCTGCCCGAAGGGAATGCCTCATGATGCTAGTTGAGATGCGAGATGCCCGGAATGTGGGGGCCGGAAGCCCGGTGGCCATGGGATGGCTGAGTTTGCCAAGAACCCTGTCGGAGGTTTCTGCCCGAAGGGTTGATGATGAGATTGATGATTTGAGAAATGGGTGATGTGGTGATCAAAATTGAAAGATAAAGATGATAATTAACTCATGACATGATGATGCAAGATGATGATGACATGTGATGTGATATGATGATTACCTATGATAATATATGCATGATGATGCATGATGATGATGACATGTGATGTGATATGATGATCACCTATGATAATATATGCATGATGATGCATGATGATGATGACATGTGATGTGATATGATGATCACCTATGATAATATATGCATGATGATGCACGAGGACGATGGCATGTGATGTGATATGATGATCACCTATGATAATATATGCATGATGATGCATGATGGTGATGTGTGATATGACATGATGATCATCCATGGTATGATATGCATGATGAAATGCATGATGATGATAATGATATATGATATGCCATGATGATGATGATATATATGATGTGATGATGCATGATACGCATGATTACAAGGTAAGTGATTCTTGCAACGTGTGATGATATGCATGATGCATTGGGATGTTATTGGATTTCCCTATCTACTGAGTGGTTGTACTCACCCCTTTTGGAGATAACATTTCAGATTAGCAAGTATGCCGCTACCTGCCGTCACGCGTGGTACGTTTTATGGTCTACCGTCTGATGTAGAGGTCGAGTGTGCGGAGATAGACTGTCCCTCTGTTCTCGGACTGACTTTCATCCGAGTGCGTTGTCTAGTAATGTACGATATAGGCCTGGTTGGGGGCCCTATCATTCAGGAGTTCATTTCTGTGCACGTTCTTCGAGATGGAGCTATGCGAGGGATGTTGCCGCCGCCACTGCCTAATGCACCGGGTTGGGTGTAAGACCTACGCGCGATGAGTAGGAGCTGAGTCTTTTGATGTAGATAATCGACACTTTTGATGGGGGGTTGTGCGCTTGATGTAGAGGGTTGATAGTTTCTTTTTGAGATTTTAGGCAGGACATGGCAGAGTCCTCGCTTTTCTTGTTTTGTATCGACCCAAGAAAGGAGGAGTCCCATCCTAAAAGAATATGTAAATAAAGTGTCGATGTTCGTTTATAAAATCCTGATGTCTAATTGGTGTGTATTGGTATCATGGTTAGTAAGGGGAGAGATGGAGATGTTTAATTTGCTTCCGCTATGAGTCGCACTGGGACCGCTTTAAAAAAAAAAATGCCTGTAATTAACAACGCTTGTTTTAAGTACAAGATAGAAAAGGGAATCAAGTGTAACACCGGCACTGGTGACGACCTGCGAAGGGTTCGGGGTGTCACATCCCTCGTGTACCGTCGAGGGCATCCGAACAGCGCTGAGCAACGGCGACCAAGCGAGTGACAGCGACCCAGCGACGGCAGAGGCCGAGCGAGCTAGGTCAGAAAAACCCTAATTTCAATCCCCAAATAAATAAATAAAAATTCCCCAAATGAGTTAAACGGCGTCGTTTTTGTGAGGCCATCCACGTAGGACAGCAAAACGATGTCGTTTGAAAACGACGTCGTTTTAAAGCAACTGGAACTTTTTTAAAAATATATATATAAAAGCCACGTAATTAATCTAGCCGGAATCTATCGCCGGTGGCACCAAAGTGATCGCTTTTTCTCCAATTTGGCACTTAAGTGATCCGACGGAAACTTTTGGCGCCAAAGTGAGCACCGTACACAACTTATGACACCGATAATGTACTTCCCCTTATAAGTTATAGCTTCAATACATTTAAAAGGAAGAAGTGAAGCATGTGCTTATACACGCATTATCAACTTGTCCATATAAAAACACTTGCTCAAAGAGAATATACCTGATAATACCGATATCCACATCAGATGCTCATGATAAATACATAAGTATCATGTCATTATCACGTATTATAATTATATATAATTATATATAAATATATATATTGTCAGGATCACACATTAGATATTACATGGTAAGAAGGTTGCCATTTACGTGTGTATGTGTTTTTTTATTTTTTTTTATTATGATTGAGTTTTATATATGTTCATTTTTTCTTTGCTTTTATTCAAACGGGTGCCTCTCCTCCGGATCGATTCTTGGCTAAGCCAAATCTTGACCAAGGGACAAGAAAGAATCCGGTGCTTTCGTGATTGGTATGTTAAACAATTAACAAGCCAATCCAGTTTTGGTAAAGTTCGGACTCAAAATGAGAAAATTAGAAAGGGGACACTATGTTCGGACTTGAAAATGACCCACTTATTTTATGTCTGCCACATCATTTAGCATGTCCACTTACTAAGATTATTACAACAGCGAGTCCAGCAAAAAATTTTAAATTTCATGGTAAAAAGTTAAAACAGCGGCATAAGGAATTTATGAGAACCAGCATTTTTCCTTCCCTCAAGCTAATCATGTTCCTCAGTCATTCTTTGTTTGGATATGTCTTATGGGGGTAGCAGATGCCCGTGCCTTTTCATGATCTTGTTTTCACCTTGTTCTTTCAATCGCACAGTTGGAATGTGGACGTCGCCATTCAAAATACTTGCACTTCAGCAGGATGTCAAGGTAAGAGCACCCGGTAAAAAAGATATAACCCTTCTGTTCGATATGTTCTAGACAATCCACCTGCACGTCACTACAGAGTTCAGATGGCAAATCAGTTGTCAAAACATAATTAAATCAATTAACATTGACGACAGTACGTAACTTAGGAACGTCAAATGAGTGGGTCAGGTCAAGTCATAAATGATCAACCCAAATTGACTTATTTAATCCGTTTTGACCTATTTATATGCAACACAGATTAAGTGGTTTGTACCTAACTCAAATCTGACCCATTTACTAAAATACCTCCATATTTAATCTAACCTATGAAAATCCATAGACACCTACTTAAGCCGCTTTAAACTCTTCATATATATATATATATATATATATATATATATATTTCGACTATAAGATATTTACGAATTTGCTTTCAACATTACATAAAATTTTCAATTTTTGTGTTGATTCACAATGAAGAAAAAGAAAAAGTTAGCACTTCGTAGTGAATTTATAAATTACAATAATAAAAAACGTGAAGGAATTGAAATTTTAATTAAATAAAATGTAAGATATTACATAAGATGATTCATGCTGACCACGGACTGCAATGACAATAACTAAAATTAGAATATTACAAAAAAAATAACAATGACAATGAAATCAAGCAAAGATCTACTCTAATAACTAATAGATGAAAGAGAAATGATTATGTGGCAGTCTTTAATTTAATGTGGGAATAACAGTTTGTTTTGAATAACAAAAAACCAAATGACAAATAATTATAAATTATTGTGGAGTCCACTCCATCAAAAACTCGTGGCTCATAACAAGTTGTTATTTTTATAATAACCCCCAAAAACCAAATAACAAATAATTACAAATTGCTGTGAAATCCACCCCATCAAAAATTTCTAGCTCACAATAAGTTGTTACTTTTACAATAGGCCAAAGACTGTTATGTTAGTAAAAACCCTAGATGAAATTTACACGATTAAAAAGGGGAAAAAAAAGAAGCCGCTTGATGTTTTTAATGACGGTGAAGTTATTGTGGCCCACAACGCTTCTTTGGACTTGGAAAAGTTTGAGGAGTCCTTTATTTTCTCATAGGAGGTGAAGAGAGAGTCACCAAGTTGGGTTGGGTTTACATAAATTGTGAACCCATTGACAACCACATTTTTTGGGCTTTACCATTCTAAAATCATTTTTAACTCAACATTGAACATAGCCAATCCAAATAATGACTCAACGCATTAAATATAGGTTAAGAAATGGTTCTAGGTCCAACGTGGCTTATATATAGAGCTAGACTATAAAAAGAGCTAGTAAAAAATTCTATATCATTTTTCGGTTAATATTCGAGTGATTTCTCATCATCTCGCGGGTAAAGAGCTATGATCTCAATTCAACATACAATGCCAAACAAGCCAGCAAGCCCTACTGTAATATACAATTTGCAATCCTATAGAAAATCTGTTAAATCATTGTGCTACCATTTTTCCTACTTCATGATAAATCCTTTTATGAGCGTGCTACTTCAACAGGAGGATCTTCGGAAGTTCCGGATGTCTAATAGTTTTGCAAACGTCCCTTTCTTTCCCAATGCGCATTGACCAATACAAGTCCTCAACACAAACACAGTTCTTTGATGAAATAGATAATCTGACTAAAAAAACATGAAAAGGATAATCATCCAAGTTTGAAACCTCACACAAAGTGACCGCACCAAAAATGACCAGATCGAGATTTCATTGGATTGATCGCGCATTGGGAAACCTATCAATATATTAAATGACAGAATCAAACTTCCAGTTACTGCATTTCCATCAGGAAATTTTTGGTTGCTTTTCCTATCAATTTGCAAGCACGAAAGGGTTGGTCCATTCTCTTTCTCGGGGAAAAGTACTAAAAAAATTCTAAACCTATTACATTATGTTTCGTTGGAATCTAACCAATGGCAAAATACCTTTTCTGAAAGTCGTTCTTCGACTTTTGATGAGAGGAAACGGCTTCTGTGGCGACTCCAAACAATAAATATCCAGGCGGATAAAAAATAACTGCAAACCTTTATTTCGAACTTTGAATCAAATTATGCATACAAACCTTGTTGGAATTCAATCAACGATAAGGCTTGAAAATATACTATTTCCACAACAATACACGTGCATGAATTGTGTCGGAATTTAATCGACAACATGACACCCATGATAGGAATGCACTCTGGAATTGAATCAACAACAAAGTATCAAGATAAAGATACACGTCGGAATTTAATTGATGACACAAATGGGAAAGCTATAACTAAGGAAAAATAAAGTGCAAGAAAGTAAATATAATAAAAGATTACATTTTGATTGTCAAGAGTCCCCTTCCAATTGATGAGAACTTGGTATTTATAGGCCTTCTATCGTAACTGTTTGGGAGCAATTTCTTCGTGTTTGTAACCATGTTTCTACATCTCCGAAAATTCAGTCCCATATTCCCACGTTGGCTAGTCTTTTTTTCAAAGCAGTTGTCAATCTCTCCACGTTGGTCAACTATTATCCAAAGAAAACTTACATTTAGATAACAATCAGTACAAGGTTACTTTACCCTTTTTTACTTTCCAAGTGTGATTTCTATGTTATGTATGGCCGTGCCTAAGGGCATATCGGTTGAAGTAGAATCTTCTTTTTATCTAATCTGCTCTATACTACTATGAATTATGAATTTAGATAGGGATTCCAATAGAAGTCTTTCCCTTTCTTTCGTCCGTGACTATGAATTGAATGAATAAAAAGATGAAATAAAGAAAAAGAATGAAGAATTCAACTAATGGTTCGGAACAAAGAAACGAAAGAACAAAAGTCATATGGATTCACAAAAATCCCGTCGATAGGAACTAAAAAAGAGATATAAAAGTAGTTCAGATGATTCAATAATATTATTCCATTACTTGAATTCGGAGTTGTTAGTTACTTTGTCTGGATGAATCTTAGTGATGGAATAATTAAGTCATAATTCATTGGATGAATGTACAAGGTATTGCAAGATAGCCCGAGGCGGAGGGAAAAATATGAGGTATTTTATTGCTTAGTCTAGCTTTTATGGAAGCGTTAACAATTTATGGATTGGTTGTAGCCTTAGTGCTTTTATTTGCAAATCCCTTTGTGTAATCCAATAAATATCAAAAATACGTATTTTTTTCTTATTTTTTTATGGCCGGGGCTTGCTCCTTGTTTTTTCGAATTATATCAATATTTCACTCCTACAATTACTTATTCGTTGGGACACTAACCCCTGGGAAGGATGGATTTGAGGATGAGAAATTAGTATACCGATTCGCTTTCTTCCTTCCTGTTCTTAGCAAAGGAAATTCTTTTTTTTTTTTTTAGAGAGTGTTACAACAAATGAAGTATTCTCCAATTGAGATGAAACTTGGTCCCTAATTCTAATCAGGTAGTATTCTTATTAGGAATTTCCTATTGAAAAAAATCCATTTCAAAATTAACTATATTTTTTTATTCTATTTAGAAACAAGGAAATTAAATAAATAATAATTCAATATATCGAAATATCTAAAATAGATAGATAAATATATTAAATATATAGAATAAAGAAATAAAAAAGAAAATAAATAAATAATAAATAGAAAAAACGTGAAGTGATACAAAAAAAAAAACAAACTCTATTCGATTTTTTTTAATTTTATCTATAAGAGGAGATTGTATGAAAAATGTAACCAATTCTTTCGTTTCCTTGGGTCACCGGCCATCGGTTGGGAGTTTCGAATTTAATACCGATATTTTAGCAACAAATCCAATAAATCTAAGTGTAGTCCTTGGTGTATTGATCTTTTTTGGAAAGGGAGTGTGTGCGAGTTGTTTATTTCAAGAATTGGCTGGACTAAACCAACTGCACTTTTTTCATTATAACTAGTAAAAGGTAAAAGATGCATGATCCCGCGAATTATTCTGAATAAATTAAGTGAATAAATTAATAAATAATATTTAAGAACCATAGCATTTCGTGATTCAGTGGTAAATGCACTTTGATTCTCGATTAACCAATAATGTGGGACCATTAATATGGTTAAAGCTAAATTGTTTGAAGTTTAAACGTAGTATGGTATTCTTTCTACTACTATGTTAATTTAATACAGAAAGGTTTCAAAACGAATAATTGAAATTTTTTCTTCGATAGAGAACACTCATGTCAACGAAATTATTTGAAACCTTTATTGGAAAAAAGGTCACACTCTTTTTTTTATCTTAGTCAATGATGAATCGATGACCTATGTAATGTATAAAGTAAGTAGAATTCTTTGGATTTTTAGAAAAGAAAAAAAAGAAACAACTTTCCTAACAATTCCATATTTTTTGTTTGGTCATAAGAGTCCTCTGAAGAGTCCTCCAAATATTATTTTGGTCTTGGATTAGTGATCCGTTTTGATATCTTTTTGGACGAATATGAATAGGGAAGAGAGGATAGGCTCATTACATTTATTAAAAAAAAAAAAATATGGGAATTTTACATAAGTAATTGAGCATGAGAGCCAAATGAATTGAAAGATTCATGTTTGGTTCGGGAAGGGATTATGGAAGATGAATGGAAAGATAATATACTTTCATTAAGCGATTTATTAGATAATCGAAAACAAAGGATCTTGAATACTATTCAAAATTCAAAAGAATTACGCGACGGGGCCATTGAACAGCTGGAAAAAGCACGGGCCCGTTTACGGAAAGTGGAAATGGAAGCGGAGCAATTTCGAGTTAATGGATATTCTAAGATAGAACAAGAAAAGTTGAATCTGATTAATTCAACTTATAAGACCTTGGAACAATTAGAAAATTACAAAAACGAAACTATTCATTATGAACAGCAAAGAGCGGTTAATCAAGTCCAACAACGGGTTTTCCAACAAGCCTTACAAGGAGCTCTAGGAACTATAAATAGTTGTTTGAACAACAAGTTACATTTACATACTATCAGTGCTAATATTGGCATGTTTGGGGTGATGAAAGAAATAATTGATTAGTCCTTCTATTGTAGGCATCATTTTTTTTTCGTACAAAAAAGAATTAAGAAATACTCATGGCAACCATTAGAGCCGACGAAATTAGTAATATTATCAGTGAACATATTGAGCAATATAATAGAGAAGTAAAGATTGTAAATACCAGTACCGTACTGCAAGAAGGCGACGGCATTGCTCATATTTATGGTCTTGATGAAGTAATGGCGGGTGAATTAGTATAATTTGAAGAGGGTACAATAGGGATTGCTCTGAATTTGGAATCAAATAATGTTGGTGTTGTATTAATGGGTGATGGTTTGATGATACAAGACGAAAGTTCTATAAAAGCAACAGGAAGAATTGCTCAAATACCGGTGAGTGAGGCTTATTTAGGTCGTGTTATAAATGTCCTGGCCAAACCTATTGATGGTCGAGGTGAAATTTACGCTTCTGAATCTCGATTAATTGAATCTCCTGCTCCAAGTATTATTTCGAGACGTTCCGTATATGAGCCTCTTCAAACTGAACTTATTGCTATTGATTCGATGATCCCTATAGGACGTGGATAGCGAGAATTAATTATTGGGGACAGACCGACCGATAAAACAGCAGTATCCACGGATACTATTCTCAATCAACAAGGTCAAAATATAATATGTGTTTATGTAGCTATTGGTCAAAAAACATCTTCTGTGGCTCAAGTAGTGAGTACTCTCCAGGAAAGGGGAGCTATGGAATACACTATTGTGATAGCTGAAACGGCAGATTCCCCAGCGACATTACAATACCTCGCTCATTATACAAGAGCAGCTCTTGCTGAATATTTTATGTTTTGTGAACAGCACACTTTAATCATTTATGATGATCTCTCCAAACAAGCACAGGCTTATCGCCAAATGTCTCTTCTATTACGAAGACTACCCGGTCGCGAAGCTTATCCAGGAGATGTTTTTTATTTGCATTCACGCCTTTTAGAAAGAGCCGCTAAATTAAGTTCTCTTTTAGGTGAAGGAAGTATGACTGCCTTACCAATAGTGGAGACCAGGTCGAGAGATGTTTCGGCTTATATTTCTACTAATGTAATTTCCATTACGTATGGACAAATATTCTTATCACCGACCTATTCAATCCTGGAATCAGACCTGCTATTAATGTGGGTATTTCTGTTTCCAGAGTAGGATCTGCAGCTCAAATTAAAGCCATGAAACAAGTAGTTGGAAAATTAAAATTGGAATTAGTGCAATTCGCAGAATTAGAAGCCTTTGTACAATTTGCTTCTGATCTCGATAAAGCTACCCAAAATCAATTGGCAAGAGGTCAACGATTACATGAATTGCTCAAACAATCCCAAGCAGCCCCTCTCACGGTGTAAGAACAGATAATGACTATTTATACGGGAACGAATAGTTATCTTGATTCATTAGAAATTGGACAGGTAAGGAAATTTCTCATTGAGTTACATACTTATGTAAAAATGAATAAACCTCAATTCCAAGAAATTATATCTTCTACTAAAACATTTACTGAGGAAGTAGAAGCCCCTTTTAAAAGAAGCTATCCAGGAACAGAAGGAACGCTTTCTACTTTAGGAACTAGGATAGTAGAAAAAAAATTATTATATTACGTAATTAATTAAGTAAAGATTAAATTAATACACAAAGATGAAGCCAGCGGGGCATAGCGGCGCCCTCGGCTGGCGCCATTCCCGAACCTAGCAGCAGACGGGCGGGACGGGCCTGAATGCACTTTGCTTAACACATGCAATTTGAACGAAGTTTTCTCGGAAACGATTTGAGCTGGACTCAAACCAACACCTATGGGATCAAAAGAAAGACCCAGTGAACTTCCTTTTATTTAGATTGCGACCATGCATGAGACTTTCTGTCATGCCTCAATTCTCGAGAGTGCACCCATCCCTTACTTGGTCGATTAAATAGCGACGTCCCAGAACGCATCGCCGACCCTTTCATTTTAATACGCAAGCGGAAGCATATAATTGATCCCTAAACAATAAAACAATGGGATAGGAAAGTAAGACTAAAAATTTGAAACCAGAAACAACCACACACTTATATACAATGCAAACCATTATGCATATATATACAAAGCAAACTACTAAGTCGGTTTCTATTCAAGCCAGTTCAACAACAACAAGTTTGAAAATAAGGGTGGGGGTCTCAATCTTCATCAGGGCCATCCTCTGGGTCCTCCTTTGGATCCTCCTCTGGGTCCTCCTCTAGGTCCTCTAGCTTCGGGTCCATCTCCTTCGGGTCCTTCTCCTCGACGATCTCTCCTTCTTCCTAGCTCCAGCTGGAGCCTACGGCCGAGTATACAGGAGAGTCAAAATTGCCTTCCAGCTTAGGGTCCTTTGCATTTATCACTGATCCACCCTTGGGATCTGCAATCCCCTTCTCGAACGCCACCTCCAACACATACAGAGGTACATCAGTCCCCGGCACCGGACCCTCTCTTCGCCCATCACTGTAATGGCGATACCACGATCGGAATTTATGTGGCACCTTTGAGGTTTGCCCACATCAACCCAGACAATAGATTTCACCAAAACATACTCCAATCCTTCAGGGTGATGGTGTATCGAATGTGATAACCTATCTCAGTGACTTCCTGCGGTATACCAAACGGTACGGGAGGTGGTGTGGGTACTGTCATCTATGGACTTGAAATGTTATCCCACAATGGGGTGAGACGATGTCTCAGTGAGTTCTACCCCCTAAGACCCGATTAGGAAGCCAATATGCCATAAAGGCTGCTTAAGCACAATCACGAGTTAGAGGACTTACCTTGGCCTCAATTCACATCAATCAATTAACTCATAATATCATATCAAATCATTGATCAATTGACCTAGTCGATTATATGTCACCACGACCTTCCCCCAGTCGGTACATTCAATACTATCTATTCTCCGAGATGATATATTAAGTCACTGAGCCAATGTAATATAATGTTTTTCTTTGAGATGACATACCGAGTCACCGAGCCGACAAAATATACTATTTATTCTCCAAGATGGCATATAAAGTCACTAAACTGGTATAATACAATGTCTTTCTCCGAGATGACATACCGAGTCATCGAGCCGACATAGTGTAACGCCTTTCTCCGAGATGACATAATGAGCCATCGAGCTAGCGTAATATAATGTCTTTCTCCGAGATGACCTACTGAGTCATCAAGCCAATATAGTATAATTGCTTTCTCCGAGATGACGTACCAAGCCATCGAGCCAGCGTAATATATTGTACAATCAATTTCCCATTTTTATCATGCCCGATAAAAATACACGTGTGTGGGTATACGGCCGGTCTTAGCCAAATTACAAGGTTTTCACTTTTGGACCTCCCACTATTTTCAGCAATCCCAAAATAGATTTTTGGCGTTATAGACGGACGCCCGGTAATTCTCCAATTAATTACCAAAACTATCCATTTTAGAAATTAAATACCCACCAACACTAATTACAATCAATTTGCATAATCATGTACTCAATTAAATAAATAGAGCACACTACTGCAATCAGTACAAAATTCCAATCACCGATTATCTCGGTCTAATTTTCGGAAAATAAATAATTAATTAATAATTACGAAAAATATTAAATAAATGCCAATAAATCCAACTTAGGGCCGTAATGCCTAATTGAATACCAAAACGGACCCAAAAATTTTCCGAGTCACTCTCGATAATTACTAGAGCTCATCTAAGCCCTAATTGCACTAACTATTCACCTAACATGCATCGATAAATCATTAAATTAACTAATCTAATTTAATATATCCACTTAAATCATACTTAATTTAATCTAATCAACCCCTAAATGTAATTAACATACTAAGTGAGGATTAGTGAGTTAAACTCACTTGTTTCGCGAGCCGGTCGGTTCAAATCGACGGGGACGGAACGGGGCTCGACTTTCTCCAAAGCGAGCCTAACTTTTGGGGTCGGGAATAACCTCAAAACGGGCCAACAAGCTGCCGGAAAACCCACCAAATTGCTCTCTGTTTTGGGCTAAAACAGAAAGAAACAAGGTTGGTTAGGGCGAAGCAAGATCGATGGATGCGGCTACGGTGTTCGGCAGCCAACAGCGACGACTCACGGCAGCTAAACGAAGGTGGAATGGCTCCAGCCAAGCTCCACAAGCCATGGAACAACGGCTGGGACGTCAGGATAGGCGAGAGGGAGGCGGAGGCACGGCTAAATGGCACGGGGCAGTGGTGGCACGCAGGCGAGGCGGAAACAGCGAGCGGCGGAGGGGTGGCGTTGCGCGGCTCCGGGGGCTGCTAGTTGGCTTCGACGGCTCCTCTTTAGCTGCTGGTGGTCGAAAATGGCAAGGAGGAGGGCAAGGGTGATGACTAGCCAGCTTTTAGAAAGAATGAGGGAGACAAGGGGCCTACCATGGCCTTATTTTCCAACTCTTGGTTCCCTTGACCAATCCTTAGCCATAGCTACCTTCCTTGGCCTCAAATCAGCCACCAATGCTCTTCTTGCAACTCTTGAAATGGTCCAAAACCATAGGCATAGGGGGAGTTACGAATTTCAAGGATTTCTCCCTCAATTGGACTTAATTTCCTTCTTGATTCAATCCAGTTTGACCCTCATAAATTCAATCGATACCTTAACGATCCAATTGGTATTTTTCCTCACCAATTGATCCCACTTGCTTCCCAATTGCGTGATAAAAAATGGTCCATGACTTTTTCCGAACAAAAACGGTTATAGGACGACTTTTTCCCAAAAAGTCTCAACTTGTAGAAAAATCTTCTGAGATTGAATCGACGCTCCCTAGAATTTATTGTGATATGATTGAACCTTCAATTTCTGAAATTGGACTCAAATTCGCGGTTAATTTTTATTTGGCGCGATTTTAGCGTGACCTAAGCTACCGGGTAACTTTCATAAATTTTTCTAGTACAAATGACCCGTGGTCAATTTTCTTCAAGCCACAATAAATCCACTTAACACATTGGCGACTCTTGGTTGTCATAAAAATCTTGAGAATTCAAATACGGACATATGATACCAAAATAATAGAAAAATTAGTCTAGTGCCAGCCGACAAGAATTTTTCAATATAGTGGTATCGCGACCAAATTTTTGGGTGCACCACCTAAAATTATGCTAATAGATTGCTAAGCCTAAACTTAGCTCCCATACCAATTCGCGACTTAGGTTCAAATATCTAGCATGCAAAATGGAGTTGACACTAATCAGTTTATGGTAGGTCAGTTAGACACCTAAGTAACATAATAGACCAGAGATTTTTGGTACATTAACTTGATTACGTTAGATTTTTCTAACACCCTTTCGGTACATTTCTCTTTTATTTTGAAAAAAAATGTTTAGCATGCAGCTTGAATTAATTTTAATTTATCTCCCTAACATGTGAGGTTATCATAAGAGTGCGCAAACTACCAATTTAACACCCAAGTAAAGTAATAAATTGCAGGACTTACCTCATAGCAACGAAAGCATCTACGTTGTTAGATCAGAATTTACATCGGTAGTCCTAGATATGATTTTTAATTAACACACAATCACTCAATATTTATTTTCACTTATTTAATGATGATCTAATCTATATGCAATGCAATGTTACTAATCTAACATGAAATGATATGATATAGTAGTATAGCCTAAACTATATGACATGGGTAAAAGTAATTTTTTACAGAAATACAATAATTAAATGTGTAATCTAAATTAACCAAATGACCTAATTTTAATGACGGGCAATTTCTAGTTAGATGAACCTAACAACAATCACTAAACGATGTACATTTCATGAACTTAATTCTATATGACGCACATAGTATTTCTATGAAGTGAATTTACTCTAAGACAATTTTTTTGTATTTTTCATAAAATTCGAAATTAAGAAAAATGCAAAAATTATCAATCTAGATTAAGATTCCATCCGGCTTGTATTAATGATCGTCGACTAAATCCTAATTTAAACTAAGATATTATATTAACCGAGTAATCTCTAACCTAAGATATAGTCTATCTAAAAAATCAATCTAAATTTAAAATGAAACATGCAATTTTATCCTAATATACAATGACGTACAAAGAATGCCCTAATTCTATATGATATATGCATGATGATTTTTTTGTATTTTTTTTATAAAATTCGAAATTAAAGTTAACACGTAATTAAACGTGCAATTTAAATTAAAAAACTAATATCCTAAAATAAACACATTTTTTGAATTTTTTATTTAAAAATTCAAAATAAGATTGCAATTCTAAATATACAAGATAACCGTTAAGACTATGAATATTCTAAAAAACGAGCCAAATCCTAATTCAAATTTTTTTTTTTTTGGATTTTTTTTTTCTTTTTACGAAGATAAAATTGATTCAAACACCACGACAACAAATTAAGCAAAATAAGATTGATATCCAAAAATTGACGAATCATATTTCGTGCATAAAATCGGGTTGACAAATTTTAAACTAAATTGCGAATCGAATCTCGAATACGAGATCGGATTATCGATTTTTTAGGCGATTGCAAGTCAAATTTCAGGCGCAAAAATCAAACTGTCAATCCCTAATTTAAGGGGCTACTTCATGTCAAAAAACCTCAATCATTATTAAGGAATAATTATAATAAAAGGCAAAGTTAATAAATAAAATAACATAAAAATAGAATAAAATAAATAAATAAAACTACCTAATTGATTTTCTTTTTTTTTTTTTTCCTTTTTTGTTTTGCTTTCCAACCAAGGGTAGTGCTCGTGGTGGTTGGTCACCGTCGGCCGCCGGTGGCGGTCGTCGGAGCTCCGGCGCCGGGACCGGCGGCGGGCGGATCGGTGGCGAGGGTCCGGCGCGGCAGAGGAAACCTGACAGTGGGTAGGTTCGGTGAGGGGCGGAGCTTCGGCGTCCGGAGACGGTGGCAGGTCGTTGCAAGCGGAGGGCTGAACAGCAACAGGCAGGGGCGGATCAGCGGCGAAGGCGGGGCGTCGGACGGACGTATGGTGGCTCAGCGTTCGGATCTGGAGCGGTGGAAGGAGCTCGGGTGCTGGGCTGGCTGAAGCGACGTTCGCGGGCTCTGCAGGTGGAGGCGCCGGCTGGCCGGTTGCTGCGGCGTCAGGGGGCCGATCGGCGTCGACACCGGGGCTCGGTATCTGCGGTGCAGGCGCGGCAACAACGGCTTCTGGCGTCACGGAGGGTTCAGGCGCGGCTGCAGGCGTCGCGGGAGGAAGGCGAGCACGGCGGTCGTCGGCGCTGGGTCGCGGCGAGGGAGCAGCGAGGGTGGCGGCCTCGCGGGGAATCCTCGAAGAAGACGCACTGTAGACCTTTTTCTCTTTTTTTCTTTTTCTTTTTTTTCCTTTTTTCCGCTCTTTTCTCTCTCTCACCTGTCACACGTCCCTTCTCTCTTCTGTTCTCACGTCCACTCTCTCTCTCTCCCTCTCTGCTCTGCCGATTTCCCCTATTCACTTTCCTTCACTTTTTTTGACTTTGGTTTTGTTTTTTTTTCCGAACGAAAAGAAGCCCCCACAAAAGAGTTTTTCGAACGAAGAGACGGCCCCCTTCCTCACCGTACATGGCTCATTTTATAGGAAAAAAGAGTGTGATCTTCGAGGGATATTTCGTATCTTTTTTCAGTATACATAAAGATTATCTATGCCCTCACTATCACAAAAATTCCCTTATTTTCCTCATTTCCTGAATATTCTCAACTCATTTTATCTCTTATTGCTAAAAATAAGATTGTAATGCGATTTTCTTAAATTCCAAAAATCCACTGTAATATCATATCAAAATTTGAAATTTTCACTAGAAAATAAAAAAAAACGAGCTTGGGCTAATTTGCTCGCTTTTTGGGCTTAATCCAATTTGTCAATTTAAAACTCAAAACCATTAATTCAAATCCATTCACCAACAGTTTAATAAATAAATGCACAAAATGCAATAAAAAAAACAAATGTACTTAAACTTATATGCTATGTAATTTTCTATGAGTGTACCAAATATTTTGAAATGGATTGCGATTTTTCATATGCTCTCACGTGCTTCATGGGTCATTTGTCTTGTATCGATCATCAGTGAATCAAATTGATGATGTATTCACTTAGGCATATCCACTAGGGCATTTTCAAAAAATTTTCTCCGAAATCTAGATGACTTCTTCTATATCACCTTAAGTTTGAGGAGATATTAAAAAAAATACTACTTGATTTTATGTATCTTTCATATTGTATTCTCATAATCTTGATTGGTTGTTATTTTTGTTCTAATATTATATTATTATATATAATCATCCTATAAAACCTATAAATAGCCTTTTCGAAACAGAACTTTCACAACTTTATTTTTCGCTTTATTTTTATTAGAAGGAATTAGAAAGAAAGAGAGGACTTCTCCGTCCCAGTAGCTCAGTTCAACTTGGGGCCAAGCCCGACTCGCACACGGAACAAACTACCTACCGTCTCTCCCGCTCCACATTAGCAAGAAATCATCGCCATCCTCGTTGGAGAGAGAGTGGTTGCAATTTCGAATTCGGAATGGTGTTTCAGGTTGGATCGATCAGAGAAAATATTCAGTGGTTCATGAGCTCCACGTCACCCGCCTACATGGTATATACTCATCTACGTGGATTCACTAATAAAATGACACGTGTCATCCAAAGTTAGAATAAAAAAATTACTTTCCCTTTCTCCTCTAAGGCTAGTTGCAAGCGGCAGTAGGCTGAGCGGCCATTAATGTCTCCTCCGTCTCTCTCTCTCTCTCTCTCTCGTCTTTTCATGTTTGAACATGGAGCTCTTCGTCTTCCTTCCCGCTCCTCACTCACCTCAAGCCCTCACGCCCTCGCCCTCTTGCTCTTGCGCTCCTTCTTCCACTTCGACTTTGTTCGTCGCCGTCATCGCCTTTTGGGCTTTGACCATAGAAACCATGAGTGGCTCGGTTTCGATTTTGGGTCAAGCACGTCGTCGCCAAAGAGGAAGAAATTTGCAGCTTCTGGGTCGTGAGCCCTCTTGGCCCTCACACGCTGCTCGCTTCGTTTGTCGCCATCGTCGCCTTTCTGGTTCCGGCGATATAATCTCCGTCTCCTACTGGACTTTGACAATCAATGTTGGCCGATTTCCGTCTCCACTGAACAACACCTAGTCACTCGTTGGACTATCACCAAACCAAACTTCGTCGACTGCCACAAGAAAAAGCCAAAACAGAGTAAACCCAAAATTGAAGAAAGTGGACCTCATTTCGTCGAATGGATGGTGGGCAACTCAACTAGATTGTTTAGGCTCAAAATTTAGACAATAAATCGCGCTAACTACACATAAACATCACAAACATCACATATTTTGGGACACGACACTTCACGGGTTTCATCCTTAAGTGAACAGGAGTAGCATGGTGATTCTTACCTTTTGTGGGAGAGAATCCGATAATGATGGCAAGGGGTTACGCTAATCTGTCTAGTGAAGACACGCAAGCGACCTGTGAAGGCGGAGAGGCTCGAGATCCAGCAGTGGCAAGCTTCGTCTGCTTTGGCTTCAAAATCGCTGGCACCGTGCCCGAGCCCAAAATCAAGAATGACCCACTCGCGGTTTCTATTGCCCGAGCCAGAAAAGCAACGACCCCGACAAATGAAGCAAGCGGCGTGTGAAGGCGAAGAGGACTTGGGACCCAGCACTGGAAAACTTCTTCCGCTTCGATGCCAATGCGGCCGAGCCCGAAAATGAAACCGACCCACTCACAAATTATATCGCTGGAACCAGAAAGGCAACGACAGCGACAAACGAAGCGAGCGGCGTGTGAGGGCCGAGAGGGCTCGCGATCCAGTAGCTGCAAATTTCTTCCACTTTGGTGATGATGTGCCTGACCCAAAATCGAAACCGAGCCACTCGTGGTTTCTATCGTCAAAGCCCAAAAGACGATGACGGCAACGAACGAAGTCGAAGTGGAAGGAGGAGTGCAAGAGCAAGAGGGCGAGGACGTGAGGGCTTGAGGTGAGTGAAGAGTGGGAAGGAAGACGAAGAGCTCCATGTTCAATCGTGAAAAGATGAGAGAGAGAGAGGAGCCTTGAGAAAGAGAGAGACAGAGGAGCCATTAATGGTCGCTCAGCCTACTGCCGCCTGCAACTAGCCCCGAAGGAGAGAGAAAGTAATTTTTTAATTCTAACTTCGGATGACACGTGTCGTTTTATTAGTGGATCCACATATATGAGTATATGCCATGTAGGCGGGTGATGTGGAGCTCACGAATCACTTAGGGCGCGTTTGGTAACGTTTACGTTAAAAAATTATTCTAGGGAACGAAATAGAAAAAAACATTTCTATTCCGGGAACAATTTTTGACCGTAAAGATGCGTTTGGTAAATTTGTTCCGGAAATAAAAAATAAATAGAAACATGTTTGGTAAATTTATATTCTTTTTTTTTTCTTTTAATTTTTTAATATATTTTATTTTAATTTTCCTTTTTTCCTTTCTTTTTTATTTTTTTTCTTTCGACCGGTCACCACCTTCGGCGACCGGCCGACGGGGCCGGGTAAACCTCGCCGTGGTTGGGCGAGGCTCGGCCTCGCCCAAATCCTACGAGGCTGAGGCTTGCCAGGGGCCAGAGACGCTCCGGCGAGGTCGCTGACCCTTGACGGCGTCGCCGGCCCTCGACGGCCGGTCGCCGGCCATGGCTGAGGCCGGCGACCGGCCAAAGAAAAAAGAAGAAGAAAAGAAGAAGAAAATAGAAGAGAGAAGAAACAATTCTTCAAAAGTGTTTATGGAGCAAGAAACAATTTTTTTTTTTGTTTCTCATTTATGTTCTTTTTGTGTTTCGGGAACAAAAAATACGTTTCTGTTCTTTTTTTGTTCCCGAAACAAAAAAACATAATTTCTATTCATAAAAAAAAAAAAAAAGAACGAAAACATGCAGCCCCTTAATAATTTCTCGATCGCTAGGGGGATAGCGTACGGATTGGAGTTTGACAAAGCTAAGAGTCACGATGGTAAATTTCCCCACTTTTTACGTTTGGTCAACCATTCCGGAGTTCCGTTTCATGCATATTCAATGATTCGCCTTGGAATCTTAGCAAAAAGCGACCTGAATGCGTTTATACGTTTCTCGTTTGGAACCGCCAAGGACAGATTGGCGAAGCTTCTGCCGTCGCGGATTGGCAATGCCATCTTTCTTGTCGAATTTAGGTGCTTGGCATGTAGCTTGGAGACGTGTCAAGAAAATTTGGTCGCTTCTTCGGAGCGCATTCACTTTATGTTTTAAAGTGAGAGAGAGCCAACAGTTTTCCGGAAATTCATGTTCTGCCCTGCGGAGATTTTGCCGTTTACTGTCCAACTAGGAAGGAAATGAGGCAACTGAAAATTTTGCAAAGACTAGTTTAGAACTCTCTCTCTCTCTCTCTCTCTCTGTGCGCCCACTGCAGTGAAATGCACAGTGCCATGGATCTTTGCGTAGATCTCAGACATTCTTTGGGAAGTCTTCACTTCCCAAGGTGAAAATGTGTCTTGCTTTGTTTTTCTAGAGACATTCTATAATCTAAGCCAGCACGAGCAAAGGAGTCTTTTTGAAACTCTGTTATGGGGACTATCCCAGAAAGCTCCAAAATTGGTTCGTTTAATAAATTATTTGCTAATTTAAAGAAAAAAGAAAGACCGCCCATTTCTTTCGGAGAATGGGAACTTGTGACTTCAGATGTGCGTTTGTTTGACTTTTCTAAATTAGATGACAAAAGGAAGGAGCAACGTAGGAGGAAACCGAGTTTTTTTGTGCTCAAGACGAATTGATGCGGCGTGGGGGAGTTAGCTCCGAGCCATAATTAACTTGTTCATTACAGGTGACGATGCTAGGTATAGGAGTTGGATGGGCCTCAGATTTCATGAGATCCCAACGTCACTCGCTTTGTTGACTCCAAAACTACAATGCACAGTCGGACAGTGAAGTTGTGATGGGGTGTAGAACTCCGTGCTGTGTCGCAGGCTTTGTCGGAGTATTTGGTTGCGGTGAAGACTAATCTTGATTTCGGATGGTTCATAGACTTGGATAGTAAGAAGGTAAGCAATGGTGGCAGTCGACAGCCAGGAGATAATGCTGGGGTCAAGTCCCTGCGAAGAGAAAATCTTTGTATTAGTTCATCTCAGGCCCTTGAATCAGAAGGAAATTTCTAGGAATGATGTATCAGATTGGGAATGTATCGATGACAACACCATTATCTACAGAAACAACCTCTCTGTTTCAGAGCGGTCCATGTACCCAGCTGCCTACACATTTGGTCATTGAATCCCATTCATGAAGTTTTTTCCTTTCTTTCTTGAGCACATTTTCATGTTATGTTGGATTTAGCTTCCTTTTGGTCTTAAGCCCATGTCTTCAAATTCCAACAAATGTTTCTAATGGAGGACTTGCATTTAAGGAAGCGGTCTGTTCAATCTCTTAGTGTTATGTGTCCTCCATGTTGGCTGATCTGCAGACAGAGTTTTCTGGTGTGATTACTCCACAAGGCAAGTGTACAACGAAGGAGCCAAGAAAGTTGCTTTTTCAGTGGTCAGTGGGATAAATGGTACACTTTAACCTCTTCTCCTTCCTTTCGACATTGTTTTGTTATGTTGATATTTGCCTGAGATTGCAACCATCTGATGCTCAATGTTGCAGCAAGTGTTTTTGCATATGGACAGAGTAGTGGAAAAACGTACACACTGAGTGGAATTACTGAATACTCAATGGCAGATATATACAGCTACATAGAGAAGGTAACAAGTCATATACTACCTAAAGATCTCCATTTTCAATTGCAACTTCTTCCTCTACCATTTGCTTGTTAATAAAGACATTCTCTTGTTTCTCAATAGCACAAGGAAAGAGAATTTCTGTTGAAGTTTTCTGAGATGGAAATCTACAATGAGCCTGTGAGAGACCTCCTCAGTGCAGATAGTAGTCCTCTGAGACTTCTAGATGATCCGCAGGTAAATTTCTTTGTACTATGCTGAGGAACTATGAGCTCATCCAACATCAACGTGAGAGCTAGCTCTTTTGACAGAGAGGGACTATAGTTGAGGAACTTACAGGGGAAACACTGAAGGACTGGAGCCACTTTCAAGAACTTCTTTGTGTGTGTGAAGGTAAGGATCAAGCTATTCAGCCTTGTGTTGGATGAATTTCGTGGTTGCATACTATATCTAGCATTACAATGAAATGCTTAGGCTGATCATTTGGATTTCACAGCTCAAAGATAGGTTGGAGAGACATGCCTTAACGAAGCTAGCTGAAGATCACATCAGTATCTCAGACTGGCAATGGTGAATTTTATCCATTGTTTGGTCAATTCCTATTAAAATGTCAAGGATTTATTGCTCATTGTTTCTGCTGCCAGACATGAGTTCTTGGGCAATGACAATTCAAGCGCTCTTTCTGCTACAGTGGTATGATTATTCAGTACTTAACTTCAACCTATATACAGTTGCTGGGAGAATATAATAGTTTCTTTTGGCCGCAGAACTTTGTGGATCTAGCAGGAAGTGAGCGTGCATCTCAATCATTAGCAGCTGGTGCAAGGTTGAAAGAGGGCTGCCACATAAATCGCAGTTTGCTGACTTTGGGAACAGTTATCCGCAAGCTGAGGTTGGCCTTTCAGCTTGTTTTTTCGTTGTCTTCATCTTGGAGACCGTATAATTTGGTTGGACCATGCACTGACATGAATATAGAGCACCACTGCAATGCCTTCTCTGTGCCGAAGGTCCATTTCTTACACAATACTGGTTACCTGCATACACACATGTTATACGAATAACAACATCATGAGCAACCAAGCCTTCTCCCACAAAGTAGGACAGGTTATACAGATCCTGTTATGCCATCGTGCTCTATTTCCTATCCTGCCTTCAGCAAAATCCAGATACTGAGCTCTGTTTACGCTTTCGATCCTCCATCAGGGTTTGCGATGGCTGCCTGTGGCAGGTTTAGTGTATGGGCTCCCACATGTTTAGTTCCATTTATGCTTGCCTGCCTTCCTGTTGTGACAACCAAGTGCTCAGAGTTGCTCTCCTCTAAGTAATTTCAAGTACCTCTTGTACCAAATGCTTGGGTCAATATATTAGACATGATTTGGCCAAAAGAATTTGTTCTATCTGGTCTTTTTTGGGTTTTTTTTTTTTTTTTTTTGGGGGGGGGGGGTGTTTGGTTTCTCAGGCATAAATTCCATTGCATGGTTGAAAATTGTTGTCTTGAGAGTAGGAGATTAGTTTTCAGGGCTATTGACTAAGTTCTTAGCCTTCAGCTCCATATAGGTTACCATGCAGATTTTAGCATCAAGAAGATTAACTGTTTCAAAGCATAAAAAGTCGAGACTCAAGAGTAGTTGTTTAGGTTTGTTTGGAGCAAGTTTAAACTTTTCACATTTTCCTTTTCTTGTAGTGTTTGAAATTTGACTTTTATTGCACATTGAACATCTTAAAATTTTAAAACATATGAATATTGACATGTGTGGTTGTATAGACTCTTTTTAATAAATTTTTTTTAAAACTTAAAGTATCTTATATTTTCTTTATCAATATTTTGGAGGAAAAGTTAAAATAAAAAATTAAAAAAAAACTTATAGAAATTCAAAGCAAACCATGATGATGTTTTACCAAATTTTCATCTTTGATTGTATGAACAGAACAGTTACTAATGTTAAGATCCTATAAGAAATCGGAAGTTGCTGGAAGTATTGCAGTCTTAAGTTCTCTTTTCTTTCAAGTTATCATTGATTTATTTTTAAACTTTTGATTATTGATCAAGAACTATTTGAATGGCTCCAGCAAGGGAAGAAATGGACATATTCCTTTCCGAGATTCCAAACTGACTCGTATTCTGCAATCCTCACTGGGAGGAAATGCTAGAACTTCCATCATCTGTACAATGAGTCCTGCCCTAAGTCATGTTGAACAGTCACGAAATACACTATTGCTTGCAAGTTGTGCTAAAGAGGTCGCCACAAATGCACAGGTCAATGTTGTTATGTCTGATAAAGCTTTGGTAAAGCATTTACAGAGAGAATTGGCTAGATTGGAGAGTGAGCTGAGAAATCCAGGACTAGCATCTGTTTCATCTGATACTGCTGTGCTGCTTCAAGAAAAGGATCTCCAAATTGAGAAGGTGATAATTCTGCATTAGGTTTTTAATAATTCGATGTTTCTTACATTTTTTGAGGTTTTTCTCACTATCTATGGAAAGGGAGGTACTTGTGTGTAATTATCGCACATAAACTAGGTGTATCTTCCTACTTCCTCCTTAGTATGCTGCTGTGTCAGAAAGTCTATTATTTCTTTTGTACCGATGGTGAATTTCACCAGTTCCATTAGGTTGAATATCCTTCAGTGCACAATACCTGCAATTTCCATCTCAATTGACATCTCTTGCCCAAGCTCATCCACTTGAAAGTTCATGTAAAAGTTGGTAATTTAACTTGGGAACCTAAGACTTGACAGAGAATTTTAAGAGCAATATCTTCGCCTGGCCTTTTTGACCTTCCCCTGCAGAATGCATATTTTCCACAATTGCAAATTTCTTCATCTCTCTCACCGTAGCATGTCCCTTTGGACCACTTCTAACATTCTGTACCTTTGGCAATAACCCACAGCTTCACCATTATGCTGTTAGCATTTATAGCTGTGACTTTCTCATCAGCTTTTCTTTTATGTTATTTATTTATTTTTCGGCAAAAAAGATAAGTAGAGCTTACTTGAGGGAACCTTATGATTTACCTGGATGTCCAACTGATGTTTTCTGCAATCTTTTTCTCTGCAAAAATTGTGAGACTGTTGTATTAAATTACTTTGTTTCTTTAACATATTCATTCCATTTAAGTTATGCCATGATGCTGTCAACAGGCATCTACTTCAGAGCTAAAAGCATACAAACCTTCGCTATTTGTTGTAATTTGGCATAGAAAATTGGATGGCCAGTAGATTTATTTGCTTTTTCCTTCGCTGGGATGAGCAATAACTTAAGCTGGTAGCAAAATCAGTTCTAATTTGTGAAGAGCTAATTATGCAGCTTATTAACTGGCCTTCTTAATAGTTTTTTGTTGTGGCACTTTTAAGATTATGTTTGTTAAATTTCCATGTTATCACCCTTTTTAAAGTTCGATGAACAGTGAAGCACTTTTTGTCCATTTATAAATCAGGAAGCCACTTAATTATTTAACACCTAATTTTCTGTGGTTGTATCCTCTCACAGCTCAAGAAAGAGATTGCAGAATTGTCTCTACAGCGAGACCTTGCTCAGTCTGAGGTTCAGGATTTGCATTGATTGGTTGTGGATCACAAACCTTCGACTGCACAGGTAATTCTACCTTGTTAGATTCGTTGATGGATTTGCTGTTCTCAACTTATAACGCCAATTATTCCTTAATTAATCATCTGGGCATTTAATACTTCAGGTGGATGCATGCGGTGATTACCCTAAACTTCGCGTGTGAGGTTCATGGGAACTCAAAACCCCAATTTTAGATACTCAAAACCGAGCAGATAATGAGTATGTGGATGCTGGTATCTTAACATTTGATTCATGTCAATATTCAGATCAACACAGTAGGAGTGATTCAGATGGGCATATGATCCACATTCCCGACTTCGAAGAGAACTCTTTACTCTTGGACCCCTCTTCACAGCTCTCAATTCGGATATCTCACTCCCGGCGAAATAGCCTATGTCCAGAGTATATTGGAGAATTCACTGATTAAAATTCCAAGGAATTTTGCAGAGAAGTATGCTGCATGAGATGGAAAAGCTGAACTCTAACTGCCATGGCAATGCTGGTATGTCATCAGTGGAGGAGAAAGAAGGCATCTCAGACTATATTGTGGTTGAGGAAGGTGATGCGGAAAAAGAGAAATTGGGATCACTAACTTTGGAGGAAACTAGACAGTAGACAGCGTCCCTCAAAATTACGTAGAACCTTCTCTTGAAAAAGCATATTCAATGATGCAGGAGAAAGAGTTACCTACATCCAAAAGTTTCAAGCTAGTTAGGAGTAAAAGTTGTGAGTCAGGCCTCACAAATATTTCATTTTCAATTGAGGAGATGGAGATAAACCATAGCACACCTGCCCTTCGATACGAAAAAGAATGCCTTGGAAGACCTGAGGGATGTCAGAGAAAGTTTTCTTTCATTGAGGTACGTGTCCAAAAAAAATTTGTCCGGTAGTGGTTCTTGTTGAAGGAGAGAGTATTCTACGTGTTGTATTCACTTAATAAAAAATGATTACAAGAATAAATAAATAAATATATATATATATATATATATATATATATATATATATATATGAGTAACCCTAACCCTCTTATGACTATTTTACCCTTATTATTATTTCCTAACACTCCCCTTCAAGTTGGGATGTAGATATCAAACAATCCCAACTTGTTACATAAAAAATTCACTCCATTTCCTTGCAAAGACTTGGTAAAAATATCTGCAAGCTGATCCTCCGTTCTTGTATATTGAAGAGTAATCTCTCCCTTCTGAACTTTTTCTCGTATAAAGTGACAATCAACCTCAATGTGCTTGGTTCATTCATGGAAGACGGGATTGTTTGCAATATGAATAGCTAATTGATTGTCACAATATAATATCGATGGTTCTGATGTTGACATCCCAATTTCTGACAATAACATCCTCAACCAGAGCAATTCACTAGTTACATGTGCCATTGCTCTATATTCTGCTTCTGCACTTGATTGAGAAACCACATGTTGTTTCTTACTCTTCTAGGCAACTAAATTACCTCCAAGAAATACACAATAATCCGATGTAGATCTTTTACTAGTAGAACATCCAGCCCAATTCGCATCAGAAAAACCTATGGTATTCAGGTGGCCATAATTCTTGAAAATTAGTCCTTTACCTGGTGCTCCTTTCAAGTATTTGATAATTCGAAGCACAGCATCTCAGTGAGTAGTCCGAGGAGAATGCATGAATTGGCTTACGATACTAACGGCAAAAGATATATCAGGTCTTGTGATGGTAAGATAATTCAACTTACCAACTACTCTTCGATATTTCAATGGGTCATGTAATAATTCTCCATTTTCTGCATCAAGTTTCACATTGGGTTCCATAGGAGTATCAACCGGTTTTGCTCTAACAAGTCCAACCTCATCAAGAATGTCAAGAACATATTTTCTCTGAGTTAAATTTATACTTGTATGCAAGTAGGCAACCTCAATACCTAGGAAATACTACAAACGTCTCATATCCTTAGTACTAAACTGTGTATACAAAAATTGTTTGAGTCGTTGAATACCATCTGAATCACTATCAGTAATGATAATATCATCCACATATACTACCAGAAGAATACAACCAGCTGAGGAGACAGAACTGATGACCGAATGGTCTACCTGACAACGCTTTAATCCAAACTTGATAACAGCATCACTAAACTTACCAAACCAAGCACGAAGAGATTGCTTGAGTCCATACAATGCCTTATGTAAATGACATACAAGATTCTCCCCCTGAGCAACAAATCCAGGTGGTTGCTCCATATACACCTCTTCAGCCAAATCACCATGTAGGAACGCATTTTTGATGTCTAATTGATGAAGAAACCATCCAAAATGCACTGCTAGAGAAATAAAGACACGAATAGATGGAATTTTGGCTACAGGAGAAAAAGTGTCATCATAATCAACATCATATGATTGAGTATATCCTTTAGCGACCAACCGTGCCTTCAATCAATCTACAACCAACAGGTTGCTTTCCCACAGGAAGGGTAGTAAGCTGCCAAGTGTGATTCTCAATGAGTGCTTTCATTTCATCCTCCATGGCTTGTTTCCAACCAGGATGAGCAAGAGCTTCAGTAACATTGCTAGGCATAGAAATAGAGGACAAGGACGGGATAAAAGTAGAGAAGGTAGGAGATAAACGATCATAAGATAGAAAGTTGCTAATAGGATGACGAGTACGAAGACAATCAGACAAACCCGAATAAAGTGTATAACGATCTACAGGACGCCCAACATAAGATCGTGTACCTTTTCGAGTAGCAATGGGTTGATCAGGATCAAGATCAGGGGATGGCACAACAACCGATGAGGGATCAGATGAATCGGGTGATGGCCGTACCTCTGTAGTGGGAGCTGTTCTTCGTCTATGGTAAGTTTGATTAGTAAATTGAAATCCTGTTGACGATACTGGAGGAAGTGAGATTGGTGGAGGAATTGGTAAGATACACTTGTCATTGTCAAGAGACACTGTAGAGATTGTTTGAGTACTATAGTATGGCTGGTCCTAAAAAAATGTCACATCTGCTGATACAAAAACTCGGTGACTAGTAGGATTGTAACATTTATAGCCCTTTTGAGTTCAAGAGTACCCAACAAAGACACATTTATCAGCATGAGGAGCCAACTTATCAAGACCTGGAGTCAGAGAATGGACGAAACAAACACATCCAAAGACACGTAGAGGTAATGCAAAGGGAGGACGATTTGGATGTAAAATAGAGAAAGGTGTCTCCCCTTGAAGAACAGAAGTTGGAAGCCGATTAATTAAGAAGCAGGCTATAAGAACAGCATGGCCCCAAAATGTTTTCGGAAGATGCATATGAAACATAAGACAATGAGCAACGTCAAGAAGATGACGATTTTTACGTTTAGCTACACCATTTTGTTGTGGTGTATATGAACAAGAAGTTTGATGAATAATGCCATGGGAATAAAGAAAAGGTTGAAAACCAGAGACAGCAGCAAGATACTCTTTGGCATTATCGGATCAGAGAGTTTTCACAGAAGTATTATATTGATTCAGCACTTCAAAATAGAAATGACGAAAGCAATGAAAAATCTCAGTACGATCTTTTATTAAGAACAACCAAGTCATTCGGGAAAAATCATCCACAAATGTAACAAAGTACCAGAAACCAAATGTATCAGAAACATGACACGGACCCCATATATTTGAATGAACCAACTTAAAGGGACTAGACACATGACTATGAAAGCGAGAAGGAAAAGAGACTCTATGGTGTTTTCCAAACTGACAAGCTTCACACTCAAAAGTACTCACAGACTCAGACTCTGGAAACAATTGTCGAAGAATGTTCGGCGGTGGATGACCAGCATAACAATGCATCCGATAGATATCAGTGGATGTGTGCTTCACAGCTGCTGCAGCTATCACCTTCTTGTCTAGATAGTATAGGCCATTTGATTCATGTCCCCCACCAATCATCTGTCCAGTCCTTAGATCCTGAAAAACACAATGAGAAGCAAAAAATGTAACTGAACAATTTAGTTCCTTAGTTAATGAACTAACGGAAATAAGATTATATGGAGATTTGAGATGAAGGACGGATGATAAAGAAAGGGAGGAACTCAAATGGGCATCTCCAGTGCCAGTAACTTGGGAAATTGAGCCATCAGCTAATGTAACAGAGTTGGACACCCCAAGAGGTGTGGAATTTAACGAAGATAACAATTTAGAGTTACCAGCTATATGATGAGTAGCTCCAGAATCGATAACCCAAGAGTTTGACATTGTAGAAAGTAAACGGGATGAACTACCTTTTGAGCTATGTGCTAGAGTTGCAGTGCGAGCTAAAGGTCTTGTCACCTGTTTGGAGCGAATTCAAGCATCATATTCTGCACGTGTCAACGTAACCGAATCTTTTGTATCCTGCACATTAGTAGGATCGGATTGAACTGGTGAGGAAGAATCTTCCACTTCAGCAAATGCAGCAACTGTGGGTCAAAGCTCTGGATGAAGCGTGTAGCAGTAAGCTTTAGTATGTCCAGCCCTTCGACAATGGTTACAATATCGAGAGCCACGGCTATCAAGAATTCTATCACGACCACCACGACTTCCACTATGAATAAACCCACGTCCACGATCCCGATAACCACGACCACGAGCTCCTCGTCCACTAGAGCCATGAGAAATCATAGCACTTGTCTCTAAAGTTGTAGTGGAGATCTTGTTAGTAGGTGTCGAGCGTAAGGCTCAGGAGAAAACCTCATCAACTGTAGGAAGGGAGCTGTCAGACGTAATCTATTGACAAAGGGAGGAATATTCAGGCCCTAATGCTTTAAGAAATAGTATCACTTGAAGATCCTCCTAGCGTTTGACTAATACATTCAGATCATTGGAAGCTGGAAGATAAGTATCTAGCTGTCGACAAAGTGTAGTGAAACAAGCATAATATTCAGATAGAGACTAATCTCCACGCTGAAGATCAAACAGGGCCTCCCATGTGTCACACACTCGTGTCATATTATTTTGGCCAAAATAAAGTAGAGCACATTTATCCCAAACTTCCTTAGCAGAATTACATTGAATGAAGTGAGGGCTAATCTTCGGATCCATACTATTCCATAACAGTGTACGGATCATTACATCTCCAGTAATCCAATCATCTACTTTACTCTTATCCAATGGAAGTGTAGATGTAAGATAATCATGCTGTCTAGTTGCAGTAAGATAAACTTGTACAACTTTAGACCATGATGGATAGTTAGTGCCATCCAACTTGACAGATGTCAATTGGAAATGCGTCAAACCAGTAGATGATGTATAAGCCATAAGTATTAACTCTACTAAACTCCAATAATGCAATTAGCTAGACAAGTTGAACACAAGAATCGACCGAACCCAATAAGAATGACACAATAATCAAGCACTTAACCCCAGTTGTGCAATTAGCCACAAAACAACAAATAGAAATAGGGGTTCAATTGATCCACCACTGGGTCAATATACTTCACTAAGAGGCCATAAAATCATACCAACCAGCACTTCAGAGAAGCAAAATACTTCAATGAGAATCCATATAAGTATACTGGAAAATAACTTCTGATGCCCGTAGTTCGGGTCGAATTTTTATTTTTTCGATTTTTCTTTTATTTTTTTGATTTTTTTGATTTTTTTTTTCGGGGTGAAACCCTTGCAGAACCGAACAAAACCCTTGCAGAATCGAAGGCTTCCGAAATCCTTAGGATATATGAAAAACACAGAATCTAGATTGCAAGACAAACAAAGACCAAATCGTGTAGTCGGTTTTCAATTCCGTCATCAAGAATGAAGGCTGAACACAAACCGATTTTGCTGGATGGGCTTCTGTCCAGACCTTAGAAAACCAGTGAATAGATCTGGATCATGGGACGATGACTGAACGACGATGTGGGCGTTCTTTCTCCTTCGTTGTCTAGAAGAGAAGCACATTGCAACGGCGGCGGCGGCGGCGGCAGCGGAGGATCTGGATCTAGCGATGGCCTCCGCCGCCGGGCTGTGGTGGTGGTGGGATCACTCTCTTGAAGTTTTAACTGTGCTCTGATACCATGTTGAAGGAGAGAGTATTCTACGTGTTGTATTCACTTAATAAAAAAGGATTACAAGAATATATATATATATATATATATATATATATATATATATATATATATATATATATATATATATGAGTAACACTAACCCTCTTATGACTATTTTACCCTTATTATTATTTCCTAACAATTCTCAAAATTCACTGGAGGATTCTTTGGATTATGAGCTTCAGAGCTAAGTCGGACAGTTGAGAAATGTGACAGCACTATGGATTCCGGTTCTGAATTAGAGGAGTACAAAGCTTGTAGCTGATTAAATTAGTGATTTAACTAAAGACTTGTGGCATGAGCTCGTTGATTGTGACTCCTCAACTTCATTAAGCCATTTTTTAGCTCTCGTGGTTTTCCTAACCTCAATGGATTGAGTGTATGCAAACTTAGATGCCTAAGACTAAAGAAAGAGTATCTTGTAATGGTTGAATGTCATCATCTCAGTAATCACACAAGATAGTAGTTACATGAAATTATTTGTTTGCACGCTTAGAGAGAGAGAGAGAGAGAGAGAGAGAGAGAGAGAGAGAGAGAGAGAGAGAGAGAGAGAAGGGCCTGGGAGAGGGGGGGGTGTTGTTGACGAGGTGGAAGAATGGGACATATACATATGTTCAACTTGAAATATCATTGTAGTGGCTTATGTTGAAGGAAGAGCGTCCCCGTCATCGTCAGGGATTGTAGGAAACAAGAAACCACCAAGTGAGCAAGCTTTACACACTCCCAAAGCTTTCCTAATAGTACTCCCACCAATGAAAAGGAAAGCAACGTCGTAGATTGTTATATGCTTCTTTTCTTAAAATATGATATGGTATGTAAATGATAGGCCTTAACCGGTATCTATTCTTCAGCGATTTGTATGTAAGCTATGTGAAAGGCTCGCTAGACATGTGTCAGTTATTAGTAGTAAGGTTAGTTCCAAAGGTTAATTTTGGATTCAACATTGGGTTATATAAAGATCAAATGATGTTGCCCACATGATTTGGTATTGTGATAGTGACAAGAAAAAAGTGTAAATGTAGACTAGTTTTAAAAAAGCTACGTGACCGATTATAGTGTAGGGACTATATGAAAATATGATTTCTTCCATAAAACTCGCCGTGGACTTACATAAAGTCTTGATAAGCATTGATTTGATTTGATGGAATGAGTCAATGAAATACTTGATAAGGATCCCAATTATTCATTTTAACCACTAGTAAATAATTGTTGAAATTATCGATTCTATGTAAAAAAAAACTCCATCGTCATGCTTAAAAATCACATTTGAGATTTGATATTATTATCCCATACCTGTTAGTTGTCATATGTAGGTTCATCCGTTTCGGTATCTTCCTTATCATACAGATTTTTCACCCCTTCCTTTTTGAATACCACGTAGATATTCTCTAGTTCCTTGCACTCATTGATCCCTTCGACTTCTTTCATCTTATCGAGGTGCCTAAACTCAAGTTCTTGGAGATGGAGCATTGCTCCTTTTTCAATAATCACCTTCTCAAGCAGAGGCAGCTTCCAAATCTTCAAGATCTTTAGACTCGGAAATCCATCTTTGGCAAACGTCAGACGAGTGCGTCGGAAGGAATTGGCCAAGAGCCTGAGTGTCCTCAGTTTCCTCAGAAGACCACCCAACTCGGTCATCATGTCTGCTTCCAGTTTCGAACCCGACAAAGTTAAAAACCTGAGCGAGACTGGCAAGAGCTGTGTCCAGTTGGGTTTGTTGAGTTGGCCCAGCAAGTAAAGCTCCGACAGGTCGAGATGCTGTTCAGCCAACGACACTTCTGGTAACGGGCCTATCTGCGATGTTGCGGGCTTGGCTTTTTTCGGGGGCTTGTCATCTTTCCTGGCTTCATCCGCGCCTTCGGCTTTCGCGGTTTGGGCTCCTCCCGTGGTATGGGCTTCTCCAACAGTTTGGGCTTTTCCCACGGCCTTGGCTTCATTCGCGCCTTCGGCTTTCGCGGTTTGGGCTTCTCCCATGGCCTTGGCATCTTCCGCGGACTGGTCTTCTTTCATAGCTTCTTCCACGAGCTTGGCTTCTTGGATCACCCCCAAGGTCAAGGACTGGAGATTGGTGAGCCCGAAGCTAATCCAATCAGCTACTGTTTTCCCTGGGGAGCCGGTGGTGTCGTTATCCGAGTGTTGCAAGAAAAGCTTGAGCGTGGGGAGCGTGGTCAACCAGTGAACGTGGTCTGTCATCAGGTTCTCCTTCACTTCACCGATGACCAGCCCGCTTAAAGTCTGGAGTTTAGTCAAGGCCATAACATTGTCACCAAAAGCCTTGAGGATCTTCTTCAAGTCAACGTAGAACCAGTTGAGATGCAGGTGCCTCAAGTTCCTCGCCTTCCGCAAGGAACTCGGCAAGGAAGTGATGTTGGTGTGCTTTATGTCGAGAGTCTCGAGATGGTGCAGATCTGCAACGTCACTTGGGATCGAGTCCAACACTGTGGATCACAATCCTAGGTACCTTAGGAGCACCAGCTTGTGGAGCACACCTTGCAAGGATGGTTTATACACACCCTCCAAATCTAGCACCCTTAGCAAGCTATAGTCAGCATCAGAAGTCACCTTCCCAAGAAACATGTTGATGTCTTTGGTGAGTAGGCCTCTTCTCTTGTAGAATGACAGAAATGAGCGGATGTGGCCGAGGTTCAGATCACAGTAGCTGCCGCTGCGGTTGTCTCTGACTATGTTCGTGTGCTCGGCAAGCCACCGAATCTTGCTTCTTTCTTGCAGTTGGGCCAGCAGCTGTTGTTGCTGCCTGGTTGGATCACGGTCGTTCCTACCTTTTGACTTGCTGGTGTCATGCATGTGGAGGAACCCAATGCTCATGGTGATCGGGCATATCATGTCATACAGAGAGGTGAGCATTTGGCAAGCTTTGGGGGATCCATCCGCCCTCCAGCTCACCACATCGATCACATTCCTGTCCACAAGCTCCAGAATGAACGTCTCTCCCACGTCCTCGGGCTTCCTTGTCGGTTTACTTTCTATGTCGTAACAATGCGAATCCAATAAGCCCTCACCCAACCACAGCCTCACTAGCCTTTTTATCGGAATAGGGAATGCTATGGGGAACAAAGCCATGTAGATGAAGCACGTTTTTAGATGGACCGGCAATTTATGACAACTCAATTGTAGTATATCTAACATTGTCATCGCAGGACCCTTTTTTGCCAACGCTGCACGATCATGCTCTCCAGCATTGGACAGAAACCCACCCAGCAAGGATAA
Organism: Eucalyptus victrix; assembly: GCA_016097545.1. Classification (NCBI taxonomy): domain Eukaryota; kingdom Viridiplantae; phylum Streptophyta; class Magnoliopsida; order Myrtales; family Myrtaceae; genus Eucalyptus; species Eucalyptus victrix. The sequence continues at coordinate 8,633,502 of CM027844.1, read as the reverse complement.
ATGGAGCGGCAAGCCATGACACATGTTTAGAATATCCTTCTTCTTCTCCTCTGAGAGTGTCTGACCATCGGATACTCTATGCAACTTCCAAGCAAGCATCTTCTCGCTTTCTTCGTTGTTCAATTTTTCTAGTTCGATCGGCTGTGTCCCATAACTCATGTAGCTGGCTATCGATTCGTCCCGAGTTGTGGTAATTATGTGGCTTTGCGGGCCATGCGGGGTGCTCATCCAAAACTCCAACAAGATTTCTGGCCAGTCAGACAGCTGCACGTCATCCAACACAATGAGGAATTTCTTTATCTTGGCCAATTTCTGGAACAGCTTTATCCTTATCTCCATGATATTCATGTCCTTCACGTCCCCTGCTGGATTCTCGACTTGCTTCAGAATCTCCAACAGGAACTCCTGCTTGTCCATGCTAGGCGAGACGTGGACCCAAGCGCGGCACTCATAGCCCATGTACTTCGCTTGGCTGTAGGCCCATCTCGCGAGGAACGTCTTGCCGGTTCCTTGCTCGCCCCAAATCCCAATCTCTCTGTACTCTGCTGCCTTCATCCACGTCATCATTTTCTTCTTCTCCTTCTCGTGGATTGAGAAGTTTGTAGACGCTTGCCGATCCCAGAAACTAGTCAGCCTCGCGAATTTTTTGCCTTGCCATGGAACACTAGCAAGGGAGGAGGAACTAGCAGATTTCTTTTTCCCCTTGCCATCGGCCTCCTCCTTCAAGAACTTCTCATCGCACGACTCCTCCGTCTTTTTCACCAGTATTGTTAAGTCCCTCCCCAGCTTGTACTTGGAGATGAGCGCAGCGAGTGGCCTTGTGGCCAGGCGGAGGGCCTCGTGCTTCTCGTGGGCCTCTCTGAGGTGGAACTTGTCGATGAATTCTTCAGCATAGTACATGGCTCGGAGGAGCTGTCCCGACCACTCGGTGGGTTTGGACGATTTGAATTGAGTGGAAAAGAACTCTTGGATCCTGGCCAGCTTCGCCTTGGCATCCTCCGCGCAGGTTCGCATCGGTATGCATTCCACGCACACCGGGTGATGGACCAAGATATCTAGTTTCTGCAACACGATCTGGGCGGCAGCTTCATAAACTATCATGCAGCTTTCCGTGTCAGAAGCAGCCATGGCTAATCAATATTTTTGTTTCGGGCAAGGTCGTGTAGGTGTGTGTATGTCTGTTGGCTTGTTTGCTTGGATTGAATAAATTTGCGAGGACATGTTATTTTCTCTCTATGTATATACTCTCCATTTTCTTATGCTTTTGTTGGCGTGGCCTCTCCTGTCTACTACAACAAGCTTTGTTCTTTGCTTGTGCGATGTTCGACCGTGAGACAGGAGAGGATGTATCTCTCACAGTGATTATGATAAAGATAAAACTAATCAACTTGAGTTCTTTGCTTTAAATATAACAATCTTACATATCTATCTTACTATTCCTAACTTCGCTCTTATACGTCAAGATAATCAATCCATTTATTTCTGTCGAACTAGAAGTTGGAGAGCTAGTTGGAGAGATAATGAAAGTGGCCTATGAAGAATTTAATTTTTGTGATGAAATTCCGGCCATGTTAAGAATTTAACCCTTTAGTGGCATCGGTGATGTGAGGTCAAATGAGAACATCCGTTGGCTTATCTTATCTAACATAAAATACTAAAATCAATTCAAAGAAAATCACTACTTTCTTCTGGATTTTGGCGAGTAAGGACTTAGCTTTCAAATTGCCGGAGATATTAAATGTTAACAAATTTTATGATTCAATTATGCAATTCACAAATTTTAGGATTAAATTGTGTCTCAAATATCAATTATATCTTCGTTACGCTTAAAGGAAGAAGTGAAGTCTATCCTTACGCACACATTATCAACTTGTCCATATGAGAATACTCAATATATCTTATAATATCAATGTCAACATCACATGTGGTGCTCATATAAATACGTCAATATTATGTCAGTGTCATATACTAGATATTACATGGTAGGAATGATGCCGTGTAAGGTGTGCAGGGGCGTGTTCTTTTTTATGATTGTGTTTTATATTTTGGTTCATTTTTTATGTGCTTTTCTCCGAACAGGTGCCTCTCCTCCGGATTGATTCTTGAGCAAGCCAAATCTTGACCTAGGGACAAGAAAGTATCCTGTGCTTTCTGTCATTGGTAGGTTAAATAATCGATAAGCCAATTATGACATGCGGACCCTTGGAATGCCATAACTTGGCAGAAAGGGACATTTAAGTGTCATAACTTACGAAAGGTACGCTTAAGTGCTAAAATCAGAGCAAAATGGATCACTTGAGTGCCAATCTGGCCAAAATCCGGCCAAATTGCATACGTGGCATTTTCCGGCGACTTCTTTTACTGAGGTGGAAAATGTTTTTTTTTTTTTAAAAGCCCATGTGGACGACAAAAACGACATTGTCCATCCACATTGAGTGAGCTGATCTAAACGACGTCGTTTTTCCTTAATGTTAAACGACGTCGTTTAGGTCATTTTGGCTTAAGCACACTTGGCCATCGCCATTTCTCCCCGTCCGCGTTCACATTAGATCTTAGGCCCTTCTCTCCATCGCCGTTCACGCCCAGAGCTGGTCATCGGTTGTCGTCGTCAGTCACCGTCACCGCTCACCATCGTTGGTTGTTGTCACCGCTCACCATCATCGCTCCTCTAGGTTCAACCCCTTCTCCCCCTCTCTTGTGATGAAATTATGACTTGATTATTTCTTTAGGGCTCGCTCGATTATTTTATTAGGGCTCCGATGGAATTTCTGTTGAAAAACACACGATCTGTTTGGCTACTCCATTGTGTGGAGATGCTCGCCTCGGTCGATGATTTCTGCAATCGATGCTCGAGTGAAACGAAATAATGGCTCATGACAAGGATTGTGTTTGAGTGAAACGAAATATTGAATCAGGTGGGATATGATAGATAGATTAAGGTGGAAGGTGTGAAATAATGACCCTCAAGTGCTCTGCAAAGAGCACGCAACTTTGCTATCAATTTGCTTTTGTTCCTGTCACGACTTATTTTTTGATGCACCACCTAAAACTAGGTTAATGGATTGCCAAGTTTTTAAATTTGACTCGGGTTCTCTGAAGCCCATATTAATTCGTGACTTAAGGTTCAAACATATAGCATGCAAAAGATTATTAGCTAGGAGCCGCCACTAATCGATTTATGGTAGGTCGATTAGACACCTAAGTAAAATAAAGGGAGATTTATTTTACTCATACAAACCGCAGAGACTAAGGGTACGGGGACTTGGTTACACTAGAATTTTCTAATGCTCTTTCGGTAACATTTCTTTTTTTAAAATTTTTTATAAAATATATTTTTGCAAGCAACTTGAATTTATTTTAACCTAAATTACTACCATGCAAAAATGGTGACCACTTGGGTGCTCAACCATTATTAAACATTTCAATAAATTGCATCACACAAAACAAATCACACAAAGCAAAGGATTTTTTTGGTTTTTTTTTTTAAATGCATTTTTTTTAACTAAATGACTTAATCTTATCAATATGCAAATTCTAATTAAATGGGCCTATTATGCAAACTAGTTATTATGCATCTCATGACCTAATTTCACTAATGAACAAAATATGATCCTATTATGCAAACTAGTTAACATGCACCTAGTATTTTTGTATCTTTTTTTTTTGAAATTCGGAATTAATAAAAACCCTAATTAAAGTATCTAAAAAAGGGATAATTTTTTAATTTAGTCTAGGGATTAATTTGACTTAAACCCTATCCTATCCTAGAAAACCACTTTTAGGAAAAAAATGAGATTTAAAATTTGTAAACATTATCCAAAATCCAATTTTAAAAAAAAAAAAAGTTATTTAGGTCCAACCCTAACTTATTTCTAAAAATGCAATCCTAAAAATGTAATCCTAAAAAATTCTAATTTACATGTCTGATTTACTAAACCTATATGCTCATGCAGAATTTTGATTTTTTTGATTTTTTTAAATTTTTTTAAAAGATAAGTAATTATTAAATAAATATTAAATCTAAACTATCAATAAAATAAATGATTAAAATAATCAAAAAAATAACCTGTTGTCTTACATGTCAAATTAACGATTATTTTAACCTAATTATCACGACAAAGAGTTCAAAATAATTAAAAATCTGATCCGAAGTCTTACGTACCAAATTAATAATTATAATGATTTAACGATTGAAATTCTACCAAAAAGCCCAAAAATTAATATAATTAAAAAAATGATCCGATGTCTCTTGAATCAAATTAATAATTACAATAATTCCAGACAAAATCCTAGCGGATAATGCCTACAAAAATTACAGATATTAACATCCAATATCGCAATTTAGATAACTAACTAAAAATGCTATCAAATAAAATAAATAGAAAAATGACATAACAATTAAAAAAAAAGGTAAAATAAACTAAGCTACAAAGAAAGTAAAAGGTAAAAAAAAAAAACTACCTAAGGGAGGTAAACCAACGAAAGACGAGGGGCGCGGCGCCGGGTGGAGGGTGGTGGTCGGCGGCAAGATCGGGGCTCTGGCGAGGGCTAGGCGGCAATGGGGGTGCTGGCTCGGATCTGGGTCGCGGAGTGCAGGAACAGCGACTGCGTTGGGTGCGGGTCTGGCGTCGCGGATGGGCCGAGCGCAGGCAAGGGTGATTGCGGTCTAGTGTAGTCGGAGGCGGAACGGCAAGCGTTGGCACTGGGTCGTGGCCGCTGGCGTCGGGCGCTGGGAGCAGAGGCGTTAGGCTCCGAGCAGGAGACAGACGAGGTAGACGACGATGGCAGCGGCACCGCAAGGGCTCACAGGCGTGGCACGGCGATGCTGGCATGGCGGTGGCGACCAGAGGCTTGAGATCTGCAGGTGGGTCGCTCGGGTGTCGAGATCTGGCCCAGATTTGGTGGAGATTTGGCGGGCGATGGCGGAGATGCGGCGAGATTGGGGTGGCGCCGGCAGGAGGGTCGCTTCGCTGCTTGAGCGGGGAAGTGGACACATAGGTCGCCAACGAGGTAGGCACGGGTCGATGGGCGGCGGCGTCGGCTGCGGTGCGGGGCTCGGCTATGGGATCTCGAGCGGTGGGCGAGTAGTGGGCCGGTGCGAGGTCGGTGACTGAGCGGATCTTGGGTGGAGGCGTTGAGGAGCGGAGCGGCAGTAGCGGAGACGCGGAGGCGGCGCCGGTGCGTTGGACGGCGCGAGCATGCCTGGCACGATCAGGGAGGCCCCTTCGGGGAAGACGACACTGTAGCGTTTCCTTTTTTTTTTTTTTTTTCACCTCACCTTTTCAACTTTTCACTTTTGTGTACCTTTTTTTTGAAAGAAAGAGCCCCCTTTTTTACTTTGCGTGCGATGCATTTTATAGGTCCAAAAAATGTATCCTCGCAACATATATTTTTTCCTTTTTTGCTTGCGTACGATACCTCTAAATATGTCGTTGAAATATACACACCCTGCACAATATTCCCTTTTGTATTTCTCGCATATTCTATCCAGAAAAATTCCATCTTTGCACAAAATACACCCCCTAGTGTATATTACCTAAAAATATGAAAAATTTGAACGGAATATGTGAAAAATCTTCCCTTCACCGGCGGCCTAAAATAAAATAAAACAAAAATAAAAATAAAAATAAAATGTTTCTAAACTATATGCCATGTGTGCTTTTTTATTTATTATTTATTTATTTTTTAAAATCAACCCCAAAAATTTTAGGTGTCAACAAGCTGCCCCTCTTTGAAGGTGAGCTCGCAGAGGTTACCTTCAAAGATAAATTAAGACCTAAATTTTGATCATGCACATGCAATGAATGATTTTTTGTTTGGAAAATGAATTCCATTTTTGAATGCAATTTATATGATGCATGGAAATGCTAATGCAAATGATAAATGAACTTACATGGAATTACTTACCTTTGAGAAGGGAATAGTAACTCAAGATAGATTGGCATTACATGTCCAGGACTCGTACCATTCTACGGTCGCTTAGAATAGTAACATAGCTTCGTAAAGATACTGCTTTTCTAGGACTCGTACCATTCTACAGTCGCCCAATATGACAGTATTTGGTTGTGTTTAGATTCTATACCATTTTACGGTTGCTTAAACATGGATTCATTTTTCAAGACTCGTACCATTCTACGATTGCATGAATAGGTGTTGTCTAGGACCCGTACCATTCTACAATCGCCTAAAGTTAGATTCATTTACTAGAACCCGTACCATTTTACGATCGCCTGAATAGTTGTCGTTTAGGACCCGTACCATTCTACGGTCGCCTGAATAGATGTCGTCTAGGACCCGTACCATTTTACGGTCGCCTAAATTGGGATTTATTTCCAGGACCCGTATCATTCTACGGTCGCCTGAATAGGTGTTGTCTAGGACTTGTACCATTCTATGGTCGCCTAAACTGTGATTCACTTTCCAAGATCCGTACTATTCTACGGTCGCCTAATTATAATGAATATGGGAAAGATCTTTGGGGGACGGCTCCATCGAGTGCTGGTGCTTGAAAAGGAAATACCTATACAATGACAAGTATTTAAGGTATGGATAGAGATATACTTACCCGGTGACATTTCTATTCCTTGGGGATATGTTTCCTGCAAAACACAGTTGTGGGAAAGGCGATATGCATTCACAGACATGCATTAATTCAGACGAGATTCATGCATGATGATTTCTATCAATCTTGCATCGCCTAATTTCCAATGGGAAATATCTCAAAAGAATATTCCAATCTGAACACATGAGTGTCATGGATGTGTCAAATAAGGGATCTTTTTGTTTGAAAGGACTTTTCTCTCATCCTTATTAAAAGGGTCGTTTCATCCTGACCTTTGATGCAAGATTTGGCAATTGCTCTATCTCACTGTCATCATGCCAAACAAGGATTTGTGCAATCTCGCAAGTGGTACGACCTTACCAATCTGAGAGGTCTTTAAGAGGTACCATAATGTGGGGCTAGTCAACAGCTTAACAAAAGGGACTCTTTGAGTTGAGGCTATTGAAAAAATGAGTGATATTTTGTAATCATTTCTAGGTTTACAAGTCAAGAACCCTGCAAAATGAGAAAGGAATAATCTTGCTCGCACTTCTTCGAGTGATGCTTAAAACATGTAAACCCCTAGGTGAATTCAAGTGCCATAATCTGAAGAGACTTTGCAAAGGACGTAACGTAGGCTTGGCTCATGGGTTGAGAAATGAAAGGATCATTAGGCTCAAAAAGTGTTTAGGGGGGTCAAAGTTGGTGATCATCTTGATATTTCCACCACTTTCCTTCTCTATTGTCGATTTTTTTTTTTATCTCACAACTCCATTGATTGTAACAGCATTTGAGCTTTTTAGTGTCGTCTAGTTGGGGATATGACTCACTATATCAAGAGTTTGATTTTTCTCCTTTCTGGGCATTGGTCTTGCTTTTACTAGGCACACTGCTTTTTCATGCCTCTTTTGCTTTGCCCCAGTGTGGGGGATGATCACCAATTGGGTTTAACATGGAACGAATTCATAGGCTCAAGTGGGCTATGCAATGGATAAAAGTGTGTGGGATAGAGAAAGAACTGCTTTTCGTCATCTTAAGGCACTTTAAATTACCGTACAAGTTACACTGTAAAAGCAATATTCGAAGATTGATGCAAGTGGGAGCAAGAAGATTCCTACCATTTATTTCAAATTTGTCCCAATATGGGATGATTCTTGATAGGTATAATTTAAAAAGAATCTCCATAAGTGTATGGGGCCCAAAGGGGTTAAACAATGGATCACCTGTAGTGTTTGGGATAGAGAAAAGAATGCCTCTTATCACGTCGATTGTTGTACCATTTGCGAGATCAACTTTCCCTTGCAAGCACGGAATTTTCCCACACAACTCATTAGGGATTAATGTATGTAATAGTGTATGGAACAAGGCCTGCCTATCATTCCAAAGTATCCCATTTGACACATTCAATTCATCTCACACAATTCATCAATGAAGGAAAATGCAAGATTTGCAACAAATTTGAACAATTCAACTCATTGAAGTAATTTATTCATCATAGAAATGCTTGCAGTTCAAAACATGACATGGCAAATTCTATCATGGGTAATACTTCTTGACAACATTTGAATTAACTGAAGTGGAGAACTCACGACCATCCATTTTTGCCAAGATCAAGGCTCCACCAGGAAGTACCTTCTTCACCACATATGGGCCGCTGTAATTTGGAGCAAACTTTCCTCTAGGATCTGGAAAAATTGGTAGTAGCTTCCTCAAAACAAGATCATTTACCTCGAAATGTCTTGGTCGTACCTTTCGGTTAAATGATCTGGCTACTCTTTGTTGATAAGTTTGGCTGTGGCAAAGAGCCTTCAGTCTTTTCTCATCGATCAAGTTCAATTGCTCGAATCTTTGCTGCAACCATTCTGCCTCAGGCAACTCCACTTGGGATAAAACTCTCAGAGAATGAATCTCCACTTCCATAGGCAGAACTGTCTCCATGCCGTACACCAGAGCAAAAGGAGTTGCCCCGGTGGAAGTGCGGATTGATGTCCGGTACGCCATCAATGCGAAGGGTAACCTATCATGCCAATCTCGATAATTCTCAGCTGTCTTGGCCAAGATCTTCTTAATGTTCTTATTGGCTGCTTCAACAGCCCCGTTCATCTGAGGGCGATAAGGAGATGAATTCAGATGCTTGATCTTGAACTTGCTAAATAACCCATCAACAAGTTTGTTATTTAAATTTGTCCCATTATCAATGATGATTGCTTCAAGGACGCCATAGCGAGCAATTATATCTCATTTGACGAACTTCGCAACATTGCGAGCAGTGACACTTGCAAAAGATGTAGCTTCGATCCATTTGAAGAAATAGTCTATCGTTACCAAAATGAATCGATGCCCATTTGAAGCCTTGGGATTAATTGGGCCAATCACATCAATGCCCCACATCGAGAAAGACCATGGCTCGAAAAATTGGTGCAGCTCAGTTGGAGGAACATTTATCTTATTCCCATGAATCTAGCAACGGTGACAACTCCGAACATGTTGGATGCAGTCACTTTTCAGTGTGAGCCGTAGTAGCCTAATCTCATAATTTTCTTGGCTTACATGTAGCCATTCATATGAGGGCCACATACTCCTTCGTGCACTTCTTGCATGATTTGAGTGGCTTCGGCTGCATCTACACACCGCAACAAGACCGAATCGTAAGATCTTTTATACAAACTCTCGCCACTAACAAAGAACTTCGAGGCCATCTTTGTGATGTACTTCCTAGTAATCTGAGTGCTTCCTTCAGGAAATTCTTGTTTCTGAATGTAATTCATGATATCGTAATACCATGGTTTTCCATCAGGTTCTTTAGTCACAATCACACAATAAACCGGCTTCGGTAAAACCTCTATTTTCAAAGGTTCGACCTCTAACCCATCGGTGACTTGCAACATAGAAGACAATGTCGCAAGTGCATCTGCAAATTGATTATGAGACCTCGGCAAGTATTCAAACGAAACCTCCTTGAATTTTTTCACCAAATTTTCTAAATACTTGTGGTATGGGAGCAACTTGGCCTCCTTAGTCTTCCATTCACCTACGGTCTGCATTATGATTAGTGTGGAATCTCCGAACACTTTTAACTTGGCCACACCTATCTTAATTGCGGCCTGAAGTCCGAGGATGCAAGCTTCATACTCGGCGACATTGTTAGTGCACGGAAATATCAATTTTGCAGCTATCGGATGGTGTTGTCCATCTAGAGATATTAGAACTGCCCCAGTACCCGAACCAGATAGGCTTACAGCTCCATCAATGAACATCTTCCATGAGTCTTCATTTACACTCAAGACACGATCATCCAAGAAACTGTCATCGTCATTTGAGACTCTACTCTTGAATTCTCGGCTAATAGGTTAGCGATCGCTCGACCCTTAACCGACTTTCGTGGCATGAATTACACATCAAATTCGGAGATTAAAATTTTCCATTTGGCCAACTTACCCACCAAAGCTGGTCGGTTAAGTAAGTACTTGATGGGGTCATTCTCAGTCACGAGGAATGTCTGGTAATGCAGTGTGTATTGTCGCAATCTATGTAATACCCATACCAAAGCTGTACAAGTCTTTTCAACATCAGGATATTTTAGCTCTAATACAGTAACTTCTTACTCAGATAATAAATGGCTCGTTCTTTTTTATCAACATGACTTTCTTGAGCCAACATTGCGCCTAAGGATTCATTATGGATGGTGAGGTAGAGAATTAAGGGATGCCCCGGTGATGGCGAGACAAGAACTGGTGGATTCATCAGGTACTGCTTTAGCTTGTCAAATGCTTCTCGACACTCATCATCCCAATTGACTCGTGCATTCTTCTTTAGGAGCTTGAAGAACGGCTTGGTAGTTTCAGAGAGTTGGGAGATGAATCGAGCTATGTAATTCAGTCTTCCCAAAAGGCTCCGGACTTCTTTTACCATTGACAGAGGTTGCAACTCGCATATGGCCTTAGCCTTGGATGGGTCGATCTCAATCCATTTACTGCTCACAATAAATCTGAGTAACTTATTGGTTGTTGCTTCGAACACGCATTTAATGGGATTTAGACGAAGCTTGAACTCTTAGAGTTGATCGAACAACTTCTTCAGGGTTTCCACATGGCTTCTTCCAGGTGGAGTCTTTGCAATCATATCATCAACATAGAATTCAATCTCCTGGTGCATCATGTCATGAAATAATGCGACCATGGCTCATTGGTAGCTTGCCCCTGTATTCTTGAGTCCAAAAGGCATAACCTTATAATGAAAGGTACCCCACGGGGTGATAAATGCAGTCTTCTCTTTGTCTTCCTCCTTCATCCTTATCTGATTGTATCTGGAGAAACCATCCATAAATGAGAATAGTTCAAAACCAGCAGTACTGTCCACAAGTACATCTATGTGTGGTAACGGGAAATCACCCTTCGGGCTAGCCTTGTTCAGATCCCGATAGTCAACACAATCTCGAACTTGACCGTCTTTCTTCATCACTGGCACGATATTAGCCACCCATTCGGGGTATTGTGAAACTTCGATGAATCCTACCTTCAAAAGCTTCATCACCTCTTCCTCTATCTTCTTTGAGAGTTCGGGCTTAGTTCTTCGTAGCCTTTGCTTCTTAGGTGGCACGTCCAAATTAGTAGGTAGGCAATGCTCCACAATTGACAGGTCTAGCCTAGGCATGTCAGCGTAGGTCCATGCAAAGATGTCTTGATATTCCTTCAGTAACTAGATTAGGCGCCCAGCCTCGTCTTTGGGGAGACTCGCCCCAATTTTCACCTCTTTGGCTTCTTCAGTGTCACTTAAATTAATAGTGACGGTCTGCTCATATGTGAGAGCCTTAGCCTTTTCATGTTGTTCCCAGCTACGTTGCACCTCAATGGAGTCTTCAATCGACTCTTCAAGATAATCATTATCAGCACTTGTTGCATTGGATTTGACCATTTCTACACCTTTGCATGCCATAAGATTGTTCTTGAAACATGAAGTAGATAAATCAGAAAGACAAACAGAGTAATCTACATTTTTATTTTTCTTTTTGCCTCTTTTTTTCTTTTGAAATTCTTTGGCAAAAATACTTTTTGAAACATTTTAACACGAGGAAGCATAATGAAGCCTAGGCCTCATAATTCTCGGATTTTCTTTTCTTTTATCGGCTGGATATCATCACCGGGCTGGTTTGGTGTACCTCATCATGCCCTCAAAAAATGAAACTTATAATTTTATTGAAATTCGTCAACCAATTACATTTATTGAATGGAAAAATGCAACACTCAAGAATTAAAAGAAAAGGAAACTGAAAACATATCTCAGAAAACAATAAAAATTCCCACGCAGGGAAATGTGCAAAAGCAGTAAAGAGTTACTCTTGTGGGCCAAGGCCCATCTCTTCAGGGGGTCCTTCATCAATGGCTCTTATGATGAGGTCGTCGAATAAGCTTGCAACTCCTTCCAGCTCATCATCAAGGTTCTCCGTCTTTAGAGGTGTCGGGTCATCCATGCCACCCCATCCATCTGGGACTATTTCACGAGGATCAATGTAGTAGCTGGGAGGGGCTGAATACTTCACCAGGTAATCAAATTTGCCACTAGGCTGCCCTAGAGTGTCTATCACTTCCGCTTCATCCTGCATCATTTTAGGAGGATCGGGGAATGTCTTCTGAATGCTCGGGGGTAGTGGGTTTTGCCTTCTTCGCCCTTGGTCAAGTGGCGAGTTCCGCATTTCCTGTCTTCGTCCTTCAAAACTCCCTCCACCTCTCCCATGGTACCCTAAACCAACAGAACGGGACCTCTAAGGGGCTTCAATGGGGCTTTGAATGCCCTGACCATTTTTTCCAAGACCATTGCCGAGAACAAAACCATTTCCAACCATTACTCTTCCCACCATGAGGGCAGCATCCGAAACTTCAGGAGTAGGCGGCGATGACCCTCGAGAAGCATGTATGGTGGAGACCAACTCAAATGAGTGGTAACTTGATTTGAACTCAGAATCCGGCTCTACATAAGGGATAGCCGTCTCATGATAGATCCGGTGGTCTTCCTCACCATACATAATGACCAGCTTCCTTTTGATCACAAATTTCACAGTTAGATGTAGACTTGAAGGCACTGCTCTAGTAGTGTGTATCCAGGGATGACCCAAAAGGAAATTGAATGCAGTAGGGATGTCCAGCACTTGGAAGGGAATGTTGAAGATGACCGGCTCTATTTGCATGTCGAGATGGATTTCCCCGATCACCTCCTTTTTTGTTCCATCAAAAGCTCGCACCGAAGTCTTCGCAGCATGTATCCTCGATGTGTCTACCTTGAGGCGGTGAAGAGTGGCCAACTGACATATGTTTAGAGCGGACCCATTATTGATGAGCACTTGGGACACATGAGAAGACTTGTGCTTGACAGATATGTAGAGTGCTTTGTTATGTCCCCTGCCTTCGAGAGGGAATCAGAAAAGGCAATCAAATCCTTGAGAAGGACCGATCCCACAAATTCTTCCAACTTGGTCCCCTCAACCATCTCCGGTACACGAATTTCACTCAGCACCTTCATTAGTGACTTTTGATGCACGGGGGATGTCAACAAGAGCTCGAGTAAGGAGATCTAGGTGGGCATCTTCCGTAATTGGTTGACCACATTGTACTCGCTTGCTTTAATCACAGCCAGAAATTCCTTAGACTCTTCATCGGTGACCGGCTTTGCAGGTTGAGTCCTAGCTTGAGCATAAGGTCCGACTAGACCTTGTAACGAGGTCAACATCTAAGTCAATAGACCAAGGCACCGCCTTATCATCGACATACTCATACGATTGAGGCACTTCGATCACTATCTCTTCGTCGGATGCATCTTCTAGTGGGGGCATGTCCATGAGGGAAGGATCAACTTCTTCCTTATCAGCCTCAAGTGCAGCCTGCTCTTCTTCCCAATCGATGATGATGTGGGAAATAGTGGAAACTATGCAGTTACGATCAGCATACACGATGATACAGTCATCCACCATTTTGACAACTCTTTCCCTCATCAATGATAGGGAGACATCTTCATGATCTAGATAGTATCCAGCTCTCACCAGTCCATTGTAAGCATCTGCCACGTGCACCTTCGAGTTCTTGATCCGATTGAGTTCAGGTTTCAGGATAGCATTCACCGTACCCTCATGTTCTGGTAGCGGATTTTTTTGGACGTTCGGCCGAGCAGTTTGAAACGAAAAGGTCTTCGTGTCCAAAAGGTTTTGGACCTTGTGCTTGAGGGTGAAACATTCATCAGTTGAATGCCCCAGTTCACCGCTATGGTAGTCACACTTCTTTGTTGGGTTGTAACCTCGAATGTTTTCGTGGTTGGGACGATTTGGTTCACTAGAAAGCAAACCTTTTTTTTTTTTTTTTTGGAGAATCGCCAACACTTAGGATGGAGATCTAGAGAGGGGAGTGAATTGCCTTCTATTATTTGCTTGGGCAAATGATTGGCGACCAGCAGTTTGTTGTTGCCTTGGATTCATCTGTATAGCTGGAGCACGTTTGGCACTTTCTTGGCCATAAGCCACATTCACATCCACAGTCGCTTCTTTCTCCTTCTTTTACTAGATGGCTCAGCAAACCATCCTTCCCTTATCCCCATCTCGATCTGTTCTCCCACAAGAATGAGCTGATTGAAGCTTTCAACGTACGTACTAGCCATCCGGTTACAGAATTCAGACGGGAGGGTCTTCACAAACAACTTCATCAACTCCTTGTTGGTAGGCTCAGGAGTAATTTGAGCTGCCAAATTTCTCCACCTCCAAGTGTATTCCTTAAATGGCTCGCTCTTTCTCTTTTCCATCCGCTCCAGGTCTTCCCGGGAAGGTGCGATGTCCATGTTAAACTTGTATTGTTTGAGGAACACATTAGCTACTTTGTTCTAGGTATTGAGGAGATTCACATTCTTCATCATGTACTAGCTCAATGCGGGCCTGGTCAAACTCGCATGAAAAGATTGGATCATGAGGGGCTTGTTTTTGATGTGCTGGGCCCATGCGTACATGGTACATCTGCAAATGAGATTTTGGGCAGGATGTACCATCGTCTTTCTCGAACTCCGGCATTTTGAACTTGCTTGGTATTTTGACCTTCTCATAAACCGAGAGGTCGAACAGGAGTGAGCTTTGAGACTCCTGCAGCCGTCTCACTTTCTCTTCCAGCTTTGCAACGCACTCATCCTGATCTGTCTTGGGAACGCTACTAGGTTTGGCCTTTCCAACAAGGACCAGGTTATCTTCCAATTTGGGCATTTCGTCATCACTCATTTGAGCCCTGCTTGTTGGCTTCGGGGCTACTATTTCGGGGAGAGCGGGTGTAGGATTCAGATTCACTCAGAGGGATTGAAGTTGAGCTTTTATAAGCTGCATAGAGACAGCTAGCTGTTGGAGTTGCTCTTCCATGGAGGACATGCGATTGCACATCTCGTTTTGGTTAGCCATTTTAGCTCTTGACCGCGTAATAATAGGTGACCGTGGTAGATCTGTTGTCACCTAAGGGAAAGAAGTAATGTAAGAACCAATGACAAGATAAGAAAATGGCCCATGACAATGGTCTAATCGCCTGATTTTATTCAAAATTCATTTGAAACATTGAACCAACCTAAGAATCGAAATTCAAGTTCCTAAACATTGAACTAAAAATTAAAAACATTGAATTAAAAATTGAAATCAAAGTCCCTAGACATTGAACTAACAATCAAAATTCAAAACATCTCATTTTATATGCTTTCGGGATTCCAACGCTCCGCGAAGCTTTTTATTTTCAGCTTCAATCATTTCCACTTTCCGCTTAAGATGCTCAAGTTGTGCTCTTTGAGTTGGCTTCTCAGTCACATCAGCGATCACTGGACGTAAGGCAGCAGGAATCCGGTGTTGCTGGATGTAGAATGTCGATGCATGGTGGATCTCCTCTTCGCCTTTTAGTCTTTTGGGTACTAAAATCTTCTCCAGACGGCATTCATTCCATGCAGCAATGATCATCTAGATCTCGTTGAAGTAGTCATGATCCGCACGAACAAAACGAACTTGGAATAATTCCGTCTCGAGGGGCGGAGGAACTTCTTGAAGCGCTCTGTATTGACGAGCCACCCTACATGGGTAATAGGGGGTAGCACCAGAAAGGCCCAGTAATGGGATCCGCTCATCATATTTGTGAGAGAAACGAGCCTCCTCAACATGTAGCCATTTAGTATGCCATACGAATGCCTTAGAATTAGGATTTTTCAAAAAATTAATCCAACGGGCATACTGTTTATTTGGAGAAAAACGTTCCAAAACTACAAATTTTTGTATAGGGGTGCCTTAGATCACCAATTTTGAATTGTTTCATAAGGTGGCCAAAACCTCTTATGTGTGAGAAAAACCATATTTGCAAAAGTTCAGGGAGGGCATGCATGGTCCTTTCTTCATTTTGTTTGAAACGGTTTAATGACAAAAATGTTTGAGCTAAAACCATATTGACATAATTTAACCTATCACAAACATGATTAACCACCTATGAAATTGAAGGATTAATGGCATTTCTTCGATAAGGAAAACGATTAGTCCAAAAAATGCCAACATGAAAATCTTAGCTTTTGAAAACATTGATTGATTTGCAAAACATTCTTCCAAAAATGAAAATGGACATGCAAAACAATTGGCTTTGACAACCTTTCTTATTCTTTCAGGTTCGATTTCTAAAAACCAAGATAATTCAGAAATAGAATCTATACCGATAGGCAGCCTAACGAGTTCCTTTTCCAGGGGCATTCCAATGGCAACACTATACTCTTCTAATGTTGGGGTTAGCTCGTACTCACCAAATATGAAAGTGGAAGTTTGTGGACATCAGAAGTGAGGGAGCGCCTGTATCACACTAGAGTGGATGTTGATCTCCAATAGTGGGAGAAGTCAGGCAATCCTGGCTTTCACATACCTCTGGCCCTCTTGATCTAACTGATCCAGCCACATTTTGAGCTCTTTTTTGGGAGTGGAAATGCATTGTACGTCAGTTCTCCCCATTGCATATAAAACAAGATCGGCAACATAACCTATTGTCATGGACCGACAAAATTGCAATAAAGTAAGTAAATTGTAAAGTAAGAATTTAGACAACTTACTTTCACCGGAATGGATGATAATCACATAGACACACGCATGAAATGTGAAGCTCGATTTCTATCTAGATGGCTTAACAAGTGGAGCTAAGAGGATGATCTGACCGTTGCAATCTCGCATTAACATGTTAGGTCCCCTTAATTCCGGCTCAGTCGAATGGAATGTCCAATAGTCACGCAGTCTCGCGGATATGGACAAACACATTCAACACCATGAAAAGACTTTCGGGGAAGAGAATGTCAACCTCTATATATCGGTCTTGCTTTAGAGGAAGTATCATTCTCAACGCCATCCTAAAAATCCTATCGTAGCCCAGGTTCAGCCACAGGTTGTGTGTGCAATAGTGTAGTGCTAAAAACAATTAAACATGCACAACAGTTTAAATGCAAACAACACTTCTAATTAGGGAAAAATAAACCATTCATTCCACACTCCAACTTGCAAGACAAAAAAGAAAAAGAAAAATTAGCCTAAGTCCAGTAAGTGTTTTAACACAAATCCCCAGTGGAGTCGCCAAGCTGTCGCGACCTATTTTTTGATGCACCACCTAAAACTAGGTTAATAGACTACCAAGTCTAGTTTTAAACTTGACTCGGGTTCTCCCAAGCCCATACCAATTTGCGACTTAAGGTTCAAACATTTAGCATGCAAAAGATTATTAGCTAGGAACCGCCACTAATCGATTTACGGTAGGTCGATTAGACACCTAAGTAAAATAAAGGGAGATTTATTTTACTCCTATGAATCGAGACTAAGGGTACGAGAACTTGGTTATACTAGAATTTCCTAATGCCCTTTCGGTATCTTTTTTAAAATTTCTTTTTTATAAAAAATGTTTTTGCAAGCAACTTGAATTTATTTTAACCTAAATTACTACCATGCAAAAATGGTGACCACTTGGGTGCTCAACCATTGTTAAACATTTCAATAAATTGCATCACACAAAACAAATCACACAAAGCAAAGGATTTTTTTGGTTTTTTTTTTTAAATGCATTTTTTTAACTAAATGACTTAATCTTATCAATATGCAAATTCTAATTAAATGGGCCTATTATGTAAACTAGTTATTATGCACCTCATGACCTAATTTCACTAATGAACAAAATATGATCCTATTATGCAAACTAGTTAACATGCACTTAGTATTTTTGTATTTTTTTATTGAAATTTGGAATTAATAAAAACCCTAATTAAACTATCTAAAAAAGGGATAATTTTCTAATTTATTCTAGGGATTAATTTGACTTAAACCCTATCCTATCCTAGAAAACTATTTTTAGGAAAAAAAATGAGATTTAAAATGTGTAAACATTATCTAAAATCCTATTTTAAAAAAAAAGTTATTTAGGTCCAACCCTAACTTATTTCTAAAAATGCAATCATAAAAATGTAATCCTAAAAAAATTCTAATTTACTAAACCTATATGTCTGATTTACTAAACCTATATGCTTATGCAGAATTTTGATTTTTTTGATTTTTTTTTAATTTTTTTAAAAGATAAGTAATTATTAAATAAATATTAAATCTAAACTATCAATAATATAAAGGATTAAAATAATCGAAAAAATAACTTGTTGCCTCACAGGTCAAATTAATGATTATCTTAATCCTAATTATCACGACAAAGAGTTCAAAATAATTAAAAATCTGATTCAAGTCTTATTGACCAAATTAATAATTATAATGATTTAACGATTGAAATTCTACCAAAAAGCCCAAAAATTAATATAATTAAAAAAATGATCCAATGTCTCTCGAATCAAATTAATAATTACAATAATTCCGGACAAAATCCTAGCGAATAATGCCTACAAAAATTATAGATATTAACATCCAATATCGCAATTTAGATAACTAACTAAGGATGCTATCAAATAAAATAAACAGAAAAATGACATAAAAAAAGGGTAAAATAAATTAAGCTACAAAGAAAGTAAAAGGAAAAAATAAAAATAAAAATAAAAACTACCTAAGGGAGGTAAACCAACAAAGGACAAAGGGGCGACGCCGAGCGGAGGGTGGTTGACCGGCAGCGTTGGGGCTCTGACGAGGGCTAGGTTGTGACGGGGGTGCTGGCGTGGATTTAGGTCGTGGAGTGCAGGGAACGGCGATTGCTTCTGGTATGGGTCCGGCATCGCGGATGGGCCGAGCGCGGGTGAGGGTGATCGTGGTCTAGTGCGGTCGGGGGCGGAACGGTGAGCGTTGGCGCTGGGTCGTGGCTGTTGGCGTCGAGCGCTGGGAGCGGAGGCATCGAGCTCCGAGCAGGAGACAGACGAGGCAGACGACGGTGGCAGCAGCGTCACAAGGGCTCACAGGCGTGGCACGGCGATGCTGGCGTGGCGGTGGTGACCGAAGGCTCGGGATCTGCAAGTGGGTTGCTCGAGCGTTGAGATCTGGCCCAGATCTAGTGGAGATGTGGTGGGCAATGGCGGAGATGCGGCGAGATCAGGGCAGCGCCGGCAGGAGGGTTGCTTCACAGCTCGAGCGGGGAAGTGGACGTGTGGGTCGCCGACGAGGCAAGCGCGGGTCATTGGGCGGCGGCGTCGGCTGCGGTGTGGGGCTCGGCTGTGGGATCTCAGGCGGCAGGCGAGTCATGGGCCGGTGCGAGGTCGGTGACCAAGTAGATCTCGGGCGGAGGCGTCGAGGAGCGGAGCGGCAGCAGCGGAGACGCGGACGCAGCTAACGGAGGCGACGTCGACGTGCTGGACGGCGCGGGCATGCCTGGCGCGATTGGGGAGGCCCCTTCGGGGAAGACGACACTATAGCGTTTCCCTTTTTTCTTGTTTTTTTTTTTCACCTCACTTTTTCAACTTTTCACTTTTGTGTACCTTTTTTTTTTTCAAAAGAAAGAGCCCCCTTTTTTTTTCAACTTTTTTTTTTAATTTTAAAAATCAACCCAAAAATTTATGTGTCAATAGTTCCCTTGATTATGATCTTTTGGTTCTTTTACTCTTCTTTCCGATTGTGTAATGACCTGTTGGTTTGTGTAATGACCTCTTGATGCAATATATTAATGGCCAGACATCATAGAGTAGGGTATGATTTCTTTTGGTTGGATGAGAAATAGAACTTTCACCCTATATTTTTACATCGAGCTTTCCTTAATTTTCTGTATGTGTTTTCACATTGGTCATAGATTTGATTAAGTTGATGTACATTCTCTCACATCGCAGGTTTAGTTCAGTAGACAAAATTGCTTGGGCTGTGCTTGTTGTGGGGACCTCTGTTTTTGGTTAATATTTTAAGGGAAGGGAAGGCAAATAATTAAAGTGGCGACCTTTTTTTTGGTTATCATGTAGGGGCATATTGTCAGTGTAGGGACCTTTGTTTACTAAAGTCCATGAGAGTGAGGGGGACTCCCATGTGCACTTGTCTATTGCCCTTTGTGGATGTGGTCCCAAAAATTAATTATTCTTTTTCTTGTTCTTGGTGTAGAAATGGCTCACGACAAGGATTATGTCGCTGTCATAGTTTGCTACGATGGAGAATTTGTGATTGGGGAGGATAAGTGGGAGTATGAGGGTGGAAATGAGGGCACCATCTTTGTGGAGATAAAGAAGGCATCTAATATAGGATTTCTTAGGGATATAAAGACTTATTTGCCTTGTAAAGTTCAGAAGTTGCTGTATTGTAATCCTAGGAAAGACTTAAGAGATGGTTTGAGATGATTAAAATATGATAATGGTTTTAGGGATGTTCTATACCATTATCTTCATGGTAAAGAGGTAAAAATATATGTTGAGTACAATACTGAAAGTGAGGACGAAGATGATGATGGAGAGAGCACCCAAGTAGGATAAGAAGGAGATGGTATTCAAGGTAGTACTGACGTTAGGGTCGAAGGATGGCAAGATAGATATGATGGACATGAGAGGAGTGCAGATGCAGTTCACCAAAGTGATGATTACATAGGTGATGTCACAATCTCTAGATTAGATTGGGAAGTAGCTGAATTAAGTGATGATGATGATGAAGGGTTGCCTGTTGAAAATTTTATAAGTGATAACGACGACGAGAAGCTTGTACAGTCAAGATTACAGCAAAGGGATTTTTTGATAGCTAAGTTTGCAGCTTTGCAGGTAGCCGATGAAGTTCCAAACAGGGCCGAAGGCCCTGCAGATGCCGGTGCTGCTGGTGAGGAGATTGATTATGAAGAAAGCGTCGAGAATGTTACTTCCCAGGATGAGCTTGAAGAAGATGAAGGATCTGTGTATGGAAGGAAAAGGAAAAGTAAGTTTCATTCTTATAATCCATCTGTTGCCTCTCTTACTTTTTCGGTAGATATGAAATTTCAAGATGCGAAACAATTTAGAGAAGCTATATTGAAGAACTCAATTGCTGCACAAAGGAATATTGACTGCATTAGAAACACTAAGACCTTTGTAAGAGCTAGGTGTTCACAGCAAAATTGTCCATGAAAGATCTATGGCACATTTTTTAGGAGAAGTGGATCTTTCCAGATTAGAGCCTACTAAGAGGAACATACTTGTTCTATTAATTTTGAAAATAAAAGTGTAACAAGTGCATGGTTGTCGAAGCACTTCTTTGAATTGATTAAGTTGATGCCTCAGATGAATACTACTCAATTCAGGATGGTGGTGAAGGAGCAAGTAGGCATCAATATATCCATGAATCAATGCAAAAGATCGAAGCAAAAGGTGATGAAGATACTCATTGGTCAGTACAGCAACGAATATGGACAGTTGTGGGATTATGCTTGGGAGTGTAGGCTACAAAATCCTGGAAGTAGAGTGTATGTAGAGGTCGTGGAGAGACCACTTCTTGATATTGGGACCAAGTTTGATAAGTTCTATGTTTGCTTCGATGCATGCAAACGAGGATTTTTATCTAGTTGTAGACGGATTATAGGATTGGACGGGTGTTTTTTTAAGGGCTTGTGCAAGGGAGAATTGCTGGCCGCAATTGGAAGAGATGCAAACAACCAAATGTTTCCACTAGCTTAGGCTGTTGTGAAGGTAGAGAACAAGGACAATTGGTCCTGATTGTTCTTCAAAAATTTGATGACTGATTTGGAGATAACAAATGGGGCAAGGTGTGCATTCATGAGCGACCAACAAAAGGTAATATTTGCTTTTTGAAAAATTTGGTCACTTGTTTGCTTTTTGATATCAACATGTCATTTGCTTACATTTTTTTATATTTTGAATTATTGCAAGGACTGGTTTCAACAATAGCTGAGTTGTTGCCTTATGCTGAACATCGAATGTATGTGCGACACATATACGCAAATTGGGCAAAGACTTATAAAAGGGACAAGCTGCAGTTGCAATTTTGGCAGCTAGCAAAGAGCACGAATATGGTTGACTTTAGGATGGCCAAAGAAGAGCTGCTTCAATTGACAAAGGATGGTTATGATGCACTATCCCAAACAGACCTGAAGCATTGGTGTAGGGCATTCTTTAGCGAGGAATTCAAGTGCGAAAACATCGATAACAACATTTGCGAAGCATTCAATGGGAAGATAATAGATGCTAGATGCAAACCAATTATCTCGATGCTTGAAGACATACGAGTTATGGTCATGAATCGGCTGCACAGACAAAGAGATGAGGCTGCAAAGTGGACTAAGCAATGTGGTTCTAGGATTGCTAAGAAATTATATGATAACTTGGCTGCAAGTAGGTATTGTCATCCCATTTGGAATGGGGATGAAGAGTATGAGATAATGAATGGTTCCAATAAGTATGTTGTCCATTTAGGTACGAGGAAATGTTTATGTAGAGCATGGCAACTGAGTGGAATTTCTTGTGCACATGCCATATGTGCAATTTAATTGAAGGGTCACAACACAGAAGACTACATTGATGATTGGTACAAGAAACCGAAATATCTTGCTTTGTATCAATTCATGTTGTAGCCAATCATAAGTAGCAAGTTTTGGGAGCCAATAGATCGCGAAGCACCTTGACCTTTGCCACTAAAGAAGAAAATGGGAAGACCAAAGCCAAAACGAAGAATGACGGAGGGAGATGGCTCATGTCAGCATAGGATGAATAGGACGGGTGTACCAATAAAGTGCTCTTTTTGCCACATAGCAGGGCACAATATTAAGGGTTGTCAATTAAAGAAGTAGCAGGAACAATTTTGTCTAGCCGAAGGGCTTAGTGAAGGGACAGTTGGAGAAGGAGAAATCGAAAGGCGAAGTGAGTCGACTGTTCTTTAGTCAACGACAATAAACCCAGTAAGTCATGACAATTGTATTTATGTTACTTTATGGTTTGTTACAAATATGTACATAGATATAAGTGACATGTGTAATGTTTTTGTCTTTGTTAGGTCACAAGAATGACACATGAAGAATTGGCCGAAGCCCCTGCTGTACCTGAGCTTGAAGGGCCTGTTCAAAGAAGGCAAGGTAGAAGACAGCCACCTGAAGGATTGGCCAAAGCCCCTGCTATACTTGAAACTGAAGGGCCTATTCAAAGAAGGCAAGGTAGAAGACAGCTAGCTACAGGATTGGCTGAAGCAATTGGAGGGTCAGTTAAGTCGACTGTTCTTCAGCTACAATAGAGAAAAAAATACCTGGTAAGTTCAATAATTTGAGTTTACTTTTCCTTTACGTTCTAATATGACCTGATGTTATATTTATGATGTCCTTTACTTTTTTCCTCAGATTCGAAGAAGGCAAACTAGAGCTCAACTACCAATAGAGGGCTCAACTGAAGGGCCACCACAAGATCCATCACCAAGGTCATCACAAAGGCCACTAGAAGGGTCATCACAAGGGCCACTACCAAAGCCAACTGAAGGTGTCATTGAAGCTAAAGGGCTAAATAGAAAAATAACCAGAAGAAAGCCAAATCAAGAGCCACCTACAAAAAAGCTATCTAGAAGATGCCTAGTTGAAGAATTGGCCGAAGAAGCTCATGCTATAACTGAACAACCACAAGAGCCCAAGAAATCACATGCGAGAAGAAGAGGCAACCAATCACAAGTACCTGAAAGTAATGCTCCCTTCGAACAAGAGGGGCTCTTGGGAAGAGGCTAAAACAATATGGTTATGGCCTTTATATAGATGAGCATTTTGGAACAGTTATTCTTAATGTAAGTTTTATAGGTTGCATTTAATTTAATTTATAGTGCAAACTTTTGTTGATAATTGAGTTTTCTTTTTGAAGCTTGGGAGAAGTTCAGAGGTTCTTATCTCTTAAGGCCCAACTCAAGAATCAACGGTTGCGCCAACAAAGAAGAAGACATTGGCTGCACCAACAAGAAAGAAGAGTAAGAAGAACCCAGTTGCAGGTCCATCTGAATCAATTCGGCCTACAATAGTTGCAGCTCCTTCTAAATCAGTTTAGCCTAGGACAATTGTAGCTCCATCAGAATCAATGCATCCTGAGATAGTTGAAGAAGAAGTCTCATGTCCACTTAGAAAAAAAGTGCAAGGATTATGAATCAAGTGCAAGGTCCATCAAAAGGAGCACGAACATGAGGCATTGTGCATATTGATTGATGAAATGGGATGTCATATGGTTTGTGGGGGTTGAGGAGTCAGTTGTAAACAACTATGGATGTTTTTTTTTTTTTAATAGTTTGTCATTGAGTTTGTTGAGTTTGTGAGACTTTATTTCAATATCAATTGACAGATCTTGCTGCTTGTCATTTTTGCCTTTTTCATTTTTTTGATTTTGTTTTTACTTTTACGTACTGCTGCTCTGGTGGTGGATCTAAGGTGGTGACTAGGGTGCTCGTGTAGCTGGTGGTGGCGGCTAGTGAAGCCTGGTGGTGGAGGCTGGTGAATGAGATATTGTTTGTACATGCTGGTGTAGTACTTAGGATGCTGGTGTTGCTAGTGGCGGTGGCCAATGGTGACTGCTGATGCCTACTGATGGTGGGTCTATTATAGGGGTTGGGTTGGAGGTTTTTGCTGCACCTGATGCAAGATGTAGGTGTGCAATATGCACATCATGCACCAGGTAGTGTTGGTGCAAGCTAGTGTAAGACACCTTACATTAGCAACTTCTACAGCAACATACCACCAGCATAGTGGTGGTTGGTGGTAGCTCAAGTGGATGCCTGTGATGCTTGGTGTGGCTGGTGGTGATGGCTGGAGATCGATGGTGGCCAGTGGTGGGCGGTGGTGGTGGTTGGTAGTAGCCGATAGCTGGTGCAATTTATAGAGGAAATGTACAAAAAAATGACACTTAACTGATCACATTCTAAAAAACCTAGCACTTAAATATTCACTTTTAACCACAAGTGGTACTTAAGTGATCATTTTAACAATAAATTGACACTTAAATGACTCTTTTTTTTTTTTTTTTTAATTTTTTATCATGACTGACACTTAAGTGATCAACTAGATACAACTTATAGCACTCGAGTAATCACTCGTGTCTGTTCTATGTATATGGTGGTTTGCAGCAAACCAGAGAAGCTGTTGGTTTATATATTTGCTGCTGGTTTACATTCAATTCAAGTAAAATAGTCACCACAACACATCGACCCAATATACATTCCACCATCACCGATTTATATTTGAGAATAAGCAAAAACATAGTACAAACATTGTCTCATTCATTCATTTATTCATTACATTTCCTTGACCTCCCCACAAGCACAAGAAGTAACACATAATACATATGACAGCCTAAAAAAAAATTGCCACAATCATCTTGTAGACAACACAACACTTCTCCTCATCTTCCAACAAAATAAGTTACTTTTCATTCAAAACAAGTTTCAGATCAAACAAAAAAAAATTCAAAACAAGTACATTTCTCCACACATTTACAACTATGGCAGTCGGAGAAACTTCTTCTCATCTTCCAGTACTTTACATTTCATCATAAAGTATGATAGACAAAAAAATAGCAACACAATAAACGCTTGATAACACTTCCGTTCAATTTTCATATTTGAAACTTCATTCTTCAAATTGTTAGTAGAAGATGCTTGAGCTTGAATTGAGTCAACATTGTCCAAGTCGTCCACAAGCATAGATGGAGGTTGATGACATTCATCAAGTAGGTCTAATATCACCTCTATGGCTTGGTGAGAGAATTTCGCATCGACCCATTTGAAATATTTGCACTTCAACCCTTCTTTGTATCGAGCACATCTATAGAATCTTCTCTCGGGATTCGTTTGAGTCCACGATATTCTTCTTAGACTTGGTAACCCACAAAAACAGAAACGCTCGCCTTCTCCTTCGCTTCGGTGAGAGAAATTTGAGCCGCTGCTGAAAGTCCTACTCTCCATTTCCAATATTTGATGGTAGAATTTGGGGCAAATCGAATTAGGGTTCGGGATTAGGGCTCCGGCGCTTCAATGGCATTTTTCCCTATTTAGGGTTTTAGATTTAGGGCAAATTGGGAGATGACGGCGTTTTCGCTAATTTAAGGGCTCTATTTTAGGCCAACACCTAAAACGACGTCGTTTGGGGTGAATTCAAGCTAACTCAGCTCTCCGGCGAGACACATCGGCGAGAAATATTAATATTTTAATGCCACGTATGATTTCCGGCTAGTTTCGCCAGAAATGGCACTCAGGTGTCCCACTTTTCTTAAAATGTGGCACTTAAGTGTACCTTTTGTAAGTTATGACACTTAAGTGTTCCTTTGTACCAAGTTATGGCACTTGAAAGGTTCTTTTGCCGCAAATTACTAAAGTTTGGACTCGAAGACGTGAGAATTAAAGAGGGGACACTAGGTTCGGACTAAAAAATGAGACTAGTTCACACAATTGATTGTATTAGTGATGTGATGAATTGTTATTCGGTATTGATCATGATCCACTTATTTTAGTGTTAACTTGTAACCTATCACATTATATAGTATGCCCACTTATTGCAAAAAATTCAAATTTTAAAGTAGTAAAAAAGTTAAAACGGTGGTATAAGGAATTTATAAGAACCAGCCTTTTTTCTTCCCTCAAGCTAACTATGCTGCTCAATCATTCTTTGCTTGGAGATGTCTCATGGGTATAAGATGCCACTCTATCCTTTCAACAGCACGGTTGGAATATCGATGTCGCCCTCAAAATCCTCACACCTTAGCCGGACATTACAATAAGAGTACCCGGCAAAGAAGATATAGTATTTTGTTCGATATTTTCCTAACAATCCACTCACACGTCACTATAGATTTTAGATGGCTATTCAGATATCAAAACTTAATGAAATCAATTACATAGATGATCCTACGTAGCATAGGGCATCAAGAGCTCAAATGATGAAATTTCTGACTAGAAATTGATTTCTAAAAGAGATAGATTTTTTTTTTCTATTTTTGGATGAGTTTCTAAGCAAAAACTTGTGTTTAATAACGACACAAAATTTTTATTTTTGTCTCCCTCTCAACAAGCGGTGGATGGCAGCAACAGTGGTGGCGGACTACAGCTTGTGGTGGCGACTGGCGCCGAGCGGTGATGACCGGCAATCGGCAACCAGCGGTGGCAGTGGCGGCCAATGACCAGTGGCTGGTGGAGGGTGGGTGGGTGGCCAACTAGTAGAGAACACGAACGATAAGAAAAGTTTTTATTTCTTATTCTTGTTGTAGAAATAGAGAAGAATTTTTTTTTATTTTTCATTTTTTTTCCAAATCTATTTCTATAGTAGAAATCTGTTCTAGATTTAGAAAAGTGAAATAGTTTTACCAAACAAATTTCTATTTCAAAATAAGTCTAGAATAGAAAAATTGTTTATGAAACAAAAAAAAAAAAAAGATCTTCATTCAATTCTTTGAGAATCTGGTACTTCTCGCTCAGCAGTCCCTTGCACTTCTACTTTGTCAGTAATTCTAAGTACTCCCGTTTCATGATTTTTTGATTTTGCTTGTTTTAATAACATGACTTCCAACTCCAACTTATTTAAGTCAAAATCATTCACTTCACAAGTACCTATTATTCATATAATCGATAACTCACATGTGGCACCCCCGAACGGCCGCCGATCCGTTAGGGTCGCCACATATCACTTGCTTTCCTCTTGACCTAATGGTCTTATTACTCGATACCGTTAAAATTATAATAGGTCCAAGAGTCTTAGGGGTTTATATCTTTTAAATCGGTCCCCGCGCAGTTTATATAGCGGAAGCAAAATCAACTATTCCCCTTCCATAATTTAAAACGATGCACGTCTACTAGACATTTTATAAGTTAAAGCTGAACACTTCTATTTACATAAGTCTGATAGACATCTTAGTCCGTACAACAAAATGCCAAGCTTTTTCTAAACTCGGCTATTCTCAAAAGGTACTCGACTCTTTAACAACCATGTACATAGGCCCATCAGTCAGTGTTGGCAGTCCAAAAATGCTTCATCTGCTGACCATCACTCTCGGTCACACCCAATCCGGCCCATCAACTGGCGGCGGTGGCAAAGGCCCCAGCGTATTCCCATCACAACGGACTAACACAGTCAAAAACTCCCGAATCACTGGATCGGCAGGAGAACCAATGTCATACATGACTAGTATCCGCACTCGAATAAAGACTAACCCTCGTATTTGGGGGTGGTGATGCTTCGAACACTCACACTGAAGGTCGACCGGGATACCATAAAATGTGCCGGGGGTGACTGGTAGCAGAGGCATATCTTCTAGTCTAAAATGTTAGTCATCAAACGGGGTGAATACAACCACTTAGTAGTAAAAGATTCATTAAGCTATATCGTGCAGTACCATCAATATCTAGATTCATGTAAGATAGACAAAAACAGGTAATCAAGGAATAAGTATGCATCAAAATCATGAAATTCTTTGGTGCAATAACAAATGCAGTTTCAAAGGATCAAGATGCATCATGCCCAATCACACAAGTCCCGATCATAGGGCCAAACTGTTATGACACGTCCCATTCCATGCCATATAATTTAGTCTCATAACCAGACCACACGCACTTAGTAGAACCATCAATTTTAATATTCAAAAGGTTTCATCCCCTAGGGGACCAACGTTTGCGTCCTTTTGGGATTTTGCACCCAATCCTAGCATCGTGAAAGCCTCTAGTTTTCAATCACCGGGCATCTAGAGCATGTTACGTCACACCTCCAAGCATCTCGCACCCCACTTGGCATCACGAGGAATCTCCTGGGCGTGCCATAAAAATGGTTATCCCTACTCTCCGGATTTACGTACCGACAAGCATACAACCGGGCATCCCGAAGCTCCCGGGGAAAACCTCTAGGCACTACGGACCCCAGGCATCCAAAGGACATCGACTCACTTGAGCCTTTGGGCCTCTCGACTCCCGGTGCATCGTTGACTTTAGGGTCCAACGGCAGCAATTAACATTTTAATTTTCCAAAAACATGTTCAATGCTATGGCATTGGTAATCACATGAGTTTCATTGAAATCTTCGGTTTTGAATGATATGTCTAATGCCAAAAACCATCATGTCCAATAACAACTCAAGATTTATTCACTTTTTGTAAACAAGATGAGCAAATTCGGAGTAAAACAGCTCAAAAATCATAATGCACAGTTTTAATAAAATTTTTGGAATAACCCCTAAATGAACTCAGAAAATTCTAAAATTTTGGTATGTTATAGATGAGATCTAAAGGAAGAAATTTCATGAAGAACACTAAGCCAGATTCGTTGTGTATAAAGAATAATAAATCACACAACACAGTTTCAGATTTCCTATATCACCGAATTTACACACTAGCAGAAAACACCGTTCATTAACAAAAACTTATGCCGCTATATGGATTTCGAAAAATCTGAGAAAAATTATATGTTATAGTTTAAACAATGCTTTACGACATTCATGAAGAAGTTGGGACCAAAATCGCACTAGGATTATCCCTAGAAAATCTACAAAACTGCCGAGGTTTACTTGATCAAATTCAAACACCACGGACCCAATAGGATCCTGTGCCTATATCGCAGCTATTTCATTTCAAAAGTTCACCATGAGTAGACCTTTCAATCCCTACTTCAGCCAAGAATTGAAATCACATAGAAGTAATTTTGCTCTTCCTCAATTCTCATGGTTCTAATTCATCTCAATCATCCAAAAACCCAACATGCAGCTTTCATTTCAGCATTTCCTGAAGTCTACTTGTACTTTACCAGATAATCACAGCATGCATTGTTAGGGAAATCCCTTATGATGTTTTGAATATGACAAAATAAATCAAAGGTTACTAACATGTTTAATGGTTAAGTAATAGACCATGCAAATGATAGAACATGTAAAGGATATTGTCAAAGTCTAAACACATGTCTAAAGTATATTATGAAGATTTCTAGAATTCAGTGTCAAAGTCTGAAGATTGCCAAACTTTAGTATCAAAGTCTGTTCTACATCAGAAGTCTATCAACTCTAACAAATTCTAGATTGAATGTGAATGATGAACCAGAAGACAGACTTTATGCTGAAACTGAACCAGAAGACAGACTCTATGTTGGAGCTGAACTTATTCAGACGGTGTTCAGACCTTAAAGCTAAATCTGTTCAGAAGCAAAATATGTTCAGACAAAGATTGTAAAGTATATTACATTCAAACTCAGATTGTAAAGTTTATTGCTATCAGACTTTACATCCAGATTCAACATATCGAAATTCAAGCCCAATCATATAACGGCTAGTGATCTAGTTTGGATTTCACATCAAGATTGATTTGATTGACTTAATCTAATTGATTGACGATTGGATCTTGAAGACAAGAACTTTCTATACGAAGAAGCTTTACTTATGGAAACCAAGATTCCGTTTGTATGGGCGATCGGAATCAATTTGGGATTCTACCTTTGTCACTCAACGGCTACCAAATCTTCTAGATACAGAGCTATCCAATGGGTATATTGGAAGACGATCCTCGGAGATATTATCCAACGGCTAGTTTGGAAATGGAGGAGTATTTAAGGAGATAAAGGACCGATGAGAAAGTAAGAGATAGAGCGTAAAATTTATAATTCCAAAGTTTGAGCGATCTTTGTTTATACACTTGTCTCTTGAGAGCTTAAACGTTTGTGATCGTGAGAGAAATACCAAAAGAGTGACTTAGTGAAATAGTGTGATCTACTATAAGTATTATGACTAAGTGAGAATTTATTTTTCAAGATATTATTGTGCATAATATTCTTTCTTTGAATACTTTGTTATGATGAATTAAGAAAGAATGCATGTTTATGGTGATTTAATATTTTGCTTTAACGTCATGGAATGATCCAAATTGATGGATACCAAAAAGAAAATGAGTTGATTGTAGGAAATTCTATAAGGGAAGAACGATCGTGAATCTACGCAGATTTTCGCACAATCTGAAAAATATCTCCTGCAAAAATTGGTAGTGATGTTTTAAATAAATGGTATATTTCTAACATATACCATGGGTAAGAGAATATTTTTACCTTGCAAATCTCTACGTGCATTTTGGATGATTATTTATTATATTGCAAAAATCTTTCGTCATAAATATAAGGCATTGCAAGTTATTACTTGATTTGGCACATGATAAAAATATCAACTTTCTTTTTGCGAAATAATTCAATAATATATTTTTGAGATTATGCTTAAAGAAATACCCTTGATCTTGAAAGATATTATTGCACATTTATGGATATTCTTGCTATATTCTTAGAAGATATATTATATCTAGCAAGTTTGATCCGCAAATCAAAGGAAGATATTACGTGACATTTTTGTAAAGTTTATTATCTGTTATATAAGAATTTGCAGGTCACAAAAGAATCTTCTATATGAATTTTGGTAAGTTTGATTTGAAAATTATGAAGATTCTATACTATCTTCTGGAGGTTCAAAGATTCTATTCCTTATGCAAAATTTTTGCAAATTGTTGAGGAAATCCCTTATGTGTCGTACGGAAGGTTGAGTAGTTTTGAATTTTAATTTTACATATGCTATTCAATTTATTTATTTGAAGAAAGGGCATTATATATTACGTGGATATTATTACAGCTTATTTGCGGAAAAAGTTTGTTAAGTTTATGCAGGTTGAATTCGAGATGAGCTTGGTTAAAGAAAATAAATTTTTGCCTTGAATTTCAAAATGCAAGTGATCGTTGCGGATGTTGTTGCTATAAAGGAAATACTGGAAAAATATTCTATTCAACGTGCACAAGCAACGATTGTTTCTATTCGCAAATATTGTCATGATGACAAGGGGAGAATGTGAATTTAAAAGAAAGGGAAGAATCATGATCATCTCAAAAAAGTAACAAATTGAGGGGGAGCTTTGATCAATTATGGAAAAATCTTTTTGGATTGATCGTGATCTTATTATAGATGGAAGGAAAGGTAAATGTGTCAGAATTTATTCTAAAAAATCTGGTTAGTGCATTTTTTATTACCTTTTGTCATTAACAAATCTCTTATTGATATTATCATTTTATTATGACAAAATGGGTCAAGTGAATTTTATAATGCATCCCTGATTTTTATTGGATAGTTGCTGATATATATGATCGAAGTGAGCTTTATTGCATATCTTTAATATTCGATTTACTTTATAAAAGCTGATTTTTGGAAATTGTGATTCATGCAAGATATTTGTTATCATTCTCTACGTGATACTTTTTCCATTATTATCGCTTTTTGATTATGACAAAAAGGGGGAGAAGATATGAATATGCATATGTGTTGATTGGTTGATATTATTTATTGCATAATATTGAGTTGCAATTATTTTTTTTTTATATATTGTTATGCTCAATCTATTTACTATCTTCTAATATCCTTTGATTTAAATTAATATTTTTAAAGTATTTTTACCAATCTGCATATTCAGAGATTATTTTGTCATGATAAAAAATGGGGAGATTGTTAGGGAAACCCCTTATGATATTTTGAAGATGACAAAATAAATCAAAAGCTACTAACATGTTTAATGGTTAAGTAATAGACAATGCATATGATAGAACATGTAAATGATATTGTCAAAGTCTAAAGACGGCTAGAAGACTGAACGGGACACATGTCTAAAGTATATTATGAAGATTTCCAGAATTCTGTGTCAAAGTCTGAAGACTACCAAACTTTAGTGTTAAAGTTTGTTCTACATCAGAAGTCTGTCAACTCTGACAAATTCCAGATTGAACGTGAATGATGAACCAGAAGACAGACTCTATGCTAAAACTGAACCAGAAGACAGACTCTATGTTGGAGCTGAACTTATTCAGACGGTGTTCAGACCTTAAAACTAAATCTGTTCAGAAGCAGAATATGTTCAGACCCAGATTGTAAAATCTATTGCACTCAGACTCAGATTATATAGTCTATTGCTATCAGACTTTACATCCAGATTCAACAGATCGAAATTCAAGCCTAATCATATAACGGCTAGTGATCTGGTTTGGATTCCACATCAAGATTGATTTGATTGACTCAATCTAATTGATTAACGATTGGATCTTGAAGACAAGAACTTTCTATACGAAGAAGCTTTACTTATGGAAATCAAGATTCCGTTTGTATGGGCGATCGGTGTGACACCCCGAACCCTTCTCAGGTCGTCACAAGCGCCGATGTTACACTTTCTTTCCTCTTTCTCTCTTGTACTTAAAACAAGTGTCGTTAATCACAGGCATTTTTTTTTTTAAATTAATCGGTCCCAATGCGACTCATAGCGGAAGCAAATTAGACATCACCATCTATTCCCCTACCAATCCATGATACAAATACACACCACTAATCATCGGGATTTAAAAGATAAGTCATGCCACTTTTATTTACATATTATCGTGATGGATTTTTCACGGGTCGATACAACAAAAAGGAGACCAAGATTTTTCAGCCACACTGGGCCTCATCCTAAAAAGATACTACGACCCCTAAAGAAAATCACATGACATCCCCCATCCAACAGTGGCGGCTACTCCCCAAAAAGATGACACCAGCTCTCTACCCTTCACGCAACCATCACACCCATTCAGGTGCATCGGGTGGTGGTGGCGGCAACATTCCCCTAAACACTCCGTCTCGGCGGACATGAACAGACAAAAACTCCTGGATGACTGGGCCCTCAGCCAGGCCCACGTCGTACATGACCAGCACACGCACTCGCACAAATGTCAGTCCAGGGATAATGACGCAGTCGATCTCCGTACAATCTACTTCTACATATGACGGGAGACCATAGAAGGTGCCTCGCGTGACGGTAGGAAGCGGCATCTTTCTAATCTGAAATGTTATCCCCAAAAGGGGTGAGTACAACTACTCAGCAAATAAGGAAATCCAATAACAACTCAATGCACCATACAATTCATACATGCATTGCAGGCGTTACTTACCTTATAACCATGCGCATACCATCATGTATCATCAGGCATATCATCATGCATATATCATCCTCATCATGCACATCATCATGCATATGTCATTATCATCATGCATATATCATGCATATCATCATGCATATATCATCCTCATCATACACATCATCATGCATATGTCATTATCATCATGCATATCATCATGCATATCATCATGTATTATCATGCATGATTTAATTCCAATTTCATCTTGGACCATCATATTTCTCATTCCCGGGACCAATGTTTGCGTCCCCCATGCATCAAGATACAATTTCAGATCATCCGGCTCCCCCACTCTCCGGGCATCTCGTGCCCCAACTGGCATCATGAGGACCCTCCGGCATCCAGCCATTTAAGGCCATCGGGCAACCGGCCGCACCCTTCAGGCCAGGCATCTCGCACCCAATCCGGCGTCATGAGGTATCCCTCGACATAATTACCATGCCGAGCTTCCGGCTCCCCCACTCTTCGGGCATCCCGACACCACTCGGTCTCCCGAGGACCCTCCGGCATTCGGCCACTCATGACTACCTGGCAACCGGCCGTACCCTTTTAGCCAGGCATCCCAATGCTACCGGGGCATCATCGGCTCACCTCCGACGGTCTTCTCAATTCACATTATTATGATTCAATTTATCATGACATATGATGTGATGACAATTCAAGATCATGCTCAACATTGAATACGTACATACATTTCAATTCCATGTCATACACACACCAATACTTCATTACATATACATCTCAATTCAATGTCACACCCATACCAAGACTTTATCACATAATAACATGAATTAATCAAATGGAATCTATGGCCAATAAAATAATCCATTATTATTTTTTATTATTTTATTATATTATTATATTTATTTATTTATTTTCATAAATAAATATTTAATATCTATGATTTTCCCAAAATCATAATATTCAAACAATCACTAATAGGGTTACAATTTCATATAAAATTCATGGCTAAATTGAATTTCTCATAAATTTCACAATTTCCATGAAATAGCACCTTATATTCGGGTAATGGCCAGACTTGCACAGTTTCCAAATAATTTCGATTAAAATACTCATATTGCCTTCAAAAATTACGAAATTTTACAGGGTGATATCCAACACATTTTCGTGCACTTTTCATGAAGAACCCTAAGCCAAATTATTTTTAGATTAATTTCTACAACCCTACGAAGCTTCTGGAACCACGACCGCATCGTCCAGAACACACATCTCCGAAAGTTTTAGATCTCGCCCATCTATTCTCTTTTGTTTCCTCTGAAATTTGAGTATGTTATGTACCAAGGTGTCCTTTACAAGTTTCATGAAGGGATCTAGCTCAAATAACCAAGCTATGGTCACAATTTAAGTCCATGAAGTCTCGGGTTTCTCGGTATATTTCGCCAGAACCATCGTTTCCAAGATCTAACCGATTCACCAAGTTATACTTGTTATTTTTGCTTTAAATTTGAGTATGTTTTAGCTTAAGGTGTTTCCTACAACTTTCAAGAAGACAACAAAGTGAGATCTTCAACAGAAATCAACATACAAACAAGAATCTAGCAAGAGGTCAGAGAAAATTTCGCAGATCTAAAGTCTCCGTACAATAGAATTTTTGACCCCTCAAATCTCCATAGTTTTCTACGAAATTTTAGTATGTCATAGTACAAGACGTTAGCTTCAACTTTTGTGAAGACACCGAAGCCAAAATCGAACTCCAAACACCCATGCAAACTCGAACAAGCTACTGACTCCAACAAACCGAACAAGAACAGTCACACGGTTTGCAAATAACCAAACTCTTACCTCGGTTTTTCGCACAAATCATACCTAAAACCAAACATGCAAACACCACAACAAACATGCAAGAGAAGTTACGGACTCCACTTGCCTTAAAGATGAACAAGCAACGACGAACGGCGACGATCGGACGGCGAACGAACGGCACACCCCTCCGGCTCCGACTCCTTCCCTCTCGGTTTCTCCCTTCCGCTCGAGCTCTCTCTCTCTCTCTCTCTCTCTCTCTCTCTCTCTCTCTCTCTCTCTCTCACACACACACCTCTCTCGGCCGAATGAACAAAGAACCGGCCCTCTCTCTCTCTCCTCATCCCTTTTATATCCCCTTAATCCCATCATTAGCAATCATTGCTTTGCCTATAATCCCACCAATGCATGCTCTTGTCCCTTGCCACTTGTCATTTTGGGTTTTTAATTTGAATTTGAATGGGCTTGGGCTTAGGCCCATCCGGCCACTCCCTTGGGCTGGTCGAATTCCTCCTCTTGGGCTCTAATGGGCCGACAAGCTTGGCCCACCAAGCTCTAGGCCAATGGGTCCAAGGCCCATTCCAAAAATAACCCTCTTTTCCCCTTTTTTTTTTTTTTGAATTCCTTTCTATAAATATTTCTAAATTCAAATTTCATCTTGGCCAAAGTCTTGGGACACTTTGTTTATTAAGATTTAAATTTATAATCTCATGGCCAATTATTAATCTATAAATTTAAATACACAAATCATCAAATTAAAAGACTAATGGCTAAAACATAAGCCATGGAAATTCTATCGCCTAATTAAAGACTTTAACACACCTTAAGGCTCGGCTTTGAATTTCTGGGATGCCACAATCGGAATCAATTTGGGATTCTACCTTTGTCACTCAACGGCTACCAAATCTTCTAGATACAGAGCTGTCCAATGGGTATATTGGAAGACGATCCTTGGAGATACTATCCAACGGCTAGTTTGGAAGTATAGGAGTATTTAAGGAGATAAATGACCGATGAGCAAGTAAGAGATAGAGCGTAGAACTTATAATTCCAAAGTTTAAGCGATCTTTGTTTATACATTTGTCTCTTGAGAGCTTAAACGTTTGTGATCGTGAGAGAAATACCAAAAGAGTGACTTAGTGATATAGTGTGATCTACTACTAAGTGTTTGCACTCGAAGTTGTAATCTCTTATTGATTGCATAGTGGAATCCAGCCAAGAAGGCTGTTAGCGTGGGAGAGTGGACGTAGGTTTGGATTAAGCCGAACCACTATAAATCTTGTGTTCTTATTCTTTTCCTTAACTCCTTTATTTTACTCGAAGTTTATTTTATTCCGCATATATTTGCCAAGGTTTAGTTTAAACACCTATTCACCCCCTCTAGGTGTTCATACTAGCTTTCACAATTGGTATCAGAGCAAAGTGCTCGTTTTATAAAAGTGTTTTTACTTTTGAGCTAAAGATCTTTTATGGCTAGTATCTTGGCACTAGGACTTATGGAGGGACAAAGCAACACAAGACCCCCCTCTAGGTGTTCATACTAGCTTTCACATGCATAACATAGATTAATGAACTTCTACTTGCCTCACTCCTAAGCTCAATTGGCAAACAAAACAGGAAGCTCAGGACCTCGAGCGTAACTCAACGGCGGCGAAGACGGGTGGCGTTAATGGCGGCAGCTCAAGCACGGACAGAGGGTGGTCTTCTTCCTTCCCCCCTCACTCTCGCTTGCTGCACGCTCACTCACTTTCTCTCTCTGCCTAAACTTTCTGCTCGATCATTCTCTCTTTCGCGCGCTTGCTGCGCTTTCTCTCTCACTCGCTCAAACCAACAAGCACCTTGCTCCTTCTATTTGTTAATTAAGTTAGTTAATTGCATGTGGGTTGCGGTGGCAGCAAGCAGCGAGGACAACGGAGGGGATGCATGGTTGAGTGTTCGACAACTCACACGCCCCAAGCTACGGACGTGTCTTCATTTGTTTAAATCTTTCCCATGCGCTGGCCATTGGTGATAGCCTCATGTGGCTGCTCGGTCAACATCTTCTTCCCATAGTTGACCGGCTGTATGGACTCTTTACGAATGTGCATGGATGCGGCTTCACTTTAATAAAAAATCTTCAAGATTTGTTGATCCAAATTGTCGGCAAATAAGGAGAAGGCTCGGGGGTTGCTCGGCCCAACTTCTCCAATTGCTGACCTTAATTTTCTACATGGGCATAGGTTGTAATATGGTTACTTGCGTGGCCACATGGTGGTCAAGTCAACGTACACGAGAAGTTTCGGTTAATAGGGTATAAATGCAGGTGGAAAAATGGTCTCCAATCGTGGCATTATATAAGGTAATTTCGATGGTCGAACCATTACCAAACGTAATGTATCGGTCCAACGATGATAACAAAACGATGTCCGTTGTGGTGTCAATGACATAGTCCGACGATACTCCCGTCGATTAGTCATGGACCGTCACATAACCGAGGATCGTCAAAATTTTCGGATGCCACATCAAATTGTCCTTACCTAACACCTTATCAGTTCCTAAACTCTCTTTAAACTTGATGACTGTGGGACAATCATATGAGCTTGATTTTGATATTCATTTCTTATCAAATGGTTGTCGTGTGCAAGATCCACGGATGGGGCAGAAATTGGACAGGCTGTAAAGTGAGACGTCTTGAGCTTGTTTCCCTATAGCTTCCGAACTCTTTGATTTGTGTTACCACAATTTCATTTGAAACTTATCATTCTCACTTAGGTCATGCTGCTTTCTCTAGATTAAATTCCTTCATCTGAGACTTGGCATTTTCATTTGGGTCATGCTTGTTTCTCTAAATCAATTTCAAATGGTTGTCGTGTGCATGATTCACATACGAGAAAGATTTAGGACAGGCCATAAAGTGGGACATCTTGAGCTTATTTCTTTATAGCCTTTGAACTCTTTCACTGGTTGTGCTACCACAAATTAATTTGAAACTTGGCATTCTTGCTTGAGTTATGCTTCTTTCTCTAGATTAGATCCTCTGATTTCTAGTGGACATCTAGGTTTTGTTGACAATAAACACTTTGATGGCTTATCCTCTAAGTTGCGAAAACATCATACTTTATAGATTAATCTTAGTGACTATGTCTTTTATGCTCTCTTTAATCTTATTCACTCTGATATCTTGGGGCCATCTCCTACTCCAACTATGGGAAGATCTCGTTAATTTGTGAGGTTTGTTATTGATTATTCTCATTATAGATGGCTTTATCTTATGAAATAATCGCTATGTACTTACTCATATTTATCATGATTTTGTTGTCATGACCAAAACACAATTTTCTCGAGATATCTAGGTTTTTCAAACTGACGATGCCATGGAATATAAAGATATAGAGTTTCTTCAAATTATTTCTCAAAATGGTACTATTATTGATCATTCTTGTCCAGGAACTTCACAATAAAATGGTTGATCAGATCATAAACATAGGCAAATCTAGATGTCATACACACTATTTCATCTCAGCCACTTGTCTAGAGCAATTTTAGGGAGAAGCTTGTCATACTGTTGTATACACTATCAATCGTATTCCATCACCTATTATAGGTAACATATTTCCTTAAAAAGGCCCGTGCGGGAGTGTTCCTAATTACAATTTTCTTCGAGTCTTTGACAATGCCTATTTTGTGCATCTACTTCCTAATGAACGCACAAAGTTAGAACATCATGCTCGCTTATGTTACTTCCTTAGGTATGGCATTCAACATAAAATGTATAGAAATTGAGAGCCTATCTTTGATCGTCTACATGTATCTCGTCATATTACTTTTTGGGAACACGAGATGTTCTCATTTCTCTATCCTTTTGAGTCATATTTGACCACTTGCTTCTTCAACAATCCTTTAGTGAAACTATTTCCAAGAAAGTTCGTTAGGTTGGAAATTGGTGTATACTATCATAACATAGGCAGATGGTATGGTGGAACACTACAAAGCTCAACTAGGGGTAGAAGATTTTACTTAGAAGTATGGGATTGACTATGATGGGACGTTTGCTCCAATTGCTTGTCTTATGTCTGTTTGAAGTCTTCTCTCTATTAAGAAATGGCCTTTATTCCATATGGATGTTCAAAATGCTTTTCGCAATGTTGATCTTACTAAGAAAGTATATATGGAACCTCCTCCTCAAAACACTACTTCTGATAAAGTGGGTGTGGCACCCCTCAACGGCCCCCGATCTGTTAGGGTCGCCACAATTCACTTACCTTTTACTTTCCCTAATAACATGTCACTCTGATACCATTTCAATTGCAGCGGGTCCATACAACCTAGGGGTTTACATTTTTTTGATCGGTCCCTTGCGCAATTCATATAGCGGAAGTACATCCATCAACTCCCTTCCCTATATTCATAAAACGATGCACACCAACTAAACATTTATAGGTAAAAGCCGAACACTTTTGTTTACTTAAACCAGATGGACATCATTCATCGGTACATCAAAATGCCATAGTTTTCTATACTTGGCTATACTTCAAAAGATGACCGACATCTCTTCCAACAGTCGTATACTTAAAGTCCATCGATCAGTGTCGGCGTCCAAAAGTTCCTTCCTTTGCTATCCTCCTCCTCGCGGTTATATCCAACCACTCAATCCATCTACCGGTAGCAGTGGCAGCAGAGATATCTTATCTAGTTTGAAATGTTAATCCCCAAAAGGGGTGAGTACAACCACTCAACAGTAAAGATCCACCAAACTACTCATTGCGTCAAACAGAACAATCAACGCATCATAACAAAGCACATATCATTCATGCATTCAAGCATAACTTACCTTGCAGCCATGCATATGTCATCATACCATATGTGCATATACCATCATGCACTCATCATCAAGCATTCATGCATATATCACCATGCCATATGTGCATATACCACCATGCACTCATCATCAAGCATTCATGCATATATCACCATGCCATATGTGCATATACCACCATGCACTCATGCATATATCTCCATGCCATATGTGCATATACCACCATGCATTTATCATCAAGCATTTATGCATATATCTCCATGTCATATGTGCATATACCACCATGCACTTATCATCAAGTATTCATGCATATATTTCCATGTCATATGTGCATATACCACCATATACTTATCATCAAGCATTCATGCATATATCATCATGCCATATGTGCATATACCACCATGCACTTATCATCCATGCTATCAAGCATACATCACCATGAGATCCATTCATGCCTTCATGATCGCATTTTCAATATCAAATAGCATTAGTTTACTTTCATAAGCAGATCATGCATCATGCCATATGCATATACCCATGCACATGATTCAATTTCAATTTTTATCTTTCACAAGGATCTCATCATTTTTCTTCCAAGGACCAATGTTTGCATCCCACAATTTATCGCTCGCATCCAACCAGGCATCGTGAGGAACCTCCGGGCATGTATTCAAAATACAACCAGGCATCTGGCACCCCCACATTCCGGGCATCTCGCATCCCAACTAGCATCATGAGGTATCCCCTCGGCACACCTCCTGGGCTTCCGGGATTACGTACTGCCATACCACTAGGCCTTCCCCCTGGAATTACATACCGTTTACCACCGGGCATTTCGAAACTCCTGAGGACCCTCCGGAATTACGCTACTAGGCCACCAGGCATCTGGCACCCCCACATTCCAGGCACCCCGACACTCCCAGGGCATCGTCAGCTCACACCTCCGATGGCCTTCTTATCATTACAATGCATATTCTCATATATCTCATTTTTTTTTCAATCTCACATTTGATGCAATAAGGCCAATGATTGGAATCAGTCTTTTTAAAATTATATAATATGCATTGGGAAAAATATTATTTGATGCAATGGTTTTGAGAAACTTCATTGAATTCATGAAAATCCATAAATCTTTTGATGTCATATGATATGCATGAATGTCACCACATCATTGCACAAATGATAATCCAAGATATCACAATTTATCTAGCAAATCAATAACCTGTAAATAGAACAGCTTTTCAGCTTAAACAGAATGCGTGCTGTTTATGAAAAATCCTGGAAAATTAGTAAAAGATGGAAATTAATTCTGAAAATTTAACACATTGTAGATAAGATCTAATAAAACACATTTCGTGAAGAACACCATATCAAACAAGGCTTCACAGAATACGTACAAGTCCATACATCACCGAAAAAGGATTTTAACATCATCCATGAACAGTTTTGAAAACAATTTCGATTAAACCCTTAAATAAACTTACAAAATTCTGAAATTTGGACACACTGTATTTAAGACCTAGAGGTACAAGCTTCATGAAGAAATTGTAGTCCAATTCATTCTGGATTAAAAGATAAAATCGATTTACTTTTCCTATTCTTGGTATCGTTTTCCAAATCTACCCGTGTTGAAGAAAACTCGGTTCCTTGGTTATTACTGGTCCATTTACTCTGAAATTTTAGTATGTTGTTCTTCAGAATATTACCTATAAATTTAATTAAGGACACATGATCAAATTTTAACTGTATGATTTTATAAAAATCCCGAAATCATACTAGGTCGAAGCAGCGTTTTTCCCAGATCCAGTTTCTTCAAAAGACAACGATTTCACCGATCTATTTTTGTTCATTTCCTCTATATTTTTCATATGTTCTACCTCAAGAAGTATAATACAACTTTTTTTAAAATACCAAAGTGATATTTTCACAAGAAGGTTACTTTACAGACCACGAAACCACTGGAGGTCATCACGACGAATTCCGGATCTAGTCTCTCCAAAGAAAAATCATTTCACTAACCATTTTTTGTTCGTTTTGCCTCAAATTTTAGTATGTTGTTCTTCAAGGTGTTCTATACAACTTTCATGAATAAATCAAAACAATATTCCGACTAAA
Source organism: Eucalyptus victrix (assembly GCA_016097545.1). Classification (NCBI taxonomy): domain Eukaryota; kingdom Viridiplantae; phylum Streptophyta; class Magnoliopsida; order Myrtales; family Myrtaceae; genus Eucalyptus; species Eucalyptus victrix. The sequence goes on along the minus strand of CM027844.1, from coordinate 8,590,962 downwards.
AAGTCACATGCAACACACAATCTCATGGATGGTCGGACTGGTCTTTCCAGAAACAGCATGCATGACCAACGAATCTCTCTCCATAGCTCCGAAATTTTATCCCATCTACCACAACCAAGACTTACCATCTACTACACATATACACAGCAATGCAAAGGGTAGGTTTTAGGAATTCACTTGCCTCAAATCAAAGGAAAACACAGCAAGAACGACGGCGAGACTAGGCGGGCTCGACGGCGTCTCCTCTTCCTCTCTTCCTCTCTTTCTCTCTTCCTCTCTTTCTCTCTTTCTCTCGGCACCTAGACTGACCACCCCCTTCCCCCTTTTCCTTTTGGTTGAAAAGAAATCTTGCATGCATCCACATTTTGCATGGGGGACACTTGTCCCCAAGAAGGAGACAAGTGTCTCCCTTGCCGAAGACACTTGGAGGAGGCCATTCGGCTCCCCCCCCCTTCCATGCGTCAACTACCCCATGGGCTCCATGGGCCGGGCCTCTTGGCCCACTTTAGGCCCAACACACTTGGGCCTAAGGTCCAAATTTAAATGGCCCATATTTATTTTCGGTAATCCATCTTAATCCCACTTATACAAGGTACCAAATTACAAATTTAAATGGCCATAATACTTTGTAACATAGTTTAATAAAATCCAACTTATAAAATTCATGGCCAAAAACACAATTTCCTCATCAAATAAAATCCTTGGTCTCACATGGACATAGGACGCGTTTCCAACAAAATAATTATCCATTTATATAAATACCAGAACATTCTTATTCACTTGGCCATAAATCTTGAAATCATAAATCAATAAACTCCTACTTATAAAACACATGGCCATGAGTTATTTTTTTGGGATGCCACAGTGGGTCGATTACATCAAGCACTATATGGACTCAAGCAGGCTTCGGTTGCTCATCTTGTCTACTCAAAGTATCTTTGTCATTGTCTCTATTAATTGACAACCTCTGTTCTAGATGGATATTAAAAATACTTTTCTCAATGGTGATCTTATTGAGGAAGTATATATAAAACCTCCTCCTAGAAATACTACTTTTGACAAAGTGTGTCGATTACATCAAGTACAATTTTGATTGAAGCAAGCTTCTCGTACCTGGTATTCTAAGTTCAGCTCCACCATGGAATGCCTTGGTTATAAATCTAGCCCTTATCACAGTGCTCTCTTTGTTCAACAAACATCTCTTGGGTAATTCTACTACTTTTATTTGTGGATGACGTGGCTATCACTTGGGATGATCACATTGGCATTACAATATCTAGTAGTACCGAGGTTGGGACACCTGGAGTGCATAACTTGGCACGAAGGGACACTTAAATGCCATAACTTTGAAATGGTACACTTAAGTGCCAATATCGGAGTAAAATGAAACACTTAAATGCCAATATCGGAGTAAAATGGAACACTTAAGTGCCACTTCGGCGAAAATCCGGCCAAATGGCTAACGTGACAATTTTCCGGCGAGTTTGGTCCAAAACGGCGTCGTTTTACACACTGATGTGGCGGAGAAAATGCAAAAACGACGCCATTTCGTGTCTGACGTGTAAATAATAATATAAAAATTTAATTAAATTAGATTTAAACTTAATTTTATTTAAAATATTCAAAAACTTAAAAAAATTAAGAAAGATTTAAAATTTTTTAAAAATTAAGAAAATTTTAAAAATATATTAAAAAAAGCAGGAGAGAGGTCGAACGGGGCGGGCCGAGGGCCGAGCCCTCGCCGCCGCCGCGCTCCCCGCCATCACCGAGAAGGCCCGGCGAAGGAGGGGGAGGGTCGGCCGGGTCGCGCCCCCGGCCGACCAACGGCAAGGGCCACGACCCTCGCCCTAGATCTGGGTAAGGGCTTGCAGGCCCTCGCTGGCCCTTCCCGGTGGCGGCGGCAGGGAGGTGGCGAGGGCCGCGACCCTCGCCCCAGATCTAGGCGTGGGCTCGCGTGGGGTGAGGGTCGCGGGCCCTCGTCGCCTCCTTGCCGCCACCGGGAAAGGCTGGCAACGGAGTGGGGAGGGTCGGCCGGGGTCACCGGGCCCTGGCCAGGGGCCGGCGAGGCCGGCCGACAGGCAGCGAGGGCTCGCTCGCAGCCCTCACTATTGGTTGGCTGAGGGCCTGCTACCCCGGCCGACCCTCCCCCCTCCGTCACCGGCCCTTCTTGACGACGGAGGGGGGCGGCGGCGGCGAGGGCTCAGCCCTCAACCCCCCTGTTCGACCCCTCCCCCCACCCCCCCACCCCCCATTTTTTTTAAATTTTTAAAATTTTCTTAATTTTTTTAATTTTTTTGAATATTTTAAATAAAATTAAGTTTAAATCTAATTTAATTAATTTTTATATTATTATTTACACGTTAGACACAAAACGACGTCGTTTTTGTATTTTCTCCGTCACGTCGTGCAAAACGACGCCGTTTTGGGCCAAACTCGCCGGAAAGTTGCCACATAAGCCATTTGGCCAGATTTTCGCCGGAGTGGCACTTAAGTGTTCCATTTAACTTCGAAACTGGCACTCAAGTATACTATTTTGAAGTTATGGCACTTAAGTGTCATCCCGTGCCAAGTTATGGCACTTGGGCTGTTCTTCTACCAGTAGCACCTTAGTCAACTGTTTGAAATTAAAGATCTCAAGTGGCTCCAGTTATTTTCTGGGCTTGGAGGCTACTTTAGATCCCTCAGGCTATTAGCTTTCCCAAGCTAAATATGCTACTAATCCTCTTTCTCTAGCAAGACTCATTGGTAACAAGATTGCTACACCTCCTATTGAGAATAATGCCAAATTTAATGATGAAGATGAGACTCTTTGTTGACACCTTAATTTTGGTGACCCAGTCATTTATTTATCGCATAAAAATTAGGGATTAATTTTAACCCCTAAAAAAATTGATTGCATAGCATATAATTTTAGATTTATTTTTTATTATTGCATTCACATTGGCAATGGTGAATGGACGGGAACAAATGAGCTTAAGGATATTCAATTCATCGATGCGATATATCTTTATTTAAAATAAGAAATAAAGCAAGAGGGAATAAATATGTTCATCAAATATTTGTGCATATATGCATTCGTGGTGAGATCTAGCATGAGAAGGGAATGTTGGGCACGTTGTGCGGGCACATGGATTTGCAAAGGCAAGATATATCCCTGCAAATATATATATATATATATATATATATATATATATATATATTCAGTTGAAGAAGAAAGGGAAAGAACACATATTCATCCAAGAAAAATCCGCAATTAGAAGAAAACAAAATCGTGTCCTCGACCATGCCATGGGATTTCTTTCTTTGATGGGCATTGCTCCTTTGCATATAAAAGGAGGGGCACCACAATTCTGAAAAGAGGTCCCCACGGTTCGTGGGAGAAGGTGAGGTCAAAAAGTTGCCTGACACACACAAAGGAAAAGTCAAGAAAAAATAGAGAGAGATAGCAAAGACAGGACGTGATAGACAGAAGGAGAGAGAGAGAGAGAGAAGAAAAAAGAAAAGAATAACAAAGGGGTTTTTGTTCGTCTTCTTCATAGAGTGCTTGACGTCTGTTGCTCACCGCGACTACGCTGGCCACTCCTTCGGTCAACCTCAAACGTGACGCTAGCAACCGAGCTCCTCGCCACCGCTGCTACCCAACGCCAGCAGCCAAGCAATCGCCGATACTCACAGCTCCGCGAGTCACCACACGCCTGAGCGACGCCTCTGTTGCTAGCCACCACCACTCTGAGCCTCCTTGCCACGCGTTTGCTCACCCTCACCCGCGAGCCTCCGCCGCGCTAACACCAGTACCCCTCTGCCGAGCTAGTCTCCGCCCCAGCACCAGCGTCACCTCCACTGGACGCTGCACCTCCACGATCTGTCCCACCTTTGCAGCTACTGTCATAGCGCCTTCCACTACTTCTGCCTATAGCCGACGCCTCCACCCGACGACGTGCAGCTCCATCACTGACGCTTGCCATTGCTGCCTAGTACCTTTGCACGAGCACCCCTCTGTGATGCCTGTGCCTCTACCCAAGTATCACTGGCATTCGTTCCCCACCCATCCCAGGCACCTACCTCCTCCGCCTGGTGCCTAACGCCCGCGCCTCTGCTCACTCACCCAGCGCTGACCCATGTTAGGGAAATCCCTTATGATATTTTGAAGATGACAAAATAAATCAAAGTCTACTAACATGTTTAATGGTTGAGTAACAGACTATGCGGATGATAGAATATGTAAAGGATATTGTCCAAAGTCTATTTTGAAGATTTCTAGACTTCTGTGTCAAAGTTTGGAGATTGCCAGACTTTAGTGTCAAAGTCTGTTGTACATCAGAAGTCTGCCTACTATGACAAATTCCAGACTGAACGTGAATGAAGAACCAGAAGACAGACTCTATGCTGAAGTTGAATTTATTCAGACTGTGTTCAGACCTTAAAGCTAAATCTGTTTAGAAGCATAATATGTTCAGACCCGGATTGTAAAGTTTATTGCACTCAGACTCAGATTGTAAAGTCTATTGCACTCAGACTTTACATCCAGATTCGACAGAAGGTAACACAAGCCCCAATCATATAACGGCTAGTGATCTGGTTTGGATTCTACATCAAGATTGATTTGATTGACTCAATCTAATTGATTGACAATTAGATCTTGAAGACAAGAACTTTCTATACGAAGAAGCTTTATTTATAGAAACTAAGATTCTGTTTGTATGGGTGATCAGAATCAATTTGGGATTCTACTTTTTTCACTCAACGGCTACCAAATCTTCTAGATACAGATCTATCCAATGGGTAGATTGGAAGACGATCCTTGAGATATTGTCCAACGGCTAGTTTGGAAGTGGAGGAGTATTTAAGGAGACAAAGGACCGATGAGCAAGTAAGAGACGAAGCGTAGAATTTATAATTCTAAAGTCTGAGCGATCTTAGATCATACACTTGTCTCTTGTGAGCTTAAACGTTTGTGATCATGAGAGAAATACCAAAAGAGTGACTTAGTGAGCTAGTGTGATATACTACCAAGTGTTTGCACTCAAAGTTGTAATCTCTTGTTGATTGCATAGTGGAATCCAGCCAAGAAGGCTGTTAGCGTGGGAGAGTGGATGTAGACTTGGATTAAGCCAAACCACTATAAATCTTATGTTCTTATTTTCTTCCCTCAATTCCTTTCTTTTGTTCGTAATTTTATTTAACTGCTAAAGTCTGATCTCTCTCAAAGTCCGCTGCTCTTCAAACTCAGTTTCAAAAGTCTGTTGTTATTCAGACTCAGGTTAAAAGTAAAGATTTTCACTGCATTTTGCAGAATCTGTTTTTACACCTATTCACCCCCCTCTAGGTGTTCATACTAGCACTTTCAATTGGTATCAGAGCCAAGTGCTCGGTTTATAAAAGTATTTTTACTTTTAAGTTAAAGATCTTTTATGGCTAGTATGTTGGCACTAGGATTTATGGAAGGGCGAAGCAACACCAAGCCACCATATTTTGAAGGAAAGGAATACGACGTGTGGAAGAACAAAATGAAGGCATTCTTAAGATCCAGAGATCCCTTGCAATGGGATGTTGTGGAAAAAGGAATCAATCTCACTACTGCGTGTACATCAAATAAGAATGGCAAAAACAAAGAAACCAAACCCCCTGCTCCTATGTCTCGGACGGAGATGTCCAAAAGAGAAGCGCTTGATGCAAAAGCTATTTATTATTTATATTGCGCTTTGTCTCCTGCTGAATATAATAGAATCTCTTCATGTGAAAGAGCAAAAGAAGTTTGGGATAGAATTCATGTTACATATGAAAGGACTGATCGTGTAAAAGAGACAAGTAAATTTCCTGCTTGGCCAATATTAATCCTTCAAGATGAAGCCAGGAGAATCGATTTGAGATATGTTCAATCGTTTTACAGAAATTGTAAATGGTTTAGCATATCAAGGTCAGCCAATTTCTTCCCCAATGAAGGTCAACAAACTCTTGCGAGGTTTCTCAAAAGAATGGAAACATGTCAAGACCTTAATCTGGGAGACTTAAAGGATTATGCCACTCTCCGTTGATGAATTGATTGGCACTCTTCAATCCTATGAAGTGGAACAAATCAACGACAAAGATCCCGAAGGTAAGAAGTCCATCGCTTTAGTATCTAACGCTGTTTTTGATGGAACAGACTCGGAAAATGACATGGACAACGAAGAACTTGCTTTTATGATCAAGAAATTCAAAAATCTGAGTAGAAAAGGAAGGAAATTCAGTGAAAGAAGACAATACAAGCAGAATGGCCAGAAAGAACCGTGAAAAAAGATGACAAGCAAGGAAATATATGCTTGATGGCACATTCAGAATCTGAGTTTGACTCAGACACAGACTCAAAATCAAAGTCTGTCTCAGACACAAACTCAGAATTCGATGAGGAAATCGAGGTAAGCCATTAAAAAATTCCTATCAAAGTTCTTAAGTATATAAATGAGCTCTGCTTAAATCTCAAATCTTCTTTTAAAAGGATCTCCGAACTTAAAAAGGAGAATTCTCGGCTTAGGCAACAGGATCTTTCTCAAAAAGAAAATTTTGAAATTTTGCAAAAAGATTTTCTACAAACAAAAGAAAGTCGAGATTTACTTGTCAAAGCAAATGATTCTTTGAAGAAAGAAGTTTCAAATATTTTAACAAGATTTTCAAATGGTTCAAAAACATTAGAGCATATCCTTTCTATACAAGTACCTTACTATAATAAGTCGGGACTTGGTTTCAATAAGGAAAGTGATTCTCTAATTGATTTTCCTAAAGTCAAGGAGAGACTTAGACAAAGATCTCCGAAGGCATTTTACAAAAATCATTTTCAAAAGGTGTTTGTAAAATCTGTTGGTGAAAATACCCTCAAGTGTTCAAATTGTGGAGATTCAAAACACTTTGAGAAAGAATGTCCTAAAGTTTGGAGACCTATTAAGAAAGATTGGGTAAAAACAACATACTCTACTAACTCTCATGGACCCAAGAAAAAATTGGTAGCAAAGAAAAGATGAATTATTTTTGCAAGAAATAAAGGAAGAGAAGAAGGAGAGTTTGGTAAGGAATGTATATATTTTTTATTCTCAATTTGGTTTGCGTACACAATTTAAAATCTCTCATTATGCTTGATATTCAATATATCCTTGGTGGATTCAGATTTTATAATGATCATATTCTTTGATTTGTTTTATTGAAGAAAGAATTGTGTGATTTATTTTTGTGATTTGTGCGTTGAGATTTGATTTAATACGTGTGATTATTTTTGATATCTTGCTTAGAGACAATTGAGTTTATTTGATTTGATTTTATACTCTCAGATTTTATTATCTTTTGCATAATAGAAATCTGTTTTGCGTGATAATAATTTATTACGCAAAATATTCCTTCTTAGATACTCAAGGATTTTATTCTCTGTGTTTTTATCATGCCATGACTAAGTGAGAATTTATTTTTCAAAATATCATTATGTATAATATTCTTTCTTTAAATACTTTGTTATGATGAATTAAGAAAGAATATTTGATTATGGAGATTTTATATTTTACTCTAACGAAATGGAAGGATCCAAATTGATGGATACCAAAAAGGAAATGAGTTGATTGCAGGAAATTCTATAAGGGAAGAACGATCATGAATCTACGTAGATTTTGGTACAATCTGAAAAATATCTCTTGCGAAGATTGGTAATGATTTTATTTTTTCAATGGTATATTTCAAATAGATATCATGGGTAAGAGAATTTTTTTATCATCCCGCCTTGCAAATCTCTACGTGCATTTATCATATTTTTGGATGATTCTTTATTATATTGCAAATATTTTTTGTCATAAATATAAGGCATTGCAATATTTTTTACTTGATTTGGCACGTGATAGCAATATCATCTTTCTTTTTGCAAAATGCATCAATAATATATATCTGAGATTTATGCTCAAGAAAATCCCTTTGATCTCGAAAGATATTAATGCATATTCTTGGATATTCTTGCTATATTCTTAGAAGATATCTTTTATCTAGCAAGTTCGATCCACAAATCAAAGGAAGATATTACGTGATGTTTTTGCAAGGATTATTATCTGTTATACAAGAATTTACAGGTGACAAAAGAATCTTCCATATGAATTTTGGAAAGCTCGATCAGAAAATTATAGAGATTCGATACTATCTTTTGGAGATTCAAAAATTCACTTCCTTGTGCAAAGTTTTTGCAAATTGTTGAGAAAATCCCTTATGTGTTGTACGAAAGGTTGAGTAATTCTGAATTTTAATTTTATGTATTAAATTTATTTATTTGAAGAAAGAGGATTATATATTATATGGATATTATTACAGCTTATTTGTGCAAAAAGTTTGTTAAGTTGATGTAGGTTGAATTCGAGACGAGCTTGATTGAAGAAAATAAAATTTTGCCTCGAATTTCAAAATGCAAGTGATCGTTGCGGATGTTGTCGCTACAAAGGAAATACTGAAAAATATTATGTTCAACTTACACAAACAATTATTTCTATTCACAAATATTGTCATAATCACAGGGGGAACGTGAATCTAAAAGAAAGGAAAGAATCGTGATCATCTCAAAAAGGCAACAAATTGAGGGGGAGCTTTGATCAATTATGGAAAAATCTTTTTGGATGGATCGTGATATTGATTATTATGGAAGGAAGGAAAAGGTAAATGCGACAGAATTTAAGTTCTATAAAATCCGGTTAGTGCATCTCTTATTACTTTTTGTCATTAACAAATCTCTTATTGATATTATCATTTTATTATAACAAAAGGGTACGTGCATTTTATGATGCATCCGTGATTTTTATTGGATATTTGTTGATCTATATGATTGAAGTGAGTTATATTGCATATCTTTAATATTCGATTTACTTTATAAAAACTGATTTTTTCAAAAATTGTGTTTAATGCAAAATATTTTTTTTATCATTTTATATTCTCTACGTGTTACTTTTTATTGCTTTTTGATTATGACAAAAAGAGGGAGAGAATATAAATATGCATATGTGTTGATATTATTGAGCTGCGATTATTATTATTTTTTATATATTGTTATACTCAATCTATTTGCTATCTTGAATTACATTATTCTTTAAGATTGCCTTGATTTATTATTATCTTTAAAAGCATGATTACACATCTGCATATTCAGAAATTGTTTTGTCATCATCAAAAAGGGGGAGATTGTTAGAGAAATCCCTTATGATATTTTGAAGATAACAAAATAAATCAAAGACTACTAATGTGTTTAATGGTTGAGTAACAGACTATGCGGATGATAGAATATGTAAAGGATGTTGTCTAAAGTCTATTCTGAAGATTTCTAGACTTCTGTGTCAAAGTTTGAAGATTGACAGACTTTAGTGTCAAAGTTTGTTTTACATAAGAAGTTTGCCTACTCTGACAAATTCCAGACTGAACGTGAATGAAGAACCAGAAGACAGACTTTATGTTGAAGCTAAATTTATTCAGACTGTGTTCAGACCTTAAAGTTAAATTTGTTCAGAAGCAGAATATGTTCAGACCCAGATTGTAAAGTCTATTACACTCAGACTTTACATCTAGATTCGACAGAAGGTAACACAAGCCCCAATCGTATGATGGCTAGTGATCTGGTTTGGATTCTACATCAAGATTGATTTGATTGACTCAATCTAATTGATTGACAATTAGATCTTGAAAACAAGAACTTTCTATACGAAGAAGCTTTACTTATAGAAACCAAGATTCTGTTTGTATGGGCGATCGGAATCAATTTGGGATTTTACTTTTGTCACTCAACTGCTATAAAATCTTCTAGATACAGATCTGTTTAATTGGTAGATTAGAAGACGATCCTCGAGATACTGTCCAACGGCTAGTTTGGAAGTGGATGAGTATTTAAGGAGATGAAGGACCAATAAGCAAGTAAGAGACGGAGCGTAGAATTTATAATTCCAAAGTCTAAGCGATCTTTGATTATACACTTATCTCTTGTGAGCTTAAACGTTTGTGATCGTGAGAGAAATACCAAAAGAGTGACTTAGTGAGCTAGTGTGATCTACTACTAAATGTTTGCACTGAAAGTTGTAATCTCTTGTTGATTACATAGTGGAATCCAGCCAAGAAGGCTATTAGCGTGGGAGAGTGGACGTATGCTTGGATTAAGTCAAACCACTATAAACCTTGTGTTCTTATTCTTTTCCCTTAACTCCTTTATTTTGTTTGTAATTTTATTTAACTATTAAAGTCTGATCTCGCTCAAAGTCCACTGCTCTTCAAACTCGGTTTCAAAAGTCTGTTGTTATTCAGACTCAAGTTAAAAGTAAAGATTTTCACTGTATTTTGTAGAATATGTTTTTACACCTATTCACCCCCCTTTAGGTGTTCATACTAGCACTTTCAACCTAAGCTGTTCCACATCAAGGAACCAAGCGGTGATCAATGGCTCTAGTTCATCCACCCGTGAAGCTCGTCGCATCCAGTAGCTCCACACTTCAAGCAGCCCGAGTTGAGCCGTCCCTGCAAACGGTCGAGCACCACTGGTTTTCTTTGGTGTTTCCTAGTGCTCGAGTTCATAGCCATCCCTTCCTTGAGCTAAGCCCTCCCTTCCGAGGTCAACATTGCTACACTCTCAAGTCCATAAAGTTTTTCTTTTGTAAATCCCATCGTGACTAGCCTGCTCCAAGAGCCTTAGCCATGTTCGGTCAAGTTCCCCCGCAAGCCATCCACCGACAAATTCTAATTTGGAATGTTTTCGGCAATTAGGTAAAAAATCTCATCTTAATTTGATTTAAACATCATATTGCCTAGATTGATGAGATTGATATCTAATTTAAACCTTTTGGGTAGGAGGTATAATATTCATTGGGATATATTTCATAATTTGCAACCGCATATAATCTTTGATTTCATCTATAAGCCTTAGATGGAATTATTGATTCTGCAGAAATATTTAAAATTGATGTTTTGATCTTTAAGGCTTAAGATCAACTCATCAATTTTATTCGCGAAACTTCGAGAATGTTGGATATTATTTCCTTATTCGCATTGATTGGATGATATATGATCTTGAGTGATTTGGTGCTTATCTTTTAATTGCTTCACTTATCCAAAAAAATTTGCATTTGCATATCATATAGATTACAATTAATTTTCTAGATAGAATTGCATGATAGAATAGAATGCATGTTTAGATGATATCTAGGTTAGATGGTATTAGAATGCATGTTTAGATGATATATAGGTTGGATGACATCTAGGAATTAAATTGCATGTTAAGATAAATTTCTAAATTAAGATAGGACTCAGATTAGTTTATTTCTTAACTTAAAATAGATAATATCTCACTTTAGTTAAATTTTTATCATTAGTTATTTTTAATTACGATTTAAAAAAAAGGAAAATACAAAAAATATATGCCCATGTCATATAGAATTAGGTTCATAAAATGCATGTTATTTAGTAATTGATGTTAGGTCCATTTAATTAGAAATTATCTGTCATTAGAATTAGGTCATTTGGTTAGATTGCATTGCATATAGATTAGATTTTGTTAAACAAGAAAAAATTCTAAAGAATTGATCGACCGCGTGTTAATTAGAAATCATATCTAGGACCGTCGATGTGAATTCTGATCTAACATTGCGATGCTTTCATTACTATGAGGTAAATCCTACAATTTATTCATTGCTTTATTTGGGTGTTAAATTGTGACAAACTGAATTTCAGGTTCTGATTTTAATTGAATAAGTTGAGATTTTCATCGACACGTCTATAGTACCTTTCTCTAAGTTGGCCACTCGCAAGATAACTAGCATATTAGATGAAGCCGGTAAGAGATTTTAACGTAATAGACTTGAGAATTCGATCAGGAATCGACTGCTCGGCTGCGTTGATCTATAAAGGTCATTACGGCACCGTTAAAATTGATCAGAGACCGAAGGTAGGTCGATTCGATAGAGGTATATGATTAGTGTGTGAGTGATTCCACCTAATTGCAAAAATTTTGTCGAACGGCACTAGATCGATTTTTCTATCATTTTCGTACCTGGTGTTCGTATTTGAAATCTCGAGATTTTCACGACAACTGAGAGTTGTCAATGTGTCGAAGATGTACATTATGACTCAAGATAATTCGATCATGGGTCAATTGTACTAAAAATTTCTCAAAGTTATTCGGTAGATTAGGTCATGCCAAAATCGCATCAAATTGAAATTAACAGCGAATTTGAACTCGATTTTCAGAAATTGAAAGTTCTGTCATGTCACGATCTATTTTAGGAACATTGACTCATCCTTCGAAGAATTTTTGACGATTCCAAATTTTTTACGGAAAATCGATCCGGACCTTGCGGAAAAATAACGGAAATTTGGATGGGCTCATTTGAAGCGAATTTTGGCCTCCTTATCGAGCTATTTGGCAAAAGGAACTTGTATAAATTGTGTGGGCCTTTTCTTCATCAACATTGGACACCAAATTGGAGGATTGGAGATGAAATTGAAGCTCAAATTTGTGAAATTCGGAGCTTGGTTTTGGGACAGCAATTTTGGCTTCAATTGGTTTATTTATAGGATTTTCTAAGCAAAAAAGTAAATTAGGGGACACAAGGGATAAGCATGGAAACTTTGGGCGCACATGACAATCATTCTGTTCTAGAAATAGTTTCTGAAATAGAAATAGATTTTTCTATTTCTATTTCTAGAAAAGTTTCTAAGCAAAAATAATTGTTTGATAACGACACAAAATTTCTACTCTAAAAATAGAAATTCGTTTGATAACGACACAATATTTCTTCCTTTCGATGGTGGCGGACCGGCGGATAGCGGTGACGGACGGACGGCGCGGCGGCGACGGCAACAAATAAAGGACCGTTTGACGAACGATGAGAAAATTTTTTATTTCTCATTTTTATTCCGAAATAGAAAAGTAGAAAATTTCTACTTCGATTTCTATTCCAAACCTATTTTTGGAATAGAAATCTATTCTAAAAATAGAAAAACGGAATAAATTTATCAAATAGATTTTTATTCCAAAACAGTGCCTAATAGAAAAATTATTTCTAAGCGTAAATAGGCAGTTGTCATGCAACCCCTTTGAGACCAAAGAATTATAAATTATAGATATTTCCCTTGACTTTCTTGCCTCTCTCTCCTCCTCCTTTCCAGTCGTGCGAACCATCCCCTACGCTGCCGACCTCCCTCTCTTTTCTATCTTTCATTTTCATTTTATTTGTTCTAGCGGTCGCAAGCCTCATCCCCTTTTCCTCAATTTGTTACTCCTCTGCCCATTCCCCACGGCTCTCTCCACCCCCACCAGCGAATAAAACCTCCCATCCATTCTTCTTTTGTTTCTTCTCTGCAGCAGCCTCGAAGATCTACCGCACCATCTCCCTCTGCCACCGAATTCAGTCCCTCCCTTCCGTTGACTGTCACAACTCCACGCATCAACGACCCACATCGAGTCAACCCAGCAACGCCCGAAGATGCTCCTTCCGACGATTGGTTGAATGCCAAACTTCAGCGCTGCAGCTCCATCATCCCCGCCTCCTCGTGTCTTCATCTCGCCGCAGCTCCATCGATTTCATCTCCAAGTTTGCTTCATCCGCGGGCCTCTGCCAGCAACCCACGTGTTCTTTCTCTTCACGCCTTCGAGCCCGCAAGCCCATTTGAAGCCCGTGAGCTTCAGCTCCAGCCCACACAAATCCCAGCAACAGTCCACGCAATATGTTCAGCCAAGTCCAGCCCGTGAGCAAGCAGCCCACGTAATTTTTCATTGGCCCAACAGCTCACAATTCCAGCCCATTCGAAGTCCACCAGTCCAGCCCACATTTGGCCCAGTCTTGAGGCCCGTTAAGCAAGCCCAAGCCCAAACCAGGCCCAGCATTTTGCTGTGGGCTTGCAAGGCTTTTTGGGCCCAGCCCGAGCCCCATTGGCGCCGCTGCAATTCAAGTTTTGGCCACCGTCACGGTGAATCGGTCCTCCTTTTTAACTAGTGAGTTTATGTACTAAACTCTTTGTTAAATTATGTCTCGAGTTTGAGCATTTACAAAACGCGATTTACTCGACTCTTGAATCTGCACAAAAGAGGAAATATAAATTAGAATAAAAGGGAAGAAAATTTCCTCTTCTGCGGAATCCGAAAGTGGATGTCTTCGTGGGCACATTCACGCCGAAGGAAGAAGTCCTCTGCACCTTGGCGTGAAGTCTCCTGCATGCATGCGTAAGAATTCAAAGTGGTGGTGGGCCCAGGTCAAAGTTTGACCTGGGCACACATATAAAACTCATATAATTTCCTTCTTTGACGGTTGGCGTGAGCGGCAGAGAGAAACCCTACGTAGAAGAAGCGAGCGTGAAGCCGCACGTCCGCCAAGCCAGATTCTGCGCGAAGCTTTGAAGAAATACGCGAAGCTGTACGTAGAGTGTATTGTTTTTTAGCTTGAACATGCGGTATTTTTGTACCGTGAGTTTATACCCAAGTGAGTTATTTATTTTATAAACACTTAGGGTTTAGGGTTAAATTTAGGTGTGGGAAACACTTGAGCGTGTAAGTGATTATAAACTCTGATTCTCCGATTTTAGTGGATTATTTGCTGCTGGCTCTCTCCGTGGACGTAGGTACCGATATTTGGACCAAACCACGTAAATTTCTGATGTCCTTATTTTTCTCGTTTAATTCTCTGGTGATTTCGCGTTAACGTAAATTGCAAAATCCTGTCGTTTCCGCGTATTATATCCCAACACTCTTCTTAGCAGGCTAATGACATTTAACGGGTATTTAGTTTAATTTAATTAGGAATTAAGTTGTTAGTTAGATTAAATTAGAAATTTAATTAGTTAATTATGCATGTTAGGTGGTTAGAATGGTTTAATTAAGGCCTAGATAAATCGTATTATTTATCTAGATTAGTTCGGGAATTTTCCAGGCTCGTTTCGATATTTAATTTAGTGATTTTGGCTTAGGTTAATAATTTTAGAATTTGAATTAATTAATTTATTTAATTTCCGTAATTATTTAATTATTTAATTATTTTTTCGGAAATTAGGCCAGGATAGCCAAGTGACCAGAATTTCATGTTAATTGCAATGGTATGGTTAATTTCTGCAATTGAGTGTTAATTTATGCAAATCGAGTCTTGATTGGATTTTTGGTATTTAATTCCAAAAGTTGTGAATTTCCAATATTTATTCAGAAAATCTTGAGTGTTGGATTTTGATACCCAAAATAGTTTTAAATATTATATAAAATAGTAGGATTTTTTTCTCCACCCTGTTCCAGGACTGAAGATTCCCATGGTGACTCTTCCTCTTCGGAGAGTGTTCAATCTATTCACGGTCGGAGGCATGTTCGACATCGTTTACAACATATTCATGAGCCAGTTGGGAAAAGGAAGTCAAGAAAGATGTTCCAAAATTTACAGGTAATGAGTCTCCTGATGAAATTGTTGATTGGCTAACACTTGTGAATGAGGTGTTCAAGCATCGAAATGTTTCGGGGAATTGTCGCGTTGGGATCATTGCTATGCGATTCCGAGGCAAGGCCATTGATTGGTGGAGACGTGAAAAACAAACTCGCCAAGCCATTGGCAAAGCACCAGTCACTTCGTGAAGAAAGATGGAGGGCAAGATTCAAAAATATTTTCTTCCCAAAGGATATAAGAGAGAGCTCTACCAACGGTACCAAAATCTAAAACAAGGTACGCGAACGGTGGACCAATACACCAATGAATTCAATGAGTTGGTGATTCGTAACAATATCCAAGATCCGGAGGAGGTGCTTGTGAACAAATACTTGCACAATCTTCAATTTTACATTCAAGACGCCTTGGAAGTCCTCGACATTTGGGACTTAGGAGATGCACACCAACGAGCACTCAAAATGGAGCACTCTCATTCTCGGAGACAGCAATCAACTACCATGGCGAGTCGAGCCACTAGGAACACCACTAGCACTGCTAAAGTTGCTGAGGCTACAACGCAATCTGCTAGTAAGTCTTGTACTCAACCCCATGTTTCAAAGCAACCTGCTACATCCGAAATACGTTGCTATTCTTGTGGGGAGTTGGGTCATCGTGCTAGCAATTGTCGAATCAATAAGAATTGACCAGCCGGTAAAGCTTTCTTGGTGGATAATGATTCTGATGAGAATGCTGAGGATCCACTTGAAGAGGAGTTGAACAATGATGAAGAAGTTGCGGATGATGAACAAATAGTGCATGCTGACACTGGCGAACTTCTTATGGTGAGGAAAATTTTTCTTACTCCTCGAGATGACACTGGAGATATGTGGCTGTGTACCAATATTTTCCATTTTGCTTGCACAATCATGGGAAAGGTGTGTCAATTAATTATTGACTCTGGTTATTGTGAGAATATAATTTCTGAAGTAGCGGCAAACAAGTTGAAGTTGGAATTAAAAACGCACCCTACGCCTTATAAAATGTCATGGTTGAAGAAAGGCGCGGAGGTAACTGTTTCGAAACGATGCCTTGTTAATTTGTCCATTGGTTCTGTTTATAATGACAAGATATGGTGTGATGTTCTGCCGATGGATGCTAGTCACATTATTCTTGGTCGACCATGGCAATTCGATAGGAGGACTACGCATGACTGTTATCGAAATACATATTCTTTTGAATTTGGAGGCAAGAAAACTACGTTGGCACCTAGTAAGGAACCTTTGAAAACTCCTATAGTTGAGAATTCCTTCTCCCCTACGTTGCTTACAATGAAGGATATGAAGGACGCTTTGAAAGGAGTTTGTATCTTGTATATTTTGCTCAATAAAACAGGTGAGAAGAATGAAGTTGCCTTTGTCGTAGCTCATCAAGTTCAACCTCTTTGGGAAGAGTTCAAGGATGTCTTCCCAATGGACTTACCCAATGGTCTCCCTCCTATGAGAGATATTCAGCATCAAATTGACTTGTTGCCCAGAGCCTCTTTGCCAAATCTCGCTCATTACCGGATGAGTCCGACCGAAAATGAGGAATTGCATCGACAAGTTATGGAGCTATTGAATAAGGGTTTTATAAGGGAGAGCCTCAGTTCAGGTGCCGTTCTAGCTCTTTTAGTGCCTAAGAAAAATGGTACTTGGAGGATGTGTGTGACAGTAGAGCGATCAACAAGATCACCATCAAGTATCAATTTCCTATTCCTCGCCTTGATGATCTCCTAGATCAACTTTCTGGTGCAAATGTATTCTCAAAGCTGGATTTGAAGAGTGGATATCATCAAATTAGAATCAAACCCGGAGATGAATGGAAGACAACATTCAAAACGAAAGATGGGCTATATGAGTGGCTAGTCATGCCATTCGGATTGTCGAATGCACCATCGACATTCATGAGGTTTATGACTCGGGTGTTGAAGCCTTTTCTGGGAAGGTTTGTTGTTGTTTATTTTGATGATATTTTGATTTTTAGCAAGTCTACTGATGAGCACTTGTAGCATCTTCAAGAAGTATTATGTGTGTTGAGGCAGGAACAATTGTATGCAGCTCTTGACAAGTGCTATTTTATGGTACCACAAGTCCTTTTCTTGGGGTTTCATATTTCGAAGAATGGCCTTTCGATGGATGATTCTAAGATCAAGGTGATTCGAGAATGGCCAACTCCAACAAATGTGCATGAAGTGTGAAGTTTTCATGGCCTCGCTTTGTTCTATCGGTGATTTATCGCAAGTTTTAGCACCATTGCGGTCCCACTCACTTCTTGCATGAAGAAGGGAGTTTTCGAATGGACGAATGCAGCTTAGAAAAGTTTTGAACAGCTCAAAGAAAAATTGAGCACAGCCCCGGTACTTGCATTGCCTAATTTTGATCTTGTTTTTGAAGTGCATTGTGATGCATCAGGTACTGGCATAGGAGGAGTTCTAAGTCAAGGAGGTCGACCCATCGCCTTCTTTAGTGAAAAATTGAATGGTGCCAAACTTCGTTACAGCACCTATGATCTAGAATTCTACGCATTATTTCGCACACTTGAGTATTGGCGGCCATATCTTATTCATCGAGAGTTTATTTTATTTACTGATCATGAAGCTTTGAAGTATATTTCCGGACAGCAAAAGCTTAACTCCAAGCGTGCAAAATGGGCTGAATACATCTAGGAGTTCACTTTCATTATTAAGCATAAGGCTGGAGCTCAGAATCAAGTTGCCGATGCCCTTAGTCAAAAGAAGAGTTTGCTCTCTACAATGCATTCTACTGTTCTTGGATTTGATTCTTTTTAGGAGTTATATCAAGAAGACCCCTACTTTTCCAATATCATTCCCGATGCACATGAAAAGAAGCTTGCTGATTTTACTATATGTGATTTTTTCTTTTCAAAGGAAACCGTTTATGTGTGCCAGACTATTCTCTTCGGCAACGGGTGATTGATGAAGTTCACCGTGAAGGACATTTTGGGCGCGACAAAACTGTACAACTCGTCTCAGCCAAATGCTTTTGGCCTCATTTGAAACGTGATGTACATCGACATGTGATGAGGTGTCGACATTGCCAAATTGGAAAGGGACAAGCTACAAATGCTGGCCTTTATTTGCCCTTGTCGATTCCACATGCCCCATGGGAGGATATCACTATGGACTTTGTCCTTGGAGTACCACGCACAAACAGAGGTATGGATTCGATCTTTGTTGTTGTCGATTGATTTTCCAAAATGGCACATTTTATTCCATGTCGAAAAATTATGGATGCTTCGCGTATTGCCGACTTATTTTTCAAGGAAGTCTATAAGTTGCATGGCATTCCGAAGACCATTACTTCGGATCGGGATACAAAATTTCTTAGTCATTTTTGGCGACAACTGTGGAAGAATGTCGGTACTAAACTGCAATATAGTACTGTGTTTCATCCCCAAACGGATGGACAAACTGAGGTCGTCAATCGAACATTGGGAAATCTATTAAGGACTTTGATCGATAATAATCCCCGTTCTTGGGAGACGCAGTTGTCACTTGGAGAATTTGCATATAATTGTGCTGAGAACCGTAGCACTGGATATAGTCCATTTATGATCGTATATGGTCGACAACCAAACACTGCTCTTGATCTTGCACCAATTCCTTTTGCTAAGAAGTCGAGCAGCAAAGTCAACGATATTATTTCTCAAATGAAGACAATTCATGAAGATGTGCGCCAAAGACTAGAGAGCAAAACTGAATCCTATAAAACGGACATCGACAAGCGGTGGCGTGAAGTTATCTTTGAACCTGGAGATTTTGTTTGGGCTTATCTACCACCGGAACGGCATCCCGTCGGAACTTATAACAAGCTTAGTGATCGAAAGCTTGGACCTCTCGAAGTTCTTGAGCGCATTAATCGTAATGCGTATTGATTAAATCTTCCTTCTCATATGAAGATTCACGACGTCTTCAACGTTCGACATTTAACACCTTATGTGGGAGATTCTTTTGATGATGATGGCGAGAATTCGAGGACGAATTCTTTTGAAGATGGGGAGGATGATGCAGCCTGCATTGAAGACCAGCTTTCCCGACCAAGAAGATCGGCCCGCATTCAAGCTCGACGAAACCGAGAAGCTATATCAACATCTTGAGTCCATCCCGGAAGCTTGAAAAACACCTTGGAAGCTCGCATGACGCTTTTACTAGCTTATAGTTTCAATGCTCTTTACTTTTTCTCCTATTTTCAATGCTCCGTTTTTATTTCTCCTAGTTCCAACGCTTTGTCTTTATTTCTCCTAGTTTCAACGCTCTGTTTTTATTTCTTTGATGATATAAGCCATCCAATCCCTTGTAGAGACAGACGACTTTTGATAATGAAAAAATTTTGCTTGAAGCAAGTATCATAAACCGAGTTCATACCCTTGAAAACCTAGAAGAGTTTTCACTCCGTCCTTGAAGAGTCGGAGCTTTCGAAATCTGCATCCTTGAAGAGTTGCAGTCATCGATCTAGAAGAATCGGTGCCCCCCCCCCTCAACTTCCTTGGAGGCCTAGAAGAGGAACCAACGGAGTCTCTATCTTTTCATGTTCTGTTCGTTACTTCCAACCCAATTTCGACTATCATACAGTGCTTATTTCAGAAAACTCAAAACAGAAAAATTGTAGATCCAGAAGTCTTTGTTCATTTGGCTTTGGAATCAAGTCGATCCGATCTATATCGACAAAGATACAACTGTTCTCCTGAGCTCGCGCAGTGCTGGAATTCCTGTTCGTCCTGTTTCCCGTGTGCAAGTCACTCTCCCGATCCTACTGCTTGAGAAAGCCTACCCTTGGCTTGCATCAGTCAAGGTAAGGACTAAGGCTTCATTCAGTCATGCATTGGATGAATTTCATGGTTGCATACTATATGTAGCAGCACAATAAAATGCTTAGGCTGATCATTGGATTTCACAGCTTAAAGACAGGTTGGAGAGACGTGCCTTCACAAAGCTAGCTCAAGATCACATCAGATTCTCAGACTGGTAATGGTGAATTCTATCTGTTTTGTGGTAAATTTTTATTAAAATGTCAAAGATTTATTGCTCATTGTTTCTGCTGGAGACAATTGAAAGTTCGGCTCGTGAGTTCCTGGGGAACGATAATTCAAGCACTCTTGCTGCTACCGTGGCATGAATATTCAGTACTCCACATCAACCTATATAAATTTACCGGGAGAATATAATAGTTTCTTTTGGCTGCAGAACTTCGTGGATCTAGCTGGAAGTGAGCGTGCATCTCAGTCATTATCAGCTGGTGCAAGGTTGAAAGAGGGCTGCCACATAAATTGTAGTTTGCTGACTTTGGGAACAGTTATCCACAAGCTGAGGTTGGCCTAACAGCCCGTTTTTTCGTTGTCTTCATCTTGGAGATCTTATAATTTCGTTGAACCATGCACTAACATGAACATAGAGCACCACTAGAACACCTTTTCTGTGCCAAAGGTCCATTTCTTACACAATACTAGTTTACCTGCATAGACACATGACATACGAATAACAACATCATGAAGAACCAAGCCTTCTCCCACAAAATAGGATGGGCTATACGGATCCCGTTATGCAATTGTGCTCTATTTCCTATCCTGCTTTCAGTAAAATCCAGATACTGAGCTCCGTTTACACATTTCATCCTCCATCCGGGTTTGTAGTTGCTCCCTGTGGCAGGTTTAGTGCATGAGCACCCGCATGTTTTGTTCCATTTATGCTTGTCTGCCTGCCTGCTGTCAATACCAAGTGCTCACAGAGCTGACAATGTGTTTATCTTTGCTCTTCTCTAGTAATGGCAAGTACTTCTTGTACCAAATGCTTGGGCCAATTCACTAGACATGATATTGGCCGAAAGAATCTGTTCTATCTGGTCTATTTTTTCCCTAGGGGCGGTTGATTTGGGTTTCTAGGCATAAATTCCAATGCATAGTTGAAAATTGTTGTTTTGATGGAAATTGACTAAGTTCTTAGCCTTCAGCTCCATATAGGTTACCATGCAAATTTTAGCATCAAGAAGACTAACTGTTTCAAAGCTTAAGAACTTGAGACTCAAGAGTAGTTGTTTAGGTTTGTTTGGAGCAAGTTTGACTTTTTCACATTTTCCTTTTCTTGGAGTGTTTGAAATTTGACTTTTATTGCACATTGAATATCTTAAAATTTTAAAACATATAAATAGTACATGCGTGGTTATATAGACTCTTTTTAATATATATTTTAAACTTAAAGTATCTTTTATTTTCTTCATCAATGTTTTGGTGGAAAAATTATATTAAAAAAAAAAAAAAAAAACCTTATTGAAATTCAAAGCAAACCGTCCGTGTTGATGTTTTACCAATTTTTCATCTATGATTGTTTGAACATAACAGTTACTAATATTAAGATCCTATAAGAAATCGGGATTTGGTCAAAGTATTGCAGTCTTAAGCTCTTTTTTCTTTCAATTTATCATTGATTTACTTTTAAACTTTTGATTATTGATCAAGAACTATCTGAATGGCTCCAGCAAGGGAAGAAATGGACATAGTCCTTTCCAAGATTCTAAACTGACTCATATTCTGCAATCCTCACTAGGAGGATTTGCTCGAACTTCCATCATCTGTAAAATGAGTCCTGCCCGAAGTCATGTTGAACAGTCACGAAATACACTATTGTTCACAAGTTGTGCTAAAGTGGTCGCCACAAATGCACAGGTCAATGTTGTTATGTCTGATAAAGCTTCGTAGAAGTATTTACAGAGAGAAGTGGCTAGACTGGAGAGTGAGCTGAGAAATCTACGACTAGCGTCTGTTTCATCTGATACTGCTGTGCTGCTTCGAGAAAAGGATCTCCAAATTGAGAAGGTTATGATTCTGCATTAAGGATTTTAATATTTTAATTCGACGTTTCTTATATTTTTTTAGGTTTTTCACACTATCTATGGAAAAGGGAGGTACTTGTGTGTAATTATCATACATAAACTAGGTGTATCCTCCAACTTCTTCCTTAGTACGCTGCTGTGTCAGAAAGTCTATTATTCATTTTGTACGGATGCTGAATTCCACCACTTCCATTAGTGCGATTATCCTTCAGTTTATGTGCATTATCCTTTGCTGGGATGAGTAATAACTTCAGCTGGTACCAAAATCAGTTCTAATTTGTGAAGAGCTAACTGCGCAGCTTATAAACAGGCCTTCTTAATAGTTTATTTTTGTAAAATTTCCGGTTTGTCACCCCCTTTAAAGTTTGATGAACGAAGCATTTTTTGTCCATTTATAAATCAGGAAACCACTTAATTATTTAACACCTTATTTTATTGTGGTTGTTTCCTCTCAAAGCTCAAGAAAGAGATTGCTAAATTGTCTCTACAGCGAGACCTTGCTCTGTCTGAGGTTCAGGATTTGCACCGATTGGTTGTGGATCACAGACCTTCGAGTGCACAGGTAATTCTACTTAGATTCCTTGATGGATTTGCCGTCCTCAACTTATAAAACCAATTATTCCTCAATGAATCGTCTGTTCATTTAATACTTCAGGTGGATGCATGCGGTGATTACCCTAAACTTTGCGTGGGAGGTTCATGGGAACTCAAGAGCCTGAGTTTAGATACTCAAAACTGACGCAGATAATGAGCATGTGGATGTTGGTATCATAACATTTGATTCATGTCAATATCCAGATCAACACAGTAGGAGTGATTCAGATGGGCATATGATCCACATTCCCGACTTCGAAGAGAACTCTTTACTCTTGGACCCCTCTTCACAGCTCTCAATTCGGATATCTCACTCCAGGCGAAATAGCATATGTCCAGAGGACATTGGAGAATACACTGATGAAAATTCCGAGGACTTCTGCTGAGAAGTACGCTGCATTGAGATGGAGAAGCCAGACTCGAACTGCCATGGCAATGGTGGTATGTCATCAGTGGAGGACAAGGAAGGCATCTCAGACTATACTGTGGTTGAGGAAAAAGGGAAATTGGGATCACCAACTTTGGAGGAAACTAGACAGTTAGACAGTGTCCCTCAAGATTATGTAGAACCTTCTCTTGAAAAAGCATATTCAATGATGCAGGAGAAAGTGTTACCTACATCCAGAAGTTTCAAGCTAGTTAGAAGTAAAAGTTGTGAGTCAGACCTCACAAATATTTCATTTTCAATTGAGGAGATCGAGATAAACCATAGCACACGGCCCCTTCGATGCGAAAAAGAATGTCCTGGAAGACCTGAGGGATGTCAGAGGAAGTTTCCTTCATTGAAGTATGTGTCCAAAGAAAATTTGTCCGGTAGTGGTTCTCATAATTCACTGGAGCATTCTTTGGATAATGAGCTTCAAGCAGAGATGAGTCAGACAGTTGAGAAATGTGACAGCAGTATGGATTCTTCCGAAATAGAGGAGTCCATTGCTCAGAAGGAGGATCAACCTGGTCAGCATGGGTTGAGCTTTGTTCCCTGCCTTTTCTCCGTTCCTTTTATCACAGACATATTGAGCTATATAATGAACGATGGATTAATTATTTTGGAGGACCTTACAAATTTTTATTTTCTCTACTGGAATTTAAATATAACACAGGAGTTATTATGCTTTTTCCATATCAAAGAATGTTATTTATCTCTGCTATCTGATTCAAATATATGGGCTTGACACCCCATGACTCAAGTGGATATGAGTTATTAGGGGTTGGCTCCCGTGGATCAGACTAGTTTTCTTTTACATTGTTTTGAAAACTTACAATGGACAGGGTACGGAAGCCATGGCTTTCAGGTGTTTAAAGTTTGTTAAATATTATAATTTAGAAAATTTTGATTCGTCTAAAGATTGTTTTTCTGTGTACAAATGTATGATGACCGATATAGTGATATTGCCCAGCTTTGGTTTCAGCAATAACAGTCTTGTCATGTGTGAACGTGGACATGCAAGTAAGTTTGGATTACCACTCACTTGAATATAAAGTGTTTTGAAATGAAATTTGGAGAACGGACTGAGTGTTTGGTTACTACCATTAGATATGGGTGCTTTGTCAAAATACACACATTTTGCTCAGTGGGGACTCTTTTGATTTGACAGGTACATGATATAAAACCAAAGTGATTGCACCTACTAAACACGTTAAGGATGTTGGCTTGGATCCATTGAAGATGGTACAGAAGGTTCTTTGGAATGGCTTTTGCACTTCAAAAAATTGCGGAAGGAGATCGTCAAATTGTGGAAGGAATGCAATGTCTCATTAGTTCACAGGAGCTACTCTTTCCTACTGTTTAAAGGTGATCCGACGGATTCTATCTACATGGAGGTAGAGCTCAGGAGTTTGTCGTTTCTTAGGGATATATCTGCCCGCTGTAATCAAGCTCCGGAAGATGGTAAGACCTTGACTTCTGCTTCAAGGTACTGAATTCAAATTGATGGATTTATAAGATGGGCTTAAGGCCCATCCGCTCAAGTTGGGCCAAAAAGGCCCAGCCCATGGGAATAGGGCCCGTGGAGGGGTAAGGTATAAAAGGGAGGAGAGAGAGAGAGAACACATCTCTTGGGAAATCAGAACGTACGTACGTTCCTCTCCCTCTCTCCCTCCAAGAAAAAGAAAAGAAAAACGCTCTCTTTTCTTCAAAACGCTCAAGGCGACGCCGTTTCCCTTTCAAGGCAAATTGACATCATCGGATCAGAATTTCTTCCACTTCTTCAGCGTTGGTGTTTAATCTGTGGCTAACAAGGTACACTCGAATCCGTGGTGTGCTTTACGATCGGTGATGCGTGTTTTCCCGAGCTTCATCTTCCGCATTAATTTAGGGGTTCGATTTAGTGTTGAATCCAGTTTTCAGGGATCTGTTATTCCCAATATTGGTATCAGAGCCCTAGTTCACGTTTTCCCGATCAATTTGATGTTTTTTGATTGATTTTTCGCGAAAAACTTTCGGCCGTACGGATCGGGGCGAGAAATCCCGACACTCGAGCGTTGTTCGGCCTTTTTTTTGAGTTTTCGTAAGTCGAAATTAAATTCTGAAGGCACTGGGTGAAAGGCGACGTCGAGACGAGGCCGGCGACATGTCGCACGCCGCCGTACGACGCCGCACGCGACCAGAAGCCGTTGCGCGTGGGCGCGACGAGCTTGGAAGCACTGGCTTCGCCAGCGCGTGTACCACACGCGCCGGTGACGAACCGGCACGTGCGCGCCGGCGACCAGCTAAACGGCACGCGCCGGTCCACGGACCGACGCGTGCTGACGTCACGCGATGACGTCATCGTGACGTCATCCAACGGTCGGTAACCGTTCGAATAACGTCACCGATGACGTCATCATCGACGATGTTTCGCTGGGCAGTCACCAGCCGGCGACCCGACCCGACTCGCTGACGAGGCACGCGCCCGACACGTGCCGGATGACGTCTGCGTGACGTCATCCCCGCACACGCGAGGCACGTGCGTTCGGTCCGCACGAGCGGTCCGACCGGCCCGTCCGGTCCGACCGGTTCGACCGTTGCGACCGGTCCGACCGGTCCGACCCGCGCGCCTGTTGACCTGACCCGTTGACCGTTGACCGACGACCGTTGACCGACCGTTGACCGTTGACTTTGACCGTTGACTCGGAAAAAAAAAAAGAATTTGTTTCTTTTTAGTCATGCCTATGTGGATTATAAGCAATCCATTTTTAATTCTGCATTTGTTGAATGAATTTTGGAAAATTATGTATTTTATCTTATATTAATTATGGATTATAAGTGATCCATTTTTAATTCTCGCATTTGTTGCGAACTATGATGCGTTATGCAAGGATACCTGCAATCCCGAGAACGGTCAAGGGAAATGCAAGACTTAAAAGGCTGATGTCAGAATTAGCTAATTATCAGTGGCATGATGGTGATTTAGTATCACATGTGGTCAAGGTCAATCAGATGATACAAGAAATCATCTACAATGGTTATCTTATGCCGAATTTTGAGAAGGTGCCGGCTTTGATGAACACTCTTCCACCTAAATGGCAAGCAGTGTTAGATCGGCTATGGGATGTCAACGTGGTCTCGGGTTATAGGAGGCTGGTGGAAGCTTTTGTAAGAGAGTACTATAGGATTGAGTTGGCCAAACCTTCAACCCTTAGATTGAGCGCCACATGGCGCCGAGGGAATGCGCCTTGGAGGCGACATGAAAGCTCTCCAAAAGTTTTTCCATGGTTGGCAAATGTACCTTCAAATTTCTCAGACATTATGGCTGATAGATTAGAAGGGACATTCCCTATTTATTTCTTTGATTAATTATGTAATGAATACTACCTAATTGTGTTAATTGAAAGCATTATTGTTTTTTAATTGTATGTCAATTATCTGTTGCTTTCGTTATTACTTTTGGTTGTTGTGGGTAATTAGTCAGTGGGTAGTAATAGAAGTTTTTGTAACTTCATAGAATTGATTTTGCATATGATAATCATATTAATGATAGTTTTAAGTTAGGATTTTTGGAGGATGATTGGAAACATAGTGACCTTTTGATTCTGAAACCTTACTTGAAATTATTCATTAATATGATGGGTCTATGCAAATAGGGATGCATAAATGATAGGCATTAATTATTCGTGCATGTATGTCGATGTGTTCGAACGATGGTTCAGCGACTAAGAATGTAATTGCTGATATGAATGGCAACAATTGTGAAATATTGAATATGAAGATTCAATATGTGCTGAAAAAATAAGAAGCACTAGAAGCTCTTGACTATGTTATGGAAGATCTTAAGGATGCCATGCGCCATCTTGAGCTAGTAGAGGACCGTCTAACGGTATTTGAGCCGAAAATAGACATTTGCTATGCTGGTTCTAGCTCATAAAGGGCTTTATGCTCTAAGCGCAAGCGTATTGATTCGTTCAATATGTGGGAATGCAAAGGATCAAGTCCTTATTGCAAGAAATCAAGATTAACCAACACAAGAGAGGAAAACGTCCTCAAGTGAAGAAAATATCAAGAGTGATGTGTTACAATTGTGACAAGAGAGGTCACTATGCTCACGACTGTCGTGAGCCAAAGAAGCTATACACCTCTTGTACATTTGAGAACTTTGCTTATGTGTCAAGTTCTGAAATATTGGCTGAATCCAATCCTATGTGGACTGTAGATTCATGAGCGACAGACCATGTAGCGAATGATAGAGGATCCTTCGTGGAATTCCGACGAGTACCAACTGGAACTGAGTGGATCCATATGGGAAACAACTCTAGAGCTGATGTAAAGAAATTGGCACCGACCAATTGAACATGAGTGATGGACGCACCTTGATGTTCTATATACTCCAGAAATTCGTCGAAATTTAGTGTCAGTCTTAATGTTGGTTAAGCTTGGTTTTGGTATGAACTTCCATAATAAATGTGTAGATTTGTGTTTAGATACAAACTACTATGGTTGTGGTCACTTACTGAATGATTTTATTGTACTAAATGTTGACTGTGATGATGTCAATATGTTATTCCCTTGTTTCACGTCTTCTACCTTATATGATAATGATGTGAATATGGTGGCATGCTAGACTTGGTCATATGGGCCAACAACGTATGAATAAACTAGCCAAAGAGGGCTTGTTGGGCAATATTGAAAAAGTCGATTTGTCCATATGTGAGCATTGCCTAGTAGGGAAAATGACAAGGAAACCATTTGGAAAAGGTAAAAGAGCTGAATTTTCTCTGCATTTAATCCATTTGGGCGTCTGTGGTTCAATGAATGTGAGAGGAAGGCAATGGGCTGTTTATTTCATCACTTTTTTTTATAGATGATTATACTCGAGTCGGATATGTCTATTTGATTTCTCATAAATCTGAAGCATAAGTTGTTTCAGAAAGTTTTATGAACTTAGCAGAAAATCAATTAGACAAGAAAATAAATGTATTTAGATCCGATCGAGGTTGAGAATATTTATCTGATAAGTTCAGAAAATTATGTGATGAAAAAGGAATAGAAAGATGGTTGTCTATTCCATATACTCCTCAACAAAATGGTGTTGCAGAGAGAATAAACAGAACCCTACTGGAATGGTTAGGTCCAAGATGGCGCATGCTAACTTATCTATCACTTTTTTGAGTGATGCGTTGTTAACTGCTGCCAATATACTTAACTGGATGCCTTCCAAATCAGTTATTTCCACTCCATATGAGCTATGGACAGGTAGAATACCGGACTTAAGTTTTCTTAAGCCATGGGGTTATGCTGCCTATACTCATGAGTCCTCTCACAAGTTTGGGAAAATGGGTCCCAAAGGAAATAAGAGTATTTTCATGAGATACTGCGAACACTCGAAAGGGTATGTGTTCATAGGTGAGCAGGAAAGTGGGAGTATAAATGAATTTGAATCACAGGATGTCACATTCTTAGTGGATGAATTTCCTAAGAGGGGCGAAATAAGGGAAAATTACTCCCTATTTGAAACCTTGGATCAAGATAATGATGTCAGTGGAGTTCGTCCAAGTGGGAGTAATATGAGATGTGATGAATTGAATTCAACTCATTCTCAATTGCAACCACCTGATGTGACGACATCATTATTACCTAATCCAAGTGGGAGCATGATGGGGAATGATGCGCTAAGTGTACAATCTCTCATACGGTGAACAAGTTGCCAAAGTATTCCCCGTCGACGTTTTGACATTGAAGGGGAAACTTTTATGGTTACTTCACAAGATGAGGATGAGCCAAGAAATATTAATGAGGCTCGAAATGCCCTAGTAAGAAAAAATGGATTTATGCAATGAAAGAGGAAATGGAGTCAATGAAATCAAACCAAAGTCTGGGAACTGGTTGATCTTCCAAAAGGGACGCAGAGCTATTAGGGACAAGTGGGTTCTCAAAATAAAGCGAAAGGCTGATGGCTCAATAGAAAGGCATAAGGCATGCCTTGTGGCGAAGGGGTATAATCAACAGGAAGAAATTGATTATGAAGATACATTTTTCTCCTGTAGTGAGATTTACCTTGATTCGCATTATTCTAGCAATAGTGACTAATATGGATCTTGAGTTACATCAAATGGATGTAAAGACTGCTTTCCTCAATGGAGAATTAGAGGAAGGAACATACATGGAACAACCTGCTGGTTTCATAATGAAAGGCCAAGAAGAAAATGTATGTCGACTTTGGGGGTCGATATATGGCCTTAAGCAGCCATCGAGATAAAGGTATATACATTTTCATAATGCCATAGTGGCATATGAGTTTACAATGATTGATAAGGATCATTGTGTATATATCAAAAGATCCAAGGATCAATTTGTGATCATATCATTATATGTTGATGATATACTAATTGCTGGAAGCAATATGGAGTTGGTTAATACTGTCAAGAGATAGTTGTCTTCTAACTTTGAGATGAAGGATATGGGTGAGCTTGCATACATTCTTGGAGTTAAGATTTCGAGAGATCGTTTTTGAAGAGATCGTTGTCTCTTTCGCAAGAAACCTATATAAATAAGGTTCTTGAACGATTTCGTATGCAAGACTGTAAACCCATAGACACTCCTATTGCAAAAAGGTGAATGATTGAGCCATAGTCTGTGTCCAAGGACTCCACAAGAGAAGGAACAAATGAAACATGCTCCTTATGCTAGTGCTGTTGGGAGCTTGATGTATGCTATAATGTGTACAACACCTGACATATGCTTTGCAGTCGGAATGGTGAGCAGATACCAATCCAATCCAGGTCAAGCACATTGGAAAGCCGTTAAGAGAATACTGAGGTATCTAAAGGGGACTGCTGATCATACGTTGAGTTATTAAGAAAAGGATCTGCAACTCAAAGGCTATTGTGATACTGATTGGAGAGGAGATTTAGATGAAAGAAAAATCTACCTCTAGGTTTGTTTTCTTACCGAATAATGGCACCATATGTTGGAGCAGTAAGAAACAGAAGTGTATAGCCTTGTCCACGATAGAAGTTGAGTTCGTGGCATTATCAACAGCAGTATAAGAAGATGTTTGGCTTAAGAGATTTTTGGATCATTTAGGTGTTATTGGAAGTGCGGCAGATTCATTGTTGGTTAACTGTGATAGCCAAGCAGCAAAAGTGTACACCAAAGATTCAAAATATCATGGCAAGATCGAACATATAGATACCAAGTATAATCTTGTCAAGGATATGGTTGCACGAAAAGATGTGAACTTAGAGTACATACTACGCATGGAATGATAGCAGATCCTATGACAAAGCCAATACCTAGATATGTGTTTTGTGGCCATATGAAATCTCTAGGATTGCGTAAAGGTTAATGTACTGAATATTGTAATTTCCCTAAGTGTTCACAATTTGATGAATTTGTGTTTTCATCATTAATGCCTATGAATCTTTGTTTAATCTTTATGCATCTTAATGCTTAGTGCATTACTTTAAGTTGAGAAGTATGTCGGACAGATATAAGATTAGCCCACTCACACGGGTAATCGCCTCTATTTACTGTGTGATAAATAGAGATGAGATTGTTTTAAAACTTATTATCTAGGTGATAATCGAGAGCTCAAGCTTAAAACACGTATGTCGCCTTAACTGAGTGTTAAGATGAGGATATAATACTTACTATGTCCGAAAGTAAAATACCCCACATGTTTTACTTTATCTGTTTAAGATGCCAGATGTGAGTTCTGATGAATTTTATGAATGAGTAGATATGTGAACTCAAGTTAGACATTGGGTATGTCTGAACTATCATCTGTACGGTATTGAAAAGTGTAGACATACGCTCCATGGGAAAGGAGTTAATACCATAATACGTATTTCATGCTACGTATGCATGAGACGACCAATAAGAGTGGCAAAAATTTGATCTCAACTTTTATGTCGTGTGAGACTCTTGAGGAAGAGAGTTCCTCAATTTCTTAGTCCCCTCATGACTCTTACTTATTCTCAAGATTTCTATTTAGTGTTTGCTATCTTAGGATGTTGCCAATGGTCATGAGTGATTCGATCTAATGGGGCATTTCTAGAAAAGCAAGCTGGACTGAAATTGAGAGTTTGAAGGAAAGAGGAAGATCAATTTTGGAGAATCACATTGTAGTTTTGTATTCACCGGTTAACCAACTATGAATGTCTTTGTGATAATCATAATTGTGAATACAATATATATATATATATATATATATCATTATTTAAAAAAGATCAATAGAGATATAAATGTGATCGATCGATCTAGGGTACGCATACTAAATCTACTCGGAGTGTGATGCCCATTATGAGCTGCTATATATTCCTAACAGATGTATGGCAACGAGCTCTCAAAGTATGCTGGTCGCACGGATTATTCACCGGTATGAATGTTGAAGAGAGGAAAAGAGGATTCTGTTCGGCCCATCATGTTAAGTGAGAGTCAATGCTGGTTTTTTCTCTGATGGGGATGAGTATGGCCTGTCTGCCCATGTTGGTTTTGGACCACCATGTGCGAGTGGGAGATGATGGATTTATAAGATGGGCTTAAGGCCCATCCGCTCAAGTTGGGCCCAAAAGGCCTGGCCCACGGGAATAGGGCCCGTGGAGGGGAAATGTATGAAAGGGAGGAGAGAGAGAGAAAACACACCTCTTGGGAAATCAGAACGTACGTACGTTCCTCTCCCTCTCTCCCTCCAAGAAAAAGAAAAGAAAAACGCTCTCTTTTCTTCAAAACGCTCAAGGCGACGCCGTTTCCCTTTCAAGGCAAATTGACATCATCAGATCAAAATTTCTTCCTCTTCTTCAGCGTTGGTGTTTAATCTGTGGCTAACAAGGTACGCTTGAATCCGTGGTGTGCTTTACGATCGGTAATGCGTGTTTTCCCGGGCTTCGTCTTTCGCATTGATTTAGGGGTTCGATTCGGTATCGAATCCAGTTTTTGGGGATCCGTTATTCCCAACACAAATTATATGAAACACTCGCTGCTTTTGTTAAATTCGCAATAGGGACATATTAAGTCTGGGATTTTATTGTGCTGAGCAGCATACATGATCTTCGTCGTGAGAGGGAGACACTCACCAAGCAGTTGCAAAAGAAGCTCACCAGGAAAGATAGAGAGATGCTCTTCCAAACTTGGGGGATCGGTTTGAATACAAAGCATAGAAGTTTACAGTTAGCCCACCGCTTGTGGTCCGACACAGAAGATATGGACCATGTGGCCGAGAGTGCCAAAATTTTTGCAAAGCTCGTTGGTTTTGTTCAGCCAGAGGAAGCTTCCGAGGAGATGTTTGGCCTAAACTTTACTCCTTGGCGATCGAGCACAAAACTTCGTAAGTGGAAAAGCACTATGATGTCTTTCTTGTGAACCTTTGTTTTGGATGCTATTACTTTTGCGGAATTGTGACAAAATCGTTCCTCCAACTGTCTAAGATGGTGTGAATTCCTTTTAACCGGTAATATAGTGTAATTTAGATGCAGGTCATCGAACATAAGCTTTGTATATACTCATGAACGAACGAGGGCTTGCAGGTCCTCTCACCAGTAAGATATGCATTGGCGCATGATTGATGTTAATTGGACTAATATAATAATGTTTCTTTTTCTTCCATCCTCTTACATGTTTTTTATTTAAAAGCTTGTAGCTGGTTAAGAGCCTGAATGTCCTCAGGTTCCTCAGAAGACCTCCCAACTCGGGCACGATGTCTATTTCCACCTTCGAACCCGACAGAGTCAAAACCTGAAGCGAGACTGGCAAGAGCTGTGTCCAAATGGGTTTGTTGAGTTGGCCCGGCAAGTAGAGCTCCAACAGTTCGTGATGTCGTTCAGCCAACGACAATTTCGGTAACGGGCCTATAGACGATGTTGCGGGCTTGTCTTCTTTGGCAGGCTGGGCTCCTTTCTGGGGTCCGGCTTCTCCCGCGAGCTTGTCTTCTTTGGTGGGCTTGTCTTCTTGAATCACCCCAAAGGTCAAGGACTGGAGATTGGTGAGCCTGAAGCTAATCCAATCCGCTACTGCTTTTCCGGCAGCGCCCGAGGTGTCCCCACTCAAGCGTTGCAAGAAAAGCTTGAGCGTGGTGAGCGTGGTCAAGCTGTCCATGTGGTCCCTCATAAAATTCTCCTTAACCTCACCGATAACCAGGCCGCTTAAAGTTTGGAATTGAGTGAAGGCATTGACATTGTTGCTGCAAGCCTTGAGAATCTTCTTCCAGTCAATGTAGAACCAGTTAAGATGCAGGTGCCTCAAGTTCCTTGCCTTCCACAAGGAACTCGGCAGCAAAGTGATGTTGGTGTGCTTTATGTCAAGAGTCTCGAGATGATACAGATCCGTAATGGCGCTTGGGAGCAATTCCAGTACCGTGGATCTCAATCCTAGATACCTTAGGAACACCAACTTGTGGAGCACACCATCTAAGGATGGCTTATACACACCCTCCAAATCAAGCACCCTTAGCAAGCTATAGTCAGTCTTGGACGTCATCTTCCTAAGAAACGTGCTGATGTCTTTGGTGAGCATGCCTCTCCTCTGGTAGAACGAAAGAAACGAGAGGACGTGGCCAAAGTTCAAATTGGGGTAGCTACCGCCACCATCGTCTGTGACTATGTCCGCGTGCTCCACAAGCCACCGAATCTTGGTTCTTTCCCGCGGTTGGGCAGGCAGCTGTTGTTGCTGGCTGGTTGGGTCACGGTCATTCCCATCTTTTAACTTACTAGTGGCATATATGTGGAGGAGCCCCGTGCTCATCGCGATAGGGCGGATCACGTCATACAGATAGGTGAGCATTTGGCAAGCTTTGGGGGATCCATCCGCCCTCCAGCTCACCACATCAATCACATTACTATCCGCAAGCTCCAGAATGAACGTCTCTCCCACATCCTCCGGCTGCCTTTTCCTTTCTCTTTCTATGTCGTAACAATGCGAATCCAATAAGCCCTCAGCCAACCATAGCCTCACTAGCCTTCTTGTCGGAATGGGGAGTCCTATGGGGAACAAAGCCATGTAGATGAAGCACGGTTTTAGATGGACCGGCAATTTATGGCAACTCAATTGTAGTATATCTAACAATGCCATCGTAGAACCCTCTTTCGCCAACGTTGCACGTTCATGCTCCCCAGCATTGGACAGAAACCCACCGAGTAAGGATATATAGAGCGGCAAGCCACGACCCATGTTTAGGATATCCTTCTCCACACTTGAGAGTCTCTGATCGTCAGATACTCCATGCAATTTCCAAGCGAGCATCTTCTGGCTTTCTTTATCGTCCAATTTTGCTAGCATGATCGGGTCCGCTCCAAGACACATCGAGCGGCCCATCTCTTTGTACTGAGTCGCGGTAATTATGCGGGTTTGCGTATCCTCAAGAAAAATATATAAATATCGCAGGAGTGACTGCTAGTTGGACAGCTGCAAGTCATCCAACACTAGGAGGAATTTATTTAACTCGGCCAATTTCTGGAACAGCTCTATCTCTATCTCATCTATACTCATGCCCTTCACGTCCCTTGCTTGATTCTCGACTTGACTCAGTATCTCCAACAGGAACTCCCGGTCGTCCATGCTAGGCGAGGCGTGGACCCAAGCGCGCCACTTATAGCCCATGTACTTCGCTTGGCTGTAGGCCCATCTCGCGAGGAACGTCTTGCCGGTTCCTTGCTCGCCCCAAATCGAAATCTCGCTGTACCTTTCTGTCTTGATGAGCCACTCAATTAATTTCTTCTTCTCTTGCTCGCGACATGAGAAGTTTGTAGGCGTTTGCCGATCCCAGTAACTAGTCAGCCTCGCGAATTTTTGGCCTTGACATGGAACACTAGCATGGAAGGAGGAACTAGCAGGTTTCTTTTTGCTCTTGTCCTCGGCCTCCCCCTTCTAGAACTGATCATTACACAACTCTTCCATCTTACTCACCAGAATGGACAGGTCCCTCCACAGCTTGCACTTGGAGACAAGCGCGGCGAGCGGCCATGCGGCCATGTGGAGGGTCTTGTGCCTCTCACGGGCCTCTCTAAGGTGGAACTTGTCGATGAATTCCTCGGTGTAGTACATGGCTCGGAGGAGCCGCCCCGACCACTCCGTGGCTTCGGACGGTCTATATTGAGTGAAAAACTCTTGCATCCTTGCTAGCTTCACCTTGGCATCCTTCACGCGGGTTTGCATCGATAAGCACTCCACACACACCGGGTGAGAGAGCAAGGTACCTAGTTTCTGCAACACAATCTGGATGGTGACTTCATTGAACATCGTGCTGCTTCTAGTGTCATAAGCAGCCATGGCTAATCAATATGTTTTCTTTTTCTAGGAGGGTCGCGTGGATTTGGGTGTCTGTTGGCTTGTTTGCTTGGATTGAATAAATTTCTTAGGACGTTTTACTCTCTCTCTCTCTCTCTCTCTCTCTCTCTCTCTCTCTCTCTCTCTCTATATATATATATATATATATATATATATATATATTCATTTTTCTATGCTTTTCTTGGTATGGCCTCTCTTGTCTACTCCAACAAGCTTTGTCTGATATTCTTTGCTTGTGCGATGTTTGACCGTCAAATAGGAGACAAAGTATCTCTCACAATGATTATGATAAAGATAAAACTAATCAAGTAAAGTTCTTCGCTTTTAATATAGCAATCTTACATATTGATCTTAGTATTCCTTACCTTGCTCTTATACATGAAGATAATCAATTCAATTGTAACTATCAGACTAGGAGTTGCAAAGATAAGTAAAAATGGCCTATCAAAAACTTCAATTTTTGTGATGAAATTCCAGCCATCTTAATAATTTAAAATTGTTCCAACACGGGGGATGTGAGATCAAATGAGAACATTCGTTGGTCGACCTTACCTAATATAGAATGCTAAAATGAATTAAAAGAAAATGATTACTTTTCTTCTGGATTTTGGCAATAAGGACTTGTCTTTCAAATTGCTGGACATGTTAGATGTTTACAAATTTGAGAATTCAATTGTATTTCAAATATCAATTATATCTTGAATACTTTTAAAAGGAAGAAGTGAAGCCTGTGTTTATACACACATTATCAACTTGTCCACATAAGAACCCTTGCTCAAAGAGAATTTATCTTATTATATCAAAATCGACATCACATATGGTGCTCACATAAAATACTTGAATATCATGTCATTATCACATATTAAATACTACGTGGTAGGAATGTTACCATGTAAGGGGGCGTAGGAATTGTGCTCTTTTTTATGATTGTGTTATATATATATATATATATATATATATATATATATATATATATATTTTCTGCGCTTTTCTTCCAACCGGTGTTTTTGTCATTGGCAAGTTAAATAATCAACAAGCCAATCCAATTTTGCTAAGGTTCACACTCGAAGATAAGGGAATGAGAGAGGGGAAACTAGGCTTGGATTCGAAGACAAGACTAGTTCACACAGTTCATATATTTAGTGATGCGATGAATTGTTATGCGGTAGTGATCTTAACACGCTTATTATAATCCTAATTTATAACCTACCCATCATTCAGTATATCCACTTACTAAGATTATTACAAAGTTGCAAAAATTTCACATTTTAAAGTACTTCAAGGTTAAAACAGTGGAAAAAGAGATTCATGAGAACCAGCCTGTATTTTTCCCTCAAGCTAACCATGTTCCTTTGTTATTCTTTGCTTGGAGATGTCCGATGGGCGTTTGCTTGGAGATGTCTTATGGGCTGAAGATGCTTGTACTTTTCCATGATCTAGTTTTCACTTTATCCTTTCGACAGCCCGTTGGAATATGGATGGCGTTCCTCAAAATACTCGCACTTCAGCCGAATATCATAATAAGAGAGTACTCGGTAAAGAAGATATAGTCTTTTGTTCGATATTTTTGGGACAATCCACCATCACCATAGATTTTAGATGGCTATCTAGTTATCAAAATATAATGAAATCAATTAACATTGATGATAATACATGGTTTAAGGCCGTTAAATGGGTAGGTTGTGTCTGGTCAAAATTGATCCGACCCAAACTTATCAATTTAACTAATTTTGACTAATTTACATACCATAAAAATTTAGTGACCATACCCAACCCAATGTATACTCAACTCATATTCGACCCGACCCATTTATAATTCAACCTATGAATATATACCTAGTTAACCCACTTAAAGCTCTTTGTGTGTATTTATTATATTGCTATTTCGATTATAAGAATGTGTTTGTTTCACGGAAAAGTTAGTGATAAAGGAAAATACTTTTCTAGAAAGCATTTTCCATGAATACGGTTTGTTTTTTCCTTTATTTGTTTATATATAATTGAAAGCTATTTGAACTTCATTAGAAAATGATTTCACACCTTATTTCAACCAAAAAAAAAAATCGATTTTTTTAATTTTTTATTTTAAAAAACTTCAAATTTTTATTTATTTTTATTTTCTGTTTTTTCTTTTCTTTCTTTTTATTTCCTTTTTTCTTTTTCTCCTTTCCTTCTTCTTCTCCTTCGCTCCTCTACTTCCTCATGCCATCCCTTCTACTTCCTCTGGCAATTCATCTCTGGCTAGCTTAGGAGGGGCGACCTTAGATCTTTACCGAAGGCCATGAGCTCGCCAATTTGGCAAGGCTTGAGGCTCATCGCCAAAGGCTATGAGCTCACCCAATCTGGCGAGGCTTGAGGCTCATCACCAAAGGCTGTGAGCTCGCTCCATCTAGCGAGGTTCAAGGCTCGCTGCAAGGCTCTAGGCTTGCCGGCTCGCTAGCTTGCCACCCGTGGCTGCGAACTCACCAAATCTTGTGAGGCTCAAGGCTTGTCGCCATAGGCCACAAACTTGCCCAATTTGGCAAGGCTTGAGACTCACCAGCCTCGGGTGAGCTCAAGCCTCGTTGCCGGAGGCTATGAGCTCGCTTGACTTGGCAAGGCCAGAGCTCATTGGCCATCCTCGTAGCTGGCAACGGGTGGAGAGGAAGAAAAAGAAAAAGGAAGAAAATAAGAAAATAAAAATAAAAAATTCAAATTTAAAAAAAAAATTAAAATTTCAAATTCAAATTGTTAAAAATATAATTTTATAAGGATAATTGTTTGTAAACCAAGCACCAAATCTCGCTTTTGATAGATTCAGAAAACGTTTTTTGATTCTTTTTAAAGGAGAAATCATTTTCTTAAATTTAAGCTTTGTTAAGAAAAAAAATTCTATTAATTAGGAAATCATTTTCCATTTACTCATTTTCCTAAACCAACCAAATACCGAAAAATGAGGAAAATGTTTTCCCTGAAAATGTATTCCGCAAAACAAACACACCTTAAGATAACAAAGAATTGGCTTTCAATATTGTAAAGAATTTTCAAATTTTATAGTACTTAGTAGTAAATTTATAAAATTTCAGCAACAAATGACATGGAGCACTCAAAAATTTAATTAAATGAAATTTAAGATATTGAATAAGATGATTTATGATAACTAGGAATTGCAATGACAAAAACTAAAAATAGAAAATTATATAAAAATAACAATCTAAAATGCAACCAAGGAAAGATATACTCCAATAAATAACTGACGATACTCACAATATTAATAAATGAATAAAAATGGCGAAAAAAGAAGCTGCCTTGATAATTTAAATAAAGGTAAAGTCGGGCTCATCTTGCGAACCCACTAAAACTTCTTTGAATTTAGAACGGTTTGAGAACTTTCTCGTAGAGGTTGAAGGGGGACTCACAAAAGTGGGTTATGTTTGGATAAACTATGAACCTATTTAATATCCATATTTTTTTTTTTTTGGATTTTGTCATTTTAAACTCATTTATGATCTTCACCAAAAAAAAAAAAAAACTCATTTATGATCTATTTACTAGACATAACTATCCATATAATGACTCAGCCCATCAAATATAAATTAAGAAATGAGTATATGACCCATTATGATAAGCCAGACATAGCTTATATAAAACTAGACAACAAAGAGCAAGACGATGCTCGAATATCATTTTATCGACCGATTAATCTTCAAGGGACTTTCTCATCATCTCAGGTAAATAGCTATAATCCCAATTCAACATACCACGCCACACAAGACAGCAAGCCCTACTACAATATACAATTTGCAGATCTATAGAAAATTCATCATATCCTTGTTTAATTTTCTCTCTAATGACAATCCTTTTATGAATGTGTAATTTCAATAGGAGGATATTTGAAAGTTTGTCAGTTAGTTTTGCAAGAGTCCCCATACTTTCCCAATGCAGCATTAACCAATACAAGTTCTTTTGGATCTTATAATAGATAGATATCCTCTTCGATTTTCAACTTCAACAAGGAGACATGCTTGGACCGACACAAACATACTTCTTCGATGAAAAGGACAATCATCCAAGCTTGAAAGCCCACACAAAGGGACCACACCAAAAAACGATCAGATCCATATCTCATTGGATTGTATCAAGCATTGTGAAGCCTATCAATAGATGAAATGACAGAACCGAACTTCCAGTTACTGCCTTCCCTTTAGAAATTTTCCCTTGCTTTCCTATCAGTTTGCAAACAGGAAAGGGTTGGTCCATTCTCTTTCTCGTGCACAACATGCTGCAATCTCCAGAATTTAACCAGATCTAAAGAGAGTAAACACACAGGCCTCAATCCATCTGAAGCTCATCCAAACTTGGACAAGTAGGTAGCAACTTCAAGTGAGGCAAACCAAGGAAAATGAACAAATCTAAGGTTCTGTTTGTTTTGCGGAAAATAATTTCCAGCAAAATGTTTTCCGGACTTTCCGGCATTCATTTCCCGGAAAATGAATTCCTTAGGAAAAAAATTTTCCATGAAAGGAAAAAAGTCTTGTAAATTAAGAGAAAATGTTTTCCACATTTGAAAAGTGGAAAACATTTTCCCCACTTGATCTCTCTTATCTTACACCTTTACAAATTATCACTTCCTCCTCCCCTTTCTTTTTCTTCTTTTCTTTTCTTGTTCGAATTATTTTTTTAAATTTTTTTCTTTTTTAATTCGAATTATTTTTAATTTCCTTTTTCTTTTTTGTTTCTTTTCTATTTCTTTTCTGTTTCTTTTCTATTTCTTTTCTTTTTCTCTTCTTTTTTTTCTTTTTTTCTTTTTTTTCTTTTTCTTTTCTTTGTTTCCCACCTCCTTCTTTCTTGTCTAGTCGTCGGCCGTTGCCAAGTGAACCTCGAGCTCGCCGATCTCAAGCTCACACTCGCACTCTTGCTTATCGTTTTCTTTATTTATTCTACCATGCAATTGTACATTGCTCAAGCAAAGGGCTATACATTTTTTGCTTCTTTTTTCTTTTGTTTATTAGAACACAAAAGACCCAGGGGGAGAATAGGCCACTCAACCAAAAAAAAAAAAAAAAAAAACTGGAAGAATCTCATGAGGCCTATACATGCTTTGCTTCTTTTTAAAATCCATATGAACATTTTTTAGAGTAAATGAGCGTTTGGCGACAATGAAGGAACAAAGATATGAAGTAAGTTTGCCTAGATTTAAGTGCAAATTCATATATGATGGATTTATAGGTCAGTAATTGATGCATGCCTGAATGGTGAAGTCTTAGAAAGTATTTTCCTTACAGAATATCGGAAAATATTTTCCGAAACATTTTCAAGTTTTAGCTGAACACCATAAAATATTGTCATTTTCCTAAAAAATGACTTCTAGAAAAATATTTTTCGAAGATGGCCCATTGTCTGCGAAATGAACGGACTCTAAATGTACTAATGAAAAGTGATAGAATAGGGTAAGTTACAACAAAACCAAGAGGCATTTGAGCTCATTGGTCTACCCAACAAGATAGACAATTAACTGGTAAAGAACCTATTGTCATCCCAAGAACATCTCAAACCTTTTAAACCTTACAAAATATTAACTTTACTTGCTTCCAGCTGATCTTTAAATAAATAACCAAAAAAGAGCACAGAAAAATAATTAGAAAAACAGAGCAACCAGAGATAAGAAGTATAAGGCTGTTGCTGAGCATCCATGTACCCAGCATCAACAAGAACCTTCTCTCTCTTGGCCAATTCAATGTCCTCATCGACCATAATCTTCACCAACTTCTCAAACCCAATTTTGGGCTTCCAACCCAGCACCTTCTTGGCCTTACTCGCATCTCCCTTCAAGTTGTCGATCTCCGCCGGTCTGAAGTATCTCTTATCGATCACCACACGGTCCCTCCAATTCAGCCCAACATACCCAAAAGCTACTTCCAACAACTCCTCCACCGTGTGTGACTCCTCCGTCGCGACCACATAGTCATCCGGCTTTTCTTGCTGCAACATCATCCACATAGCCTCCACGTAGTCCCCGGCGAACCCCCAGTCCCGGGGGGCCTGCAGATTTCCCAGGAACAGCTTGCTCTGCAGCCCGATCTTGATCCGCCCCACGGCCCGAGTGATCTTCCAGGTCACGAAGTTCTCGCCCTGCCGCGGGGACTCGTGGTTGAACAGGATCCCGTTGCACGCGAACAGCCCGTAGGCCTCGCGGTAGTTCACGGTGCACCAGTGCGCCGCGCACTTGGACGCGGCGTAGGGGGACGGTGGGTGTGGTCCTCGGCAACGGCGGTGGGGTCGATCTGAACATCTCCGAGGACCCAGCCTGGTAGCAAACGATGTGACTGCGGCCGGTGGCGGAGATGTGAGAGCGCACGGCCTCGAGGATGCGGAGGGCGCCCGTGGACACGACGTCGGCGGTGTAACCGGGGATCTCGAAGGGGACCGCCACGTGGGACTGGGCGGCGAGATTGTAGACCGAGTCGTGGGAGATCGTGTGGATCCAGTGGCTGAGAGAGGAGGGGTCGGTGAGATCGGCGTAGTGGAGACTTCATCCGGGCCTTGTGGTCCTGTGGGCGCTGTGGGGTCGATGCCCACACCCAACGCTGTTGACCGAAATTGACGCCACCAGGCACCTCCTCGAAGCCAAAAAGGCAGAACCGCTGTCGATTTCCCGATCCCAAGCCTAGGTCTGCACCTGAGCTCTCACGTGGGTTTGGCGGTGTGGCTTTAAGAGAGAAGTGGACAATCCTTTGTTTTTCCAACATTTTTTATTTAGGGATTAAGACAGAAGCAGGATCCAAGTAAGTCCTTAAATTGTTCTGACATTGGGATCATCTAGATGTGAAATACTTGACCTTTGTCTTCTCCTCCTGTCGCGGAAGACAATGATACAATGGAAACTGGAGATTGTAAGGCTCATGGGCATCAACAAATTAAAATAATGAATATAACCTGATTGCCTGCTCCATTTGAAGAGAAGTAAACAATGAACGTTTATAGATGACGAGCAAACATGCACTCGCACATGACGCAAGAAAAATAATATTTAAGATTAAGCAAAAATGTTTATTATTTACTATTTTATTATTAAATATGAAATAAAATTATTGATAAGAAATACATATATAGAAAGGAAATGCATATTAGTACGTGAAAAGATACAGATATTTAGGGATTTTTTGAATTCTTTTAGAAAGAAACCAGCGTTGGATGGAAAAGGTCTGAATTTTCAATATTACAACATGTGAGAGATTATTTGAAATTACTATTTTTGCGCATCTTCTCATAACTTCAATATTTGTAAAATAAGCAATTAAGATCATTTGGAAAGGGTAGAAAGAGAGACTAAAATCCCCTGAAAATAAGAGCTTTTTATTTTTATATAACAATATAGACGATCGACATAAGTTATCATTGCTAAGTATCTTTATCGCGATTGAGGCATGTGATTAAGAATAATAATTATAGCGTGGGTTCTTCAAGAACATTTTTGTTAATTATAATTAGTAAAAAAAATCGATTTTTCAATTGCATATCACGAGAAAATATCAGCACCAAGATTTTACGACCCCCCACTCCAACGTGGCACTGAAGTTTCAAAGCATTATAGTGGGGCCCATGACCCGTGGGTTTATACTCCAACCCACCTTCACGGGACTCGGCTCCAAACCTAAGGCTCAGTCGACGTTAAGTCAAGGCTTCGCATAAATCTAAAGAGAGAAAAATCTCCTACATGCCCCCCCTAGAAATTTTAAATAGCATATAATGATATTTTTCATGAACACACCTAGCATATTGAAATAGACTGTCATTTCATGCGCTCTTAATTACTTCATGGCATTGTTCATCTTGTCTCCACTTCATCGATTAATTAAATTACTGATGTATAAGTTAAGGGACATCTACACGAGCGTTTTTAAGATTTTTTTCTCCAAACTCTAACTGAGTTTGAGAGGATGTTAAGAATACATATTACCCGATTCTATATATATATCTCATATTATAATCTCATTATCCTGATTGACTACAAATTTTATTG
Organism: Eucalyptus victrix; assembly: GCA_016097545.1. Classification (NCBI taxonomy): domain Eukaryota; kingdom Viridiplantae; phylum Streptophyta; class Magnoliopsida; order Myrtales; family Myrtaceae; genus Eucalyptus; species Eucalyptus victrix. Next base: position 8,547,420 of record CM027844.1, on the reverse strand, counting down.
TAATATTATGTTATTATAGATAGTCATCTTATAAACCATATTTCTTGTATAATTCATCAATATAAACAGAAATTCCATAACTTTATTTTCCTTTTTATTCTTGTCATGGTATGGTCATTATATGTGACATGCCAAATTTCCGTCTAACCATATTAGTGAGCCACGTAGGATTTTTTATTTTCAACAATTGAATTTAGTGAGCAAAATTAGGGACAAAGGCATTTAACCTATGCCTTGTACGGTTTCTATATATGTTAGTTATGACACAATTAGACTTCTAATGTGCATATATATGGCCGGCCACTATCTTTCTATTTTGCATGAAATTAAATTATATTATAGCCCTAATTATGTCTTGCCACCTCTATTAGCCAATAGAAATGGATGCAAATTGAATTGAAATTACAAAATAGGCATATAAGCCTAATGATGAGATTGCCACCCCTTGACCCAATTGCATTTCCTGCAAGAAGAGTGTAGTAGAAGGAAGATTGCCCTTCCTCCCCATTCTTCGGCTGACCCTTCTCTCTCTCCCTGTCTCATTTTACTCACTCTCTCTCCCTCTCTCTTTTCCTCACTCTCCCTCATCACTTAAGGGTGCATTTGGTTCAGCATTTTGAAAGTTCATTAGACAAATGCAAAGCAGTTTAGCCTAAAGGATTTTGGATATATGTAAAGACCATTTGGTAAATTATGTTTTGAGAAGCAATTTTGAGATAAATGTCATTTGGTAAAAAACACATTTGAAAAGCTATTTGATGATTAATAATAGTTTTGTAATTTTTATTTATTTAAAATTGAAAAAAATCAAATACATATAGTTTTTTTTTTAAAAAAAAAAAACCAAACATTTCACCGATCAATTAAAGGGCTACGGCCACTGACGAGCCAAATCTAGTGTCGGCGGCCATCGATCGAGGTTGCCTAACCTCAAGCGACCCCCGGCGAGAGTCGCACGACCCTGGCAAGGGCTGTCGAAGGTCACTCAACCTCAAGCAACCCTAGGCAAAGGTCACGCAACCCAAGCAATACACGACCTAGATGGTAGTCACCTAGGTAGCCTGACCTTGGGCGACCTTGATTGACGGCCGAGCGTAGCCCTTCGATGGACCAATGAAGGGTTTGGTCCTTTTTTATTTAAAAAAATAATTAGGGACAAAATCAAAAATTTGAAGAATTGATAATGGTAGTTTTAGAAGGAAAAAATAAGTTCAGCATTTGGCCAAATGGTAAAAGCCTAATACTAGTCTCTATTAACATTGGGCTTTCAGCCTTCTCAATGCTAGCTTTCAAGTGAAAGCTCATTCAAAATAGTTACCAAACAGTCTATCATTTTCTCAAGGGACTTTGGAGGCTGAAATCCCTGGGAATGCTTAAACAAATGCACCATAAACCAAACACTCTCTCTCTCTCTCTCTCTCTCTCTCTCTCTCTCTCTCTCTCTCTCGGATTCCTAGATTTAGACTTGCTGGACGTTCTTTGTTTATTAATTTTTTGGAACTTGCTATGGTTCGAATTTGATGAGACATTCTTCATGAAAGTTACGTAAAACATCTTTATTTACAACATATTTTAATTTCAGATTTTTTTGAGGTGAATGGTTGGTACAAAAGTCTAGTTACTACCCTTTCGAATTCTTGAATTTTTTATAGAATTTTCCCTTTTGATTTTGGACATGTTTCCTTCACAAAAATTATAGAGGACATCTTCATTTATAACATATCTAAATTTCAAAATATTTTGGGACGTTTTGGGTTGCAATATGAGTATTTCTTGAAGATTGGTTGTTCTATTACAGTGAACCAAATTTTTGTTTCTTTTGTACAAATTATTGCTCTTTATACAAAATGTTTTGGGCTTAGTACGAAAAATGTTATTTAAGGTCTTTGCTGCAACATATTAAATTTTTATAATTTTTCAAGTTCATTTGTTATAGTAATGGCTTCGATTTCGAAAATTGCTCAAAATTGTTCTGTTTTGTCCATTTTGGGAATTCATGAATTTCTATTCGAAGGTTCATGAATTTCTATTCGAAGGTGATTGAATTTTGGCTTATAGTCTACTGGAGATAACAATCACACTCATTAGGCTATCTCACGGTGTATGTTTGGCTTTAATTTAATTGCCATTTGTTTGTGAAATTGAGCTGACTGCGTGAGCATCTATTCTGGAATTTTGAATGGTACATGGCTTGTGTGTACTAATGAGGCATGAAATTATTTGCATTGGCATAGTATCTTTCCTAGTGAAAGGTGTGCTGAATGGGATGCGATTTACAACATGTGATTGTCGTGTCATTACATATGTGTGACATGCCTGAGGTGCTTGAGCAAGTTTGTTACTCCTTGATGTCCAAAGCCTGTAAACCTTGGATGCATGAACCTCGGGTCCAGTAAACCTTGATTGCCTGATGGTGCCAGGATTGGATGTGGAGGAGAATGACTTGGCTAATAAACCAAGATGCCTTGGAAGTCTTGGCTAGTAAACCAAGAGCCCGACAAAACCAAGTTGGATATCGAAGGAGAATGCCTTGACTAACAAACCAAGATGCCATGGAGTAGGGATGTTTGCAGCCTGTAAACCACAGAAGTCCAGACAGTAAACCAGAAGTGACCCACATGGGCCGACTAGCAAATCAATTGAATCGTGAGATGGGGTGGACCCAAATAATGTGATGTGATTAAGAACGTAAACATGCGATGCGTCAAATGCATGTGGGCATTGTGCACATGACTAGAGATATTACATCCAATATGTGACGTGTGCTCACTCTTGTGTGCTGGTTGTTATGATGCTAAAGATGTCCTGGGAATCGAGTGTTGATTGGATCGATTGGTTTATGAGATAGCTATTTCTCTTGTCGAGCGATATCTCACTACTGTTGTTTTTTCAGATCTTTAGCCATGTCCGACTCCTGCATCTTCCGCTTCTTACCATGGTGCACCTGTAGTTTTTACGGGTGATTTGTACAAGTTCACGGACCCGGCTTTTCCATCGATGGTATGTGTGAGATATACTACCACACTTTATGTGGATATAAGATCTTCGGAGGATCTTGCTATATATTGCTTTTTAGCGCCTTTCGTGCTGCTGGGCAGGAGATTAGTAGGACCAATCCCATTTCCGATTGATGGCAACGGTAGAGAGGGAGGCGATGGCGAGAGTAAGAGCTAGGAGATGGCTTAGTTCATTAGGGGAAACTAATTTTGTGGTATCGCGGTCGTAACTTTTTGGCTTGGACTGTGATTTCATGTAGCGAAGGATGGTGGTAGCTATGGGACGTTTGCATGGTGGTGGACAGAGAGTGAGTACCCTTTTATTCTCCTAGTGTAGGTTTCTTTTGTAGTATGAACAACCACCTGATGTAAGTAAATAAGTTTTAATAAAATTGATATATGGTTTCCCTTCCTTTCGGTTAGTAATTGTGAGTATTCATTTGTGCATAATTCATGTTATAAATGCTCAAAATGGTTATCTTAGTTTTTGATATTTTATCTCTTTGTTTGAAATATTTCTTGATGCATGGTTGAAATTCCTGATGTGCCGCCTAATTCACAACCGCACACAATTTTTTTATTCCATCTATAAAGCTTTAGATGGAATAATTAATCACGAGGGAGTAAATTTGATATCTTGATCTTTAAGGCTTAAGGTCAATTTATCAAATTTATTAGTGAAATAATCAAGTTTGAATCTAAATTTGAATGATGGATAACATTTTTGATGACCGTGGATAATTTGGTGTTTATCTCTTAATTTTTTTTATTCCGAAAAATACAAAAAAATTGCATTTGCATTCCATGTAGATTACAATTGATTGCATGATAAGTTATTTAGATTTTTTTTAAAATGCATGTTTAGAAAGTATCTAAAATAGATAATATCTCACTTGATTATATATTATTTTTAGTAATTTTAATTACGAATTTTTATAAAAAATACAAAAAAAAAAACATGCGCATGTCATGTAGGATTAGGTTCATGAAATGCACATTATTGCTAGGTTCATTTAGTTAGAAATTACCCGTCATTAGAATTAGGTCATTTTGGTTAATTTAGATTGCATATTTAATTATTGCATGTTCATTAAGAAAACACAAAAAAAATATTTTACTCATTCATATAGTTTAGGCTATACTACTATGTCATATCACTTCATGTTAGATTAGTAGCATGCATTGCATAAAGCATGATTCTCATTAAATAAATGAAAAACAAAAAAAAATTGAGTGATTGCGTATTAATTATAAATCATATCTAGGATTGTCAATGTGAGTTCTAATCTAATATTGCAAATGTTTTCGTTGCTATAAGGTAAGTTCTGCATCTTTTTATTTGCTTTATTGAGTGTTAAATTAATGGTTTGCGCACCCGCATGATCACCTCACATGTTAATGAAATAGATTAAAAATCAATTCAAGCTACCTGCAAAATATTTTTTCGAAATAAAAAGAGAAAGGTATCGAAAGAGCGTTAGAGAAATCTAATGTAATCAAGTCCTCGTACCCAAAATCTATGGTCCGTAGAAGTGAAATAATTCTCCTATTATTTTACTTAGGTGTCTAATCAACCTACCGTAAACTGATTAGTGGTGACTCCCTTTTGCATGCTAAATATTTGAACCTAAGTCGCGAATTAGTATGAGCTTGGAAGAGCTCGAGCTAAGTTAGACTTAGTAGTCCATTAGCCTAATTTTAGGTGGTGCACCCGAAAATTTGGTCGCGACATATGGCCATCCTTCCACAAAAGGATACAGCCTCAAACTCATAAAATCCAACTTCCAAAAGTTTCCGCGATAACGCTCTCACTGTAACGGTCACTAGCTAAAGACCTAAAAAGGTTGGGAAAATGATGAGTAACTATAGCTAAGTGAGTAGTACATATCTTCTAAGAAAATCAAGCCTCCATATTACATATATAAAACTCAAAGGCATGACTCATTTATTCCAGTCCAAAATATCACAACTTGCAAGAATAAAATGAGTTATATATTACTTCAACCTTGCTATATTAATAACAAAATTTCCTATCCAAAATGTCACGCCCCGATCCGCTACAGCCCAGCGACAACCCGCGCTCAACATACTTTCCTTGTGGTCATTTGCTTGCGACGTCCTAAGAGGCGTCGTTGACCCATTTGTAATAACAATAATAATATAAAAAAAATAAGCGGAAGCATAAACCATTCACCCAACCAACAAACAAGAATAGTTAAAAACATATTTCTATATGTGTGTGTGTGTGTGTGTGTGTGTGTGTGTGTGTGTGTGTGTGTGTGTGTGTGTGTGTGTGTAACAAGTAGGTCATCATATCATATACAAGCCATATACACATCAGTTAAACACGCCAAATTAAACTTAATTTGCTTCGCCACATTCGATCATCTCCAAAAGTGCGGCCACAACCTTCACCAAAAAGAGACTCGGGTCAGCCTAACACCTCTAGTACTACGAGGGTGGTTCCAAAAAGTGACATTAACCCCACTACCTTCTAGAAAGCCAAGGGCTCGGGCTCGATGATCATATTAGGGTCGAGTTCGGGATCGGACACCACCCTATCGAGCACGTCCTCATCCATGACATCCTAGTTGATGCATCCCCCCGATCCTCCGACACCCGGTGGACCATTGAAACTGCGGATGGGATCGTGGCTCTCATCCACTACCCAGAAGTACCAAGCCAAGAAACAATGAGCCACTAGATTAGGTAGTCCCTCGTCAGCCTAGATGGTTGTCCCATAGTGCATATAATGCGCATCGATCTCCCTTATCAGATATTCAATCACCTCGGGCTCTGCTTTATAGGGAGTTCAAATCGGATTTGGCAAAAAGGCTTGGCCATTCTTAGGGCATATAAACATTCAACAAACAATAGTGAGATAAACTCAATAAGAGAACTTCCTAGACCTCACGTAGGGAAGTTGTTCTCCTCGAAAGCGACCTAAACAGGCAATTATCTATCAATGGCAAAACATAGCAAAGCTCTTATTGCTTTATCCTAACTATTCATATGAAAGTGAATCTATTTAATCAAAGTTATCAATATAACACCTAGGCAAATTCCATAACATTTTCCACACTCTCGAGTCAATCATGCAAATATGCAAAATAGTTAAATCATGCACCCATGCCATACAATAATCTGGACCTAATCACATACAAATCTCATGCACTTTCCACACAAATATGTCTAGGTTATTACGGCCACTTAGGACCCAAGGCCAACCCAAAGGTTCATAGTCATCTAGCGTAACAGGGCTGAAGGGCTAGTACGAACACCTAGAGAGGGTGAATAGGTGTAAAAAGTTTTTTTTTTTTTTTCATAATTCAAAAGTGATCAATTGCCTTTAGAAGATAACATACTATAAACGCATTCAACTTTAAGCAATTAGTAAGGCTAAAGAATAAAAGTAAAAAGTTCAAGGAAGAGAATAGGAATACAAGGTTTATAGTGGTTTGGCTTAGACCAAGCCTACGTCCACTCTCCCGCGCTAACAACCTATTGGCTAAATTCCATTATGAATTAAAAGAGATTTTACAGTAGTGTAATCTCGACTTCACAGTGAAGAGTCTTTACTAATCTCTTACAAAGTCTCACAAGAATTTCTCTCTTTTTTTTATAGCTTTGAGCTCAATGAATGAAATAGCAATAAACTAGAAACCTTCAGACTTTGAAAATTTTCTTTTTTTCGCACACTCTCGAACAACTAGCGAGTCATCATTATATACTCCTTCATGCCTTCACAACCGTTGGTATTTTCAAAGGAGTTCTTCCAACCTACCCATTGGACAAAATCAATCAAGATGATCTCGAGTTGTTATATGAGATGTGATGAAAGTCCATCAATCATGTTCACCCATATAATCAGGATCTTGGTTTCCATAAATAAAACCTTCCAAGTTTGCTTCCCCTTTCAAAAGATCTTCAAGTCGGAATTGATTCCGATAAAGATAATCAATCAAGTAGGTGTTATATCTAGCCATAAGGTCATCCATAAATCATACGAATCGAATCATTGAAGATAATCCCTCATCTAGATAAGTCTTTATTCTATGGTCTGGAAACTGTCAGTGAGGGTAGACTTTGAAACTAAAGTCCGGCTGTCTTCAGACTTTGACACTAGAGTCTGGAAGTCTTCAAACTAGACTTTCTGGAAATGTTTTGTCAACTTCAAAATAATAAAGGAGTTTTCTCCAACAATCTCCCCCTTTTTTTATGGTGATAAAACTTTCCTACATATTTGAAAAGTTTTGACCTGCAAAAAAGCACTTAAGCAATACATGATATCTCATAAAAATAAGTTGATTAGGATTCGGATAGCATCGATTCTACAACCACAGAAAACCTGTTAGTCCTAAACAGAATAAGACAAATAATTATCCAGCCAAAATCAGCATCACAAACTAAGTTGCTGCAAGCATCAAAAAGTTCCAAAACAACAATCTAAAACAACAATCAAAAGTAAGTCCAACGTCAGAGTTAATCCAAAGTCCAAACAAAAGTCCAAACCAAAAAGTACCAATCAAAAATCAATTCTCCCCCTTTTGAAGATAAAGATTTGAAAAAAGTTGGATAAAATTAGGGATGTTTGGGGATGCGAACAATCTGGAAATCCCCCATAGACTTGATAGTCTCCTCTAGCTTCCTCAAAGTCTCCTTCAGCTGCTCAATATCCTCACTCTTTGTAGTTTCTTGCACTTGAATCTTCAGGGCTTGTATTTGTGCATGTAGAGAGTATGAAGTGGACTGGAAAAATGTTTTGAGATTCTTGATCTCACACTCCATTCCATATTGCTGAGCCTTCAAGTCTAAAAGGATTTCCAACAGCTCATGAAAGTCTGTTGTTGGTTCTGTTGTAGCACTAGGTCCAACCGAATCAAATCCAAGAGTATTAAGATGTGAAGGAACATCAACGGTTTAATCACTAGGACTAGGAATGGATTTTTTTCAACATCTGCTTTAGGATATTAAGAGGCATAGACATCCTTTGGATTTGCTAGAAGATTTACTAACATCACTAGTAAAAACAGGTGAAGAAGTACCTCCATTTTGAGTAGCTCTCCCTATCTTTGTTCCTTCGGGTGGAGAAAAGAATTCATCTTCTTGTTCTTTCTCTGCTCCAACACCCAAGTGATGTTTTCTTGGTCTTCTCCTACAATTCCACTCCAAGTCTTTTCCAAATCCTCTAACAAGGATACAACATATGTTGGCTCAAAAGAGTCATCTTGACCCTTTGCTTCATCTTCCCTACCTTCTTCTTCTCTTTCTTCCCTTCTTCTTTCTCTTCCTTTTTTTGCTTTTCTTCTTCCTTCTCTTCCTTCTCTTCTCTTTTCTTTGTTCTCGCCTTCCTCTGGCTGCTCAAAACTAACAAAGCTCCATAAATTCTTTAAGGCAAAGGCAAAGAGAGTAATGTCATCCTCATCTTCTTCTTCATCCTGCAAGATAAGATTTCTCCTCTTCTTAAATTGTGCTTAATCTTGTTTCGTTTTATGGGCTTCTCCTTCTTCCAATACCTTATTCAGCTCATTCAATCTCATTTTTGAAACCATCTTTTGTTTTGGAACAATGGTTCGACTTCTCCTTTGAAGGTGTCCAATTGAGTGACCTTATTAGTTGTCCTTGTCCTTCAATCTATCATTTGTGATTAAACCATCTTTAATCCAATTACATCATTAGTCTTTGAAGTAATGGTTTGAACAATCTTGTGTAACAGGATATTGGAGGCGGTCATTTTGGAATAAGAAATTCTGCCTTCAACAAATCTGTCCTGAACAAGAGCCAATGTTGCATAACCAATTTGAAAGTGTTGAAACAATCACATCCGAGTGTCCACATCGACCACAAACTCTTTGTCCCTTACTGTAAAAGAAAATCTATTTGCATCTAGGAAAGATTATTAGGCAATCATATGTTTGACAAAATTCTTTCTAATTAAAGAGCAAACTTCTCCCTTAGGTTCACTTTCAAAGAATCTAGAAAATCAAAGTGTTCAAATTCTCTTAAAAAATGAGTCATCCTAGAATGCTGAAACATTTGCGTATCCATCATCATCTCATTATCATCCTTTCCTTCAAGCTGATTAAAACCACCAAATCCTCGGATCACTTGGAAAGTTGACAAAAGTTCTTGCTACCAAACCTTTAGGCGCGAATGCCCAACCTTTCCATAGTATTTAAGAACAAAGTTTCATTCTTATAACCGTTCATTTTCGAAAATTCATCGATCAATGTCATAGCAGAACCACCCTCATTTAAATTAGAGTAGAGTCTAAAGAGAAATTGGGGTTTTTGTGTTCTTACTAGTTCAATATCTTCAATGATCTCTTCTTCTGCTTGTTGCTGAGGAGGATCTTGAGTTGCTTGTTGTGAAGAGTGACGCTGTTGAGAATGTTGTTGTTGCTGCTAAGGAGAATCTTCTTCCTCACTTAAGTCAAAGTGCATAGCATCCTCTTGCATGTGCTGTGGTCCCCCATTCTCAATTCTAGAAGACTTCCTCTGGAAAGACATTGTCACTGTCGAGGGGGATTTCTTGAACTTGCTCATTGAGAGAGATGAGAACTCTATGGATCAACTCGAGAGAAAAAGTGAGAGAAAATTATTTCTGTATTCTAGGGTTTGTGAAAGCGTAAATGGAGAAGAAGAGCTTCAACAGTATATAAAGCAAATGAAATGAGATATACGAAACGTCACAAAGAAAAAAAAACTGAAACTACCTTTTTCGAAAATGCAAAATTGCCAAAAATTAAAAAATTCAAAAAAGGATAATTTCTAAAAATAAAATAGGTAAGTTGCAATTTAAAATAACGTACATTTTCAAATCTTCATTCTAAAAATTAAATATCAACTTACAAACTTAACTTCTGGACATTCTAAGTCTGAACTCCTTCAGACTTTAATCAGTAGAAGATATGATGTTCAGTCTAGTGCAAATAGACTCAAATAGGCTTTTCTCCAATGGTTTTGTAAATATGTCTGCTAGCTGATTCTTTGACTCAATGAATTGAATCATAACTTCTCCATTCTGAACATGATCTCTAATAAAATGATGTCAAATCTCTATATACTTTGCTCTTGAATGAAGGATTGGATTTTTTGTGAGATTGATGGCACTGGTATTGTCACATTTGATCTCGGTGCATTCAATTCCAAAATCTCTTAGTTGTTGCCTTATCTACAAAATTTGAGAGCAACAGCTTCCAAGAGCCATATACTCTACTTCTACTATTGATAGAGCTACAATACTCTACTTCATTGAGAACCAAGACACCAGCTTGTTGCCTAGCAATTGACAGGTACCAAAAATACTCTTTCTATCGACTCTATAACCTGCTAAATCTGCGTCTGAATATCCAAAGAGAGTAAAGTCTCATTCTTTGGGATACCACAGACTTAGCTTTGGAGTAGTTGCAACGTATTTGATGATGTATTTTGCATTACTTAAATGAGATTCTTTGGGATATGATTGGAATTTAGCACAGATGCAAACACTAAACAAAATGTTAGGTCTAGATGCAGTAAGGTAAAGAAGCGAACCAATAATGCTCCTGTAAAGCTTTTGGTCTACACTCTTTCCTCCTTCATCTTTATCCATCTTCGAAGAACTTGACATTGGTGTCTCTGTCTTTTTGCAATTCTCCAATCCAAACTTCTTGATGAGATCTTTTACATATTTCTCTTAGTAAATAAAAATACATTTTTTTGATTGTTTAACTTGTAATCCCACAAAGAAAGTTAACTCACCCATCATATTCATCTCAAATTCATCCTGCATATATCTAGAGAATTTCTTGCATAGATTTTCATTTGTGGATCCAAAAACAATATCATCAACATAAATTTGAACTAATAAAAAATCTTTACTCTCTATTTTTATAAACAAAGTAGTATCTACCTTACCTTTAACAAAACCATTTTGGGTTAGGAAATTACTTAACCTTTCATACTAGGCTCGAGGTACTTACTTTAGTCCATATAAGTCATTTTTCAGTCTATAAACTGAGTATGGCTTTCTTGGATCTTCAAATCCATGTGGTTGTTCCACATAGATTTCTTCTTGGATGAATCCATTTAGGAATGCACTTTTTACATACATTTGGAATAACATCAAATTTTTATAGCAATCAAAAGCAAGTAATAATCTAATTACTTTTAACCTCGCTACTGGTGCATAGGTCTCATCATAGTCTATCATTTCTTTATACGTATATCCTTTGGCTACAAATCTTGCTTTGTTCCTAACCACTTTTCCTTTCTCGTCCACCTTCTTCTTGAAAACTCATTTAGTTCCAATAATAGACTTACCTTTAGGTTTAGGGATTAGTTCCCAAACATCATTGATGCTGAACTGTCTGAATTCTTTTTACATAGCTTCAATCCAGCTTTCATTACCCAAAGCTTCTTCTATACTTTTGGGTTCAATCTTAGAAATAAGTGCCAAGGCACTAGACTCTTCTCGCCTTTTGGATCTAGTACGAATTCCTTCATCAATGTTGTCAATGATGAGTTCTTTAGGATGACTTGACTTATGCTTCCAATTGCTTGTTGGTATGAGAATCTACTGATCTTTTGCTTCAGTTGAATCTTTTGGTTCTTCTTGTTGTTGATCTTCAGAAGTTTGAACTACTTCATGGGAAGTAGACTTTATAAAGTTTAGAGCAAGTTCAAATTCTTCAAGTTGAATCTGGTCCAGTTGATTCTGCATAGACTCTTGAAACTTCACGTTCATAAATTCTTCCACAAACTGAGTCTTTTTGTTGAATACTCTATATGCTTTGCTTGAGGTTGAGTAGCCAAGAAAAATTCATTCATATGATTTTTCTTCAAACTTCTCAGTTCGATCATTTGCATTTTTCAAAACAAAACACTTACAACCAAACACGTGAAAATAAGAAACATTTGGCTTCTTCCCTTTAAATACTTCATAAGGAGTTTTCTCTAGAATAGACCTTAAGAATACTCTATTAATAATGTAGCATGCTGTAGAAACTGCTTTAGCCCAAAATCGAAAGGAAGTATTACTCTCAATTAATAGGGTTCTTACCATTTCTTGCAATGATCTATTCTTTCTTTCCACAATCACATTTTGTTTTAGAGTGTATAGAGAAGAGAAAACATGCTGGAAACCAGATTCATCACAGAATTTTGCAAAGTCTTGATTTTCAAACTCACCTCCATAGTCTGTTCATATGCTTGAAATAGCATATCCTTTTTCATTCTTGGCAAATTTTCAAAAGTTAGAGAAGGCTTCAAACTTACTTTTCAGGAAGTATACCCAAGTAAAGCGGGAGTAATCATCCACAATTACTAAGCATAATCTCTTTCCACCAATGCTTTGAGTTCTGGTTGGTCCAAAAAGGTCCATATGCAAAAGCTGCAAAACTTAATTAATAGAAACTTGATTTATATGTTTAAAAGAAGTTCTAACCTGTTTTCCCAAAACACATGGTGTGCATAATTAAGACTTTTGATAAGCCAAGTTTGGAAGACCATGAACAAGCTTCTTGGAGAAATCTTGGCAATCTGTTTCATGTTTACATGGCCAAGTTTTCGATGCCAAAGATTTGCTTCATCTTGAATGAAAATTAGACACTGAGAGCTTTCTAGTTTTATATCTAGAAGATAAATATTCCCATGTCTTCGTCCAATAAAAGATTGAGATAAATCTTTACTAGTTCTCGAACAAATGCCTTCTTCGAAATTAATTTTGAATCCCGAATCGCACAATTGACTTATGCGAAGTAGATTGTAATTCAAATCTTGTACCAAAGAAACATTGTTGATTGTGAGACTTCTAATCTTCACAATTCTACAACCAACAATTCTTCATTTGCTATTTCCTCCAAAGGAAACTTTTCCACCATTTATTTGAACAAGTTTTATAAAACAACTTGAATCTCCTGTCATGTGTCTCGAACAGCCACTATCCAAATACCATTTGATCTTTTTCTTGATAGTGACCTGTAATCATAAAAAGAACTCAAGCTTTCTTTAGTACCCATATTTTCTTGGGTCTAGGGGAGTTAATATCAAAAACAGTCTTTGCCCAATCCCTCTTAATAGGTCTCCAAACTTTAGGACAATCTTTCCCAAAATATTCTAAGCTGTCATACTTCGAACATTTGAGAGCACTTCAACCAATAGGTTTTAAATAATTTTTGTAAAATGTTTTTGTAGGTCTTTTTTTTATTCTTTCATTTACTTTGGTACAATCAATTAAAGGAATAGTTTTTGGTGTCATACCCAAATCAGATTTGTTAAAATAGGGTCTTTGTATAGAAAGAATCTTTTCCAACTTCTCAAAACCTTTTGAAAACCTTTTTGTGATATTTGAAATGTCCTCTTTCAAAAAAACATTTTCCTTCAAAAGAGAGTTTGTGTTTTCTTTCAAATCAACAAAACTTTTATCCAAATTTTCAAACTTTTCTTTCAAAGAAGTCTCATGTTACTTTAGTTTAGAATTCTCCATCTTTAGCTTGGAAATCCTTTTAAGAGATGTTTTGAGACTGAGATAGAGTTCATCTATATACTTCGAGACTTTAACTGGAATTTTTAAATTGCTAACCTCGATTTCTTTGTTAAATATGAATCTAAGTTTGAGTCGAATTTGTTTCGAGTTTCTAATTCTAAATTTGCCATTAGACATATGTTGGCATATTCTTCATCATTTTCCTCATATTCAGTATCGCTCCAAGTCTCTATTTTGAGAGCCTTTTTGTATTTCTTTGCTTTTCCATTCTTTTTCTTCAACAAATGACAGTTTAGTCTGATGTGTCCATTTTTTCTGCATTCGAAGCATATCACATCTTTATTGTTTTCATTGTCCTCAGTTAGATTCTTTTGGAATTGTTGAGTGCTTTGCTTCTTCCAATTGAATCATTTTCCCTTCCTATTCAGCTTTCTGAACTTCCTTATCATGAGTGCCAACTCTTCATCATCCATGTCATCTTCTAAGTCGGTATCATCAAAATTATCGTTAAATTTTAAAGCAATTAACTTCTTACTTTTAAGATCTTCTTCTTCGTTGATTTGTTCCACTTCATATGATTGAAGTGTGCCAACAAGTTCATCTACTAAAAGAGGTGCGATCCTCTAGGTTTCTCTAATTGATGTCTTCACATGATTCCATGCTTTGGAAAGTCCACATAGCAATTTATTGACCTTCATTGGTCCTCAAATTGGTTGTCCTTGGTATGATATGCCATTTACAATCTCTGTGAAGCGACTGAACATATCAGTGATGGATTCTCCTGGCTTCATTTTGAAGGCATCATACTGTCCGAGTAAGATATTGATTTTTGTTTCTTTGATTTGATCATTTCCTTAATAGGTAACATGCAATCTATCCTAGACTTCTTTTGTTGTTTCACAAGATGAAATTCATTTATATTTAGCAGGAGAAAAAGCACAATATAATGAATAGATGGCTTTAGCATCAAGAGCTTGTCTCTTGGTTATTTCTTCTTGTGTTATTTTGCAAGTATCTGCAACTTCCTTTCCTCTTTCTGAGGTTGATGTAGCTTTGGAAATGATCCATTTTTCTACCACATCCCATTCCAAGGGATCTTTCAATCTTAGGAATGCCTTCATCTTGATTTTCCATACATTGTACTCCTTCCCATCAAAGTAAGGAGGTCTAGTGTTGCTTTGGCCTTCAACTAAACCTAGAGCCAAAATACTAACCATAGATCTTTAGCTTAAGAAGTAAAAACACTTCAATAAATAAGCATACAAGCTCTAATACCAATTGTAAGGGCTAGTAACAACACCTAAAAGAGGGTGAATAGGTGTAAAAAGATTTTTTTTTTTTTCAGAATTTAGATAAATTGCCTTTAGAAGATAATAGACTATAAATGCATTTAGCTTTAAGCAATTTAGTAAGGCTAAATAATAAATGTAAAATGTTCAAGGAAGAGAATAGAAACACAAGGTTTATAGTGGTTCGGCTTAGACCAAGCCTACATCCACTCTCCCACGCATTGAGAGCCTATTGGCTGATTCCACTATGAATCAAAAGAGATTTTACAGCAGTGTAATCTTGACTTCTCAGTGAAGAGTCTATACTGATCTCTCACAAAGTCTCACAATAATTTCTCTTTTGTTATAACTTTGAGCTTAGTGAATGAAATAGCAATGAACTAGAAAGATTCAGACTTTGAAATTTTCTTTCACGCACTCTTGAACAACTAGCTAGTCCTCCTTATATACTCCTTCATGCCTTCACAACTATTGGCACTTTCCAAATGAATTCTTCCAATCTACCCGTTGGACAGAATCAATCAAAATGATCTCGAGTTGTTAGATGAGATGTGATGAAAGCCCGTCAATCCTATTCGCCCATACAATCATGATCTTAGTTTCCAAATTTACTTTACCTTTCAAAAGATCTTTAAATCAAAATTGATTCTGATAAAGATAATCAATCAAGTAGGTGCTCTATCCAGCCTTAAGGTCATCCATAAACCTTTGAATTGAAACCTTGAAAATAATCCCGTCTTCAAACTTTGACACTAGAGTTTGGAAGTCTTTAGACTAGACTTTCTGGAAATGTTTTGTCAACTTCAAAACAATGAATGAGTATTCTCCAACATGGGCAGCGTCTTGCCCCATCGAGTAGGGTAACATCCCATGTAAATGTATTAAAATGACATTCTTATATGGAACTTCATTCTCCTTCCACGAACTACATCTCGTTGACTTAGGAGCATTAAAACAATCAAATCGGATAAAATGCATCAGGACGGGTTCACACCCCGCCTAAAATGCATTAGGGCCTTTAAGTGATCACACGGACATACCATTACTCAATTCATTTCATATCTTTATTGTTAATTAATATGATGCCCATACGATATGCAACAACCTTTGTTATACGCCATCATGTCATATGTGTGCCTCATATTATTTCACATAAATGCACTATCCAATTCACAAGTCTAGTGGCATAAGGGCCAATCAAGTTCCAAAGGGAAGTCAAAAGAGGACCTTTCAAGTGCCATAACTTGGCAGAAATGGAAACTTAAGTGCTATAACTTACGAAAGGTACACTTAAGTGCCACATTTTAAGAAAAGTGGGACACCTAAGTGCCATCTTCGGCGAAGTTGGCCGGAAATCATATATGGCATTAAAATATTAATATTTCTCGCCAATATGTCTCGTTGAAGAGCTGAGTCAGCTCAAATTCACCCCAAACGACGTCGTTTTGGGTGTTGGCTAAAATAGAACTCTTAAATCGGCCAAAACGACGTCGTTTTGGCATAATTTGAATTTCAATATAATATAAAAAAATTTAAAATAAATTTATTTAAAACATTTAAAAAATTTATTTAAAAAATTTTAAAAAATAAATTTAAAAAGTTTACAAAATTTTACAAAATTTACGAAAAAAATTAAAAAATTTACAAAAAATTTAAAAAACTTACAAAAAAATTAAAAAATTTGTAGAAAATTTAAAAATTTACAAAAAATTTCAGCCCTCGGCCAACTTTTTCTTAATTTTTTTTAAATTTTTTGTAAATTTTATAATTTTATAATTTTTTTAAATTTAAAAAAATTATTTTTAAATGTTTTAAATAAATTCAGTTTTAAATTAAATTAAATTAATTTTTATATTAAATTTTTTACCACGTCAGCACCAAAACGATGTCGTTTCGGGTTTTGGCCAAAATAGAGCCCTTAAATCGGCCAAAATGATGTTATTTTGACATAATTTGAATTTGAATATAATTTATATTTATTTTTAAAAAATGGAGGAGGAGGCGGTGGAGGAAGGCGCGGCGGCCGAGGGCGAGCCCTCTCTACTGCCGCCTCCCCGCTTTTGCCGAGAGAAGGTGGGGAGGGTTGGCGGGGCCGCCTCCGTTTTTTTAAAAAAAAATTTAAAATTTTTAATTTTATAAATTTTTAAATTTTTTAAATTTTTTAATTTTATAAATTTTTAAATTTTTTTAATTTTTTAATTTTATAAATTTTTCAAATTTTTAAATTTTATAAATTTTATAAATTTTTTTATTTTTTAAATTTTTTTAATATTTTAAATTTTTTAAATTTTTTAAATTTTTATATAAATTTAGTTTTCAATTATATTAAATTAATTTTTATATTAAATTTTTTACCACATCGCACCAAAACGACATCGTTTTACACTTGCTTCGGAAAATTGACACATCGGCGTTTTGCCGGATTTTGGCTTTGGATTGGCACTCAAGTGATCCATTTTACTCCGATTTTAGCACTTAAGTGTACCTTTCGTAAGTTATGGCATTTAAGAGTCTATTTCTACTAAGTTATGACATTCTAGGGGTCCGCATGTCTTTTGGAAGCATAATAGGGCAACATGCACCGATGCCGTGCCATAATCCAGAATTGCTCATATATTGATTTCAGGTCACATGTGTGCTGACTATAACATCACTTCTCACAATATGCATTCATGCACTCATGCACTTTACAAACGTGGTGTCTTGAGAATCGTATAGCATCCCATCCTACCATGTAACCCTTGAGACCATGCTTTCAAATTATTACACCCACTCAAGACCTAAGGCCAACTTGAAGGTTCGCAGTTATCCGGCATAATTGGGCATTGTCTCGCCCCATTGAGCATGGCATCTCATTAACTTGGAGGCATTACTGTAAGGAGCTTTGTTCCGAAATCCACTCGCGAATGGCATCCCATTGACTTGGGAGCATCCGAACTTAATCGGGCATTGTCCCACATAAAAAGCATCAAGACGGGTTCACACCCTGCATAAAACACATCAGGGTCTTTATATGATCACTCGAGCACCTCATCACTCATATCCATTGTTATCTTTCTTATTAGCCAAGTATGAATGTCTCAATGTCGTGCCAAGCGGAGTGTGTCTCATGATCTATCAAAACTACATCAATAAAATGTGTCAAGCATGAAACGAGAATCCATGACTTGAGCCATTACGTTGAGCACCGGCCTATGTCCAATCCGAATCGGAAACGATACGCTTCAATATTGCACCGAGACCAAGAAAGGACTGATCTGATGTGACATGATTACCAACCTAATACCAAACTTGGCTCAAGAGCGATACGTCTCAATATCGCACCAAGACCAAGAAAGGACTGACCCATCGTGACATGATCACCGATCTAGTACTTGACTTGGTTCGGGAATGATACGTTTCAATATCACTGATCCCAAGAGAGAGACTTGACTAGACGTGCTTCCTTGTACGTCCAAGAACCATAGTATATCTCATCTCAGAGGCTCGGGGTGATATCACGCATCGACCATGGACAATGAACATAACATATGTGTAACAACTACTTCTAATGAATAGATATAAAATATTGTCATCATAATCTAAGACTTATTTAAATAACGCAATTCATCACAAAATCACATCATGTATGACACATAACGCATATAACCCATATAGCACATATAACACATAATAGGCTATCACCCTATTATGGCATATTACAATAACATATCATAATACCAAAACTTATTTTTAGTAACATGTCTCATCACAACATCATTTCACATATCATTACAATATAATTTATCACTCTATTATTGCATATAATAATCACATATCACATATTATAATAGCATATCATACTTCACTTATCATAACCTAATAACTTATCACATAATGATAATTCGAACCAACACGTGATAACCTATCGCCCTAAACATTATAACTTATCGTCCAAAACTTGATAACTTATCACCCAAAATTGATAACTTATCGTCCAAAACTTGATAACTTATCACCCAAAGCTCGATAACCTATCGTGACAACCTATCGGAACCAAATGACCACTTATCACATGAAACCCACTTATCACCTCAACAAATCATCATTTAACATTAATCTCACCCTAAACTACATCCAAAATGCAACAACAACCTTAATCAAGGGCTAGAAAGCCACTCACAAATGAATCCAAGCTTCATAGGGCGGTGGGAAAGGTGCGACAAAGCTGGACAGTGGCTGGTCGCACGTGTACAGTGTGCAAGGAAACTGGCTAGTGGTTGGACAGTGGTTCGGCGGCGGCTCAGCGTCAACATGGACTCCAAGCTTCATGGGGGACCAAACCGAAGAAGAAATGAGCAAGAGGGAGCTGCTATGGGGGCTGGACAGTGGCCTCCTCAGCTTCATAGCTCAGTTACGACTATGGAAATAGCTCTGTGAAGGAAGGTTTAAGGGTGACGGTTGTAGTGGTCGGTTTCTGGCAAGTCTAGAGAGGAAAATGAGAGAGACATGAGTATGAAATGAGGAAGAGGATGAGGGAAATTCATTCAAAGGGTAAGGAGAGAGAGAAAGTGAGAGAAAATAAGAGAAAATGAGGGAAGAGGGAGAGAGAGAGAGAGAGAGAGAGAGAGAGAGAGAGAGAGAGAGAATTGCCGTGGGAAACAAAGGGAATGAGAGGAGAGAGAGAAAGAGGAAGAAATCTTGCCATTAATACCCATCCCATCCAATCTCTTAGACTTATCTCCATCAATCAAAGGTTACTTCTTCAAGAAGCAAAAATCCTTGCATTAACGAGGGGATTTGAGCACTTGAATGACTAGGGCTAGACTAGCTAGGTAGACTAGGAAACCTTCAAGCTCCATCTTCCTTTGCCACCCACAAGCTTGTGCAGCCCCTTCATTTGCTCATTTCCAAATTTGTCTTTTTGCCCTTAGTCCAAAGGAAGGGCCTTTCGGCCTTTTCACCAAGATCTCGCATTATTCATGCACTATTCACATCATTGCATGCATTAAATGTCAAGATCTTGCAATGATTGCTCCAAACTTGGGAAGTAAGAGTTGATCTCAACCATGCAATTGCCTAAGTGCTTGTCCTTCAAGCTTGGGCGTTTGGTCCTCTCCTTCCAATATGAAGAATAGTTTTGAACAATTTTCGAAATAAATGTTATTACATTGTCAAACGGATTCAAAAAATTATAAAAATCTAATATGTTGTAGAGAAGACTTAAAATAACATTTTTCATGGGGAATCCAAGCCTAATTCGTTTTGTATAAAGAGTAGTAAATCATCAAAGGCAATCCAAAATCTCATTCGTTCAACAGTTCCAACGATTGCAGTAGAAAACCCATTTCGAGATATAAATATTTATAAAACATTTTGAAATTTTAGTATGTTGTAGAAATATGTCCTCTACAACTTTTGTGAATGAAGTATATTCATATTCCAAATGAAAAACTTATAAAAAAAAAAAAATTGAGAAGATAAATAAATCACCATTTTTACTACATTGAGTAGTTTTCACACAGTAAAAGAATAGGCTTTCATATCAATTATTTCACCTCATAAAAATATGAAATTAAAGTATGTTGTAAATCAAGACGTTTTGAACAACTTTCGTGAAGAAAAGTTTGCAAGATTTGGAACACAGAAAGCCCTATAAAATTGGAAAATAGTGAAAGTCTAGCAGTACGTACATTATTCATTCACATAGGGCTATGGTTTGGGCTTGACAACTTGGGCTTGGGCTTAACTCATCCAATTTGGATCTTTTAATTGGGCATGTAGTCATTAGGCTTCTAATTTCTGGCCCAATTTAATTTATCCAAGAATTCGGAGTTTACTGATAATTAAAAAAATTGATGAAGTAATGTCTAGTGGTGGTCACTTAAGCCTCTAAAGTCCAATATCCTTAACCGGACTAGAAATTGTGGTTGAAATTTATCAAATGTGACTAAGCATAATTAAAATCAATGGGCATCCTTTAGGGGTTTCACGAGTTCGACCCGTGGTTAATTTGATATGAATCCACCTTTGAGTATTTTCAATTCATGGATGATCCTTAGTTGTCATGTAATTGTGAGGGGTCAATTGCTCGCTTTGAAATACATGATCATTTAGGATTGGTTTAGGATTGTTCTTAGTTAATATAGTAATCGTGTGAAATCACCTGCAATTTGATTATATACTATTATCGAATCGATCTATAATCGTTCCTAGATCAATTTGAAACGGTTTAAGATTGTCTCTTATCGATCCTTATGGTCAAATCGTCAATCCATGATTGAGTTATTTGGTCGTGCACATTGAAATCCCAAATTGTCTTTCCCAATAGATTTAACACTTTTGAATGGTTCACAAACCAATTTAAAGTCTAATTGTCATGTCCCGACCCTCAGGCACGCGCACATCCCACTTCAGTCGATACAATTGCGACTTCCCAAGACTAGTCGCCGACCCTTTCATTTTTAATTGCACATGCGGAAGCGAAACAATAACCCCTGACAACAAACAACATGGGATAAGAAAGCAGGGCAACATTTCACAAAAGCACACTTTTATAAACAACTGGGTTTATATACAAAAAGAGTCTAGGTCAAAGCCTACAAAATGATCAACTCCCAAAAGAAGCTATCCTATAACATACTAGTAGGACACAGACGCTAATCCTTCAGACTCCACCTCCATAGACTCCAGGGCTTCGGTTCTCCACAACCACCATCTAAGGATGAAAATAGTTATACAATAATCAGTGAGACAATGTATCAGCAAGTCCACCCACTAAACCTTTATTAGGAAGGAAATACGCCAAGGCTGGCCTAGCCCCACAATCACTCATTAAGAACAGAGGACTTACCTAACCTCAATTCCTTCCTGCACGTTAGCACAGTTCATATCCTAAATACATATAATTAATGCACACAACAATTGAAACGCTTCATCAATTCAATTATTCACAAGGGTCCCAATTATAAGGCCAAATTGTTATGACACGTCTCATACCATGTCATACAGTTTTGTCTCATAATTAGGGACATCTAACTCAATCATCCATGCGTTCCAATTGTTAATTTCACCCCTTAAGGGTACCACCTACTCCAAATTTCAATGTCTTCTGGCGTTGCCAGGCTTCATCTCCCCCCTATTGAGCATGGTGACGTCTCTCGATTAGACAGCTTCCCCAAAGAGGCGTAGGTCCATAATCTACTACAACCCGAGTCCCAATGAATGGGTATCCCATGTAGGGTAACGTCCAGCTTAAAAGTCTGAGATGGGTTCTCATTAACCAACATACAACCAATCAATCTTAGCTCAGGACATCGTGCATTGCATTTAAATGCCTTCATTAAAATAGTGATCCTGGCCTATTTTCTTCATATTAAAAACACTCTCTAAAAATAGTCGTGTGTGGGTACACGGTCAGATCGAACTCGAAAAATTCATATCATCCAATTTTAAAATCCTGCTATTTTATATAGTATATAAAACCATTTTTGGTGTTACAACTCGACACCCGGGAATTTTTGAATAAATATTGAAATTTCCCAAATTTTGGAATAAATTACCAAAAATCACATCGGCACTCAATTTGCACAAATTCACATCCAATTGCATAAATTGAACACACCATTGCAATCATCACGAAATTCCGGTTACCGGCTATCCCGTCTAATTTCCGGAAAATATTTAATATTAAATAATTATCAAAATTAATTAAATAAATCAATTTAAATGCCAAAATTGCTAACCTAGGCCAAAATTGCATAATTAAATACCGAGACGGGCCCGGAAAATTCCCGAACCAATCTAGATAATTAATACAATCCATCTAGGCCTAAATTAACTTAATTTAAGAACCTAACATGCAAAATTGGATATTTAAATAACTAATCTAATCTAACTAACCACCTAAACCTTAATTAATTTAATCTAATTAGCCTCTAAGCATAATTAACCTACTAAGCAAGGTTTAGTGAGATAACTCACTTGATTTGCGATCCGCTCAGACCAAAATGACAGGGACGCGACGAGGATTGACAAGTTCCAAAACGGTGACGCCAACGGGGCACGAATCGGGCCCGAAAAATGGCTCAAAGAAGCCCACGATGTTGCTAGGTCAAAAGCTGAACTTGCGACTGGCTTCGTGCGGCTGATTTGGTGTGATGAGCGACACGAAGGTAGAAGCAAGCTGGCGATGAACGTCCGTGGAGATGGGGCTGCCTTGCGGACGTGGTGGCGGTCAACTCTGGGTTTTGTTGATTGACCCGGTGAAGACACGTGAACGCCACAATGAAAAGAGAAGCAGCTTCGGTGGGATGCGTGGGGCTGAGGGCGGTCAACAAAAGGGCTTCGGTGGAGAAGATTGCTGGAGTTGACCGGCTTGCTGCACGAGGGACACGAAGGAGGGAGCAGGCGGTAGAAATTCAGTGGGGAAGAGGAGTCTTCGAAGCAAAATGAAGGAGAAGCAGAGGTGCAAGGGTGAGATCGAAATGGAGAAGTAGCGAAGGAAAAGGGGGAGGGGGGTGGAAGATAGAGCGAGAGAGGGGAGAAAAATCAAAGCCAAAATATCTCCATTAAATGTTTGTTCCCCCAAAGCCTCCAATCTTATCCCTTATGTCCCCCTAATTCTTTCTTGCAATATTAAACCACCAAAAACAATTTTGATGCCAAATTCCATTCCCCTCTACAAAGCTCCGAATTTAAATTTTTGGACTTCAATTTCTTCGACAAATTCTCCAATTCGACGTCCAATTTTGTTGAAGAAAAATGCCACTTTCGCCAAGTAGCTCGGTTTGCAAGTCAAAAATCTCTTCAATTCGGCCAATCTGAATTTTCGTTCGTTTTCCGAATCGTTCGAATCAATTTTTCGTAAAAATCCCAGAATCTCCGAAAATTCTTTGAATGATGAATAGACGTTCCTAGAAAAGATCATGACATAATAGAACTTTCAATTTTTGAAATCGGGTTCGAATTCGCGGTTAATTTCAATTTGACGCTATTTTAGCATGACCTAACCTACCGGGTAGCTTTTATGAATTTTTAGTGCAATTGACCCGTGGTCGATTATTTTTGAACCACAATGTACATCTTCGACACATTAGCGACTCTCGATTGTAGTGAAAATCTTGAGATTTCAAATATGGACACATAGTACCCAAAACGACAGAAAATCGATTTAATACCGATCAACGAAAATTTTACAATCAGGTGGAATCACCCGCACATAATCACACACCTCAATCAAATCGACCTATCTTCGGTCTTTGATCGATTTTTAATTGTGCCATAATGACCCTTTGCAAATTAACACAGTCGAACAATCGATTTCTGGTCGAATTCTTAAGTCTTTTGTGTTAAAATCCCTTAATGACTTCCCTAGATAGTCTAATTATCTCATGAGTGATCGGCTCAGAAAATAGCACTATAAGCGTGTCAATGAAAGGCCCGATTTATTTAATTGAAAATAAGATCTGAAAATTTAGGCTGTCACACTAATTCTACTAATTGCGCATTGATAGAAATAAACCCCTTATTGTATTCTGAATAAGGTTGAATTTTGAGGATGTCACATGCAATGTCTCATTAGTTCGGGGGGGCTACTTTATCCTTCTGTTTAAAGGTGATCCGATGGATTCTCTATATAGAGATAGAGCTCAAGAAGTTGTCATTTTTTGGAGATAAAATTTTGTTGACACCTAATTTTTGACGTTCCAGTTATTTATTTAATTGCATAGAAAATTAGGGGTTAATTTTATCCCTGAAAAAATTTAATTGCATAACATATAGATTTAGGTGCATTTATTTTTAATTTGCATTTTTTGTTTGCATTTTATTGGATCGGTGGCGGATGGGTTCAAATTAGTTTGACCAAGCCCACGAAGCGAGCAAGTTGGCCCAAGCCCATGGTTTTTGATCGAAAATTATCTTGTGAGAAATTTGAAATTTGAAGTTTTTCCGAGATATTAGGAATTTTTTTTATAAGGCAGATGTGACAAAATATTGTGATTTATCTTGGCAAGATTTGGATTTAGAGAAAAATCTTGAATCCTTATCAATAGGGGATAAAATTGGTGGAGTAATTTTGTGAATGTTGATTTGATGAAGAAATTGAAATCCTAATTATTTCCCCTATAAAAGGCTGTAGGTGCATAGAGTTTGGGGGGTCTTTTCTCGATTGAAGGAAAAAACGAAAATCAAGCACAACAAAAGAGAAGAACCTCCGTTTCTTTGGTTTTGCCGAGTGGGAGAGGTTTTTGTTAAAAAAGGCTTCTTTTTCCTTTTGCAAAAGTGATGTAGAAAGTCAAAAGGTTAGCAAAAAGACAAAGACAGAGGAAGTGACTGAACGTGCAGCAGAGAGAGAAAAATCATTGTTTCTCTTCTTCGGGCCCCTTGCCGACGCCCCTAGTCGCCGGTTCCTGCGCTGCTGCAAGCTGCTGTGCCACCGGTCGCCGTTCGTGAAGCCTGACGCTGGAGCTACTCCTGCTCCGCCCCTGCTGTCGAGCTACCTTCCATCCGAGCAAAGACGCCTGTAGCACTCTGTTTCCCCAACGACTGCTGCTACGTCATGCCACTGTTCGCTCAGCCGTGCTTCTGCTACCAGACATGACAGACGCCACCGCTGCTGTGTCTCAGCCCAGCATCGCGCTTGATCCAAACCTCCGCAAGTGATTGCCTTGTAGCCCCGTGACGCCGAGTGACTCCTATGTTTTGCTGCTGATCCAGCTATTGCCGAGCGACCTCACCAGCCGCTGCAACCCGAGTTGCTCTGCCTGACGCCGCCTGGAGCCGCCCCACTGCTCTCCGCCCTTGGTGCTGTGGCCGGTCCGCCCGCTGCCCTTGCCGAAGTTCCCTTTGCCGGACCGATCGACCCGCTATCCTTGGCAACCCACTACGAGCGAGCCGTGCATGGAAAAGAACAAGAAAAGAAAAAGAAAATTAGGTAGTCTTTTTATTTATTTATTTATTTTGTTTCTATTTTCTTTTATAGTTTGTTTTTTTTTTAGTGAAATTGTTCCTTAAATATATGATTGATATTCCGACATGAATTAGCCCCTCAAATTAAGGGTTGACAGTCCGATTTTTTCGAAATCCGACTCGCAATCCCTTGTAAAAATCGACAATCCGATCTTATGCTCGAGATTCGATTCGCGATTTAATTTTAAAATTGGTCAACCCGATCTCATGCGCGAGATACGGTTCGCCAATTTTTGGATATCAATCTTATCTTGTTTGATTTGCTATCGTGTGGTTTGAGTCGATCTTGTTTTCGTAAAAAGGAAAAAAAAAATCCAAAAAAATTTGAATTAGGATTAGGTTCGTTTTAGAATATTCCTAATCTTAGGGTTATCTTGCATGTTTAGAATTGCAATCTTATTTCGAATTTTTAAATGAAAAATCCCAAAAAAATGCATTCATTTAGGATGTTAGTTTTCTTTAATTTAAATGGCACGTTTAATTATTTGGCAATTTTAAATTTCGAATTTTACAAAGAAAAATACAAAAAATCATCATGCATGTATCATGTAGCATTAGGGCATCCTTGGCACGTCATTGCATATTAGGTTGATTGCATGTTTAAATTTTATTTAGATAGATCCTTTTAGATAGATTGCATCTTAGGTTGGAGATTGCTAGGTTAAGATAATATCTTAGTTTAAATTAGGATTTAGTTTGACCTGATCCTTAATATAAGCTAGATAAAATCTTAATCTAGATAAATAATCTTTGCATTTTCTAATTTCGAATTTCATGGAAAATACCAAAAAATTGTCTTAGGATAAATCAATTTCATGCTTTAGGATAGACTGCATTTTATTTATGTCATGTAGTTTAGGTCATATTGTCATGTCATATCATTTCATGTTAGATTAGTATCGTGCATTGCATAAGACTTGATTCTCATTAAATAAATGAAAAGAAAAAAAATTGAGTGGTTGTGTGTTAATTAGAAATCATATCTAGGATTGTCGATGTGAATTCTGATTTAACATTGCAGATGCTTTTGTTGCTATAAGGTAAGTCTTGTAATTTATTCATTGCTTTATCTGCATATTAAATTGGTGGTTTGCGTATCTGTATGATAACCTCACATGTTAGGGAAGTGAATTAAAATCAATTCAAGTTGCTTGCCAAACATTTTTCAAAATAAAAGAGAAAGGTATCGAAAGGGCGTTAGAGAAATCTAGCGTAACCAAGTCCCCAAACTCATAATCTCTGGTTTGTAGGAGTAAAATAATTCTCCCATTATTTTACTTAGGTGTCTAATTGACCTACCATAAACTGATTAGTGGCGACTCCTAATTGAAAAATCAATTGCATGTTAAGAACTTAAACCTAAGTCGCAAATTGGTACGGGCTTGGGAGAGCCCGAGTTAAGTCTAGGCTTAACAATCCATTAGCCAAACCTTAGGTGGTTCACGCCCGAAAAATTTAGTTGCGACAAATTTGCCCGATGTAATCAAGCCCCGGAAGATTGTCAAACCTTGAGCACTGCTTCAAAGTACTAAATCGTGTCTCGACCCTCCCGACACAGGCGTTGGGAAAAAGATAGTATTGTCGAATTGGGGACCAACAGTCCTCAATCGACACTGGTTCTTCCAAATCCTTACCTTACTTGACGTTAAGATTTACATTTTAATTTAATTAACTCCAAGTGAAGAGTCGTCACTAGCTTATTGGAGTTGGCTAAATAGTGAGAGATAAGAGTATACCTCACTTCTGTGTAAATAAAGATCTAGAGTTGGGAACTTGATTACACTAATTATCTAGCTAGTGTCATTTCAGTACCTAAATTTGATTATTTTTCAACTAAGGTATATGTCACACTCCGATCCTCGAGCTTGTGCCCATCTTTCTCTAGTCGATAGAATTTGCGACTTCCCAAGACTAGTCACCGACCCTTTCATTTTATTGCACATGCGGAAGCGAATAATAAATCCCCTAACATCAACAGCTCAGGATAGAAAAGCAGGATAATAAATTCATAAACAAAACACACATTTATACATATATTAAGTTATGTACAAAAGTCTATGGCCAAAAGACTACAAAAGACTAGCTCTCCAAAAAGAAGTGGTCCTAATTGACCTACGCTTCAAATCACTTCAGTATGGCTCCAGGTCCTCAGCTCTACAGTCCTGAAAATTGAGCCCACGACGGGGTGAAAAATAAATCTCAGGGAGTTCACGCTCTAAATCCTAATTATAAGGGAAATACGCTAAGAAGCGTCCTAGTCACACAATCATACAACCACAAAGACTTACCTTGTCTCAGTTTCACCCTGTAGGTCAGTACAATTTATATCACAGACGGTCATAAAGACATGAGCAGCAAACAAGCTCCAACAACTAGAACGCCACACTCAATTCTCAAACCAGCATAGGGGTCATGATTATAGGGCCAAATCGTTTTGACACATCTTATACCGTGTCACACAATTTTATTCCATAATTCGACACATTTAACTCAATTCATCATGTGTTCCTAATTTTTGATCTCAGCATATAGCACGGTATACTCTCTCTTCGGCGGTCTTTTGGCATTGCCAGACATCGTCTCACCCCATTAAACACGGCACGTCTCCATCAGACGGCTTTCCTGAAAGAGCACGAGTCCAGAATCTACTATGATCAACTTCCCGTTATCTAAGGGTGTCCCATATAGGGGCCATCGTCCAACTTAACAGCCTGAGACAAGTTCTCTTAACCAACACACTACCACTCAATCTCGGCCCAGGACATCGTGCCTTGCACTTAATTGTCTCAATTAAAATAGTGATCCTGGCGTATTTTCTTCATATTAAAATTTCACGGTAAAATAGTCGTGCATGGGTACACGGTCAATTCAACCCAGAAAAGGTGATGCCCTCCAATTTAAAATCCTGTTGTTTTATATAATATATAAAACCATTTTTAGTGTTAAAATTCGATACCCGGGATTTTCTGAATAAATATTGAAATTCACAAATTTTTGGAATAAATAACCAAAAATCTAAATCGGTACTCAATTTGCATAATTTAACGTTCAATTGCATAAATTAACCACACCATTGAAATTAGCACAAAATTCCGATCACCGGCTATCTCGGCCTAATTTCCGAAAAATATTTAATAATTAAATAATTATGGAAATTAATTAAATAAATCAATTTAAATTCTAAAAATACTAATTAGGCCATAAATACCTAATTAAATACCGAGACGGGCTCGGAAAATTACCGAACTAATATAGACAAATAATACAATTTATCTAGTCATTAAGTAAGCCGTTCTAACCACCTAATATGCATAATAACTAATTAAATCGCTAATATAATCTAACTAACCACCTAATTCCTAATTAAATTAAAATAAACACCTCTTAAATGTCATTAGCCTACTAAAAAGAGTTTAGTGCATAAACTCACCGATTTAATGCAAGAACGAGTTCACCACGACAGGAGCGCGACGGTAGCCAAAACCCGAACTTTCGGCATCGTCAACGAACACTTGGACCGGGCCAAAAAGGCCTTGCAAGCCCACATCAACTACTGGGCTTGATCTGGGCTTGGGCTTGGCAGCGGGCTAGGCTTGCTTCGCGGGCCCAAGATGGGCTGAACTGCTGAATTCTTGGGCAGAATTGTGGACTTCGCTGGCTTCTTGGGCTATTGACACGTGAAGATGGGCTGCTAGACTTGAAAATTTTGCTAGGCTAAATCCACTAGACTACTCTGGGCTCGTTAAGAATTCGCTGGGCTGAGATGCTACAAACCGAAGCAGCAACGGAGGAGCTCGCGTCAACGAAGGGGCGCCCCTGGCGAGTGGTTGACCGAACAAAGAAGCAGCAAGGAGCCGCTGGCGAGACACGGACGAAGATGATGGATGGACTTCGGCAGCAGTGAGGAAAAGAAGTGGACGTGGCAATGGGTTGAATTGGAGACACAAGCGGTGGGGGGGAGCAGGCGTTGCTGGCGTCAACGGGGAGCTGCTACAGGGATCTTCAGTACTGCGTGGGGTTGATCGAATGAACAAGACACAAGATGGTGGGGCGGCAGAGAGAGAGAGAGAGAGAGAGAGAGAGAGAGAGAGAGAGAGACTTTGGGTGAAGAGCAAACGGCAAAATGAAATTGCAAGGGGAAATGAAATAAAAGAAGAGCAAAGAGGGACGGTCGATGGAGGGAATGCACAAAGAAGAAGGGGATGTGGCCTAGGTTGCACCGACACGGACATGTGACACGCGACACAACACGACACGACACGTCGACACGTCATTTCTCAAAAATAGAAAATTTCGACACGTTCGACACGTTATATATTAAATAAATATTTTTATTTTTATTTAATTTGATTCGAATTTATAATTAAAAAAAAACCTTCAATGAATTTATACTAATAATTAACATACAATACTCTTATTTTTCAAAATTATTTTTAATTTTATTTAATAACTTTTTCGTTTAAATAAAAAGCCCCCACCATCCACCCACACCTCCCCCCCTCTCACCCGGCGCCCAAACCCTTTAGATTAAATAAAAAGTTCCCAATTTCCTCCCGCGAGGCCAAACTCTCTTTTCCCTCGTTTCTTTCCTACCCCCAAAATTTTCACTTTTTTTTCCCTCCTGACACCTGACACCGTCCATCCCCCCTCCCTCCTGTCACTTCCCCTCCCTCCAAGGCTCATCCAACACGCCATATCCCTTTTTTTTTTTCATTCTTTTATCCTCAAAACCCTAACAACACTTCTTCTACTTCTCCTCGTCGCACGGCGCATTTCCTAACCTCTTCCTCTCGATTTCTGCTTCTGCTTGCCAGGGATGGAACGCGCGGTACCTATGCGTCGAGAGGTTGCACACCGCCGCGAACTCCTCCTCCTCCCCCTTGCCGCCGCCGCTGCCGCCCCGCTCGACGACGACGCCGCCCTCCCCACGTGCACCTCCCTCGTGAAGTTCCTCCTCACGGCCCTCGCCTCAGTCTCTACTCTCTCTCTGGCCGTCTCTCGCCGTCGCGGGCTCGCCTTCACTCGGCTCGCGGCTTCGTCTCTCCTCCCTCACCCTCGGACACGCGTGTCGAAACGTGTCGACAAAAGTTGACCTCGTGTCGACAAATGCGACACGCGGTCAACGCGTGTCCGAGCGTGTCGACGTGTCCGACACGCTCCGACACATGTTGGACACGACACGGAGGCACAAGTAGCGTGTCCGTGCAACCTAGGATGTGGCTAAGGTGTGTTGAAGAAGATTGAGAAAGAGGGGCAAAAGTCAAGCAAATATCTTAATTCCATTAATGCTTGGTCCCTTAGATCTTTATGCATATCATCTTTGGTCCCCCATAACTCTTTCTTGTAACTTAATCCACAATTATCCAATTTTTGAAGCCAAAATTTGCTGTCCAAGCCTAAATCCGAATTTCACACTTTGGCACTCAACTTTGGCTACAATTTCTTATCCGATTCCTCCCATTCGAAGTCCAATTTTGCCAAGGAAAAAACCCACAAAATTTATGTAAGTTCCCATCACTAAGTAGCTCAGCTTGGAAGTCTAAATTTCCTTCGACTTAGCCCATCCGAATTTCCATTATTTTTCCACAACGTCTGAATCAATTTTTTGTAAAAATCTCGGAATTTTCGAAAATTCTTCGGAGGATGAGCCGACATTCCTAAAATAAATCGTGACATGATAGAACTTTCAATTTCTAAACTTTCATGGTTAATTTTAATCCGAAGCGATTTTAGCATGACCTAGCCTACCGGGTAGCTTTTAAGAATTTTTAGTGCAATTGACCCATGATCGATTTATCTTGAGTACATCTTAGACTTATTAGCGACTCTCGGTTGTCGTGAAAATCTCGATATTTCAAATATGGACATCGGGTACAGATATGACAGAAAAATCAGTCTAATGTCGTTTGACAAGAATTTTCCAATTAGGTGGAATCACCCACACACTAATCATATATCTCAATTGAATCGACCTATCTCCAGTCTATGATTGATTTTTGACAGTGCCGTAATGACTCTTGCAGATCAACATAGTCGAGCAGTCGATTCCTAGTTGAATTCTCAAGTCCCTTGCGCTAAAATCCCTTAATGGCTTCCCCAGATAGTCTAGTTATCTCATGAATGATCATCTTAGAGAATAGCACTATGGGCACATCGATAAAAAAAAACCCGATTTATTTAATCGAAAACAAATTCTAAAAATTCAAATGTCACTGCATGTATGCAATCTTTTACCAATTATGAGTAGGGGTGTGCAACTGGACCGGGTAAACCCGGTTCCCAGACTGGCCCACCCGGAAAACAGGGTCGAGAACCGGTTCCCAAAATTCAGAACCAGTTTAAACGGTCTGGGAACAAATTCCGAGTGATTACCCACCCGAAAACCGATTCCCGGACCGGTTTTGTAAGTAGAGGTCCAAAACCTTTTTCTTTTCTCCCGATTTCTATTCTTACTCCCGCAATCACACGACGTTTTTCCTCTTGGCTCTCTCAAACACACACAGCACTCCTTCTTTGTCATTTCTCTTCCTCACTTGCTTCCCTCCCTCACCGACTCCCTCTCGCATTGTTTGATGGATGGACGATGTTCGTCGTCGCCAAATTCTTGTGTATCACATGGATTGGCTCGCCTAATTTCGCTTTTGTAGGAGGAGTTATGCTTGCATAAATGAGTAGCTTCATGTAGTAGTTGTGGAAATAAGACTAATATTAGACCTATGTTCGTTACTAATTCTTTGCCCTATGATTTTATTTATTATAATTAGCCCTGTGAATCCTTAATTTTTCGTTTAGTCAAAAAGTTCATGTATTTATTTATTACAGGTGCTTAATATTTCAATACAACTTAGGAGGATTACGTTATGTTCTCGTGTATTGATATAAAATTCGAAGTCGTATAGGATATCGGGAAATTGCAAAACAGGTTCCAGTGAAAACAAGGTTGGTCGAGTACAGGGTCCAATACAAACAAGGTTGGATATATGGTCCAGAAAAGAGGAACTGGTTATAACAGGGTCGGGTACGGAGTCCAAGTCTAGACTCTACCCACCCTAGACCCGATCACCTCTAATTATGAGCCATAAAATTCTTGTCCGCTAAGTGTCCATGCAATCTTTCTATGTTTGTTATGATCCTAGAATGAAACCTAACCACTCAACTATGAAAATGAATCACAACACAAAAAAATGAAATAAAAGCAATCACAACAAACGCATCAAAAATAGTAATGAAGGACAAGTAAAAGATACGGTGCAATAAAGTAACCTGATACGAGTTGGGTAAAAAATATTACATGGCCTTATTATTAAGCCTAGGACAACAACTCCTAGACTTCTACACAAAATCCCAATGCCTGCCCTCCAAAATCACAGGTAAAAGATGAATTAACGATTTCAAGCCCAAGACAATCCTGAAGAATTTTATCTGCCAGACAGCCATCACTAACGGTAAAACCGTTAAGCTTTCACTCCTTGTAAATGCGTGCTCTAAGTTACTAAGGCACAAATGCACATACTAGGACTGTTAGAATCGAAATGAAAAATAGAATGAAATAGAAACCGAAATTGAATTGAACCGAAATTTTGTGCATTTTCGGTTCGGTCCGGATGATGGAAAAATAACCGTTCTTTTTTCAGTTTGGGTTATTTTGGTTTAGTTCGGTTAACTGAGCGGAACCAAAATTCTCAATAAAAACTGAATGCCCAACTTAAAATCTCTCTTCTTTCTCACTTCTTATTCAGTTTCGTTCCAATAAGCAGGGCAAAGAAAGGAACACCAAAAGACCGAACTGGTTTCGGGTTGCGATTCAATTTGGGTTGCGATTCAATTTGGTTCAGCTGCTCACCCTATCAGTTCGATTCAGATCTCCCAAAAACCCGAACTGAATTGTTGATACCCCAATGACATACCATTTCTCTACAATTGGATTATTGGTGAGCCATAGAGCTTTTAGATGCTTGAATTTGGCAACTTTTGGAAAAATGATATCTGCACTCTCAAGCCTGTTTCCACAGGCTAAGAGCAAGTAGATCCTAGCGCAAGAAAAAATGAGCTTGTAAACCATAAATTTATCACATCACAAAAAGTTCAGAGACGGTGCCAGAGACAATCTCCATAGCAAGTACGTTGTAAGGAAATGATGGTTGCTTGTGCATTTAGTCCACAAAACTCGGTAATGTTAATTTTCAGTCTATAAATAACACATGATATAGTTTTTCTACCATAGTTAATGGAAGATGAGATTGTACAGCATACAAATAATCATGCATGAACTGGTAATTCTTAAAGGTTCCAACTACAGTAGTATCATTTAATACAAGATGAATATAGTTAACGCCAAGCGGAAATTTAGTGGATAAATCGAGAGACAAGAGCATGTCATCATCAATATCAAGGTCATCGAGCTCCAACCATCCGACGTATCCTTGTACTTTCGCTTTATGCGATTCATGTTCCACTATATCCTCGGTGCACACGCTGCCAGTGTCCTCTATTGAAGTCCCTCCCTCACCTGATCGCCATCGACACACATTAAAATGGCCATCATATGAACCGAAGCAGGAATTTCGTGAAACTATAAGTAATGCACTTCTATGAAGACCTGTACAACCAAAATAAAAGCAGTTCTGAGGTTTTTGTGACAGGAGGAACCAACTTGCACCGATAGTGTGCCGTAAACCCCCTGGTGACGCTAGCAGGGAAACCACCACCCCGATGCCACGCTTAAATCACCTAATGATCCACCAGCCTCCCTGCAATTTGCGTTGGAAGGGCTTCGAACTCCTGACCTCCTCGTGGAGGTCTGGAGCCTACCCAGCGGAGCCACCTGAGCCGGTGGTGCAGTTCTGAGGTTTTCTAACTCATAGTTTCAAAGTAAGAAAACCCAGTAGGATGTACAATTGAACTATTAAAAAAAAAAAGAAGTTCATGCACTAACTTGTTTTGCATATTATAGGCAAAAACATTGACATGTGGACCCTTGGAGTGCCATAACTTGGCAAAAATAGACACTTAAATGCCATAACTTACAAAAGATACACTTAAGTGGCAAAATCGGAGCAAAATTGATCACTTGAGTGCCAATCTGGCCAAAATCCAGCCAAAATGCTAACGTGTCAATTTTCCGGCGAAACGAGTGCCAAACGACATCATTTTGGTGCTAACATGGTAAAATATTTAATATAAAAATTAATTTAATTTAATTTAAAACTAAATTTATTTAAAACATTTTAAAAAATTTTAAATATATATTAAAAATATATAAAAAATTTTAAAAAAATTAAAAATTTAAAAATTTAAAAAATTTAAAAAAATTAAAAATTTAAAAATTTAAAAAAATTAAAAATTTAAAAAATTTAAAAAAATTAAAAATTTTGGAAAAAGGGAGGCGGCCCCGGCCGACCCTCCCCCACCTTCCGGCGACGGTGGGGAGGCGGCGGCAGCGGGGCTCGCCCTCGCCCACCGACGCCTTCCTTTTTTTAAAAAAAAAAAATAAATATAAATTATATTATTAATTTGTTTTAAATTTAATTTAATTAATTTTTATATTATATTAAAATTCAAATTATGCCAAAATAACGTCGTTTTGGCCGATTTAAGGGCTCTATTCTGGCCAAAACCCAAAATAACGTCGTTTTGGTGCTGACGTGGTAAAAAATTTAATATAAAAATTAATTAAATTAAATTTAAAACTAAATTTATTTAAAACATTTTTTAAAAAATTAAAAATTTTAAAAATTTTAAAAAATTAAAAAAAAAAAAGAGGCGGTTGAGGGCTGAAAGTTTTTGTAAATTTTTTAAATTTTCTGTAAATTTTTTAATATTTTTGTAAATATTTTAAAATTTTAATTTTTTTAAATTTTAATTTTTTAAAAAAAAATTAATTTTTTTAAAAATTTTAATTTTTTAAAAATTTTAAATTTTTTTGTAAATTTTGTTAATTTTTTTAAATTTTGTAAATTTGTAAATTTTTTAAAGTTTTAAAATTTTTAAAATTTATTGTTTTAAATGTTTTAAATAAATTTATTTTTAAATAATTTTTATATTATATTAAAATTCAAATTATGTGAAAACGACGTTGTTTTGACCGATTTAAGAGTTCTATTTTGGCCAACACCCGAAACAACGTTGTTTGGGGTAAATTCGAGCTGACTCAACTCTCCAACGAGACACATCGGAGAGAAATATTAATATTTTAATGCCACATATGATTTTCTGCCAACTTCGCTAGAGATGGCACTTAGGTGTCCCACTTTCCTTAAAATATGGCACTTAAGTGTCCATTTTCTGTCAAGTTATGACACTTGAAAGGTTCTTTTGCCCAAAAAGATCATATCAAGTTAACACTATTATTTAAAAAAAAAGGAATGTCACGAAATCATACGAATTTTAAACTTTGCATGTACAATTTACAGAAGTCTTATCAACCTTTCACTAAACTCAAATTACATTCTCAATAACAATTCTACGGTCATAACGCTAGCTTTGTAGATTTTGTTCCTATATGAGAAGCTTCATTATTTGAACAATGATATGGTAAGTAAAGGAGAGGTCTTAACTAGTGTAAAAAAAAAATCTTGTTATCTCTTCTTCTGCGTCTTGTATGTGAGCTAGGTGAAACGCTCGCTTGACGTGTGTAGGCTGTGGGAAGTAAGGTTGGTTCCGAAAGTTACTTTTGAATCCAACATTAGGTTCCACAAAGGTTAAATGATACTACTCATGTGATCTTGTGCTATTTAGTAGGACTCACTGTAGCCTTCATAATTTCATAATATGTGTTGACTTGGTATGGTGGAATGAGCCAACATAATTCTTATCCAATAAAAGTCATAATCGTTGTTTTAATCACTAATGAGAAATTATCAAGTTTGCAAAAACAATTTCATCACCATGTGTAAAGAACATTTATCATACATGCCGTCGTCATCCGCAAATTTGGGCCTTTTGGGATCCTTCTCTAGGTATGGATAGGGGCATCTCTCTTTTCTTTTTGCTAATTTTTATCGTTCTTTTTAATAACTAATAAGTAATTATAGAAATATGAAGTCTATAGAAACAATTCATTATGTGTAAAGAACATATTTGAGATTTAATTTTGTCCCGTACCTGTCGGAGTCATCCATAGATTGGGGCCTCTACCTTTCAACGTGCAGATAGAACTTCTCTCCTTTTTTGTCCCTAATATTCATCGTTCTTTTAAATAATTAATAAATAGTTATTGAAATTATCAATCTATAAAAATAAAAAATAAAATTATCATCATGCGTAAAGAACATGTTCGAGATTTGATACGGTCCCATACCTGTCGTCCTCTTCATCGTCCCTAGATTCAGGCGTCTTGCGGTCTTCTACTTTGTACAAATTCACATTCTTTCCTATATCCGACTTGAGACGGTTAGCCAAAACTTGAGGGTCCTTTTTGCCTACCACACAGATATTCTCCAATTTCTCACACTTGTTGATCCCTTGAATAGTGTCCATCGCATCGAGGTGTCTAAGCTCGAGTTCTTTGAGATGGAGCATTGCTCCTGGTTCAATAATCACCTTCTTAAGCTGAGGCAGATTCCAAATCTTCAGGATCTTGAGACTCGGAAATCCCTCTTTGGCGAAGGTCATACAAGCGCCTTGAAAGGAATTGGCCAAGAGCCGAAAGGTCCTCAGGTGTCTCAGGAGACCACCCAATTCGGGCATCATGTCAATTTCCACCCTCGAATCCGACAGAGTGAAAACCCTAAGCGAGACTGGCAAGAGCTGTGTCCAGATGGGTTTGTTGAGTTGGCCCAACAAGTAGAGCTCAAACAGGTCGTGATGGTTTTCAGCCAGCGACAATTTCGGTAACGGGCCTATCAGCGATGTTGCGGGTTCAACTTTTTCCGCGGGCTTGTCTTCTTGGATCACCCCAAAGGTCAAGGACTGGAGATTGGTGAGTCTGGAGCTAATCCAATCGGCTACTGCTTCTCCTGCAGCACCTGGCGTGACCCCATTCAAGCCTTGCAAGAAAAGCTCGAGCGTGGTGAGCGTGGTCAAGCTGTCCATGTGTTCCCTCATCAAGCTCTCCTTGACCTCACCGATAACCAGCCCGCTTAAGGTTTGGAGTTGAGTCAGGGCATTGACATTGTTGCTACAAGCCTTGAGGATCTTCTTCAAGTCAATGTAGAACCAGTTAAGATGCAGGTGCCTCAAGTTCCTTGCCTTCCAGAAGGAACTCGGCAGCACAGTGATGTTAGTGTGCTTTATGTCAAGAGTCTCGAGATGGTACAGATCCACAACGGAGCTCGGCAGCAAATCCAACACCGTGGATCTCAATCCTAGGTACCTTAGGAGCACCAGCTTGTGGAGCACACCATCTAAGGATGGCTTATACACACCCTCCAAATCAAGCACCCTTAGCAAGCTATAGTCAGTCTTGGACGTCATCTTCCTAAGAAACGCGCTGATGTCTTTGGTGAGCATGCCTCTCCTCCGGTAGAACGAAAGAAACGAGCGGATGTGGCTGAGGTTCAAATCGGGGTAGCTACCGCCGCGATCAGCTGTGACTATATCCGCGTGCTCTGCAAGCCACTGAATCTTGGTTCTTTCCTGCGGTTGGGCCGGCAGCTGCAGTTGCTGGCTAGTTGGGTCACGGTCGTCCCCATCTTTCAATTTGCTAGTGGCATGTATGTGGAGGAGCCCCGTGCTCATCGCGATCGGGCAGATCACGTCATACAGAGAGGTAAGCATTTGGCAAGCTTTGGGGGATCCGTCTGCTCTCCAGCTCACCACATCAATCACATTCCTATCCGCAAGCTCCAGAATGAACGTCTCTCCCACATCCTAGGGCTGCCTTGTCCTTTTCCTCTCTATGTCGTAACAATGCGAATCCAATAAGCCCTCAGCCAACCACAGCCTCACTAGCCTTCTTGTCGGAATGGGGAGTCCTATGGGGAACAAAGTCATGTAGATGAAGCACGGTTTTAGATGGACCGGCAATTTATGGCAACTCAATTGTAGAATATCTACCAATGCCATCGTAGAATCCTCTTTCGCCAACGCTGCCCGGTCATGCTCTCCAGCATTGGACAGAAACCCGCCAAGTAAGGATATAGAGAGCGGCAAGCCACCACACATGTTTAGGATACCCTTCTCCTCACTTGAGAATTTCTGACCATCGGATACTCTATGCAACTTCCAAGCGAACATCTTCTGACTTTCTTCAACGTCCAATTTTTCTAACTTGATCGGCCGCATAGACCGGTACGGATCCTGATAACACATGTAGTCGGCTATCCGCTCGTACTGAGTCGTGGTAATTACGAGGGTTTGCGTACCCCTCAGGGTAAGCCATAACCGACCCACGTGTGACCGCCAGTTGGACAGCTGCACGTCATCCAACACAATGAGGACTTTCTTTAACTCGGCCAACGTCCGGAATAGCTTAGCACTTATCTCCTCTGTACTCATGTCCTTCACGTCCCCTGCTGGATTCTCGGCTTGCTTCAGTAACTCCAACAGGAACTCCCTCTCGTCCATGCTAGGGGAGACGTGGACCCAAGCGCGCCGCTCACGGCCCAAGTACTTCGCTTGGCTGTAGGCCCATCTCGCGAGGAACGTCTTGCCGGTTCCTTGCTGGCCCAAAATCGAAATCTCTGTGTACCCTTCTGCCGTGAGCCACTTAATTATTTCCTTCTTCTCCTTGTTGCGACATGAGAAGTTAGTAGGCGCTTGCCGATCCCATAAACTAGTCAGCCTCGCGAATTTTTTGCCTTGCCATGGAACACTAGCATGGGAGGAAGAACTAACAGGAATCTTTTTGCTCTTGCCCTCGGCCTCTCCCTTCAAAAACTGATCATTACACAACTCTTCCATCTTACTCACCAGAATGGACAAGTCCCTCCACAGCTTGTACTTGGAGACGAGCGCGGCGAGCGGCCATGCGGCCATGTGGAGGGCCTTTTGCCTCTCGCGGGCCTCTCTGAGGTGGAACTTATCGATGAATTCCTCAGCGTAGTACATGGCTCGGAGGAGTCGCCTCGACCACTCCGTGGCTTTGGACGGTCTGTATTGAATGAAAAACTCTTGGATCCTCGCTAGCTTCACCTTGGCATCTTTTACACGGGTTTGCATCGATAAGCACTCCCCACACACCGGGTGAGAGAGCAAGGTACCTAGTTTCTGGGACACAGTCTGGACGATGATTTCGTCGAACATCGTGCTGCTTCTCGTGTCGGAAGCAGCCATGGCTAATCAATATGTCTTTTTCTAGCAAGATCGCGTGGATTTGTGTGTCTGTTGGCTTGTATGCTTGCATTGAATAAATTTGTGAGGACGTATTATTCATTCTCTCTCTCTCTCTCTCTCTCTCTCTCTCTCTCTCTCTCTCTATATATATATATATATTCTTCATTTTTCTATGCTTTTCTTGGTGTGGCCTCTCTTGTCTACTACAAGAAGCTTTGATATTCTTTGCTTGTGCGATGCTTGACCGTGAGATAGGAGACAAAGTATCTCTCACAATGATTATGATAAAGATAAAACTAATCAAGTAAATTTCTTTGCTTTTAATATAACAATCTTACATATTTTTTTAGTATTCCTCACTTTGCTCTTATACATGATAATCAATTCAATTGTAACTATCGGACTAGGAGTTGCAAAGATAAGTAAAAATGGCCTATCGAAATCTTTAATTTTTGTGATGAAATTCCACCCATCTTGATAATTTAACACTGTACCAACACGAGGGATGTGAGATCAAATGAGAACATTCATTAGCCAATCTTACCTAATATAGAATACTAAAATTAATTCAAAGAAAATGATTACTTTTCCTCTGGACTTTGGCAATAAGGACTTATCTTTCAAATTGCTGGACATGTTAGGTATTTACAAATTTGAGAATTCGATTGTATTTCAAATGTCAATTATATCTTCAATACTTTTAAAAGGAAGAAGTGAAGCCTGTGTTTATACACACATTATTAACGTATCCATATAAGAACCCTTGCTCAAAGAGAATTTATTTTATTATATCAAAATGCACATCACATATGGTGCTCATATAAAATACTTGAATATCAAGTCATTATCACATATCTACATACTACGTGGTAGGAATGTTACCATGCAAGGGGCGTAGGGATTGTGCTCTTTTTTATGATTGTGTTTTATATTTTGTTAATTTTTTCTGCGCTTTTCTTCAAACCGGTGTTTTTGTCATTGGTAGGTTAAATAATCAACAAGCCAATCCAATTTTGCTAACGTTCACACTCGAAGATAAGAGAGTTAGAGAGGGGACACTAGGTTTGGATTCAAAGACAAGACGAGTTTGTGCAGTTCATATATTTAGTGATGTGATGAATTGCTATACGGTAGTGATCTTAACCTGCTTATTATAATCTTAATTTATAACCTACCCCACTTGCTACGATTATAACAAAGTTGCAAAATTTCACATTTGAAAGTAGTTAAAAGTTAAAACAGTGGAAAAAGGGATTCATGAGAACCAGCCTTTATTCTTCCCTCAAGCTACCCATGTTCCTCAGTTATTCTTTGCTTGGAGATGTCCGATGGGTTTTTGCTTGGAGATGTCTGATGGGTTGAAGATGCTTGTACTTTTCCATGATCTAGTTTTCGCTGTATCCTTTCGACAGCCCGTTGGAGTATGGATGGCGTTCCTCAAAATACTCGCACGTCAGCCAAATATCATA
The DNA here is from genome assembly GCA_016097545.1 of Eucalyptus victrix. NCBI lineage: Eukaryota > Viridiplantae > Streptophyta > Magnoliopsida > Myrtales > Myrtaceae > Eucalyptus > Eucalyptus victrix. The sequence continues at coordinate 8,506,035 of CM027844.1, read as the reverse complement.
GTAAGAGTACTAGGTAAAGAAGATATACTCTGTTGTTCGATATTTTCAGGACAACCCACCTACACATCACTATAGATTTCAGATGGCTATCTAGTTATTAAAACATAATGAAATCAATCAACATTGATGATAATACATAGCTTAAGGCCGTTAAATGGGTAGGTCATGTCAGGTCAAAAATGATCTGACCCAAACTAATCAATTTAACCAATTTTGACTAATTTACATACAATAAAAATTAGTGACCATACCCAACCCAACCTGCACCCAACTCATACCTAACCCAATTCATTTATAATCCAACCTATGAATATATACCTAATTAACCCACTCTTCACGTGTTTTTATCATATCGTTATTTTGACTATAAGATGCTAAAGAATTAGCTTTCAATATTGTATAGAATTTTCAAATTTTATAGTACTTAGTATTAAATTTATAAAATTTCAGCAACAAATAATATGGAGCAATCGAAACTTTAATTAAATGAAATGTAAGATATTTAATAAGATGATTTATGATAACCAAGAATTGCAATGACAAGAACTAAAATTAGAATATTATATAACTAACGATACTTACAATATTAATAAATAAATAAATAAATAAATAAATAAAGCATTGGGGGAAAAAGAGAAGCCGTCTTGATATTTTTAATAAAGGTGAAGTCGGGCTCATCTTGCAAACCCACTAAAACTTCTTTGAATTTAGAACAATCCAAAAATTTTCATGTAGAGGGTGAAGGGGTACTCACAAAGGTGGGTTACGTTTGGATAAATTGTAAATCCATTTAACATCCATATTCTTTTGGATTTTGCCATTTTAAACTCATTTATCATTTATTTACTAAACATAACTACCCATATAATGACTCGACCTATCAAATATAGGTTAAGAAATGAGTATATGATCCATTATGATAAGTCTAACATAGCTTATATAAAACTAGACAAGAAAGAGCAAGACGATGCTCTAATATCATTTTATCGACCGCTTAATCTTCGAGGGACTTTCTTGTCATCTTAGGTAAATAGCTATAATCCCAATTTAACTTACCACGGCACACAAGACAGCAAGCCCTACTCCAATATACAATTTGCAGATCTATAGAAAATCCGTCATATCATTGTTTAAATTTTTCTCTCTAATGATAAAATCCTTTTACGAATGTGTAACTTCAACAGGAGGATATTTGAAAGTTCGTCAGTTAGTTTTGCAAGAGGCCCCATACTTTCCCAATGCAGCATTAACCAATACAAGTTTTTTTGGATCTTACAATAGATCGATATCCTCTTAGATCTTCAACTTCGTGAAGGAGACATGCTTGCACCGACACAAACACAGTTCTTAGATGCAAAGGACAATCATCCAAGTTTGAAAGCCCACACAAAGGGACCACACCAAAAACGACAAGATCGATATCTCATTGGATTGTATCAAGCATTGTGAAACCTATCAATGGATGAAATGACAGAATCGAACTTCCATTTACTGCCTTCCCTTCATAAATTTTCCATTGCTTTCCTATCAATTCGCAAACACAAAAGGATTGGTCCATTCTCTTTTTTGTGCACAACATATTGCAGTCTCCAGAATTTAACCAGATCTAAAGAAAGTAAACACACAGGCTTCAACCCATCTGAAGCTCATCCAAACTTGAGCAGGTAGCAGCTTCAAATGAGGCAAACCAAGGAAAATGTACAAATCTTAATGTACTAATTGAAAGCGAATGAATAGGGTAAGTTACAACAGATCCAAGAGGCATTTGAGCTCATTAGTCTACCCAACAAGATAGACAATTAACTCGTAAAGAACCTATAGCCATCCCAAGAACATCTCAAACCCTTTAAACGTTAAAAAATAAAAACCTTACTTGCTTCGAGCTGATCTTTAAATATGTAACCAAAAAAGAGCGCAGAAAAATGATAAGAAAAACAGAGCAACCAGAGATAAGAAGTACCAAATTCTCAAGGCTGTTGCTGAGCATCCATATACCCAGCATCAACAAGAACCTTCTCTCTCTTGGCCAATTCAATGTCCTCATCGACCATCATCTTCACCAACTTCTCAAACCCAACCTTGGGCTTCCAACCCAGCACCTTCTTGGCCTTACTCGCATCTCCCTTCAGGTTGTCGACCTCCGCCGGTCTGAAGTACCTGTTATCGATCACCACATGGTCCCTCCAATTCAGCCCAACATACCCAAAAGCTACCTCCAGGAACTCCTCCACCGTGTGTGACTCCTCCGTCGCCACCACGTAGTCATCCAGCTTTTCTTGCAGCGACATCATCCACATAACCTCCACGTAGTCCCCGGAGAACCCCCAGTCCCGGGAGGCCCGCAGATTTCTCAGGAACAGCTTGCTCTGCAGCCCGATCTTGATCCGCCCCACGGCCCGCGTCATCTTCCGGGTCACGAAGTTCTCGCCCCGCCGCGGGGACTCGTGGTTGAACAGGATCCCGTTGCACGCGAACAGCCCGTAGGCCTCGCAGTAGTTCACGGTGTACCAGTGTGCGGCGCACTTGGACGCGGCGTAGGGGGACCGCGGGTGGAACAGGGTCGTCTCCGACTGCGGCGGCGGGGTCGATTCGAACATCTCCGACGACCCGGCCTGATAGTAACGGATGTGGGTGCGGCCGGTGGCAGAGACGTAAGAGCGCACAGCCTCGAGGAGGCGGAGGGCGCCGGTGGCGACGGAGTCGGCGGTGTAATCAGGGATCTCGAAGACCGCCACGTGGAACTGGGCGGCGAGATTGTAGACCTAGTCGGGGGAGATCGTGTCAATTTAGTGGCGGAGAGAGGAAGGTCGGTGAGATCGGCGAGCGGAGCTTCATCCGGGCCTCGAGGTCCTGTGGGCGCTGTGGGGTCGACGTAGATGAGATCGCCACTGATGCCCACACCCAACGCCGTTGACCGAAATTGACGCCACCAGGCACCTCCTCGAAGCCAAAAAGGCAGAACCGCTGTCGATTTCCCGAGCCCGAGCCTAGCTCCGCACCTAAGCTCTCACGTGGGATTGGCGGTGTGGCGTTAAGAGAGAAGTGGACAACCCTTTGTTTTTCCAATATTTTTTATTTAGAGATTAAGAGAAAAGTAAGAGCTAAATAAGTCCATTTAGCTCTTAAACTACTGCATCCAGCCTCTAGGTACTCGTCATCACCTAAAATGGCAAATTCCATAAAAAAAATAGAAACTTTAGGTATTATCCCAAATTTGGCCCAAACTATATTTTGTCTTATAAAAAAGCCCAAACTTTTAGTAGCATCCCAAATCTGGCCTCCGTTAACCATCCTTCCATTGTTACCGACTCACCGTTAGTGGCGAGAAAATCTGCTCATCAAGTCTCTCTCTCTCTTTTACATCCTTCGGCTAGAGTCACTGCCAAGCTTGACATCCGTGCGTCCACCGCCGATGCCCGTCCAAGCCAACACTACACGTCCAAACCAGACCACCCCTCCGGCATCCTTTTTTGTTTTTTTGTATTGGAGGAACCGGCTTGTAGCCGACAATCACGCCGTAAACCCCCAAGTGACACTTAAGCAGGAGGACCCACCACCCCTAAGTCACACTTAATACACCTAGCGCTTCTCCTGGGTTTTGAACCCTTCACCTCTTCGTTGAGGATCAGCATAGTCTTATCTAGTGGAGCCACCGCGGCCGGTGGTCCCTCCGGCATCCTTGTTGTTAGCTTTATCTTCGACGGAAGGAGTCCTCCATCTCCATCGTCTTTATGGTCATCTTTAACCGTTTTTGGCTTGAGCAAATGGCCAAAAATATGGAAAAAATAGAAGTCTCCGGAAGAAAAGTATTTGGGGAAAAATCTTTGAGACAAGGAAGGGGCAATGGGTGTCTTGGCTTGTCTTTTTAGCCAAAAGATCTGACATTTAGAGGAGTTTACAGAGCAACATGAGTCAAAAGTCAGTGGGTCTCTTGGCTTGTCCTTTTGGCCAAACATAGAAGACATGGCCACAAACAGCTCGAGTTATGTGGAATCTGTGGAAGCTGGGTCATGGGAAATCTATGGACTCTTGGGGGGAAAAATGGAAACCCAGAAACTTGAATGCTAAAGGTTTCCTTTTATTCATTGCAGCTCATCGCTGGAATAGAAAAAAATAGAAAAGAAAAGAGAGAAACCCTTACTTGAATGTTAAAGTTGATTCAGAAATTCACAATCTGCTCGCGATTCCCTCTATTCGTCTTTGTCTTCATCTTCCCGACAGCCAACTCCAGATCTAAAACAAAGCCCCGCCCATGGCCGCAACAAGCGAGGTCGAAGTAGGAGGAAGAGACAGAAAAAAAAAAGACTTGGGTGGGTCGATAACCCATCGACGTCCTTGTCGTCCTCCTCTTCCTCGCCGTCGTTCTCGTCGTCCACACCGCCGCGCCCATGTCCTTCACCGTTCGCTTCCTCCTGGCTTTGCATGCTGTCTTCCTCCTCTTCTTCCTCATCGTCTCCTCGCCGTCCTCGTCGATGACGGCAGGGACGCTAGCCTCCTTCACAACCCTAACTTTCTCGTCCTCTGCGAACTCGATCTCCTCCTCCTCGTCGAAATTCATCGTCGCAATCATGACCTTGCGCTCGCCGGGACAAGAATTCGGTGATTTCTCGGCTCGATTCTGAACAAAAACGAACGGAAAATCTTTGAGAAAATGGAAAATAATGGGAACAAATTTTCTGGGCGACGCAGAAATGCCTTAGATGACTAACGGTGATGGTGGAAGGAGAGTTAACATGCCAGATTTGGAATACAAGTTAAAGTTTGTGCTTTTTCTTGAGACAAAATAAAGTTTGGGCCAGATTTGGGACAACACCTAAAGTTGGTGTTTTTTTATGGAATTGGCCCTCACCTAGAATGATACAATGAGAATTGGGGCTTCTAAGGGGCGCGCTAAGTATCACTGTACCGACAAACAAAGATGACACGATTTGTTTTTCAAAAAATACATAATTTAAACACGTTATATATTAAAATGCATATTTTTATATATACATATGATTACTCAAATTCACAAATAAATAAATAATAAAGAAAGCCTATAATGAATTTAAATTAAAAATATCAATCCACCATTTATTAATATCATTCATTATTTTAATTTAACGAATTCAATTTCATTCTAATAATTCATAAAACTTAGAGAGAGAAAAAAAACAATCCATATTCGGACTTGTGTGTTAGAAGAAAAGAAAAAAAAATTTGGGTAAATCGAGTGTCACGGGAAGTGAGAATCATAAGGGAATATAGGACTAGATTTTTCTTCTTTATTATTGTATTATTTATTATTTTTTACATATTTATATTTTGACCATTCATCTATTGAAAATTTTTAAAATTGACCATGTGCTGTTAGTAGGGATGAGCATCGGTCCAGGGTCAACCCTGGACTGACCCTGGACTGGCCCAACCCTGCTGGTCCTAGTTCGGTTCCTAGGGAGATTGGGTCGGTCCTTAGTCCTAAAATTTCTAAATTAGCACTGTGAGGGTTGGTCCTCAGTCCCGAGAGTCCCGGGTCAATCCAACCCCGACTATATATATAATATTACTTATAATTTTTTTATATAGAGAAAATCTTAAAATAAACTACGTCAACAACATTAAATAGCTCTTTAGTGAGGAGTTCAAGTAATTGTACATTGTTCTTTAATAACTTAGATTTTTAATATCTTTTACGGCGTCAATAGTCATAATTTACGAAAAATGAAAATATTTTTTTGAGAAGTCCTCACGATGTCCAAAAAGGCATAAACAACTCCTTATGGCATCTTCCTCTAGTATTCGTTCTCTTTTATCTTATTTGTCACCTTAGTCTTCAATTTGCCAAAATAAAAATAAAAAATAAAAAACAACTTCTCCACTTGCCACTCGACATTTGCCTTGCTCGCTTTGGGTCACTCATGCCGCTCGCCGCTCAATGCTCACTTGGCTTGTTGCTCCCCACTTGACATTTGATACTCATTTTGTTCGACGCTCACCCCACTTAACCCTCATCACTTGCCTTTCTTAGCTAACCTCGCTCATCATCGAACTCATTGGATTGATACAGTCCTCGATTGCCCTTTTAAGGAGTACAAAAAATGAAATAAAAAATTATTGGTTAGTCTTGAGTTGACCTTGAAACCGGACTGAACCTATTGGGTCAATTCGGTCCTTAATTGCTTTTTTAAGGAGTAAAAAAAATGAAATAAAAAATTATCGATTGGTCCCAAGTTAACCCTAGAACCGGACAGAACCCATTGGGTTGGTCCGGTCCTCCGTTCCAAGCTTAATAGGGTCGGTCCTCGGTCCTAAAAATTGAGGACCGGCACTATGCGGGTTGGTCCTAGGGTCAGGGGGCGGACCGGCCCAACCTGGACCATGCTCACTCCTAGCTGTCAAAATTCCAAACTTGTGTGTCGGAATTTCAAGTGGGAGAGTGTCGGGAGAGTTGACTTTTCTGACACTTGTTGATCGAGTATTAAAGAATGTCGGACACATGTTGGAATATCCGACATGACACAAAGGTTCCCAAAAAGTATTGGTGCTTCTTAGAGCGTGTGGGTACCAACACATTAAAATAATTAATGTAATTTAATTGCCCGCTCCATTTGGAGAGAAGTGAACAATCAACGTTGATAGATGACAAGCAAACGTGCAACATGCACACTCAAATGCGAGAAAATTAATATTTAAGATTTAGCAAAAATATTTATTGTTAACTATTTAATTATGTAGAACGAAACAAATTTTTTTATAAGAAATACATAAATAAAAAGGGAAATTCATATTAATAGGTGAAAAGACACAAATATTTCGGGATCTTTTGAATTCTTTTTAGAAAGAAATTATGGTTGGATGGAAAAGGTTCAAATTTTAAATATTACAACATGTGAGAGATTAAGTGAAATTACTATTTTGTGCATCTTTCCATAAATTCAATATTTGTAAAATAAGTAATTGAGGTTATCTTGGAAAGGAGAGAAAGAGAGACTAAAATTCCCAAAAATAGGAGCCTTTTTTTTATTTTTATATAATAATACATATGATATGACATGAGTTATCATTGCTAAGTATAATTGTCACGATTGTGGCATGTGATCAAGAATAATAATTAAGGAAAAATTTAAATAATGATCTAAAGTGGAGTCGGTTTCTCAAAAAATGATCCAAAATGGATGTTGTCTCAAATAAGAATATGAAATGGTTAGATTAGTCGCAGTTAAGGGAATGAACTTACTAGTTAGCCAATGTCCTGTTTGGTAACCATCCCTGAAACAACTGATTCTATTCTTTTATCCCGACGAATAAAAAAATAACAGAAATTCGTTTGGTAAAATTTTTGCTCATTAGAACAAAAATTCTTTTTTTTTTTTGTTTCCAGAAATACATTTGAAACAGGATCAATAAATAGAAAAAAAAATTGTTTCTTGTTCCCGAAACAATTCCTAGAAGTAAGTCCAATTTCTTCTTCTCTCTTCTCTTTTCTCTTCTTCTCTTTCCTTTTCTTCTTCTTCCTTTTGGCCGATTGCCGGCCTCGACCATGGCCAACGACTGGCCGACAAGGACCGGTAACCTTGCTGGAGTGTCGCCGGGCCCCTGAGACGTTGAGCCATGGCGAGGCTTATCATTTCGAGCCTCGCCATGGCTAGGTGAGGCTCAACCTTGCCAAATCTGGGCCAACTCGAGCTCACCAGCCCTAGCCTTGGCCTAGCGAGGCTTTGGTGAGCTCATTGGACCTCACCCAGCTAGTTGCTGGCCACGGCGATGGCCAGTAACTGGCCTCAAAAGAGGAAGAAGAAGAGAAAAGGAAAAAGAAAAAGAAAAAGAAAAAAAAAATATATATATATATATATATATATATATAATAAAAGTATTAAAAAATTAAAAGAAACAAAAAAATTTAAAATTCTACCAAACGCATTTCTATCCCGGGAATATAAATTTTGTGCAGTTACCAAGTGCGTTCTTTTGCTCGAAATTATTCTCGGAAATAGAATCGGAAAAAATAATTTCGATAAAAAATTGTTCTGCGAATAGAATCGTTACCAAACACGTCCCAAGTTTTCACCAGGTGACTTTTTCCGGGCATTAAAACAAGAATAATTTTGTCCAAATTTTGCAAATTGGATAAAAAATGCATGGAGTCCCCAGATTAAATCAAAATTGGGGTTCTTCCATTTGCTTCATCCTCTACTTGCTGCCAAAGCAAATTGCTCTTGCCCGCCATTCTCTCTCTCTCTCTCTCTCTCTCTCTCTCTCTCTCTCCAGCGAAGGTGCTCTCTTCCTCTCATTCTGGTTGATTTTAAACCTACCGAATGAGCGTTATGCAATCTTTCGAGGCCGTTTTGCCTCGTTGTTTGAAGGTTGTGCTTAAAACTTCAGGGTAAATTTTTGAAATCATTTGATATAGGACTACACGGTCTGTTTCTGCTTGGTGACTGTTAGTTTTTGAATTTGTTTGTCAGAGATATGAGTTACTCAAAACGCCGTCTTCTACTTTGTTGATACAGCCGCAGGGTTACATGCTTCAATCTTTTTGGACTTGCTGAAAGGTAGTTCTTCAAATTTTAGTGTCGCTTTTCTTCTTGCAATGTAATTAGATTTGGTGCTTTGATTTTGTTCATATATCTTTCCATGGAGTACTAACCGTGCCTTAGAGTTCCATTCGTAGAGTGAATAGTGATGCGACGGATGCCCCTGTTCTTTGGTTTTTCTTCCTTGATTCTTCTTCCTGTGTGATTCAACTATTCTCTAGATGTTACGTCTGTCTCCCAACAATTTGGTCCTCATGGTGGGTGTCTACTATTCATACCTATAATTTTAGTAAATGTTAATTTTGTTGCATTGTGCGACTAATATGCTAGGCTATCGAAACCCAGTATTTCATTCTCTCTTTCTTTGGTTCTCGTATGTGTGGGTGGCTGCGATTAATGGTGCCTTTTTCTTTGCACAAAAAAAGTGATCCACCCTTAGCTATCCGATTAGCTTCCACCTGAAATATCCTTGGGTCAAAGAAGCTCTAAAAATGCTGCCCAAGTGACTCCTGATGATATTGACTGCCATTGTCAAACAAAGTATCCAGGCATGGGGAGCTCCTCCGCAAGTTTCTGCTATTGTGATTAGGATTTTTTCACAGCACATATTGAAATGGGTAGGGTGGTTACTAGATCTGATGATCCCGTTGTGATGTATGTAAGTGGTGGAGATAGACCAGTAATTGCCTCCAGTGAGGGACGGTATCAGATTTTAGAGAGACTATTGTTGTTGCTATTGCAAACTGCTTGGACAGATTTCCTAGAGTCTTGACACTATCCAACGATCCGAGCCCTTGATACAACATGGAGCATGTCTGTCCCCATGAGTGCCCGGGAAGGTCTCTAGTTTGTACATGTGCCCTTGACTTTGTCTTAAAACTGTGGTTATTTACGCTGCACTTTATTGTAACTAACTGATTTATTTTTTGATCCTATTGTAGGTAAAAAGGAGGATGTCACGATCTCAACATGAAAGAGGCGGAAGATGAGCAATTTTCTTGAGAAATGTGAGAGCAAGAAGACTAAAAATATCAACAAGACCAGCAACACAAATTTTTCATTGATGTGCAAATGTTGCTTTCTATTTTGTTGTTGCTTCTTGTCGGAGTGATGTCAACTGATGATGCCAAATACTGATATTAATAATGTATGTCAATTTCAATATTGTGATGTTTTATTGATGTGCAAATGTAGTTATTTCTTGTATTCATTTTCCTTGGAGAATAATTGAAAGTTCAGCTCGTGAGTTTTTAAGGATCAATAATTTGAGCACTCTTCCTGCTACTGTGATATGAATCTGCAGTACTCTGCTTCAACCTATAGACAGTAACCGGGAGATAATATAGTTTCTTTTGGTTGCAGAACTTTGTGGATCTGGCAGGTAGTGAGTGTGCATCTCAGTCATTATCAGCTGGTGCAAGGTTGAAAGAGGGTTGCCACATAAATCGCAGTTTGCCGAGTTTGGGAATAGTTATCTGCAAGCTAAGGTTGGTTTTGCAGCTTGTTTTTTCATTGTCTTCATCTTAGAGATCTTATAATGTAGTTGGGCCATGCATTAACATGAACAAAACCAGTGCAACGCTTTTTCTGTGCCAAAGGTTTATTTTTTACAAAATACTTGTTTACCTGCATAGACACATGATATATGTATACAACAGCATGAACAACCAAGATGTGGACACTGTTATGCCGTTACGCTCTATTTCTAATCCCGCTTTCAGCAAAATGCAGATACCAAACTCTGTGTACACTTTCCATCCTCCACCGGGGTTTGTGATTGCTGCCTGTGGCAGGTTTAGTGCATAAGCACCCACATGTCTCGCTCCATTTATGCTTGTCTGCCTACCTGTAGCAACAATCCAGTGCTGCCAGAGCTAACAATGGGTTAATTTTTGCTACCATTTCCTCGTCTAGTAATGTCAAGTGCCTCTTGTCCAAAATGCCTGGGTTGCGCTATTGACTAAGTTCTTAGCCTTCAGCTCCATATTGGTCATCATGCAGATTGTAGCATCAGGAAGATGAACTGTTTCAAAGCATATGAAGTCGAGAGACTCCAGAGTAGTTGTTTAGGTTTGTTTGGAGTGAGTTTGACTTTTTTGCATTTTCCTTTTCTGGTGGTGTTTGAAATTTGACTTTTATTGCACATTTAACATCTTCAAATTTTAAAACATATTAATATTGACCTGCATGGTTATTTAGACATTTTTCAATATATCAATATATATATATATATATATAATTTAAAGCATCTTTTATTTTCTTTTTCAATGTTTTGGAGGAAAAGTTAAAAAACCTTTCTGAAATTCAAAACAGTCTGTTAGAACAGTTGCTTATAAGAATTTGGGAGTTTGTGGAAGTATTGCAGTCTTAAGCTCTTGTTTCTTTCAATTTATCGTTGATCTATTTTGAAACTTATGATTAGTGATCTTAGAACTATTTGAACGGCTCCAGCAAGGGAAGAAATGGACATATTTTTCTTTCTGAGATTCCAAACTGACTCGTATTCTGGAATCCTCACTGGGAGAAAATGCTAGGACTTCCATCATCTGCAGAATGAGTCCTGCCCAAAGTCATGTTGAACAGTCAAGAAGTACACTATTGTTCGCAAGTTGTGCTAAAGAGGTCGCCACAAATACACAGGTTAATGTTGTTATATCTGATAAAGCGTTGGTAAAGCATTTACAGAGAGAACTGGCTAGATTGGGGAGTGAGCTGAGAAATCCAGGACTAGCCTCTGTTTCATCTGATTCTGCTGTGCTGCTTCGAGAAAAGGATCCCCAAACTAAGAAGGTGATGATTCTGCATTGAGGCTTTTAATATTGCAATTTGATTTTTATTCTCTAAGGTGTTTCTCACTATCTATGGAAAATGGAGGTTCTTGTATGTAATTATCATACATAAACTACGTGTATCTTCTAAATTCTTCCTTATTATGCTGCTGTGTCAGAAAGTCAACTATTTCTTCCGTACCGATGGTGCACTCCACCAGTTCCATTACGTTGAATATCCTTCAGTGCACAATAAATCCAATGCTATCTCAATTGACATCTCTTACCTGATCTCATCCACTCGAAAGTTCATGTAAAAGTTGGTAATTAAACTTGGGAACTTAAGAGTTAACAGAGAACTTTTTAAAAGCAATATCTTCGCCTGGCCCTTTTGACCTTCCCTTGCAGAATGCATATTTGCTAGGATTGCAAATTTTTTCATCTTTCTCAACCTAGCTTGTCCATTTGGACCATTTCTTACTTTCCACACCTTTAAGCAATTACCCACAGCTTCACCATTATGCTGCTAGCATTTATGGCTGTAAATTTCTAATCAGCTTCTATTTTATGTTATTTAATTTATTTTTCGGCTAAGAAGACAAGTGTAGTTTATTTGAGTGATCATTTCTGATTTTCCTGGATGTCCAACTGATGTTTTCCGCAATTCTTCTCTCCACCAAATTGTGAGGTTATCTTATCATATTACTTGGTTCTTTTTTAATGTTCGCAACTTTTATGTTTTGCCACGATGTTGTCAACAGGCATCTACTTCAGAGATAAAAGCACACAAATCTTCACTATTTGTTCCAAATTTGGCATAGAAAATTGACTGGCCATTAGGTTTATGCGCATTTTCCTTTGCTGGAATGAGTTATAACTGCCGGTTCTAAATTCAGTTATACTTTGCGAAGAGCTAACTATTCAGCATCGTTATTTAACACCTTATTTCTGTGGCTGTGTCCTCTCACAGCTCAAGAAAGAGATTGCAGAATTGTCTCTACGATGAGACCTTGCTCAGTCTGACGTTGAGGATTTGCACCGATTGGTTGTGGATCACAAACCTTCTACTGTATGGGTAATTCTGCATTTTTATATTCCTTGGTGGCTTCAGCGATTACCCTAAACTTTATGTGCGAGTTTCATGGGAACTCAAGAGCCCGATTTCAGATACTCGAAACCGAGCAGATAATGATTATGTGGATGTTGGCATCAGAAAATTTGATTCGTGTCAGTATTCAGAACGACACAGTAGGAGTGATTCAGATGGACATATAATCCACATTCCTGACTTTGAAGAGAACCCTCATTATCTGACTCCTCGTCACAGCTCTCAATTCGTGTATCTCACTCCAGGCGAAATAGCATATGTCTGGAAAACAGTGAAGATTACACTGATGAAAATTCTGAGGACTTTTGCAGAGAAGCACGCTGCATTGAGATGGAAAAGCCAAACTCAAACTGCTGTGGCAACGGTGATGTGTCATTAGTGGAGGAGAAGGAAGGCATCTCAGACAATATTGTGCTTCAGGAAGGTGACGAGGAAAAAGAGAAATTGGGATCACCAACTTTGGAGGAAACTAGACTATTAGACAGTGTTCCTCAAGATTATGTAGATCCTTCTCTTGAAAAAGCATATTTAATGATGCAGGAGAAAGAGTTGCCTACATCCAGAAGTTTCAAGCTAGTTAGGAGTAAAAGTTGTGAGTCAGGCCTTGTCAATATTTTTTTTTTAATTGTGGAGATGGAGATAAACCATCGCACACCTCCCCTTCGAGAAAAAAAAGAATGTCCTGGAAGACCCGAGGTGTCGCACCCCGAATCTTAGCAAAAAAGTGAATGACATGGCTGTCCTTTTACTCGAAGGATGCAACCTCAAACCATCAAAATTCAACTCTCAAAGTTCCCGCGATAACACTATCGCTCTAAAGGTCACTAAACCTAAAAAGATTGGGAAAGAAATGAGGTAAGCCAACTCAATTAGTGGTATATATCTTATAAGCAGATCAAGCCTTCACATTACACATTTAGAACTCAAAAACATGGCTCATTTATGTCAATCCAACATATAACAACTTGTAGAATAAAATGAGTTATATAATACTTCAACCTAGCTAGATCAATAGCATAATTTTCCCGTTTATCCATAATATCAAAACAAGTATCACTGGTTTGGTTCAATAATCGAACTCGTCAATCTAATGTCAATGGTTCATTCCATTAATCAAAATAGTATCACATGTCAATGGTCTATTCTCCCAATTAATCTTATAGCACATTACATCTCAAGGTCCGTCACTCCCACAAGACCACGTTATCGTGTAATACTTAGCCCTTGAATAGTACAAAGCTCTAGAGAAGACTCTCATGAAACTATGTTGTCGTGTAGCACTTAGTCCTTGATCAACGTATGTCAGTACAAGATCCTAGAGGTAATTCCCACAAAATTACGTTATCACATAGCACTTAGCCCTTGACTACAATGCTCTAGGATAACTCCCATGAAATTACGTTATTATGTAACACTTAGTCCTTGATCAACACATATTAGTGGTACAAGGCCCTAGAGGTGGCTTCCACGAAATTGCGTTATTGTGTAGCACTTAGTCCTTTACCAATCCATATTACACTTGGTTTCACAAACCAAAACATAGCCTTTCACAAGTCAATTCTCTTCACAAAACCAATTCAGAATTCGTATCATAAATTGGTTTCACATACCAAATCAAATCACTTTTCATAAACCATACTCAAGTCAATGCAATTCTTTCATAAAAAAGTTTCACAAACCCAGAAGATAGTCTCTCTCCCAACTCCATTCATCAAATAGAATATATAAATATATAAATATATATTTCACAATATATTTTTCACATCATTTCGAAATTCATTTCATAACCTAATAACATTTCGAAATTTTTATTTTTCATTGAACGTTTCCCAAATCATAAAAAAAAACCCAGCTCCACGACTCAAAAATTAGACTACGTAGCTCAAATTGTCCAAAATTCCGAATTTGAGCCCTAAATTTGAAAACTATTCCGATTGGACGAATGGGGGTACGAATACTTACCGGGCATCATGATATGTAATTGAGTTGGCTTGGTGAGACTTCCGTGACAATCACACGCAAAACCCCTCTTTTCTCTCCTCCTCCTCCTCCTCCTCTTCTTCTTCTTTCCTCCCTTCTCCGCGTGCATGCTCTTGATCTCTTTTACCAAGGCTTGCACTGTTCCCTTTTTCCTTTCTTTTATTCACTGAGTCTTCTTTCCTTTTTTTTTCTCCCTTTTTCAACTCTTTGACCTTCAGCTAGTCAAAATGCAATATTACATGAGGGATATTGGAGAAAGTTTCCTTAATTGAAGTATGGGTCCCAAGAAAATTTGCCCAATGGTGGTTCTCATGATTTGTCATGACCATAACTCCATCTCCAAGGTCACGAGTGATGGGGATTATTTTTGCGACGTCTCAGGCACATCGCCATCCCATTCTTTTTATATTTTCATTAAGCACATGCGGAAGCATTATAAACAACACCCAGACAACAATAAGCAGCGAGGAAAACAACCATTTATAAACATACAATTACATCAGTTACATTTACAGGCCTCTTTGTCACGAGCCATTGTATTTACAACCACTACATTTCTACGCTCCACAGGTCGGGTAAACCTTAGCTCCTCTAGCAAGACTGCAATTCTAGCACTAGTGAGAGACCTCAATGCCTACAATTCTGAAAAACAACAAGGTGAGTCATAGATTCAGCAAGTAAAACCCACTAATTTCAGGGTAAGAGGATGCATCGCCTATCAATAAGCATATACCTCATCCAAAACATTAGTCGATGGCAGATCAATAGCAAAATAAAAGCTTTGTCTTGGATGAAATATGTGAGATCATCAATCAATGATATGCAAGCATAGCACAATATTCATCCACACCATGAGGAACTCAAGCATAACCCAATATTCATCCACACCATGAGGAACTCACGCCTCACTAATAATATGCAGTGTAACCAAAATCCATTTCATAAAGGGAGAAACTCATGCACGCGAGATTCATTTATTAACAGTCGAAATCCATCGACTCTTCCGAAATCCACCCAACATCTAAACTTAATCGGGCAATGTCCCTTAATCGAAGGGTGATGGCTAGAATTGTCCTATCATCTCATCCTTCTAACGAGGCATCCCGTTGGCATGGGGGCATCTCGTTCTTATTAACGAGGCATCCCGTTGGCGTGGGGGCATCCCGTTGGCGAGGGGGCGACGTCGCCGAATCCATCGGTCGACAACTAGAAATTAGTCCATCGTGTGACCATGCATCAAGTATCACAATCCGATTCTTATCTTCACTTTTAGTTCAAGGGTCCGAAGGCATGCGATGCATTAGTGTGTGAAATGACTTACTGAAACCGAGACATTAAGCATGCCAAGCACGTATCAAGGATCATGACTTGATCTGACATGTTTGAGTATCAATCTAGTACCCAACTTGGCTTGGGAACGATATACCTCGATATCGCACCGAGACCATGATTGGACCGGTCCATCGTGACATGTTCACCAACCTAGTACCAAACTTGGCTCAGGAACAATACTCTTCAATATCGCACCGAGACCATGAAAGGGCTAGCTTGTCGTGACATGTTCACCGACCTAGTACCAAAGTTGGCTCAGGAACAATACGCTTTGATATCGCGCCAAGACTAAGAGAGGATTGATTCGTTGTGATCTCACATACGTCAAGGCTGACAAAGCCCTTTTTTTCAGAGCTCGGGGCGTGAACTAGAACATGCACTTGTGGAAGTGGCTGGAAATAGTTTTGTAAGGAAATAGCAAATTTTTGCAAAAACGCTTTTCAAATCGGTTTGAGTCAAAGCATGACCGAAGCATATCAAACAAGTACACAAATCGAACTTCTTTCAAAGCAATTCAAGCCAAAGCATGAGCCAAGCTCAACAAACAAGAACCAAACTCAATCAAGTAACAAAATCTAAACCAATCCAAGCAAACACAACCCAACCTCAAGCAACAACAAGCCAATCAACTTCAATCCAGGACTTATCACATGCTCATAATAGCGTAACACAACATCCTAGCCAAATATTAGTAAGTTTTACTTACTACACTTCAAGGGACGACCTAGGTGACTGAGCCACTTTTAGGCTAGCAAACGAGCAAGAGGGCATGGCCACGAGAAAGAAAGAGGGTGACGGTGAGGGTGAGGTCAAGAGAGTAAGGGAGGAAGAGGAGGTGGTGTGGAAATGAGGGGAGGGAATGCCTCTATTTATAGGCAAACCCCTCATGATGATCTTTCCAAATGGACCAATCATCTTAATGTAGGTGGACAATCTAGGTTGAGAATGTGGCAAGCTAAAGAGATGGGTGGCAAGTCTAGTTCCTAGGAGCGACACTTGCTCATCTTTCCATTGGTCCATCTAAGGGGTTGAGTCGTCATGAAATAATCACACGTAATTATTATGGGGACACCTAAGCCAATGACTAAGCCTCTCCCATTTAATGTTTAGATCTTCAGTAATCATTAAGCTAGATATCATCATATGACAAACTTACTCTCCAAGTTTTTAGGTTAGGAGGCATTATGGCATGTTCCTTTGAGGGACACCTCAACTTGGTATTGAAGAACTAGAATCCAAGATATTCAATGCATCCTTATTCTAAACTAAGAAGATCTAGATTAACCTTGCTCTTTAAGTTGGGCGTGCAGCCCTCTTCCCTTCCAAGTTGGGCGTGTGACCCTCTTATCCATCGGTGAAAACAGTTTCGAGCAATTTTCGAAATCGGCATCAATACCTTATCAAATGAGCTCGAAAAATTATATAATTTTAACATGTTGTATATAAGACCATAAATGAAATTTTTCATGTAGAAAGACAAGTCTAAATCGTGCTGTGGAAAGAGCAGTAAATCACTGAACACAACCCAAAAATTCATCCGTCGAGCAAATTCAACGGTTGGAGAGAGAGACTCATTTTGAAATCCAAATCTTCACAAAACTCTTTGAATTTCTATATGTTATAGAAATGGATGTTATTTAAAACTTTCATGAAGGAGGCATGGTTAAATTTGAAAAGGAAAATTTTATGAAAATTCGAGAAAGCAACATGGTCACCATTTTCACTACATAGGATAGGTTCCAGACGGTGAATTATTGGGCTTTTGTCCCTACCATTTCACCTCATAAATATATGAAATATAATTATGTTTTAGATCAAGATGTTTAGAACAACTTTGATCAAAGAAGTTTCTTTAAATTCGCACCACAAAAATCTGTATAAAATTGGCAAATAGCAGAGGTCCAGAAATTTCGAAAATCATGTGGCAACCTTAGTTGGGAAAAGGAGGCGTCCCACTTGATCAAGAAGTATTAATTGTTGGGCATCCTTATCTTCCAAGTTCCAACTAGGTCCTAGGTTAGCTTGGACACTTCATCATCCTTCATTTAATGAAGAGATTCTAGAATTCTCTTTTGCTTTATCATTTCCTTCCTCAAGAAGGCGGTCTTCCTTCCTTAGAAGGTGGTCTTCCTTCCTCGAGAAGATAGGCTAGAGAATTCTATCGTCCAAGTTGATTCCGGGGCCAAGAAAGGGATTATTAGGCACATCTCGAAAAATCGGATCACGTATACCCGAGGTTCAGCCATTACGTTCCATATTTGCCTAAACCGTTCCTTTAGATGGTCGGTCGACCAATAGGGTCGATTGTCCTTCAATCGGTTCGAGGCCAATCCTAAGGCTACCCATGGCCTAGCACTAAGCCAATGCACTCATGGACCTTAGAATTAGTGACGGAGTAGCCGGGTCTATCCATGGTCTCATTCCGGTCAATACTTAATCCACTAATAAGGTTCATGGTCGGTGCATTATCGATCCATGATCGGACATCACCAATTCAAGATTCCGTTATAATCACTTAGAATTAAATAGGTAATGATGCATTTTTGGTCAGAAAACGGTTACATTTGATCAATTCGGATCGTCCGTATATTGGTGCCTAATCGGGCGGAATCACCCCGTGACCAGAAACTGTGACCAGTCGAATCGACCTATGACCATCCGCCGATCCAAAATTATTCCGTGACCAATTCTTGTGATCGAAAAGTTATCTTATGAGCTAGTAATCCTATTTCATTGGTATGGTTGGTAGAAAATTTGGGGCCAACACCTTGACCGATTCGTGACCGGTCGATCGGTTGGTCGGTCAGTCGGACCATGACCAATCAACGATTCCTTGCCGATCGAACCGATCAATCCATGGCCAATGGCCCATGATCGATCATTTTAGGACCTTATGGCCGATCCTTACGGGGTTGAAATCAAGAATGTTACATGATTTGTCGAAGGATTCTTTGGATAATGAGCTTCAAGCATAAATAATTGGACAGTTGAGAAATGTGACAGCAAAATGCCTTCCGCTTCCGAAATAGAGGAGTCCATTGCTCAAAGGAGGATCAACCTGCTCAACATGGGGGTGAGCTTTGTTCCCTTGCCTTTCCCTATTTCTCTTATTAGGCATATTTGAGCTATATAATGAATAGTGGATTTATTATTATGGAGGACTTTACAAAATTTTAATTTTCTCTATTAGAAATTTAAATATTATGTAGGACTTATTATGCTTTGTCCATATCAAAGAATGTTTTATCTCGATATTGAGAAAAGTACCAAAAAAGTCATAAATTTATTACATTAGTACCAATTCAATTCTAAACCTTCCATTAGGACCAATTCATTCCTAAACGTTTTTATATTGGCACAAATTCAGTCAATCTGATCAATTTTGGCCGGCCAGCACTTATGTGAACACCAGCTGATGGGCGAGCGCTAATGTAGCAATTTTTAATAACTTTTTTATTTTTTTTCAAAATTTTTAATTAATTTTTGCTTTTCTTTTTCTTTTTCTTTTTTTCCTTTTTCTTTTCTTTTTCCTTCTCTTTTCTCTCTTCTTCCTCCTTGGATTGTCCTTGTCGTGGCCAACGAGGCTTCCTAGCCATTGAGCGAGGGCCGCCAAGCCCTCGCCGGCCACCGATGAGGGTCGTGACCCTCACCCGGCCTCACCCAAGGCCATGGGCAAAGACGGCTTAGCTTGCAGTTGGCGAGGCCATGGTGGCCATCGCTAGGCCAAAGGCTAGCCAGCCACTAGGTGAGGGCCACGATGGTGTTGCCAACCACTGGTGAGGCTGCCTTCACCTGCGGCAAGGCCAAGTCGAGGTTGGCCTCGCCCAAATCTAGGCGAAGCCACCACGCCTGCGGCCCTGGGCAAGGCCGGGCGAGGACTTCGTAGCCCTTGCCTAGTAGCCGGCAAGCCTCCAAACCGGTGATGGTCGCCATGGCCTTGCCAGCCTCGCCGCTACCTTGGGCAAGGCCGAGCGAGGGCCACAACCCTTGCCAACCACTTTGGGGATAGTCCAAGGAGGAAGAAGGGAGAAAAGGAAAAAAAAGAAAGAATTAATAAAAAATTCGAACAAAATAAAAAAATTATTTGAAAAATTGCGACGTCAGCGTCCGGCCACTGGCCGGCGACTGGCCAAAATTGGCTAGATGTATTGAATTGGTACCAATACGAAAAAGTTTATGACTGAATTGATCCAATTAAAAAGTTTAGGACTGAATTGATACCAATGTAGTAGGTTTAGGACTGAATTGGCACATTCCCCTCTAATATCTTATTCAAACATTTGGGTGACATCCCATGACTCAAGTAGATGCAAGTTATTTGGGCTTGGCCTGTGTGGGTCTTCTTTTACATTGTGTTTGAAAACATAATACGGACAGTTTACATAAGGTATGGTTTTCAGGTGTTTAAAGTTTGATAAATAATTTGAATTAGAAACTTTTGCCCAGTCATGGTTTTAGCTATATGTCTTTGTCCTATGTAAATGTGGACACGCAAATAAGTTTGGAGCACCATTCACTTAAATATAAAGTGCTTTGAAATTTGAAGAACTTGGTGTTCGGTTACTACTGTTAGATATGTAAGTTCTGTCAACATACATACATTTTGCTCAGTGGGGCCTCTTTTGATTGATAGGTACATTACATGAAACCAAATGTGACGGCACCTGCGAAAGTTGTTGAGGATGTTGGCTTGCATCCAATTGAAGATGATGCAGTAGGTTCTTCGGAATGGTTTTCACATATCAAAAACTTGCAAAAGGAGATTGTCAAATTGTGGAAGGAATGCAATGTCTCGTTAGTTTGCAGGAGCTACTTTTTCCTTCTGTTCAAGGGTGATCCGACAGATTCTGTCTACATGGAGATAGAGCTCAGGAGGTCGTTTCTTAGGGGTAAATGTTGAAATATGATCCATTTTGTGAAAATTCTAGAACTCACTAGATTACTCATGCTTAATGGAGAAGGAGCAAAATCGGCAGCAACAAGTTAAAGAAGACTCTCAAATGCTGAAGATTTTTCTGGTACGTGTGCAGCAGAAAGACGTGGACAGCAAATAGACCAAAGAAAAGTCAACAAAAGTGGCTGAGAGTTGGAGAGAATAGAAAAATGCAGAAAAATGGAGGAGAGACCAGAAGAATCGGGAGAAGCCGCAACATGCAGGGACAAAAAGCAAGCTGAATTTTTTTTTATTATTTCTTGTACTCAATGTCGGTGAAGAAGAGGCGGTGCTCACGCCTATAAATAGAGGTGTGGTGTTTGTTTTAGTTGGCTGAAAAAAACCAAAACCACTCCTTCCTTTGTAATACTTACTTTCATAATAAAAGTTCTGTTTTGTTTTAACCCATACACCTTTGCCTTTGTAGCCCATATTTCACACATACACACTTGCACACACACACACTTCTGCAAAACACCAACAGTGGTATCAGAGCCACGTCTTTGGTTGGTGTCGGGCGTTTGTCCTACCCACCAATTCCTAAAACTACCCTTTCCAAATACCCACTAACTAAACCATGGCCAACCCTACCTCATCATCATTTCCCATTACCATTTTTGATGGGAACAACTATGATTTTTGGAGCATAAAAATGACTACATTCTTGATGGCCCAAGACTTATGGGACATCGTGGAAAAAGGTTACGAGGCTCCACCTGAAGGTGCAAGTGTTTCGAAAGATCAACTACAAAAGGATGCAAGGGTGCTGTATTTTATCCAGCAAGCGCTCTCGGAAACCGTATTTCCAAGAATAATTGGAGCAAGGACTGCAAAAGAGGCTTGGGATATACTACGAGAAGAATTTCAAGGATCGGAAAAGGTACGCACTATTCGTCTTCAAACACTAAGAAGAGATTTTGAGAATTCTAAAATGAAAAATTATGAGACCGTACAAGAATATTGTGGAAAATTAAAGGAACTTGTTAATCAAATGAGAGCCTATGGAGATGAGATAACTGATCAAAGGGTTGTTGAGAAAATATTGGTGTCACTTACCAAAAAATACAACTCCATAGTTACAACTATAGAAGGAACAAAAGACTTGACGACCCTATCAATAAGTGAATTAATTGGCTCTCTAGAAGCATATGAGAAAAGACTAATGGCACAAGATGAAGATTCAGTTGAAAGTGCCTTTCAGTCTAAAGTAAATATACGGTCTCATCAAATTAAAAATGATGGAAGGAGTTCATGGAAAAACAA
Source organism: Eucalyptus victrix (assembly GCA_016097545.1). Taxonomy (NCBI): domain Eukaryota; kingdom Viridiplantae; phylum Streptophyta; class Magnoliopsida; order Myrtales; family Myrtaceae; genus Eucalyptus; species Eucalyptus victrix. Next base: position 8,484,138 of record CM027844.1, on the reverse strand, counting down.
AAGAGGAGGAGAAATTATAAAAAAAGAAAATTATCCACCTTGCGGTATTTGCAAGAAAACAAATCATTTGGAGAAGGATTGTTGGTTTAAAAATAAAAAACAATGCCGCTTTTGTAAAAGATATGGCCACGTAGAAAAGATTGTCGCTCGAAAACAAATAATCGAGCAAACTATGTAGAAAAAAAGAAAGTGAAGCGAATACATTCTACGCAGGCCAAGCGGCAAATGACAATAAAAATGAAACATGGTACATCGATAGTGGGTGTAGCAATCACATGACAGGGGACGAAACTATATTCACTCATATTGATAAGTCGGTGAAATCTCAAGTAAAGTTGGGCAATGGTGCATTAGTAGATGTCAAAGGAAAAGGCACCATCGCTGTGGAAACAAATAAAGGCCCAAAATATATACGTAATGTATATCTAGTCCCTCGTCTTGCACAAAATCTCTTAAGTGTGGGCCAAATGATACAAAGTGGGTATTCTCTATATTTTAATAGAGATGCCTGCATTATCTATGATAAATATAAAAATATCATTGCCTCTATTAAGATGAAAAATAACAATTTTCCTATTCAATGGAAATTGGTCAAAGATATAGCCGTGAAAGCTCAACTTGATGATTCATGGCTATGGCATAGAAGATTTGGCCACTTCAATTTTGCTGGATTAAAAATTCTCCATCAGAAAAATATGATGAGAGATTTTCCAACTATTACAAAAATTTCAGATGTTTGTGAAGGCTGTCTTCTTGGAAAACAACAGAGACAGTCCTTCCCATCTGGAGTTTCATGGAAAGCTAAGAAGCCTTTGGAACTTGTCCACACGGACGTGTGCGGTCCAATGAGGACACCTACACCTAGTCAAAATAAATATTACATCCTATTTATTGATGATTACACAAGAATGACATGGGTATACTTTCTTCGAGAAAGATATGAAGTTTTCTCTATCTTTAGAAAATTCAAGAACCACGTCGAGAATCAAAGTGGCCAAAAAATCAAAGTCCTAAGAAGTGACAGAGGCACAGAATACAATTCAAAGGAGTTTAATAAATTTTGTGAAGATGAAGGAGTCCATCATCAACTAACTGTTGGCTATGCCCCTGAACAAAATGGAGTAGCTGAAAGAAAAAATAGAACCGTCATGGAGATGGCAAGGTCTATGCTAAAAGAGAAAGGCCTTCCCAACACTTTCTGGGCAGAAATAGTTTATACTGCTGTATACCTATTAAATAGGTGTCCAACTAAAGCAGTTCAAAATAAAACTCCAGTCGAAGCATGGAGTGGACGGAAGCCTTCAGCAAAGCATCTCAAAGTGTTTGGATGCATTTGCTACGTCCACATCCCTGCTCAAAAAAGGAGTAAGCTGGATGAAAAGACAGAAAAAGGAATATTCCTTGGCTACAGTGACCAATCAAAAGGCTATCGGGTTTACAACCTAAGAACTAAAAAGCTAATGATTAGTCGAGATGTCGAGTTCGATGAGAATGTTGCCTGGAATTGGGAAGACGATAAGATCGTGAAGAAGTACATAACCTTGCCAGATACACCGCCTGCTCAAGAGGAATCAACATCACAAGAAGAAGAAGAAGTACCGGATTCTACCACTCACGACGTAACTCCACCAAGCTCTCCAAGGGTAACGCAAGAAGAATCTACTCCAGAGTCTCCAGTACTAAGGGTAAAAGCCCTTAGAAGAATTTATGACACATGCAATTTTGCTATTTTGGAACCAGAAAACTATGAACAAGCATCCAAAGATGAAGTTTGGATAAAAGCCATGGAAGAAGAGATTAAGATGATCAAGAAAAATGAAACCTGGGAGCTTGTTGATCGACCAGAAGACAAAGAGATTATTGGCGTTAAGTGGGTTTACAAGACAAAGCTCAATGCGGATGGATCAATCCAGAAGCATAAAGCGAGGCTTGTGGCGAAAGGATACTTGCAACAACCAGGTATTGACTATACTGAAACTTTTGCTCCCGTTGCCCGCCTTGATACTATTCGAGCACTTATAGCCTTAGCGGCACAAAAAGAATGGAAGATCTATCAACTAGATGTAAAATCAGCATTCCTAAATGGATATCTTCAAGAAGAAATATACATAGAACAACCACAAGGCTTTATTCTCAAAGGCCAAGAAGAAAAAGTCTTAAAGCTTAAGAAGGCCCTATACGAGTTAAAACAAGCACCACGTGCATGGTATAGTAGAATCGATGAGTATTTCATCAAGCAAGGATTCAGGAGGAGTATGAGTGAGCCGACACTCTACATCAAGACCCAAGGTAAGTCCGACACTCTCATTGTCTCTCTATATGTAGATGATCTCATATATGCAGGAAATAATGAGATAATGATCCAAGAATTCAAAGAAGAAATGATGAAAACATTTGAAATGACGGACTTGGGCTTGATGAACTATTTCCTCGGTATTGAAGTTAATCAAGATAAAGGAATTTTCATCTCACAAAAGAAATATGCAGAAAAGCTCCTTGAAAAATTCAAAATGAGTAATTGCAAAATAGTTTCAACACCACTAATGATGAATGAGAAACTATTGAAACATGATGGAGCTGAAAAAGCCGATGCCTCCCTCTATAGAAGTTTAATTGGGAGTCTACTATATCTTACTGCTACACGGCCAGATATTATGTACGCGACAAGTTTACTATCACGGTTTATGCAGAGTCCAAGTCAAATTCATTTTGGAGATGCCAAGAGAATTCTTAGATATTTACGAGGAACTATAGATTACGGCATTTGGTACCGACCTAGTGAAACAACTAAGTTGATCGGTTATACTGATAGCGATTGGGCAGGATCATCTGATGACAGGAGGAGTACAACTGGTTATGCATTCACATTAGGTTCTGGAATATTTTCATGGATATCTAAAAAACAAGACTCAGTGGCACAATCCACTGTAGAAGCTGAATATGTTGCGGCCGCTACAACTACTAGTCATGCAATATGGCTTCGAAGAATTTTCGAAGACATTGGAGAACCACAAATGGAATCAACACCAATATTTTGCGACAACAAGTCTGCGATTGCAATATCAAAAAATCCAGTCTTTCATGGAAGAACGAAACATATTGATATAAAATATCACTTCATTCGTGAAGTGCAAAGTAAAGGAGAAATTGAGCTAAAGTATTATAAGACTGAAGATCAAATTGCGGACATATTCACTAAAGCACTACCAACAGCAAAATTCGAGACATTAAGAAGCATGCTTGGAGTATCACAAAAATGGATCAAGGAGGAGTGTTGAAATATGATCCATTTTGTGAAAATTCTAGAACTCACTAGATTACTCATGCTTAATGGAGAAGGAGCAAAATCGGCAGCAACAAGTTAAAGAAGACTCTCAAATGCTGAAGATTTTTCTGGTACGTGTGCAGCAGAAGACGTGGACAGCAAATAGACCAAAGAAAAGTCAACAAAAGTGGCTGAGAGTTTGAGAGAATAGAAAAATGCAGAAAAATGGAGGAGAGACCAGAAGAATAGGGAGAAGCCGCAACATGCAGGGACAAAAAGCAAGCTGAAATTTTTTTTATTATTTCTTGTACTCAATGTCGGTGAAGAAGAGGCGGTGCTCACGCCTATAAATAGAGGTGTGGTGTCTGTTTTAGTTGGCTGAAAAAAACCAAAACCACTCCTTCCTTTGTAATACTTACTTTCATAATAAAAGTTCTGTTTTGTTTTAACCCATACACCCTTGCCTTTGTAGCCCATATTTCACACATACACACTTGCACACACACACGCTTCCGCAAAACACCAACAGTAAATCTGCTAGTTGTAATCAACCTCTAAAAGATGTTTCGACCTTGACTGCTGCTTCGAGGTATTGAATTTAAATTTTATGGAACACTCGCTGCTCTTGTTAAATTCACAGTAGGAACATTGTAAGTCTGAGATTTTATTGTGCGGAACAGCATGCAAATTCTTCGTCGGGAGAGGCAGATGTTCACTTAGCAGTTGCAGAAGAAGTTCACCAGGAAAGATAGAGAGATGCTCTTCCAAACTTGGGGGATCGGTTTGAATACAAAGTATAGAAGTTTGCAGTTAGTCCACCGGTTGTGGTCCCGCACAGAAGATAAGAAATGGACCATATGGCTGAGAGTGCCAAAATAGTCGCGAAGCTTGTTGGTTTTGTTCAGCCAGAGGAAGCTTCCGAGGAGATGTTTGGCCCTAACTTTACTCTTCGGCGATCAAGCGCAAAATTTTAGAAGTGGAAAGGCACTATGATGTCTTTCATGTGAAGCTTTGTTTTGGATAGTTTTACTTTTGTAGAATGGCGACAAAATTGTTCCTCCAACCGCTTGAGATGCTATGACTTCTTTTTAAGTAATAATGTATGTGTGATTTAGATGCAGGTCATTGTACAAAAGCTTTGTAAATTACTCTTGAATAGATGAAGGCTTGCAGGTCCTCTGACTGGACTCTTCAAAATAAATATTGGCGCCTGATTGATGTTAATTAGACTAATATATAATGTCACTATTTCTTCCATCCTCCTATATATTTTATTATTTAAAAGCTTGTGGTTGACTAAATTAGTTAATTAGCTCATGACTCATGCGGCATGTGCACATTAATTGTGACTCCTAAACTTCATCGTAGCCATTTTATTTTATTTTTTTTTCTCTTGTGCTTTTTTGACCTCATTGGATTGAGTATATGCCGACATAGATCCCAAAGATTGAAGAAAGAATATCTTGCGTTGGGTGAATGACATCATGTCAGTTCATCATATAAGATCACAGTTACATGAAATTATTTATTCGCGCACTTAGAGAGAAAAGAAGGGTTGGGGGGGGGGGGGGCGGCTTGGCGGAGTCGTAGGATGGGACATATGCATATGTCCAAATCCAAATAACATTGTAGTGGCCTGTATTCAAGGAGAAGCGTCTTTGTCCTCATCACTGTAGGAAACGATAAAACCACAAAATACGTAAGCTTCACACACAAGTACAAGCAGAGAGATTTCCTAATAGTACTCCTACCAATGAAAAGAAAGCAGCTTTGTGGATTTGTTCTTATATGCTTCTTTTCTTTAAATATGATATAGTACATAAATGATAAGTCTCAATTGATATCTATTCTTCAGCATTTTGTACGTGAGCTATGTGAAAGGCTCACTCGATGGCTGCTGAAGTTGGTTCCAAAGCTTACTTGGGATTACATTGGATTACACTGCCCACATGGTTTAGTATTGTGATGGTGACTGGAGAAAGTATAAATGTAGACTTATTTCTAAGAGTATGTGAGTGATTACGGTGTAGAAATAATATGAAAACTTGGGATCTTCTATAGAACTCACTATGGACTTACATAGATGCTTGTTATGCATTGAGTAGATATGGTAGAACAAGTCAAGAAAATATTACTTCAACAAAAGTCCAGATTGTTAACTACTAGTAATTAATTGTTGAGATTATCAAGCCTAAAATTTTTTTCAACATCCTGTGTAAATAACATGTTTGAGATTTATTATTATACCATACCTGTCGTCACCCTCCATGGATTTAGGCGCCTTGATCTCCTCTATAATTTGCAGATTTGTCTTCTCTGTCGTTTCCTTGTCGAGACGGCCAACAAAACTAGGAGCAGCCTTTTTGAATACCACACGCATATTCTCCAAGTCCTTACAGTAGGTGATCCCGCCAACAGTTTTCAACCTCTCGAGGTGCCTAAACTCGAGTTCTTTGAGACGTAGCATTGCTCCTTCTTCAATAACCACATCCTCAAGCTGAGGCAGCTTCCAAATCTTCAAGATCATGAGGCTTGGAAACCCATCTTTGATGAACCTCATGCTTTGGCATAGGAAAGAATTGGCCAAGAGCCTGAATGTCCTCAGATTCCTCAGGAGACCACCCAACTCAGCCATCATGTCTGCTTCCACCACCCTCGAACCCGACAGAGTCAAAACCCTGAGAGGGCCAGGCAAGAGCTGGGTCCAGATGGGTTTGTTGAGTTGGCCCAGCAGGTAGAGCTCAAACAGGTTGTGATGTTTTCCCGCCAACGACAATTCCGGTAACGGACCTGGGCCTATCTGCGATGTCACGGGCTTGTCTTCTTTTGCAGGCTGGGCTACTTTCGGGGGTCTGGCTTCTTCCGCGCGCTTGTCTTCTTTGGTGGGCTTGTCTTCTTGAATCACCCCAAAGGTCAGTGACTGGAGATTGATGAGCCTGAAGCTAATCCAATCGGCTACTGCTTTTCCCGCAGCGCCTGAGGTGTCCCCACCCAAGCGTTGCAAAAAAAGCTTGAGCGTGGTGAGCGTAGTCAAGCTGTCCATGTGGTCCCTCATCAAGTTCTCCTTGACCTCACCAATAACCAGCCCGCTTAAGGTTTGGAGTTTAGTCAAGGCATTGACATTGTTGCTGCAAGCCCTGAGAATCTTCTTCCAGTCGATGTAGAACCAGTTAAGATGCAGGTGCCTCAAGTTCCTTGCCTTCCACAAGGAACTCGGCAGCAAAGTGATGTTGGTGTGCTTTATGTCAAGAGTCTCGAGATGATGCAGATCCGTAATGGCGCTTGGGAGCAATTCCAGTACCGTGGATCTCAATCCTAGATACCTTAGGAGCACCAACTTGTGGAGCACACCATCTAAGGATGGCTTATACACACCCTCCGAATCAAGCACCCTTAGCAAGCTATAGTCAGTCTTGGACGACATCTTCCTAAGAAACGTGCTTATGTCTTTGGTGAGCATGCCTCTCCTCTGGTAGAACGAAAGAAACGAGTGGACGTGGCCAAAGTTCAAATTGGGATAGCTGCCACCGCCATCGTCTGTGACTATGTCCGTGTGCTCCACAAGCCACCGAATCTTGGTTCTTTCCCGTGGTTGGGCCGGCAGCTGTTGTTGCTGGCTGGTTGGGTCACGGTCATTCCCATCTTTCAACTTACTAGTGGCATGTATGTGGAGGAGCCCCGTGCTCATCGCGATTGGGCAGATCACGTCATACAGATAGGTGAGCATTTGGCAAGCTTTGGGGGATCCATCCGCCCTCCAGCTCACCACATCGATCACATTCCTATCCGCAATCTCCAGAATGAACGTCTCTCCCACATCCTCCGGCTGCCTTTTCCTTTCTCTTTCTATGTCGTAACAATGCGAATCCAATAAGCCCTCAGCCAGCCACAGCCTCACTAGCCTTCTTGTCGGAATGGGGAGTCCTATGGGGAACAAAGCCATGTAGATGAAGCACGGTTTTAGATGGACCGGCAATTTATGGCAACTCAATTGTAGTATATCTAACAATGCCATCGTAGAACCCTCTTTCGCCAACGTTGCACGTTCATGCTCCCCAGCATTGGATAGAAACCCGCCAAGTAAGGATATATAGAGCGGCAAGCCACGACACATGTTTAGGATATCCTTCTCCACAGTTGAGAGACTCTGATCATCGGATACTCCATGCAACTTCCAAGCGAGCATCTTCTGGCTTTCTATAACGGGCAAAGTTTCTAGCTTGATCGGGGCCGCTCCATATTGCATCCAGCGGGCTATCTGTTCGTGCTGAGTCGTGGTAATTATGCGGGTTTGCGTATCATCAAGAAAAATATATAAATTTCGCAGGAGTGACCGCCAGTTGGACAGCTGCACGTCATCCAACACTAGGAGGAATTTATTTAACTCGGCCAATTTCTGGCACAGCTCTGTCGCTATCTCCTCCATACTCATGCCCTTCACGTCCCTCGCTAGATTCTCGACTTGACTCAGTATCTCCAACAGGAACTCCCGGTTGTCCATGCTAGGCGAGACGTGGACCCAAGCGCGCCACTTATAGCCCATGTACTTCGCTTGGCTGTAGGCCCATCTCGCGAGGAACGTCTTGCCGGTTCCTTGCTCGCCCCAAATCGGAATCTCGCTGTACTCTTCTGTCTTGATGAGCCACTTAATTAATTTCTTCTTCTCATCCTCGCGACATGAGAAGTTTGTAGGCGCTTGCCGATCCCAGTAACTAGTCAACCTTGCGACTTTTTGGCCTTGCCATGGAACACTAGCATGGGAGGAGGAACTAGCAGGTTTCTTTTTGCTCTTGCCCCCGGCCTCCCCCTTCAAGAACTGATCATTACACAACTCTTCCATCTTACTCACCAGAATGGACAGGTCCCTCCACAGCTTGTACTTGGAGACGAGCGCGGCGAGTGGCCATGCGGTCATGTGTAGGGCTTTGTGCCTCTCGCGGGCCTCTCTGAGGTGGAACTTGTCGATGAATTCCTCAGCGTAGTGCATGGCTTGGAGGAGCCGCCCCAACCACTCGGTGCCTTCAGACGGTCTGTATTGAGTGAAAAACTCTTGGATACTCGCTAGCTTCAACTTGGCATCCTTCACGCGGGTTTGCATCGATAAGCACTCCTCACACACCGGGTGAGAGAGCAAGGTACCTAATTTCTGCGACACAATATGGACAATGACTTCGTCGAACATCATGCCGCTTCTCGTGTCGGAAGTGGCCATAACTAATCAATATGTTTTTTTCTAGTGAGGTCGCGTGGATTTGTGTGTGTCTGTTGGCTTGTTTGCTTGGATTGAATAAATTTGTGAGGACGTATTACTATCTCTCTCTATATATATATTCTTCATTTTTCTATGCTTTTCGTGGTGTGGTCTCTCTTGTCTACTACAACAAGCTTTGTCTGATATTCTTTGCTTGTGCGATGTGAGGTAGGAGACAAAGTATCTCTCACAATGATTATGATAAAGATAAATCTAATCAAGTAAAGTTCTTTTCTTTTACTATAACAATCTTACATATTTATCTTAGTATTCCTTACTTTGCTCTTCTCCATGAAGATAATCAATTCAATTGTAACTATCGGACTAGGATTTGCAAAGATAAGTGAAAATGGCCTATCAAAAACTTTAATTTTTGTGATGAAATTCCACCCATCTTAATAATTTGACATTGTACCAACACGAGGGATGTGAGACCAAATGAGAACATCCGTTGGCCGATCTTACCTAATATAGAATACTAAAATGAATTCAAAGAAAATGATTACTTTTCCTCTGGATTTTGGCAATAACGACTTGTCTTTCGAATTGCTGGATGTGTTAGATGTTTACAAATTTGAGAATTCAATTGTATTTCAAATATTAATTATCTCTTCAATACTTTTCAAAGGAAGAAGTGAAGCCTGTGTTTATACACACATTATCAACTTGTCCATATAAAAACCCTTGCTCAGAGAATTTATCTTATTATATCAAAATCCACATCACATATGGTGCTCATATAAAATACTTGAATGTCATGTTATTATCACATATTAAATACTATGTGGTAGGAATGTTACCATGTAAGGGGCGTGGGATTGTGCTCTCTTTTATGATTGTGTTTTATATTTTGATCAATTTTTTCTGCGCTTTTCTTCAAACCGGTGTTTTTGTCATTGGCAAGTTAAACAATCAAGAAGCCAATCCAATTTTGCTAACATTCACACTCGAAGTTAAGAGAGTTAGAGAGAGGACACTAGGTTTGGATTCAAAGACAAGACAAGTTCGCACAATTCATATATTTAGTGATGTGATGAATTGTTATGCGGTAGTGATCTTAATCTGCTTATTATAATCTTAATTTGTAACCTACCCCATCATTCAGTATATCCACTTACTAAGATTATTACAAAGTTGCAAAAATTTCACATTTTAAAGTAGTTAAAAGTTGAAACAGTGGAAAAAGGGATTCATGAGAACCAGCCCTTGTTGTTCCCTCAAGCTAACCATGTTCCTCGGTTATCCTTTGCTTGGAGATGTCCGATGGGTTTCTGCTCGGAGATGTCTAATGGGTTGAAGATGGTTGTACTTTTCCATGATCTAGTTTTCACTGTATCCTTTCGATAGCCCATTCGAATATGGATGCCGTTCCTCGAAATACTTGCACTTCAGCTGAATATCATAGTGAGAGTACTTGGTAAAGAAGATATGGCCCTTGTCGCAACCTCTTTTTGTGGCATCCCAGAAATTCAAAACCAAGCCATAAGGTGTGTTAAAGTCTTTAATTAGGTGGTAGAATTTCCATGGCTTATGTTTTAGCCATTAGTCTTTTAAATTTGATGATTTGTGCTTGTGATTGTGAAAATTTAAATTTAATAGATTAATAATCTATGCTTGGCCATAAGATTTATAAATTAAATTTCAATGAACAAAAATGCCCAAAGACTTTGGCCAAGATGAAAATTGGAATTTAAAAATATTTATAGAAGGAATTCAAAAAAAAAAAAGAGAAAAAGGGGATTAATTTTCGAATGGGCCTTAAGCCCATTTGGCCTAAGCTTGATGGGCCAAGCTAGTCGGCCCAAGGGGGGGATTCGACCGGCCCATTAAGGCCCAAAGGAAGAGTTGGCCGGCCCATCTTGCATGAAGGAGGCCATGTGTTTCCTCCGAGTTGCCAAGTGGTGTGGAGGCTGTGCAAGGTGTGGCTGCCCCCATTGGCCATCTTGGGCGGCCACATGCAATATAAAAGCCACTAAAAAGAAAGAGAGAGAAAAAGAGAGGGAGAGGAAGTGGCTGTCGTCCAAGAGAGTTGCGAGAGAGAAGAGAGTGTGGCCGAGAGAGGAGAAGCCGAGAGGGAGAGGAAGGAATCGCCGGTGTGCCATCCGCTCGTGCTGTTCGTGAGGTCTAGAGGCAAGTTGGGAATCCACTTTCTACTCTTGCACTAATGTTTTCGCATGAACTGTTTGGAGTCAGAAACTTGTTTGAGCTTGCATGTGTGTTTAGAGTCCGATTTTGGCTTCAATTTCTTCATCACAGTTGTAGCTAACATCTTGAACTATAACATACTGAAATTTCATGGAAAATGATGGAGATTTGTGGGGTCAAACTCTCATCTTACGGAGATGCTAGATCTGGAATATTTTCGTATGAACTGTTTGAGTCAGAATGTTGTGAGAGCTTGCATGCATGTTTAGAGTTAGATTTTGGCTGTGATATCTCATGAGAATTGTAGCTAACATCTTGAACTACAACATACTGAAATTTCGTGGAAAATGATGAAGGTATGAGTGGTTTAAGTTCTATTTTTCGGAGACCCCAGATCTGTGAACTTTTCACTGACCTCTTGTTGATTTCTTGATTGCATGTTGATTTCTGTTGGAGATATCACTTTGTTGTCTTCTTTAAAGTTGTAGGAAACACCTTAAGCTACAACATACTCAAATTTGAAGCAAAAATAACAAGTATAACTTGGTGAATCGGTTAGATCTTGGAAACGATGGTTCTGGCGAAATATACCGAGACACCCGAGACTTCATGGACTTAAATGGTGACCATAATCTGGTTATTTGACCTAGATCTCTTCATGAAACTTGTAAAGGACACCTTGGTACATAACATACTCAAATTTCAGAGTAAACGAAAGAAAATAGATGGGTGAAATCTAAAAATTTCGGAGATGTGTGTTCTGAACGACGCGGTCGTGGTTCCAGAAGCTTCGTAGGGTTGTAGAAATTAATATAAAAAGAATTTGGCTTAGAGTTCTTCACGAGAAATGCACGAAAATGTGTTGGCTATCACTCTGTAAAATTTCGTAATTTTTGAAGGCCATATGAGTATTTTAATCGAATTTATTTGGAAACTGTGCAAGTCTGGCCATATCCGAATATAAGGTGCTATTTTGTAGAAATTGTGAAACTATGAGAAATTCAATTTGGCCATGAATTTTGTGTGAAATTGTGATCCTATTGATTTTTTTAGTGATTTTTTGAATATTATGATTTTGGGAAAATCATAGATATTAAATTTAATATTTATGGAAATAAATAATAATATAATAATATAATAAAATAATAATAAAATAATAATAAAATAGATTTTATTTGGCCATGGAATCAACTTCATTTGTGTGGCACTTGTGTGATGAGGTCTTTGTACATGTATTGAGTTGAAATACATATGTGATAAAGCTTTGGCATGTGTATGACATGTGAATTGAAATGCAAGTGTGATTTGTTTGATGCTATGCCAATTGCCATGTTAAATTGAGACAAAAGGATAAATGTGGATGAGAAAGAGGTTGTGGTGGATGATGATGTCTGGTGGCCGAGTGGCATAATTCCAGAGATTCCCCGGGAGTGTCGGGATGCCCGGTGGTATACAGTATGTAATTCTAGGGGAGGCCTGGTGGTATGTCGGTACATAATTCCGGAAGCCCTGTCGGAGGTTTCTGCTCGAAGGGAATGCCTCGCGATGCCAGGATTTGGGTGCGAGATGCCCGGCTAGAAGGGTAAAGGCCGGAAGTCCGGTTGTATCTTGGATACATGCCCGGAGGTTCCTCGTGATGCTAGTTGGGATGCGAGATACCCGAAATGTGGGGGGCCGAATGCCCGGTTGTATCTTGGATACATGCCCGGAGGTTTTTTCTCGCATGAGATGCGACTGTAAAATATGAGATAAAAATTGATGAATCGAGGAAGGGTGATGTGGTGATCAAATTTAAAGATAAAGATGAAAATTAACTCATGGCATGACATGGTATGATATGCATGATGATATGCATGATGATGGTGATGATATGAGATGTGATATGATGATCACCCATGGTATGATATGCATGATGAAATGCATGATGATGATGATGATGATGATATGTGTTGTGATATGATGATCACCCATGGTATGATATGCATGATGATATGCATGATGATGATGATGATATGTGTTGTGATATGATGATCACTCATGGTATGATATGCATGATGATGTGCATGATGATGATGATAATATGTGATGTGATGATGTCATGATGAGGATGACATGTATGATATAATGATGCGATGATGATGATTATGATGATGACATATGATGATATGATATGCATGATGATAAGGCATGATGATGCATGATAGTATTACGCATGGCCGCAAGGTAATTATATCCTTTCTTGGTTGCATTTCGCATTGTTATTTTTAGTTCTTGTCATTACAATTCCCAGTTAGCATAAATCATTTTATTTAATATCTTACATTTCATTTAATTAAAGTTTCAATTGCTCCATGTTATTTGGCATGTGTATGACATGTGAATTGAAATGCAAGTGTGATTTGTTTGATGCCATGCCAATTGCCATGTTAAATCGAGATAAAAGGATAAATGTGGATGAGGAAGAGGTTGTGGTGGAGGATGATGTCTGGTGGCCGAGTGGCATAATTCCGAGATTCCCGGGAGTGTCGGGATGCCCGGTGGTATACGGTACGTAATTCCAGGGGAGGCCTGGTGGTATGTCGGTACATAATTCCGGAAGCCCTGTCGGAGGTCTTTGCCCGAAGGGAATGCCTCGCGATGCTAGGATTTGGGTGCTGGATGCCCGGCTAGAAGGGTAAAGGCCGGAAGTCTGGTTGTATCTTGGATACATGCCTAGAGGTTCCTCGTGATGCTAGATGAGATGCGAGATGCCCGGAATGTGGGGGGCCGGATGCCCGGTTGTATCTTGGATACATGCCCGGAGGTTTTTCTCGCATGAGATGCGAGTGTAAAATATGAGATAAAATTGATGAATCGAGGAAGGGTGATGTGGTGATCAAATTTAAAGATAAAGAGGAAAATTAACTCATGGCATGATATGGCATGATATGCATGATGATATGCATGATGATGGTATGATATGTAATATGATATGATGATCACCCATGGTATGATATGCATGATGATATGCATGATGATGGTGATGATATGTGATGTGATATGATGATCACCCATGGTATGATATGCATGATGATATGCATGATGATGAAGATGATGATGTGATATGATATGATGATCACCTATGATAATATATGCATGATGATGCATGATGATGATGGCATGTGATGTGATATGATGATCACCTATGATAATATATGCATGATGATGCATGAGGACGATGGCATGTGATGTGATATGATGATCACCTATGATAATATATGCCTGATGATGCATGATGATGATGTGTAATGTGACATGATGATCATCAATGGTATGATATGCATGATGAAATGCATGATGATGATAATGATATATGATATGCCATGATGATGATGATATATATGATGTGATGATGCATGATACGCATGATTACAAGGTAAGTGATGCTTGCAACGTGTGATGATATGCATGATGCATTGGGATGTTATTGGATTTCCCTATCTGCTGAGTGGTTGTACTCACCCCTTTTGGGGACTAACATTTCAGATTAGTAGATGATTTGAGCGGTTGGATATGACCGCGGGGAGAAGGATAGCAAGGGAAGGAACCTTTGGACGCCGACACTGGTTGATGGACCTTAAACATACGATTGTGGGAGGAGATGTCGGTCATCTTTTAAAGTATAGCCAAGTATAGAAACATTGGCATTTCAATGTACTGACTAAAGATGTCCGTATGCTTTATGTAAATAAACGTGTCCGGCTTTAACTTATATAAGATGTTTAGTAGGTGTGCATTGATTTCTGAATGTAGGGAAGGGAGTTGTTGGATATGCTTCCGTTATGTAAATTGCGCAAGGGACCGTTAATAAAAGATGTAAACCCCCATGGTTGTATGGACCCGCTGCAACTAAAAATGGTATGAAAGTGACTTGTTATTTGGGAAAAAAAAAAAAGCGAACTGTGGTGACTCTAGCGGATCGGGGGCCGTCGAGGGGTGCCACATGCCTGATCTTCATCAAGGACACCGGTTGGTTCCCGACCTTTCTCGGGAGATGCGCCAACCTTTCTCAGGGCATTTGTTCTGGAAGATACCTGGACATTTACAGGTATTGAAAGAGTACCTGGATATTCACAAGTACTAACCTGGAGGATATTTGGGCTTTTGCAGGCGTCGAAAGGGTTCTTGGATGATCACAAGTGCGAATTTTGAAGGGTGCCTTGATGTTCGTGAAGGTCTCTCACCTCTTGGTATGTGGAAATATCGAGGATAGGTCTCGCATATTTGTGAAGGTCTCTCACCTCCTAGTAGTATGAATATCGAGGACGTACCTTGGATATTCATGAAGGTCTCTCACCTCCTGGTAGTTGGGAATATCGAGGACATACCTTGGATATTCGTGAAGGTCTCCCACCTCCTGGCAATTGAGAATATTGAGGGCGTGCCTCGCATATTCATGAAGGTCTCTCACCTCATGGTAATTGGAATATCGAGGACGTACCTTAGATATTCGTGAAGGTCTCTCACCTCCTGGTAAATGGGAATATCGAGGACGTACTTGAGATATTCATGAAGGTCTCTCACCTCCTGGTAATTGGGAATTTGAATGTAACACGAGGCTTACCTGGGTAATCACAGGCACATAATGTGGTGGACTACTTGAATGGTTGCCGCATTCAATAAAATATTTGAATACTTGGATGAATACAAGTATTTAATGAAGTATTTGGACAACGGTGGGTACTTGACGTATGGGGATACCTAGACAGCGTCGGTATTCCAAAAAATGGGATACTTGGTCAGCTACACGTATCAATATTTTAAGGACAACTTGAACAGGTCGAGTGTCAATAAGAGGGAGTACCTAGCAAATGGTGGGTACTTAAAGACAATGGGATACTTAGATAGTTGCAAGCATCAATACACAACTCAAACTCAAGAGGGAGTACTAAATGGTGTTGAAAGACAATGTCAATAAGAGAGTACCTGGACAGTGGTAGGTACTTTAAGACAAATAGGGATAAGGGTATGCTTACCTAGCAATATCTCTAATCTTTGAGAGTATGTTTGCTATTTGCACAATATGCACATATGATTGTATATGTTGTAAATTCATGAGTTTAAATGGGATTCATGCATGAAAAATTTGTCAATTTTTGCATCATCCGAATTCCACTGGGGAAAGTTTGAAAGACAACTTTTATTTAGAATGTAGATGTCTTGAGCATGCCAGATGAGAGACTTTCAGTCTAAAAGGACTTTCCACTCACTCTCATGGAAAAAGGCTATCCTGACCATTAATGCATGATTTATAAGGACCACACTATCTCATTGTCATCATTTCAACAGGGGTCCGAGTATTCTCGCAAGTGGTACGACTTTACCAATGTGAGAGGTCCTTGTTGAAATTGTGATGAAGACTTGGTCAACGGCTCATCAAATGGGACCGTCAAGGTCAAGGCTCATAAACGAAGTGCCGCACGATCATCTCCGGGTTTGCAAGTCAATAATCCTGCGAAAAGAGATAGAGTAATTTTGCTCGTATTTTTCAAATGATACTTATGTACACATGAAATCCTACGTTAATTGAAGTGACATAGTCTGAAGAGACTTTTACAATGGGAATGTAACATAGACTTAGCTCATGTGTAAGAGGGTGAGAGCTGGTGATTGCCTTGGCATTTGTCACCGGTTTTTTCTCTTGTCGGATGGAGGTTCAATGGACTACAACAATAACTTTTTTTGGCTGTATTTTTGACCGGGGGCATTGGCCTTGCTTTTACCAGGCACACTGCTTTTTCATGCCCCTATTTTTTATTCCAATTTTTTATTCATGGGCATTGACCTTGCTTTTACCAGGTACATTGCTTTTTTATACCCCTAGTTTTTTTTTTGCTGCTTGAAGAACTGGTCTAGACAAGTTCAAGCAAACACCTTGGTTAGACTATTGGGTCTGCATCTTCAGCCGGTGCTTTAGGCTACGACAATAACTTTTGCTTTATCTCAATGTGAAGGTAAAATTACATACTCAATTGAGTTGTACAATGAATACAAGTGCATGGAGAAAGAATTGCTCTTTGTCATTCTAGGTCACTTAAATTAATGTGAGTGTTCATATGCAATAAAGACACCCGAAGATTGATGCAAGTGCGAGTAAGAAAATTTCTATCTCTCTTCTCACCTTGTGATGTTGCTTCGCCTCCGATCTGCCCCAGTGTGGGGTGGTTCTTGACAGGGGGTAAGACAGAAACTTCACCAGTGTAAAGAGCTCAAAGGGGTGAACAATGAAATGCCTCTCACTATTTTGGTTATCATATCATTCGCAAGAGAACTCTTTACCCTACAGTTATAGAATCTTCTGCACTCATCTCACAAGTGTATAGATGGGGAACTATGTGTAGGATATGACTTGCCTTTCATCATTCTGACGCACCTCATCCAGCATGCTCAATTAATCTTGTATTTTTCACTTAGCTATCTATTCTAATAATCCTCAATGGAATCAGTGATCTAGGTAGACAAAATCATCATGCAAAAATCCATTTGGAAAAGGCATGCATAATTTTAAACATGAGAGAGTTTGTACTCTTAAAACAAATGACTGGTTTTGACTCAAAAAATACCCTATTGACAACTTTAGGGTTTAACATAATGGTGTTTCCAAATATGTTAAATCTTGAATATCAAAAGGGTTATTTGTAAAGGGGTGTCAATGGATGTCTCTATTCATTAGGGATATGACACATGAATGATCAGCCAAGGATTGGGAATTTGATCGGGCATCTCTACTTTTTCCCCTGCAGAAGAGAAGATGTACAAGTAGATCAATTAGTTTGGCCAAAACAAAATGTGAGTTGATGTCTAAAGATTTTCTGTCATTTGCTTTGGTGATTACTTAGGACGTTATTTCGCTTAGGAGAGCTTATAAGAGTTTGGCATGTCTTTCCTTGATTTGTTATCCTTGTTTTTGACAGTTAGATGATCCCTTCATTGGTTTGCAAATGATTGGATGGACTTGAAGTGCGAGTTGGACACGAAGTCCTATGTCTTTTGCTTTGTTAAGTCAATTATTCTCCCGCACTAGGCTAAGGGGCCGGTGGCGTCAGTAGTGTGCTTCTTTTTTCATTTAACTGAATCGGCTCCTGGATGACACGTCTTTTTACATGAAGTCAGGTGAATTTGATACGAGTCTTTTCCATGTACTAGCTTGGCCAATATTGATTTGCTAAATCTAACCATCAAGTTTGGTTCTTGAATCCCAATGCTTCTTGTCAATAGGGAAAATATATCAAAAGCGAGTTCAGATATTGGGAATATTGGAAACGATACCAAATTACTTTTCCCTAGAGTTTATATTTGTTGACTCTTTAGGAATACTTGAATGTCAATGATGGCCTTTTGTCTTTGACATAGTTCAATGTCTCTTTTGATTGGCCCTCCTCATTTGTGGCCTTGTGTACACGATTGATGATTTGCAATGCCTTCCTTCTATGGAATTCCGTCTTTGACCTTATGACCATTAGCAGCATTGAGCAAAGTCATGTACTTCAAGCTTCTATGGAATCTGAGATGGACAATCAAAACCTCCCATTCTCTTATGGCAATTACTTCTTGCGAGAGCATGTGTCTGAAACAAAAAGTGAGGTATCCCAGTTCTAAGGTCATTGTTTGGGATAAAGGGCTTCTTTTTATCTAACCGGACTGGTTCCTGGATGATACGTCTTTTACGCCAAATTAGGCGAAATTGACATGGGTCACTCCTATGTGTTTGCCCAAATTATTCCATCGAGTTTGTTGCTTTATTCATGATATTTCTTTAAATGTTGGTGATTACCATTCATTCTTCTTCATTGAATCACCCAAACAGATTTTTATGATGGTTTAAATATATTACTCATATATAAAAGATGCATAGGCATTTTCATTTCGATAGAGAAATGCTTGGCAATGCTAGACAATGAACATCTTTTAAGGGTAATGCTTTTTTATAGCATCGGAATTGACCGGTTTGGAGAATTCCCGCCCATCCATTTAAGTCAGGATCAAGGCTCCTTTGGGGAGTATCTTCTTTATTACATAGGGACCCTTGTAATTTGGGGCAAACTTGCCTCCAGGCTCTGGAAAGATTGGTATTGTCTTTCTCAAGACTAGCTCGTTTACCTTAAAGTGCTTGGGTCACACCTTTTGATTGAATGATCGAGCTACCCTCTACTGATAACACTAACCATGACAGAGGGCTTTCAGTCATTTTTCGTCGATCATATTCAGTTGCTCAAGCCTTTGTTGTGTCCATTCTTCCTTGGACAATCCTACCTGGGATAAAATTCGTAGGGAAGGGATTTCTACTTTTATAGGCAAAATCGCCTCCATGCCGTAAACCAGGAAAAAAGGCGTTGCCCTAATGGAAGTTCGAATCAAAGTTCGATATGCTATTAGTGCGAAGGGTAACCTCTCATGCTAGTTGCAGTAGTTTTCAGTTGTCTTGGATAAGATTCTCTTGATGCTCTTGTTGGCGGCCTCCACGGCTCCATTCATTTGTGGACGATAAGAGGACAAGTTCAGATGTTGGATTTTGAACTCGGAAAATAATTGATTGATCAACTTGTTGTTCAAGTTTGACCCATTGTCGATGACAATAGCTTTCGGTACGCCATAACGGGTGATTATGTCACGTCTAATGAACTTCATAACGTTTCGTGTAGTTATGCTTGCATAGGATGTGGCTTCGATCCATTTTGAGAAGTAATCGATCGCGACCAAAATGAATCAATGCCCGTTTGATGCCTTCGGATTGATTGGGCCAATCACATCGATGCCCCACATTGAAAATGGCTACGGCTCAGATAACTGATGCAATTCAGTTGGAGGGACATTTATCTTGTCCCCGTGAATCTGACAATGATGACAGCTTCGCACATGTTGGGCACAATCACTCTCTAAGGGGAACCAATAATAACCCAATCTCATTATTTTCTTGGCCAACATATGTCCATTCATGTGAGGGCCACATATTACCTCATGTATTTCTTGCATTATTTGTGTGGCTTCATTTGCATCTACACACCTTAGTAGGATTGAGTCATATGATCTTTTGTACAAATTTTCACCGCTGATGAAGAACCTCGAAGCCATTTTCATTAGGTATTTTCGATCAGAGGGAGTGCTTTCTTTAAGGAATTCCTGCTTCTGGATGTATTTCATAATATTGTAATACTAGGGTTCCCCGTTGGGTTCTTCAGTTATAGTCATGCAATGGGCCTGTCTTGTCAGGACTTCAACCTTTAAAGGCTCTACTTCTAACCCTTTCGTTACTTGCAACATAGATGATAGTGTTGCTCGTGCATCAGCAAATTGGTTATGAATTCTAGGTAGTTATTCAAACGAGACGTCCTGGAATTCTCCCACCAATTATTCCAAGTAGTCATGATAAGGCACTAGTTTGGCATCTCTTGTCTTCCACTCACCCAAAGTCTGGAGGATAATTAAGGTGGAGTTACCGAACACTTTTAGTTTTGACACTTCCATTCTAATAGCCGCTTGCAGGCCAAGGATGCATGCTTTATATTTGACTATATTGTTGGTGCACGGAAACATCAATTTTGCATCCACAAGATAATGTTGCCTATTTGGGGATATCAAGATCGCCCCGATGCTAGAACCTAACAAATTTACAGCTCCATCAAAGAACATAGTCCATGTGTCCTCTTCTAATGTTGAAATTCGATCGTCTGGGAATCATCCTCACGTACTTCCTTAGGGCAATCTGCTAACATATTAGCAATCACCCGACCTTTAACTGATTTTTACGACATCACTTGGATATCAAATTCTAAGATTAGGATTTGCCATTTGGCCAATTTTCCCACCAAGGCCGGACAACCGAGCAAATACATGATTGGGTCACTCTTAGTTAAAAGGAATATTTGGTAATGTAAGGTATACTGCCGGAGTCTGTGCAACACCCATACCAATGCAGCACATATTTTTTCTAATTTAAAGTAGTTTTGCTCTGATGTGGTGAACTTTTTACTCAAATAGTAAATGGCTCGCTCCTTCCCATCATGGGGCCCTTTCTGTGCCAACATTGCACCTAGGAATTTACTGTTGATGGTAAGGTAGAGGGTCAAAGGGTGCCCTGGAGTCGAGGGCACTAAAACCGGGGGTTTCATCAGGTACTGCTTTAGATTTTCAAACGCGAGTCGGCAATCGTCATCCCATTTGATTTGTGCATCCTTCCTGAGAAGTTTAAAGAAAGGTTTTGCAATTTCAGAAAGCTGGGAAATGAATTGCACAATGTAATTTAATCTTCCTAGGAGGCTCCGGACTTCTTTTACAGTCGAGGGAGGAGGCATCTCAAATATCGCTTTAGTTTTTGACGGGTCCACTTCTATCCCTTCACAGCTCATAATGAATCCAAGTAATTTGCCATAAGTTACCCCGAACACACATTTTGTTGGGTTCAAGTGCAACTTGAACTGACGAAATCAATTGAATAATTTTTCCAGGGTCTTCACATGGTCTTCTCCGTGTCTTGTTTTGGCGATCATGTCATCGACATATACTTCAATTTCTCTGTGCATCATGTCATGAAAAAGGGTGACCATGGCACATTGGTAAGTTGTTCCGAGCGTTTTTTAGGCCAAAAGGCATGACCTTATAGTGAAAAGTTCCCCATGGAGTAATGAATGCCATCTTTTCCTTATCTTTCTTCTTCATTTTTATTCGGTTGTATCCCGAGAATCCATCCATGAAAGAGAAAAGTTTAAATCTAACAGTACTATCCACAAGAACATCTATGTGATGTAGCAGGAAATCATCTTTTGGGCTTGCTTTGTTCAAATCACGGTAGTCGACACAAACCCAGATTCGACCATCTTTCTTCTTTACCAGTACAATGTTCGCTACCCAACTAGGATATAGCCTACTTCTAGGAGCTTCATTACTTCTTCTTTAATCTTTTTTGACAACTCAGGCTTAGTTCTTCTTAGCCTCTGCTTCTTGGGGGCTACATAAGGGTTGGTTGGCAAGCTATGCTCCACGATCATTGAATTGAGGCCTGGCATATTGGCATATGCCCATGCAAATACGTCTTGATACCTCTTTATGAGAGCAATTAAGCTTGCAGCTTCTTCTTTAGGAAGGTTCGCACCGATTTTTATTTCCTTTGGACCTTTTGTGCTGCCTAAATTGACAATGACGGTGTCTTCAGTAATAGGGGGCCTTGCTTCTTCATGGCATTCCCAATCCTATTGAATTTCGTCAGAATCATCGAAATCATCATCTAAGTCATCAGAATTGCTAGAATGGCTATTTACGGTGTTGGTTTGGACTGTTCTCATACCCTCGCCTGTCGTTAGATTACTCATGTATCATAGAGTAGATAGGCTAAGGGAACAAATACGGTTAACAACATGCATGCTCTTTTTTTTTTTTTTTGAAAAGGTGATGAATTGTTCTTTAAGACAAGGAAGCATGAGTAAACCTAGGCCTCAAATTTCTTCCTTCATTTTGTGGCTGGATATCATCAACGGGCCAGTTTGGTGTGTCTACTCATGCCCTCAAAATGTTTTCAATTTTGTTTAATAGAAGGTGAATTTACATTTTGGAAGAGGGATTTCAAAAGTTAGTTCCTTAAGTGGAACTGATGTTGAAAATAAAACAAGCCAGACTTTAAGAAATATGTACAATATTCTACGTAGGGGAGTATGCAAGGGAATTAAAAAGGGTTCTACTCGGGCGGGCTTGCACCCATTTCCCCTAACGGTCCTTCATTGATGGCACTCACCTCCTTGTGCTCCTAGCTTTGTGAATTTCAGATTTTCCATGCCTCCCCATTCGTTAGGGACAATGCTCTGATGATGGTCATAGAAACCTTGGGGGATTGAATAGTTGACATAGTAGTCGAATTTACCACTTGATTGGCCCAAAGTGTTCATGATTACCTTTCCTCTATGGCTTCCTTAGCATGCTTAGAGAGGATGCTACGGATGCTAGGTACCATGAGGAGGTCATCTTTGCCATAACATAGCCATGGGGAGTGGAATGTGAATACCCTAGCATCCAAAAGATCTTGAATCTTGTCTCTCAGGATGGTACAGTCATCTAGCGAGTGTCCTAATTCCCCTGAATGATAGTCACAGTACTTGGATGGATCATAATCAAGGAAGTACTTGGGAGTAGGATGCCTCGGTTCCCTAAAGATTATTCCTTGCTCTAGGAGGATGGGGAAAATAGTGACCATCGATTTAGGAAGAGGTGAATATGGCTGCGTATTTATTGAGGAATGGGGTAGCCAAGCCCATTGCCAGATTGTGTCAGTTGGGTCTTCTTCATTTACTTTAGCTGCCAATTCTTCATTGTGACGAGAGCAGAATGCACAGGTAGCTTGGGCGAAATTTTCTGTCAAGTGGTATATTGTCTCACGTAGTTCATTGACTTGACGTTGAAGCTGAGTGAATGAGAAGTTATTGTCTGTTTCTTCTATTTGTTCCTCCTCAATGGCACCTATGAAAAGGTTTCCAAACATGGTAGTCACGTCGTCTGGTCCTTCTTTCTTTGTAAATACGGGCTGAGTTATGCTCTTTTGACCCATGTCTAAGTAAATGGGAAACTTTAAACTTTCATGGTTGAATTGTTTTGGAACACCAATCATTTCTTCTTCCTCATGCATCATCTTTATAGGGCTTGGGAAGGTTTCCTCAAGGCATGGGTATACAAGGCCGGTCTTCTTTTTTGCTTTTCCTTCCTAATATTGTTCCTGATATCCTAAACCGATGGTGTGAGGTCTCCTTGAGGCTTTGATAGGCTCGCGGATGCCTTGGTTTCCCTTGCTGAGCCCTTGACCCGGGATAAAATCATATCCAGTCATGATTTTCCCTACCATGATTGCGGTGCTTGATATTTCAAGGACAAGGGGTGAAGTCCCTTGAGTTTCGTGTATAGTAGACACAAGCTCAAACGATTGATAGCTGGATTCGTTTTTGTCACTAGGTTCAACATAAGGGATGGCCTTCTCATGGTAGATGCGGTGATCTTCTTCTCCGCGGACCATGATCAGTTTTCCTCCAATCGCAAACTTTACATTTTGGTGGAAGCTTGAAGGTACTGCTCCAGCGACATGGATCCATGGGTGGCCTAAGAGGAAATTGAACGCAGTGGGGATATCCATCACTTGGAACAAAATTTTGAATATGGTTGGGCCTATTTGAATGTCAAGCTCGATCTCTCCCACCTTTTTCTTCTTCATTCCATTGAAATGCTCGAACGGAAGTCTTGGCTGTATGGATCTATGATGTCTCTATTTTAAGACGACATAGTGTCGCTAATGGACATATGTTAAGAGTAGATCCATTGTCAATCAGTACTCGAGCGACGTGAGATGCGTTACACTTGACTGATATGTAGAGACTCTTGGTGTGTCATCTACCCTCCTCAGGGATCTCTTCATTAGAAAACGCCATCTGATTTTTTAGAAGGACGGTACTGACGAACTCCTTGAGTTTGTTATGCTCAATCATTTCAGGGACATGTACTTCACTTAGTACTTTCATGAGGGACTTTTGGTGCTTGATAGATGTATGAAGTAATTCTAGCAGAGAAATCTGTGCTTGTGGTTTTCACAATTGTTCCACCACATTGTATTCGCTGGCTTTAACTACGGCCAAAAACTCCTTGGCTTCTTCATCAGTGGTGGGTTTGGCAAGCTGCATATTGGCTTGAGCATAGGTTCTCCCGAATCTCATGACTAAGCCAACATCGAGGTCGTAAGACCACGGTACTGCATTGTTGCCTTTGTATTTATAGGGCTTTCGGATCTCAATGACTATAGCTACTTCTACTATCAATGCTTGAACTATGGCTCCTTCAAAGACGCCCTCAAATGGGGTGGAATCCTTCTTCTCCCTTCCTGTGTTTATCGCGGCAAATTCTTCATCCCAATTGATGACGACTTGCGATATAGTAGAGACCATGTTGGTGTGGCCAGTGTACACAATTATTCCAACCTCCATCATCCTTGACACCCGTTCCTTCATCGTTGCTAAGGGTGGTATTCCATTGCTTGAATAATACCCAACTTCTACCAGCCCTCGATTGATGTCAATAGTAGATATTTTGGCATTTTTGATTTGACTAGCCTCTGAACTAAATATCACATTTACCTTGTCGGTGTGATTGGGGAGTGGATTGCTTTGGACATTTGGTTTTGTAGTTTGGAATGAGAAAGCTTTAGTATCTAGCAGGTTTTGGATCCGGTGCTTAAGGGTGAAGCATTTGTCAGTCGAGTGGCCTACTTCTCCCATGTGATAGTCGCATTTTTTGGACGGGTCATAGCTGGAGAAGCTTTTAGCGTTGGCTCGTTTTTTGCTCAATTAAGAGGAGGTTCTTGTTCCGGAAGATTGCCAAAACCTGTGATAAAGATCCAGGAAGCGGGGTGAATTGTCTTCTATTGTTGTAGCGCTGAGGTGGTTGACGATTAGTGGTCTGTTGTTGCCCTGTGTTTGTTTGAGTGGTCGGGAGGTGATCGGTATTTGCAATGTAGGTTGCATTGACATCTACTAGGGATTCTTCGTCTTTTTTTCATGTTGAGCCTTCTGCTGACGGGTGCAGGCTCAGTGAACCAACCCTCCCTTAACCCTATCTCAACCTGCTCTCCTACTGGAAATGAGTTGATTGAATGATTCAACGATCGTAGTCATCATTCGGTTACGGTATTCATAGGGGAGGGTTTTGATGAACATTTTTCTTAGTTCAAAATCAGTTGGTTCGAGACTGATCTAAGCGACTAGATTCCATGCGCTCAAGATCCTCACGAGAAAGGGTAATATCCATTATGAACTTGTACTATTTGTGAAATGCCTCACTTGCTTCACTCCATGTTTCGAGGAAGTTTATATTTTTTATGATGTACTACCTCAGGGCAGGACCTACTAGACTTGACTAGAACAACTAGATCATTAGAGACATATTATTAACGTATTGGGTCATTCGAACCAAGTACATTTGCAAATGAGCCTTTGGGCAAGTTGTGCCACATACTTCTCAAACGCAAGCATTTTGAATTTTTCTGGCATTTTGACCTTAGAGTAGATGGAGAGATCTGTTGGAGTAGGATCTTGAAGGCCCTGCAGTTGTTTTAGCCTCTCTTTGAGCTTCTCGAGGCATCTGTCATGTTCAATCTTAGACAAACTGTTGGGCTTTGTTTTCTCAACTATGATTTGGTGCGTGTCATCCTCTAATTCGGGCATATTATCATCGGTATCTCTTCCTTGTTCACCTTGGATAGTCAATTGTGGTAACAATACTTCGATTGAGGCTAAGGCGGGAGCGAATTTGCCTTGGATGGAATCTATCTGCTTTGAGAGTTGCTGAAGCACATTGAAGACCTGCTTCATTTCATTTTCCACAATCTCGATATGACTTGGTACGTTCTCTTCAGCCATTCTAGTTTAGCTTTTAGCGAATGCAATTTTGTCGTGATTACCTGCATTGCAAAAAAAAAAAAATGAAGAGAACATAAATCAGGGAAACATATGGAACACTGGCCCATGGCAAGGGTCGAGTCATTTTTATCTATTAACATGGGATTTATACAATGCCAAAAGGGCCTTTCAAACAAGGTAGAACGATCCTAAATATTCACATTAGAAATATTCACATCAAAAAGCCAAGCTGCCCATTTTTATATACGATGGGAAGTTCCAATCTTGTGAAGCTGCTTGCTCCTTTGTACTAGGTTTGATACATGTCTCCTGCTTGTCTCCAAACTTTTTTCAAGAGATTCAATTCACCCTTGTAGAGTAAGTTTATCAACTACATCGGGGATTACTGGTTGCAGCTCCTTGGGAATTATATGGTTGAGGGTGTAGAATGTGGATGCATGATGGGCTTTTTCCTGCCCCTTCAACCTTCTGGGTATGATAATCTTTTCGGTGTGACATCTACTCCATGCATTCTGAATTATGCGGATCTCTTCCAAGTAGTTGTAGCCCGTACGGGTGAAAAGGATTCGGAACAATCTTGATTTGAGCAGTGGCGAGATTTCTTGGAGGACCCTGTATTGACAAGTCACCCTACATGGATAATATGAGGTAGCTCTGGAGAGGCCCAGCAACGGGATGGGTTCGTAATAATTACGCGCAAAGCACGCCTCTCCTGCAATGAATCATTTAGTTCGCCATAGGAATGTCTCGGGGACAGGGTTTTTTTAATAAGTTAATCCATTAAGAATATTCCTTGTTGGGAGAGTATTTTTCCAAGCTTTGAAGCTTTTGCAGTGGGTGTTTGAATTCGTTGATTTCAAATATTTGCATGAGGTGCCCAAATCCTTTGATATGGGAAACGAACCACATTTGTAAAATTTCTGGGGCAGCCCTCATGATTTCTCCTTTGTTTTCCTCAAAACGATTAAGGGATAAAAATGTTTTGGCCAAAACCATGTTCACATATCCTACTCCAAAAATAACTTGATTTAACACCCATGCGATTGAAGGATTTATAGCATTATTTTGATAAGGGAAGATAATAAATCCAAAGAATGCTAAGAGGAAGATCTTGGTTTTTTGGGTCATTGATTGTTTTTCAAAACATTTAGTTAAAGATGATAGCGGGAAAGCATTGTTGTTGGCTTGAACAATTTCTCTTATCGAATGATTTTTTAAAAACCGCGATAGACTAACCATAGGGTCAATGCCAACTGGTGGCATGGCAAGCTCCCTTCCCAGGGGCATTCCTATGGCAAGACTATATTCTTCTAAAGTCGGAGTCAGTTCAAATTTGTTGAATATAAAGGTGGATGTTTAAAGGCACCAGAAATGTGGTAATGCTTGCATGACCCCAGAGTGGACATCGATTCGGAGTAATGGGAGGAGATGGCCGATCCTTGCTTTGACACATTCTTGACCAAGCTGATCTAACTGATCCCACCATTTGAGGAGCTCTTTCTTGGGGTAGGAATGAACTGGATATCGATTTTTCCCATCACATATAAGAAAGGGAGTTATACAACCTAACCCTATTTTGCCATGAGCCAATAAAAAGGATTGAGTAAAAGTAAAGAAGCACTTTGCTTTTAAAGAAAATGGCAAGCACAAAGACATGCATATGGGATGTGTGGCTCGATTTCTAATTGAGAAGGTTTGTTAAATTAAAAGGATATCCGCTCGTCGGAATCTTGCATTAGCAGTATACCCTCCTAATCTCGGCTAAAGAAATTCGGGGAAAAGAAAGGCAACCTCATGACGCAATCTTACGTCCTAAGCCGTATCTTTCTTAACACCATCCTAAATATCCTATGGCGGCCCAGGTCCGATGGCCGGGTTATGTGTGCCATGTGTATTGCTAAAACATTTAAGGATGCACAGCAGTTTATAATCACAAAACATTTTACATATATAAAAAAACTCTAAGCTATTAACCTGCACAAAAGAAAACGACCCAAGTCAGCAAAGCATTTAAACAAAGATAAAATGGCCTAAGTCCTCAAAATGTCCCCAGCGGAGTCGCCAAGCTGTCGCGACCTCTTTTGTTTTAGCGCCCGATCAGGGGCGGGCGCCTTGGGGAGGCTAATGGTTTAGCTATGTCTATTTTAGCCCGGACTCTCTCAAGTCCATCAATTCACGACTTAATGGTTTAAGTTTTTAACCTATAAACTAATTTTAAAACGGAGTCGCCACTAATCAATTTAAGGTGGGATGATTAGAAACCTAAGCGAAGTATCGGGAAAATACTCTCTCGCACAAAATTAGATCGGGGAATTAGTTATACTAGTTAATCACTAATGCTCTTTCGATACCTAATCTTGTTTAAACCCTAAGGCTTTTTGGATTTTTGAGGGATTTTTCCATGTACATTTGTGGGGAGGAAAAACATTTTTTTTTTTGGCGATTTCTATTTTTTGGGCATAAAAGGGACATTTTTTTGGAAAATATGAAATATTTTTTATTTTTTATTTTTATTTTTTGAAAATAAATTATTATTTTATTTATTTATTAAAATATTATTTAAAATAATAGAAAAAGCCGACCCGGGTCGGGTCCGCGGGTTGGGTCCAACCCAGGTCGCTGACCCGAAGGCGTACGAAAGCGCGCTACGCGGACCCGACTCGCTTTTTTTGTTCTTTTTTTTTTATTATTATTTATTAAAACGGCCCAATGGCCCGTCGTTTTGGGAACGATCTGGCCCAACCCAACGACCCGGCGAAACCCTACCCGGTTCAATTTTCAGCCGCTGACTCGGCTTGCAGCCGCGACCTAATTCCTAAAACCCTACACGGATTCGTGACCCATTTTGATCTTGCCGACCCGACCTGCGTGTAACCCTCGAGATTTGGCGATCCGTGACGTCGAGGCTGGGACGTCATCGGGCGGTGACTCGACAGTGACGACGCGACGGATGGTGGCTAGGGTTTCGGTGACGAGCGGCTGCTAGATTCGCAAGAAGCAACGACGACGATGGGCATTTGCTCGGTTCTCGGGGAGAAGGCGGAGCGACAGTGATGATGCGGGCGAGCACAACTTTTACCTGTTCGCAACGAGGGTATGGCAAGGCGGCTGTGGGGATGTCTTCATCGGGTGGTGAGCAGCAACGGCGGTCTGGTGCAGTGGCGGCATTGGGGTGGTCGGGAGCGTTCGGCTTGACGCGAAGATGGCGTCGAGCAGCGTCGACAGCACCTCTTTTCTCCTCGAATCCGACCCTCCCTCCTCCGGCTTCTCTCGTTCAACCCTCTCACACTCAGATCTGACCCCTCACACTTGGATCTCTCCCCCTCAGGCTTACTAGCTCGCAGATCTGGGTTCGCTTGCCACCGGCCTCCCCCGATGTCTCTTGGTGGGAGGTCGTTTAGCTACCCGATCCTTCACCCCCTTTGCTTGCTCTTTGATTTCCCCCCTGAAGTCTCTCAAGGGGAAGCTCTCGGAGTTTGCTGTACCCCTTGACGGAGCTTGCGACCACCTATTTATAGGCGAGGGGGGTCCGGTGGACGGAGGGCCTCGATCGCCGACCTTCGGCTTGTTGACCGGTTTTCCTCGGCTGAACCGGCATCCCATCTGAGCTTATCTAGCGAAGTGTGCTCGGCATTGAAGGCAGCCATTAATGGCGCTTGAAATCTGTCATCTCCAGCCGACGTCGGCCTATCCTCTTTGGCCGTAGGTTGTCCTTCGTGCGTCGGTGTTGATGCGCGTGAACTACAGAGGCGGAGAAGGAAGGAGCGAGGAAGAAGAAGAAGGAAGAAGAAGGAAGAAAAAGGCCGGGCCGGATCTGGAAAAAAAAAAAAACCGGGCTGGGCCTCGCGAAAGGGAGAGAAAAAGGAGGGGGCTGCCGATTTTTGTTTTTATTTGTTGTTTTTATTTATTTTTTGTTGTTTTTGTTATTTATTATTTATTATCCAAAAAAAGGAAAAACAAACATTTAAAAGAGACTAAGTAAAAAACTAATTAAAATTTAGGCGTCAATAGCCCCGTTTTGGTTCAAATTTCCCAAAAAGTTTCGGCTTTGGGGAAAATATTAGGCATTTGACAAGTTTGAAAGTCTATTGGCCAAATATCAACATTAAGAATATTGAAAGCCCAAAAGCAGGTTCAGAGCTGCTTTAAGCTTTCGACATTTTGAAAATGCAAGTACACTTCTACTATTCATCCATTAAATCCTTTTTTTTTTTTTGGGTGTGACCTTTGATCTTTCAGAGGCCAAATCTAGCGAAGGCCAATCTCAAGGGAGGTTGCTGGAGGTCGGCCAACCGTTGGAGGCCAGATCTAGCCACCGAACAGGCTTGCTTGAGGTTGTCTGATAGCTTAAGGCCATTAAATGGGTAGATCGTGTCGGGTCTAAAATGATCTGACCCATATTGATCAATTTAATCAATTTAGACTAATTTACATACAATAAAAATTTAGTGACCATAACCAACCCAACTTGCACCCAACTCATACCCGACCCTACTCATTTATAATCCAACCTAGGAATATATACCTAGTTAACCCACTTAAAGCTCTTCCTGTGTATTTGTTATATTGCTATTTCGACTAAAGATGCTAAAGAATTGGCTTTCTTGTGTTAAAACTTTGGCTCGTAAACACAAAAAGACTGTACGCACTTTTTAAAAAAGATTAGGTTCGGATTTTTTGGAAGAATTCATTACAGAGGAAGAAGTTGTTCTTTCTTTGATCTTCCCAAGAACTTATTCTACTTCACAAAGGTTATATAGAGTGCGGAGTTTTATAGTACTCGGTAGTAAATTTACAAAATTTCAGCAACAAATAACATGGAGCAATCGAAACTTTGATTAAATGAAATATAATATATTGAATAAGATAATTTATGATGACCAGGAATTGTAATGACAAAAACTAGAATTAGAATATTATATAAAAATAACAATGTGAAATGCAACCAAGAAAAAATATACTCCAATAAATAACTAACGAAACTTATAATATTAATAAAAATAAAAATAAAAACAATGGGGGAAAAAGAAGCCGCCTTGATATTTTTAAGAAAGGTGAAGTCAGGCTCATCTTGCGAACCCACTAAAACTTCTTTGAATTTAGAAAAGCCTGAGAATTTTCTTGTAGAGGGTGAAGGGGGATTACAAAGGTGGATTACGTTTGGATAAACTGAGAACCTATTTAACATCCATATTTTTGGATTTTGTGATTTTAAATTTATTTATGATCTATTTCCTAAACATAACTACTCATATAATGACTTGGCCATCAAATATAGGTTAAGAAATGAGTATATGATCCATTATAATGAGCCTAACGTAGCTTATATATAACTAGACAACAAAGAGCAAGATGATGCTCTCATATCATTTTATCGACCGATTAATCTTCAAGGGACTTTCTCATCATCTCAGTTAAAGAGCTATAATCCCACTTCAACATACTACACCACACAAGACAACAAGCCCTACTACAATAGACAAGTTGCAAATCTATAGAAAATCCGTCATATCACTGTTTAATTTTTTCTCTCTAATGATAAAATCCTTTTATGAATGTGTAACTTCAACAAGAGGATACTTGAAAGTTTGTCAGTTAGTTTTGCAAGAGTCCCCATACTTTCCCAATGCAGCATTAACCAATACGAGTTCTTTTGGTATAGTTTTGCAAGAGTCCCCACACTTTCCCAATGCAGCATTAACCAATACAAGTTCTTGTGGATCTTATAATAGATCGATATCCTCTTCGATCTTCAACTTCATGAAGGGGACATGCTTGCACCGACACAAACACAGTTCTTCGATGAAAAGGAAATCATCCAAGTTTGAAAGCCCACACAAAGGGCCAGATCGATATCTCATTGGATTGTATCAAGCATTGTGAAACCGATTAATGGATGGAATGACAGGACTGAACTTCCAATTATTGCCTTCCCTTTAGAAATTTTCCCTTGCTTTCCTCTCAATTCGCAAACACAAAAGGGTTGGTCCATTCTCTTTCTTGCGCACAACATATTGCAGTCTCCAGAATTTAACCAGATCTAAAGAAAATAAACACACAGGCTTCAACCCATCTGAAGCTCATCCAAACTTGAGCAGTTAGCAACTTCAAATGAGCCAAACCAAGGAAAATGAACAAATCTAAATGTACTAATTGAAAGCGAATGAATAGGGTAAGTTACAACAAATCCAAGAGGCATTTGAGCTCATTGGTCTACCCAACAAGATAGACGATTAACTGGTAAAGAACCTATAGCCATCCCAAGAACATCGCAAACCCTTTAAACCTTAAAAAATAAGAACTTTACTTGCTTCAAGCTGATCTTTAAACAAATAACCAAAAAAGAGCACGGGAAAATAATTAGAAAAACAGAGCCACCAGAGATAAGAAGTACCAAATTCTCAAGGCTGTTGCTGAGCATCCATGTACCCAGCATCAACAAGAACCTTCTCTCTTTTGGCCAATTCAATGTCCTCATCGACCATCATCTTCACCAACTTCTCAAACCCAACCTTGGGCTTCCAACCCAACACCTTCTTGGCCTTACTCGCATCTCCCTTCAGGTTGTCGACCTCCGCCGGTCTGAAGTACCTCTTATCGATCACCACATGGTCCCTCCAATTCAGCCCAACATACCCAAAAGCTACTTCCAAGAACTCCTCCACCGTGTGTGACTCCTCAGTTGCGACCACGTAGTCATCTGGCTTTTCTTGCTGCAACATCATCCACATAGCCTCCACGTAGTCCCCGGCAAACCCCCAGTCCCGGGAGGCCTGCAGATTTCCCAGAAACAGCTTGCTCTGCAGCCCGATCTTGATCCGCCCCACGGCCCGAGTGATCTTCCGGGTCACGAAGTTCTCGCCCCGGGGGACTCGTGGTTGAAAAGGATCCCGTTGCACGCGTAAAGCCCGTAGGCCTCGTGGTAGTTCACGGTGTACCAGTGCGCGGCGCACTTGGACGCGGCGTAGGGGGACCGTGGCTGGGGTTCCCGCCTACGGCGATGGGGTCGATCTGAACATCTCCGAGGACCCAGCCTGGTAGCAAACGATGTGACTGCGGCCGGTGGCGGAGATGTGAGAGCGCACGGCCTCGAGGATGCGGAGGGCGCCCGTGGACATGACGTTGGCGGTGTAATCGGGGATCTCGAAGGGGACCGCCACGTGGGACTGGGCGGCGAGATTGTAGACCTAGTCGGGGGAGATTGTGTGGATCCAGTGGCGGAGAGAGGAGGAGTCGGTGAGATGGGCGTAGTGGAGACTTCATCCGGGCCTTGTGGTCCTGTGGGCACTGTGTGGTCGATGTAGATGAGATCGTCATTGATGCCCACACCCAACGCCGTTGACCGAAATTGACGCCACCAGGCACCTCCTCGATGCCAAAAAGGCAGAACCGCTGTCGATTTCCCGATCCCAAGCCTAGGTCTGCACCTGAGCTCTCATGTGGAATTGGCGGTGGGGCATTAAAAGAGAAGTGGACAATCCTTTGTTTTTCCAATACTTTTTATTTAGAGATTAAGAGAGAAGTAGGATCCAAGTAAGTCCTTTAATTGTTCTGACATTGGGATCATCTAGATGTGAAATACTGTCCTGACCTCTTTTTTTCCGGCACTCGATTGGGGCGAACGCCTTGCGGAGGCTAATGGTTCGGCTATATATATTTTAGCCCGGAATCTCCCAAGTCCACCAATTCACGACTTTAATAGTCTGAGTTTTTAACCTGTAAATCAATTTTTAAAATGGAGTTGCCACTAATCGATTTGGGGTGGGTCGATTAGAAACCCAAGAGAAGTATCGGGAGAAATACTCGCTTTTGTGCAACCAGAGAAATTAGGATCGGGGACTTGATTACACTAGTTAATCACTAATGCCCTTTTGGTACCTAATCTTGTTTAAACCTTGAGGCTTTTTGGATGTTCGAGGGATTTTCCATGCATTTTTGGGAGGAAAAACATTTTTGAGTCTTTTTCTAATTTTTTGGACATAAAAGGGATTTTCTTTTGGATTTTTTGGTATTTTTGGAAAAATACAAGTCTTTTTGGCTTTTTTTTCTGAATTTTTTGTGCTTTTTCATGAATTTTTGGCTTTTTTTGGATTTTTGGCATTTTTTTGAAAATATGGAATATTTTTGATTTTTTTGATTTTTTTTGAAAATAAAATATTTTTTAATATTTTTGGTTTTTTGGAAATTAAAATAATTTTTTAATAATTTTTTTAAAATAAAATATATATATATTTTGATTTTTTTGGAAAATAAATTATTTATTTATTAAAAATATTATTTTAAATAAAAAAAGCCGACCCGGTCGGATCCACGGGTTGTGTCCGACCCGGCAGCCCTAAAACACAGCCCGTGTAGCGGGCCCGACTTTTTTTTTTTATTAAACAAATCGACGCCGTGGCCGAGCGTTTAGGGACACCCGGCCCGGCCCGATGACCCGGCTCCACAACCCACTCTCGACGAAACCCTACCCGAACCCTGACCCGGCTTCCGCCGTTCCTTAAATCGCGGAATCCCTACCCGGCTTTCCAAACCCGGATCCGCTTTGTGACCCGGAAATCGCAAACCCTAGGGTTTGCGAATCCGCGAGGCCGAAGGGGGGGAAACGGGAGCATTACGGCGGCAACGGTGGCTACGGTGGCTACGGCGCCGACAGTGAATGGCAAAGGCGACGGCCATTAGAGCTTTGGATGGACGGTGTAGACAGGGCTCCATCGTCACCTGTTATCGGCTTTGGCGCGGCACGATGGCATAGCTTGCGGCGACAACGGCAACCTTTAGATCTGGACGCTGTTGGGACGGCGTTTGGGGCGGCGTCAAAGCTGAATCGACGGCGGCCTTTAGATCTAGTTGGCATCGGGATGGTGTTTGGGGCGGCGTCGACCATCCATGCGCTTCCTCGACTTTGGTTCTCTCACTCGGCCAAATCCGAGCCTCCACCGGCGAGGCTTGATCCTCGGACTCGCTTGCCCCGGCCTCCCCGAAGTCTCTCGGTGGGGGTGTCCAAGGACTCACGACCCGATTTCCCTCCCGCTTACTCTTCGATTCCTCCCCTGAAGTCTCTTAGTGGGAAGATCTCGAAGCTCGCCCTCCGATTTCCGCCTTGCTCGCTTTTTGAGCTCCCCGAAGTCTCTCGGGAACCCCCTCTGAGTTTGTTGGCTCGTGTCCTTCGACGACGGAAGTGCTCCGCTATTTATAGGCGAGGAGGTCCAGTCGACGGAGAGGCTCGGCCGCCGGTCTTTGGCTTGCCAACCGGACCCTCGCGGTTGAACCGACGTCCCATCCGCCACCTGTCCACTAGCTACCCCCCCACACACGTCGCCATCCGTCCGTTCATCCGGCGTTGCGCCCTCTACGCGTGTGTTGCAGAGCGGATGAAGGAGGAAGAAGACCGAAGAGGGCCGGGCTGGAGGAGGAGGAAAATGGGCCGGGGGCCCGAGAGAGAAAAGGGGGAGAGGGAGAGAAAATGGGATGTTGGCTTCTGCCCCTTTTTTTTGTTTTTTTCTTGTTTTTATTTGTTTTTTTGTTTTTTTTTCTTTTTTTATCTATTTATCCGAAAAAAAAAAGGCAAAATATATAAATAAAAAACTTATAATTAAAAAAATAAATTTAGGTTTCAATTGAGGCATCAATAGCCGCCCTTCTTTGAAAGTGAGTTCGTAGAGGTTGCATTCAAAGACAAACTGATGCCTAAATTTTATCCATGCACGTGTAGCATATTATATTTTATTTGGGACCTATTGTCCTATGCAGAAAAAGAGCATATAACATTACACATACTAAGACAGATAAGAAGATACCTATAGTTACTTACCGGGAGTGAGTGAGATAGGGTGTGAACCCCGAGTTTGGCAAGTATCCAGGCGTCATCTTACCTGGTGACATGAGGAGGTTGCTTTTTCAGGGCTCGAACCATTCTTCTGTCGCCTATTAAAACAATCAATAATTTGTCTAGGACCCCCCAAATTTTTCTTTGATCGCCTTGACGGGAAATTGCCTTTCCAGGACCCGAACCATTCTTCGGTCGCTTGTCAGAGCATTAAGTGGTTTGCCTCGGACTCGAACCTTTCTTCGGTCACCGTGACGGTAAAATGCTTTTCCAGGGCTCGAACCATTCTTCGATCGCCTGTCAAAGCAGTAAGTGGTTTGTCTCGGACCCGAACCTTTCTTCGATTTT
The DNA here is from genome assembly GCA_016097545.1 of Eucalyptus victrix. NCBI lineage: Eukaryota > Viridiplantae > Streptophyta > Magnoliopsida > Myrtales > Myrtaceae > Eucalyptus > Eucalyptus victrix. Next base: position 8,447,884 of record CM027844.1, on the reverse strand, counting down.
GTGGGTGAGATGCTGAGATGCACTAGTTGGTACTTTCTCGGGGCATCTATTTGTGGGTGTTTGATCTGTATCGAGGACACCGGTAGGAACCCGACCTTTCTTGGGAGGATGCGCCGACCTTAGGCATCGATTTGTTGGGGTGTCCTTTCTCAAGACACTAGACGCCCGACCTTTCTCAGGGCATCATATTTGTTAGGGTGTCTGACTTCTGTCAAAGACACCGGTAGGAGCCCGACCTTTCTCGGGAGAATGCACCAACCTTTCTCAAGGCATCGATTTGTGGGGTGTCAGACTTCTGTCAAAGACACCAGTAGGAACCCGACCTTTCTCAAGAGGATGCGCCGACCTTTCTCAGGGCATTGATTCTGGAAGATACCTGGACATTCACAGGCATATCAAAGAGTACCTGGATATTCACAAGTACTAACCTGAAGGATATTTGGGCCTCTATAGGCGTCAAAATGGGTATTTGGCTGATCATAGGCATTGAAAGGGTACTCAGATGATCACAAGTATGAATTCTTGAGGGATACTTGGACATTCACAATTATCGAAGGGGTACTTGATAATTGAAAATATTGAGAATATACCTTGGATATTTGTGAAGGTGTCCCACCTCCTAGCAATTGAGAAATATCGAGGGCGTACCTGGGATATTCGTGAATGTCTCTCACCTCCTGGTAGTGGGAATATCGAGGATGGGTCTCACATATTCATGAAGGTCTCTCACCTCCTAGTAGTTGGAATATCGAGGATGTACCTTGGATATTCATGAAGATCTCTTACCTCCTGGTAATTGGGAATATAGAGGACGTGCCTCGCATATTCATGAAGGTCTCTCACATCCTGGTAAAGGGGAATATCGAGGACGTACCTTGGATATTCATGAAGGTCTCTCACCTTTCGGTAATGGGAATGTCGAGGACGTACCTGGGATATTCATGGAGGTCTCCTACCTCCTGGCAGTTGGGGAATATCAAGGACGTACCTTGGATATCCATGAAGGTCTCTCACCTCTTGGTAATGGAGAATATCGAGGACGTACCTGAGATTTTCGTGAAGGTCTCTCATCTCCTGATAATTGGGAATATCGAGGACGTACCTTGCATATTCGTGAAGGTCTCCCACCTCCGGGCAATTGGGGAATATCGAGGACGTACCTCGCATATTCGTGAAGGTCTCCCACCTCCTGGTAATGAGAATATCGATGACGTACCTGGGATATTCATGAATGTCTCTCACCTCCTGGTAAAGGGAATATCAAGGATGTACCTTGAATATTCGTAAAGGTCTCTCACCTCCTAATAGATGGGAACATTGAGGATGTACCTTGAATATTCGGGAAGGTCTCTCACCTCCTGGTAAATGGGAATATCGAGGACGTACCTGGGATATTCGCGAAGGTCTCTCACCTCCTGGTTGTTGGGAATATTGATGGCGTGCCTTTTATATTCGTGAATGTCTCTCACCTCCTAGTATTATAAACTTGAATGTGGTATGAGGCTTACCTGGATTGCCATAGGCACTTAAAAGGGTGGAACACCTGGGTAGACGCAAGTGTACAAAGTACTGGAATACTTGGATGAACACAAGTATTTAATGATATGATATGGGACCACTCAGGTAGGTCCAATGTATAATAATAAGAGAGCATACCCGGGTAACGGTGCACAATGCAAAGCAATGGAATGCTTGAATAGCTATTAATATTATTTTGGGACAACTCGAGTAGTTGAGTGTCATGAAAAGGAGTACCTGGACAACGGTGGGTACTTGATGATATGGGGATATCTAGACAGTTACTTGGTCACTGACACAAGTATCAATACTCTGAGGACAACTTGAATAGGTCGAGTGTCAAGAAAATGGAGTATCCAAACGGTGGCCGGTACTCAAAGACAATGGGGATACCTAGACAACATTAGGTATTCAACGATAAAAAGATACTTGGTCAATCGCAAGTATCAATACTCTGGGGACAACTCGAATAGGTCAAGTGTCGATAAGAGGGAGTACCCGGCATGTGGTGAGTATTCAAAGACAATGGGATACTGAGACAGTTGCAAGCACCCAAACTCAAGGGACAACTTGAATAGGTCGAGTGTCAAGAAGAGAATACCTGGACAGTGGTAGGTACTTTAAGACAAATGGGGATAGAGATATGCTTACCTGGCAATATCTTTGATCTCTAAAAGTATGTCTGCTATTTGCACAATATGCATACATGATTGTATATGCTGTAAATTCATGAGTTTAAATGTGATTTATGCATGACAATTTTGTCAATTTTGCATCATCTAAGTTCCACTGGGGAAGATTTTGAAAGACAACCTTCATTTAGAATGTAGATGTCTTGAGCATGCCAGATGAGGGACTTTCAGTCTGAAAGGACTTTCCGCTCACTCTCATGGAAAAGGCTATCCTGACCATTGATGCAGGATTTATAAGGACCACACTATCTCACTATCATCATGTCGACAAGGGTCCGAATATTCTCGCAAACAGTACGACTTTATCAATGTGAGAGGTCTTTGTTAAAACTGTGATGAAGTCTTGGTTAGCGGCTTATCAAAGGGGACCATCAAGGTCAAGGCTTATGAACGAAGTGCCGCACGATCATCTCCGGGTTTGTAAGTCAAGAATCCTACGGAAAGAGATAGAGTAATCTTGCTCGTACTTCTTCGAGCGATGCTTATGAACATATGAAATCCTACGTTAATTGAAGTGCCCCTAGTCTGAAGAGACTTTTACAATGGGAATGTAACGTAGACTTGGCTCACATGTAAGAGGGTGAGAGTTGGTGATTGTCTTGGCATTTGTCACTAGTATTTCTTGTTAGATGGAGGTTATATGGACCACAACAACAACTTTTTCTTGGCTGTATTTTTTACTGGAGGGCATTGGCCTTACTTTTACCAGGCACACTGCTTTTTTATGCCCATATTTTTTATTCCAGTTCTTCATTCATGGGCATTGACCTTGCTTTTACTAGGTACACTACTTTTTTATGCCCTTGTTTTTTCATTCTTGTCATTAGAGGAACTAGCCTAGGCAAGTTCAATCACGACACTGTTGTTAGACTCTTGAGTCTTCGTCTTCAACTAGCGCTCCGAGCTATGCTGCTTAAATGGTAGTAACTTCTGTTTTGCCTCCACATGTGATGGTGAAATTATAGACTCAATTGGGTTGTACAATGAATACAAGTGCAGAAAGAATTGCTCTTCGTCATTCTGGGGCACTTAAATTAATGCAAGTGTTCATATGCAATAAAGACACCCGAAGATTGATGCAAGTGCAAGCAAGAAAACTTCTATCTCTCTCCTCACCTTGTGATGCTGCTTCGCCTCCGATTTGCCCCAATGTAGGGGTTGTTCTTGACGGGGGGTAGGACAGAAATTTCACCAGTGTATGGGGCTCAATGGGGTGAGCGATGGAATGCCTCTCACTATTTTGGTTATCGTACCATTCACAAGAGAACTCTTTACCTTGCAGCCATGGAATCTTCTGCACTCATCTCACAAGTGCATAGATATGGGACTGTGTGTAGGATATGGCTTGCCTTTCATCATTCTGACGCACCTCATCCAGCATGCTTAATCAATCTTGTATTCTTCACTTAGCAGTCTATTCTAATAATCCTTAATAAAATCAAAGATTTAGATAGACAAAATCATCATGCAAAATCCATTTAGAAAAGGCATGCAATATTTTAAACATGAGAGAGTTTGTACTCTCGAAACAAATGAATGGTCTTGGCTCAAAAAGACCTTGTTGGTAGCTTTAGGGGTGTTTACTTGGTAGTAAATGTTAAATTTTGAACATCAAAATGGGTTATTCACAAATGGGCGTCGATGGATTGCTCCTATTGGTTAGGGACATGACATACGAAAGATTAGCTAGGGATTGGGAATCTGATCAGGAATTTCTGCTCTTGCCCCTGTAGAAGAGAAGATGTACAAGTAAATCAATTAGTCTGGCCAAAATCAAATGTGAGTTGAGGCCTAAAGATTTTCTACCATTTGCTTTGGCGATTACTTAGGATGCCATTTCGCTTAGGAGAGCTTGTCATGCCTCTCATTGATTTGTTATCCTTTTTCGTTTTTGACAAGGTGATCCTACAAAAGATAAGAAAGAACGTGTCAGTCACAAATTCTCTCAGAAGTTGAACAACTGGGAACGATACAACATTACCCTTCATCGGTTCGCAGATGATTTGGTGAATCTGAAGTGAGAGGGGGACACGAAGTCCTACATCCCTTGCTTCGTTAGGTCAATTATTGGCTCTTGGATGACACGTCATTTTACACGAAATCAAGTGAATTCGATGTGGGTCGTTTCCACGTACTAGCTTGGCCAATATTGATTTGCCAAACCTAACCATCAAGTTTGGCTCTTAAATCCCGATGCTTCTTGTCAATAGGGAAAATATGTCAAAAACGGGTTCAAATAGTTAGGGTATTGGAAACGATACCAAGTTACCCTTTCCCAGAGTTTGTATTTGTTGATTCCTAAGAATATTTGAATGTCGATGATGGCCTCTTTATCTTGGCATAGTTCAATATTTCCTTTAATTGGCCTTCCTCATTTGTGACCATGTATGCATGATTGCTGGTCGTTGATTCATCTTCAACGCCTTCCTTCTGTGGAATTTCTCCTTCTATCTTTAACTATAGCATCATTAGGCAAAAGTCATGTACCTCAAGCTTCTATGGAATCTGAGATCAAAAATCTCAAGCTTTCTGATGGCAATTACTCCTTGGAAGAATATGCGTCCGGAGTGAAGCTTCTAGATTCCAAAGTCATTGTCCAAGGTGTGGGGCTATAGATCGCCTTAACTATCTAGATTTTCTCCCTATTGACAGTAATCACTTTAAAGGAAGAGAACGAACTTCTTCCTTATGCTTTTGGGCTCATCAAAGTTGAAACTGTAACATCTAGTTGTTTGGGCGCATCGTGCGACAAGATAGTCCTTCGGCTTATGAGGGAGTTAGGCAGGAGCGAGGCACATCATGGATGCTTCGATTTCAACTATGCCTACCTATTACGTCTCACTTTTTGTATCCTGTAAATAGAAGAGAGGGGTCGTCATTCTCAATATTATATTAAGGGAATAAGTCTTACATTTTTTTGAAATAGGATGCTCCTTTCTATTTGCCCCTGCTTTCTTGAAAATGTGTTCTCGAAGTTTGGTTCCTGTGCTTGTTTCAAATACCTTTTGTCACACTAAATCAAAGGGGATGATGTTTTGAAACATAAAGTGAGAGGGTTAGAAAGACAAACGTGCTTAAATTTATCATCTTGTTTTGACAAAAGCTTTTGGGTGATGAAATATTTTTTATTTTCAAAATACGTCTTTGGGGGAGAAAAAGCATGAGGAAGCCCAGCCCTCAGTATTCTCCTTGGATGATATTTTCTTTTCATGGTTGGATAACATCACTGGGCTGGTTTGGAGTACCGCCTCATGCTCTTAAAACAAAATATTAGAACTGTACAATAGAGTACTTTGAATGGAAAATACAATAGTAGCACACTAGACATGAAATTATAAAAACAAGTAAAGCCCATGAAAACTCCTGTGTAAAGGAGTGCTTTGATAGCGTTGGTTCCAAAATCAAGTGCCTTTGAGTTCCTCGCCTCAGTAGACTTGAAGTATTCACATGAGAGGATCACTTCATTGAAGCTATGGAAGTGCAACCCATGCAACCAACAACGATGCTTGCGAGGTAAAGCCCCTATGAACAGCTTTATCATTTCTTCTTCGGCCAATTGAGGGTAAGTTTGCATCATAAAAGCCTCCCACCTCCTTGCATATGCTCGGAAATCCTCCATTGGTCTTCTTCTAAAGTGAACCAAGTTCTGACAAGGCACTTTAGTCCCAATCTGGCTTTGATACTAAAGTAAGAATGCAGAAGACAGCTCATTCCAATCTCTCATGAGATAGATATCTGCTGTGATGAACCATTGTAATGCAGACCCCGTAAGACTTTATTAGAAGGCCTGAGTTGTGAATGACATCGGGCCATAGTACCGACTCATTTCAGCATGGAGATACTACAAATGGGCCACGGGGCAAGCTGTGCCATTACACTTACGGAGATTAGGTATCCACATCTCTCTAGGGGTCATGATCCTATGAGCGCAAGACAGGCTTGATGTATCCCGGTTAGGCCACTGGTTTTCCCACTGCATATTCGTTGTAGTGATGAATTTTTCTGTTTTAGGGAAGTTGGACTCTACCGAGATTACCCCATTGCTTTCTTCTTGGTCAAAATTTCCGAATGAGGATGAAGTATTGAAGCTATCCTCATGGTTAGAGGACAAGCTTAGTACTTCATTAGGATCGTAACGGATAAAGACATATGCTTCCTCTTCTGATGGGCCTTCATCCCCGGATGAGAGGAGGAAATAGTTATACGATGAATCGTCAGTTTCATTGTTGAAATAGCGCTGGAAGTCATTGGGATTGTATTCTAGGGCTGGGAAGTCTTCAGGATTGTACTTCAGAGGATGGTAGCCTTCAAAGCTATATTCTTGGGAATGCTCGAAGCTTTGGTGCGGTGGCTCGTCGGCAGATGCTTGAATTGATCTTGCTTAGGCTTTCTTTTCTTGGCTTTGGTCTAGACCTTTTGAGTAAGGCCCTTCGTTTTGCCAGCTCGATTATCAAGGGAAGTGAGAGACATTAGAGTTTCACTATCGATTCACTTTCCGGTTGATAGGGGTTGGTATTCTTTGGACCCTAACTCTTGGAGTAAGCTTGGGGGGTTGTCCAGTTGTGCCTCGCTCTTGAACAGGCTTTGAGTCTATGATCTCGTACAAAGGCTCCTTGCCTTTCCTAGTGGGAAATTTTTCAGTAACAGGATGCTGCTCAGTCGCCCATTTATTATGCAAGGCTTCATAGACATGTTCCTCTTCTATCTCAGCGATTAACGGCTCCTCATGCTCTGCGATCATCGGCTCTTCGTAGGGCAAGGTGATGTCAGGGGTGATGTCAATATTATACTCTTGGTGAAAAACATGAATTAGTTCCCTCCAGGTTTTAAAGGGACTAATCTTCCTGACAATGTACCATTGCAAGGCAGGGCCAATCAAGCTCGATTGGTATGATTGAATCATCCTTCGAACCAGGTAGGCCTGCAAGTAGGTCTCTAGGCGGGAGGTATCAGCATACATTTCGCATTCAGGTGCTTTGAGTTTTTCAGGGATCTCAATGCCGGCGTAATTGGACAAGTCCATGGGATTATGCTCCTGCAGCTGGCTTAACTTTTTCATGATCCTTTCAAACTGTCTATGGTACTAGCTATTTTCTAGCAAATTTGTGGGTGTCATGATGGTGTTTAAGGCAACTACAGAGTTGGGCTTAGCTTGAGTAGATTTCATTTGTCTCGAGAGTTGTCGAAGGACAATGGACATCTGTCCTACGCCGTCTTCAATGTTAATGAGGCGATTTTGTACATCATTTTGATCGGGCCTTATTGCATGAGGCCATTCATGGGCGATTGGTGGCCGACGATTCATAATTACCTGTCGTTGCGAAAACAATGAATGAGCACGAAAGTAAACAAAGATTGACCCATGGCAATGGTCTAATTGCTTTTTTATTTATCAAAAGAGGATTTTATAGACCGCAAACTTCTAACATCTAAAACTTGAAATTGAAATGACAGAATGAAATACTAGATATTAAACAAAAGTCCCTAAACAATGGGACAAAACTTTCACAATATTAACACTAAGAGGCACATGATTGCCAATTTATATGCGATGGGGAGCCTTGCTCTTGCGCAGATGCTTGCTTCCTTGAACTGGCTTTGAGATATGTATCCAGTCCATTCCCAAATCCCTCTCTATAAGCTCTGCTTGCTCGTGTTGGCTGCTCTTGCTGATTGAGTGAGGGACCGATGGCTTCCATTTTGTCGGGATACGATGGTTGTGGATGTAGGACGTAGAGGCGTGGTGGACTTTTTCTTCTCCCTCGAGCCCTTCAGGTACCACGATCCTTTTGCGATGGCACATTATCCATGCTTCCTCGATAATAGAATTTCAAACGTATTCAAAACTTTGATGGGTGAAAAGAACTGGAGGGATCATCCTTCTTGAAAGATGGCAGATCTCCTGAAGGGCTCCATATTGTCGTACCACTCGATATGGGTAATAGGAAATGGCGTCGGTGAGGCTGAGCAACAGAATTGGGCGGCAGCGTTTGTAAGCGAAGCGAGCTCTCTTTTCATGGAACCAACCAGCACACCATTGGAATGCCTCGGGAGCCGGGTTTCTTAGGAAATTTATCCAATTTAAACAGCTTTGATTGGGAATGTATGGTTCTAAAACCATAAATTTTTGTAATGGATTTTCGAAATCATTCATTTTAGATGATCGCATAAAGTCTCGAAATTCGCTTAGGTGAGAAAAGAACCAGACTTGTAAAATTTCCAGAGAGACCCGCATGATTTTCTCCTTGTTGTCTTTAAAACGATTAAAGGACAAAATGTTTCAGTTAAAATCATGTTGACATAATTTTACCCCCTCAAGATCTGATCAACTATCCATGCCATCTTAGGACTTATGACATTTCTTTGATGGGGAAAATGATGAACCCAAAAAGGCTAGGAGGAAAATCTCACTTTTTTGGGTCATAGGCTGATTTTGAAACAAGCATTCATAAATTCTAGTGGGCAGGTATTATGGTTGTTTTCAAGAATTTGTATCATAATATGGATTTCAATTCTAAAAGTCGCGCTAACCCATGCCCAACGGGATGATGCCTATTGATGGCCTAACAAGCTTTTTCTCAAGAGGCATTCCAATGATGATGCTATATTCCTCCAGGGTTGGGGTTAGCTCAAACCTACCAAACATAAAAATAAGTGTCTTCGGGCACTAGAAATGTGTCATGGCTTGTATGACTTCGGGACGAATAGTGATTTGGATTAGCGATAGGAGATGACCGACTTTGGCCTTCACGCGCTCTTGGGCAAACTGATCCAATTGACCACACCATCTGAAGATTTTTGCTTTGAGAGTAGGAATGAACTAGATATTGTCTTTCCCCATCGCATATAAACTGGGACTTTGAAAAGCTTATCCTAAATTGCCATGGGCCAATAAAAGATTGAGTAAAAGTAAAGAAATCACTTTGCTTTTAAATAAAAATGGCAAGCACAAAGACATGCGCATGAGATGTGTGGCTTGATTTCTAACTAAGAAAGCTTGTTGAAATTAAAAGGGTATTCGCCTATTGCAGTCTCGCGTTAGCGTTCCAAGTGCATACCCTCCTAACCTCGGCTAAGAAATTCGGGAAAAGAAAGGCAACCTCTACATCGCAATCTCACGTTCGAGGTCGTATCTTTCTTAACACCATCCTAGAAATCCTATGGCGGCCCAGTCCGGCGGCCGGTTGTGTGTGCCATGTGTAGTGTTTAAAACAAGTAAAGCATGCATAGCTGTTTATAATCACAAGACACTTTATTTAAAAAAATTTCTAAGATACTAACCTGCACAAAAAAAAAAAATAAAAAAAAAACAGTCATTAAAGCATTTAAACAAGACAAAAATGGCCTAAGTCCTCAAAGTCCCCAGCGGAGTCGCCAAGCTGTCACGACCTCTTTTTTTTCGGCGCCTGCAATCGGGTACGGGTGCCTAAGGGAGGCTAATGGCTCAGCTAAAATTAGTTATGCCCGAACTCTCCCAAGTCCACCAATTCACGACTTTAATAGTCTGAGTTTTTAACCCATAAATTAATTTTTAAAATGGAGTCGCCACTAATCGATTTGGGGTGGGTCAATTACCCAAACTAAGTATCGGAAGAAATACTCGCTCCTACGCAACCAGAGAAATTAGGATCGGGGACTTGATTACATTAGTTAATCACCAATGCCCTTTCAGTACCTAATCTTGTTTAAACCTTGAGGCTTTTTGGATGTTCGAGGGATTTTCCATGCATTTTTGGGAGGAAAAACATTTTTTGAGTCTTTTTCTAATTTTTTGGACATAAAAGGGATTTTTTTTTTGATTTTTTGGTATTTTTGGAAAAATACAAGTCTTTTTTGCTTTTTTTCTGAATTTTTTTTTTGGCTTTTTCATGAATTTTTGGCTTTTTTTGGAAATTTTTTGGAAAATATGAAATATTTTTTATTTTTTTTTTGATTTTTCGAAAATAAATTTTTTTTTAATATTTTTCAATATTTTTTTGGAAAATAAAACATTTTTTAACAATTTTTTGGAAATTAAACTATTTTTTAATTTTTTCTGAAATTAAAATATTTTTTTGATATTTTTTGAAAATAAATTATTTTTTTATTTTTTATTAAAATATTATTTAAAATAATATAAAAACCGACCGGGTCGGATCCGCGGGTTGGGTCCGCTACGTGGGCCCCACATTTTTTAACGCAAACGGGCCCGCTACGTGGGCCCCACTTTTTTTAATTTTAAAAATGACGCCATGGCCGGGCATTTGGGGACACCTGGCCCGGCCCGATGACCCGGCTCCACAACCCGCTCCTGACAAAACCCTACCCAGATCTGACCCGAACCTCGACCCGGCTTCCGCCGTCCCTTAAATCGCGGAATCCCTACCTAGCTTTCCAAACCTGGATCGACTTCGTGACCCGAAAATCGCAAACCCTAGGGTTTGCGAATCCGCAGCGCCGAAGGGGTGAAACGGAGCATTACGGCGGCGACGGCGGCTACGGTGGCTACGGCGCCGACAGTGAATGGCAAAGGCAACGGCCATTAGAGCTTCGGATGGACGGCGTAGATAGGGCTCCATCATCACCTGTTCTCAGCTTTGGCGCGGCACGGTGGCACAGCTTGCGGCGACGACGGCGACCTTTAGATCTGGACACTGTCGGGACGGCGTTTGGGGCGGCGTCAGAGCTAAATCGACGGCAGCCTTTAGATCTAGTTGGCATCGGGATGGTGTTTGGGGCGGCGTCAGAGCTGGATCGACGGCGGATCTTCCTCAGCCTTGGTTCTCTCTCACTCCGGCCAGATCCGAGCCTCCACCGGCCAGATCTGACCTCCTCGGACTCGATTGCCGCCGACCTCCCCCGAAGTCTCTCAGTGGGAGGTCGGCTGAGCTCGCGACCCGATTTCCCTCTCGCTTACTCTTCGATTCCTCCCCTGAAGTCTCTCAATGGGAAGATCTTGGAGCTCGCCCTCCGATTTCTGCCTTGCTCGCTCTTTAAGCTCCCCTAAGTCTCTCAGGAACCCCTCTGAGTTTGCTGGCTCGTGTCCTTCAACGACGGAAGTGCTCCACTATTTATAGGCGAGGAGGTCCAGTCGACGGAGAGGCTCAGCCACCGGTCTTTGGCTTGCCGACCGGACCCCCGCGGCTGAACCGGCGTCCCATCCGCCACCTGTCCGCCAGTTGCCCCCCCACGCGCGTCACCATCCGTCCATTCATCCGACGTCGTGCCCTCTGCGCGTGTGTTACAGAGCGGATGAAGGAGGAAGAAGACCGAAGAGGGCCGGGCTGGAGGAGGAGGAAAATGGGCCGTAGGGGCCCACGCGGAGGGGGAAGAGAGGGAGAGAAAATGGACTGTTGGCTTCTGTTTTTCTTTTTGTTTTTTTCTTGTTTTTATTTGTTTTTTGTTGTTTTCTCTTTTTATTATCTATTTATCCGGAAAAAAAAGGCAAAATATATAAATAAAGAAACTCTATAATTAAAAAACGAAATTTAGGCGTCAACAAATACTTGACCGAAAGTCTTCTCCTCCCGTTGCGGAAGACAATGATACAATGGAAATTGGAGATTGTAATGCTCATGGGCATCAACAAAGTAAAATAATGAATATAACCTGGTTTTTTTTTTTTTTGGTCAGAATAAACGATATATTAAGGCGTAAGATAATTACAACCGCTTGCAACAGCGTCCGCATACACAAGATCCAAAAGCATGAAAGGGGGAAATATATTCCAGTTTCGGGCTTGATCATGGCGACCATGGGCCTTCGCGGCCCAGTCAGCCACTGAGTTGGCCTCCCTCCTGCAGTATCTCAGACGCAAGTTAGGGTACGAAAGAAGTAGTCGCTTGATCTCTTCGAAGATTGGTCTGTCCTGCCATGGCGGCGGTTTATTTCGGTTCAAGATATCCAGCATGATCCAACAATCCGACTCAATTTCCAGGCGAGCTGTATGGAGTCCCGTCTTCAGCAGGTGGCGAAGGGTAAAAGTGAGCGCTTGCAGCTCAGATTGAAGCGCCGAGGTCGCCAGAAATTCTGCAGAATACACATCGGTAAGTCTGCCCTGGTAATCCCTACTGATGCACGCCATTGATCCCTTGTTACTTCCCTGTTGGTAAGCCCCATCTATATTACATTTTAGGGTGCCACGATCCGGGGGTCGCCATAGAGATTCCGAGTACAGATCAGGGGATTGTTGTTTCCTCCGTCTGGGATTGGATCAGTCGTAGCTGCAAGTTTGTGCTCGAGCGTCCGAAACAGCAAGATGGGGCGTCGGCTTTTGGTGCCTGAAAATGAAATGATTCCGGCCACGCCAAATCTGCCATAAGACATGCGCAATTAGCTCTATCCCAGGTTTATAGATGACGAGCAAACATGCACTCACACATGCGATACGTAAGAAAATTAATATTTAAGATTAAGCGAAAATGTTTATTATTTACTATTTTATTATTAAATATGAAATATAATTATTGATAAGAATTACATATAAAGAAAGGAAATGCATATTAGTACATGAAAAGATACAGATATTTAGGGATCTTTTGAATTCTTTTAGAAAGAAACTAGCGTTGGATGGAAAAGGTCCGAATTTTCAATATTACAACATGTGAGAGATTATGTGAAATTACTATTTTTGCGCATCTTCTCATAACATCAATATTTGTAAAATAAGCAATTAAGGTCATCTTGAAAAGGGTAGAAAGAGAGATTAAAATCTCCTGAAAGTAAGAGCTTTTTATTTTTATATAATAGTATAGACGATACGACATAAGTTATCATTGTTAAGTATTGTTATCGCGATTGAGGCACGTAATTAAGAATAATAATTATAGTGTGGGTTCTTCAAGAACATTTTTGTTAATTATAATTAGTAAAAAAAATCGATTTTTCAATTGCATATCACGAGAAAATATCAGCACCAAGATTTTACGACCCCCCATTCCAACGCGGCACTGAAGTTTCAAAGCATTATAGTGGGGCCCATTACCCGTGGGTTTATACTCCAACGAGTCCAACCCACCTTCACGTGACTCGGCGCCAAACCTAAGGCTCAGTCGACGTCAAGTCAAGGCTTCGCATAAATGAAAAGAGAGAAAAATCTCCTACATGCCCCCACTAGAAATTTTAAATAGCATATAATGATATTTTTCATGAGGACATCTAGCATATTGAAATAGACTATCATTTCATGCGCTCTTAATTGCTTCATGGCATTGTTCATCTTGTCTCCACTTCATCGATTAATTAAATTACCGATGTATAAGTTAAGGGACATCTACACGAGCGTTTTTAAGATTTTTTTCTCCAAACTCTAACTGAGTTTGAGAGGATGTTAAGAATACATATTACCTGATTCTATATATATCTCATATTATAATCTCATTAGCCTAATTGACTGCAAATTTTATCATAATATTATGTTATTATAGATAGTCATCTTATAAACCATATTTCTTGTATAATTCATCAATAGAAACAGAAATTCCATAACTTTATTTTCCTTTTTATTCTTATCATGGTATGGTCATTATAGGTGACATGCCAAATTTCCATCTAACCATATTAGTGAGCCGCGTAGGATTTATTTATTTATTTATTAACAATTGAATTTAGTGAGCAAAATTAGGGATGAAGGCATTTAACCTATGCCTTGTACGGTTTCCATATATGTTAGTTATGACACAATTAGACTTCTAATGTGCATATATATTATATATATGGCCGGCCACTATCTTTATATTTTGCGTGAAATTAAATTATATTATAGCCCTAATTATGTCTTGCCACCTCTATTAGCCAATAGAAAGGATGCAAATTGAATTGAAATTACAAAATAGGCATATAAGCCTAATGATGAGATTGCCACCCCTTGACCTAATTGCATTTAAGAAGAGTGTAGTAGAAGGAAGATTGCTCTTCCTCCCCCTTCTTCGGCTGACCCTTCTCTCTCTCCCTGTCTCATTTTACTTACTCACTCTCTCTCTCTTTTCCTCTCTCTCAAGCAAGCTCTCTCACTCTCCCTCATCACTTAAGGGTGCATTTGGTTCAGCATTTCGAAAGTTCATTAGACAAATGCAAAACAATTTAGCCTAAAGGATTTTGGATATATGTAAAGATCATTTGGTAAATTACGCTTTGAGAAGCAATTTTGAGATAAATGTCGTTTGGTAAAAAACACATTTGAAAAGCTATTTAATGATTAATATTAGTTTTGTAATTTTTATTATTTAAAATTGAAAAAAAATCAAATACATATAGTTTTAAAAAGAAAAAGAAAAACCAAACATTTCACCGATCCAATAAAGGGCTATAGCTGCTGACGAGCCAAATCTAGCGTCGGCGGCCATCGATCGAGGTTGCCTGACCTCAAGCGACCCCCAGCAAGGGTCACGCGACCCTGGCAAGGGCTGTCGAAGGTCACTCAACCTCAAGCGACCCTAGGCAAAGGTTACACGACCCAAGTGATACACGACCTAGGTGGTAGTCGCCTAGGTAGCCCGACCTTGGGCAAGCTTGATTGACAACCGCCAATGCTAGATTTGGCTCGCCAACGAGCATAGCCCTTCGACAGACCAACGAATGGTTTGGTCCTTTTTTATTTAAAAAAATAATTAAGGACAAAATCAAAAATTTGAAGAATTGATAATGGTAGTTTTAGAAGGAAAAAAATAAGTTCAGCATTTGGCCAAATGATAAAAGCCTAATGCTAGTCTCTATTAACATTGGGCTTTCAGCCTTCTCAATGCTGGCTTTCAAGTGAAAGCACATTCAAAATAGATACCAAACGGTCCATCATTTTCTCAAGGGACTTTGGAGGCTGAAATCCCCTTGACAACCTCTTGGGAATGCTTAACCAAACGCACCCTAAACCAAACACCTCTCTCTCTCTCATGTGGTTCAAGTTTTGCAATTATTATAGAACTTTAGCTTGGATTCCTAGATTTAGACTTGCTGGACCTTCTTTGTTTATTAATTTTGTGGAACTTGCTATGGTTCGAATTTGATGAGACATTCTTCATGAAAGTTATGTAAAACATCTTTATTTACAACATATTTTAATTTCAGATATTTTTTTTAGGTGAATGGTTGGTACAAAAGTCTAGTTACTACCCTTTCGTCTTCTTGAATTTTTATAGAATTGTCCCTTTTGATTTTGGACATGTTTCCTTCACAAAAATTATAGAGGACATCTTCGTTTATAACATATCTAAATTTCAAAATATTTTGGGACGTTTTGGGTTGCAAGATGAGTATTTCTTGAAGATTGGTTGTTCTATTCCAGTGAACCAAATTTTTATTTTTGTACAAATTATAGCTCTTTATACAAAATGTTTTGGGCTTAGTACGAAAAATGTTATTTAAGGTCTTTGCTACAACATATTAAATTTTTATAATTTTTCAAGTTCATTTGTTATAGTAATGGCTTCGATTTCGAAAATTGCTCAAAATTGTTCTGTTTTGTCCATTTTGGGAATTCATGAATTTCTATTCGGAGGTGATTGAATTTTGGCTTGTAGTCTACTGGAGATAGCAATCACACTCATTAGGCTATCTCACGGTGTATGTTTGGCTTTAATTTAATTGCCATTTGTTTGTGAAATTGAGCTGACTGCATGAGCATCTATTCTGGAATTTTAAATGGTACATGGCTTGTGTGTACTAATGAGACATGAAATTATTTGCATTGGCATAGTATATTTCCTAGTGAAAGGTGTGCTGAATGGGATGCGATTTACAACATGTGATTGTCGTGTCATTACATATGTGTGGCATGCCTGAGGTGCTTGAGCAAGTTTGTTACTCCTTGATGTCCAAAGCCTGTAAACCTTGGATGCGTGAACCTCGGGTCCAGTAAACCTTGGATGCCCGATGGTGCCAGGATTGGATGTCGGAGGAGAATGCCTTGACTAATAAACCAAGATGCCTTGGAAGTCTTGGCTAGTAAACCAAGAGCCCGACGAAACCAAGTTGGATGTCGAAGGAGAATGCGTTGACTAACAAACCAAGATGCCATGGAGTAGGATGTTTGCAGCCTGTAAACCGCAGAAGTCCAGACAGTAAACCAGAAGTGACCCACATGGGCCGACTAGCAAATCAATTGAATCGTGAGATGGGGTGGACCCAAATAATGTGATGTGATTAAGAACGTAAACATGTGATGCATCAAATGCATGTGGGCATTGTGCACATGACTAGAGATATTACATCCAATATGTGACGTGTGCTCACTCTTGTGTGCTGGTTGTTATGATGCTAAAGATGTCCTAGGAATCGAGTGTTGATTGGATTGATTGGTTTATGAGATAGCCATTTCTCCTGTTGAGCGATATCTCACTACTGTTGTTTTTTCAGATCTTTAGTCATGTCCGACTCCTGCATCTTCCGCTTCTTACCATGGTGCACCTGAAGTTTTTACGGGTGATTTGTACAAGTTCACGGACCCGGCTTTTCCATCGATGGTGTTTGTGAGATATACTACCACACTTTATGTGGATATAAGATCTCCGGAGGATCTTGCTATATATTGCTTTTTAGCGCCTTTCGTGCTGCTGGGCAGGAGATAAGTAGGACCAATCCCATTTCCGATTGATGGCAACGGTAGAGAGGGAGGCGATGGCGAGAGTAAGAGCTAGGAGATGGCTTAGTTCATTAGGGGAACTAATTTTGTGGTTTAGCGGTCGTAACTTTTTGGCTTGGACTGTGATTTCAAGTAGCGAAGGATGGTGGTAGCTATGGGACGTTTGCATGGTGGTGGACAGAGAGTGAGTACCCTTTTGATTCTCCTAGTGTAGGTTTCTTTTGTAGTATGAACAACCACCTGATGTAAGTAAATAAGTTTTAATAAAATAGATATATGGTTTCCCTTCCTTTCGGTTAGTAATTGTGAGTACTCATTTATGCATAATTCATGTTAAAAATGCTCAAAATGGTTAATGTCTTCCGCTTGCATGATAATACAAAAGTGACTAAGATAAACCAAACGAAGAGTGGCGTACTGGGGCGACACATTATCGATTGAGGAAGCACCACCCATTGATTCTTAAAACTTCACACCCCGAATCCTAGAAGAAAAGGGGGTGATACGGCCATCCTTCCACTAAAGGATACAGCCTCAAACTAATAAAATCCAACTTCCAAAAGTTTCCGCGATAGCGCTCTCACTCTAACAGTCACTAGCTAAAGACTTAAAAAGGTTGGGAAAAGGATGAGTAACTATAGCTAAGTGAGAGTACATATCTTCTAAGAAAATCAAGCCTCCACATTACATATATAAAACTCAAAGGCATGACTCATTTATTCCAGTCCAAAATATTACAACTTGCAAGAATAAAATGAGTTATATATTACTTCAACCTTGCTATATCAATAACAAAATTTCCTACCCAAAATGTCATGCCCCGATCCGCTACAGCCCAGCGACAACCCGTGCTCAACATACTTTCCTTGTGGTCATTTGCTTGTGATGTCCTAAGAGGCGTCGTTGACCCATTTGTAATAACAATAAATAAATAAATAAAAAACAAGCGGAAGCGTAAACCATTCACCCAACCAACAAACAAGAATAGTTAAAAACATATTTCTATATGTATGTGTGTGTGTGTGTATATATATATATATATATGCATCAAGTAGGTCATCATATCATATACAAGCCATATACACATCAGTTAAACACGCCAAATTAAACTTAATTTGCTTCGCCACATTCAATCATCTCCAAAAGTGCGGCCACAACCTTCACCAAAAAGAGACTCGGGTTAGCCTAACACCTCTAGTACTACGAGGGTGGTTCCAAAACCCCACTACCTTCTAGCTAGCCAAGGGCTCCATAGTCTAGGGCTTGGGCTCAACGATCATATCAAGGTTGAGTTTGGGATCGGACACCACCCTATCGGGCACGTCCTCATCCATGACATCCTAGTTGATGCATCCCCCTAATCCTCCGACACCCGGTGGACCATTGAAACCGTGGATGGGACCGTGGCTCTCATCCACTACCCAGAGTACCAAGCCACGAAACGATGAGCCACCAGATTAGGTAGTCCCTCGTCAACCTAGATGATTGTCCCATAGTGCGTATAATGCACATCGATCTCCCCTATCGGATATTCAATCACCTCGGGCTATGCTTTATAGGGAGTTCAAATCGGATCTAGCAGAAAGGCTCAGCCATTCTTAGGGCTTATAAACATTCAGCAAACAACAGTGAGATAAACTCAATAAGAGAACTTCCTAGACCTCACGTAGGGAAGTTGTTCTCCTCGGAAGCGACCTAAACATGCAATTATCTATCAATGGCAAAACATAGCAAAGCTCCTCTTGCTTTATCCTAACTATTCACATGAAAGCGAATCCATTTAATCAAGGTTATCAATATGACACCTAGGCAAATTCCATTACACTTTCCATGCTCCCGAGTTAATCATGCGAATATGCAAAATAGTTAAATCATGCACCCATGCCATGCAATAATCTAGACCTAATCACATACAAATCCCATGCACTTTCCACACAAATATGAGATTATTATAGCCACTCAAGACCCAAGGCCAACCCAAAGGTTCGCAGTCATTTGGCGTAACCGGGTATCGTCTTGCCCCATCGAGTAGGGTACCATCCCGCGTAAACGTATCAAAACAACATTCCTATAAGGAACTTCATTCCAAAATCCTTCCACGAACTGCATCCCGTTGACTTGGGAGCATTCGAACTGAATCGAGCATCGTTCCGCATAAAATGCATAAGGACGGGTTCACACCTCACCTAAAATGCATCAAGGTCTTTAAGTGATCACATGGGCATACCATCACTCAATTCATTTCATATCTTCATCGGTAATCAATATGATGCCCATACGATATGCAACAACCTTTGTTATACGCCATCATGTCATACGTGTGCCTCATATTATTTCACATAAATGCACTATCCAATTCACAAGTCTAATGGCATAAGGGCCAATCAAGTTCCAAAGGGAAGTCAAAAGAGGACACCCAACTAGACAGAATTTTGCAAACTCTTGAAACCTTTGGAAGCATAATGCGACAGCATGCACCGATGCCATGCCATAATCCAGAATTGCTCATATATTGATTTTAGGTCACATGTGTGCTGACTATAGCATCACTTCTCACAATATGCATTTATGCACTCATGCACTTTACAAACGTGGTGTCTCGGAAATCGTATAGCATCCCATACTACCATGTAACCCTCGAGACCATGCTTTCATATTATTACAGCCACTCAAGACCCAAGGCCAACTTGAAGGTTCGCAGTTATCCGGCATAATTGGGCATTGTCTCACCCCATTGAGCACGGCATCTCATTAGCTTGGAGGCATTACTGTAAGGAGCTTCGTTCCAAAATCCACCTGCGAATGGCATCCCATTTACTTGGGGACATCCAAACTTAATCAGGCATCGTCCCACATAAAAAGCATTAGGACAAGTTCACACCCCACGTAAAACACATCAGGATCTTTATATGATCACTCAAGCACCTCATCACTCATATCCATTGTTATCTTTCTTATTAGCCAAGTATGAATGTCTCAATGGCATGCCAAGCGGAGTGTGTCTCATGATCTATCAAAACTACATCAATAAAATGTGTCAAGCACGAAACGAGAATCCATGACTTGACCCATTACATTGAGCACCAGCCTAAGTCCAATCGGAATCGGAAACGATACGCTTCAATATTGCATCGAGACCAAGAAATGACCAATCTGACGTGACATGATTACCAACCTAATACCAAACTTGGCTCGGGAATGATACGTCTCAGTATCGCACCAAGACCAAGAAAGGACTAACCCGTCGTGACATGATCACTGATCTAGCACTGGACTTGGTTTGGGAATGATACGTTTCAATATCACTGATCCCAAGAGAGAGACTTGACCAGACGTGCTTCCTTGTACATCCAAGAACCATCGTATATCTCATCTCAGAGGCTCGGGGTGATATCATGCATCGACCATGGACAATGACCATAACATATGTGTAACAACTACTTCTAATGAACAGATATAAAATATTGTCATCATAATCTATCCAAGACTTATTTAAATAACACAATTCATCACAAAATCACATCATGTATGACACGTAATGCATATAACCCATATAACACATATAACACATAATAGTCTATCACCCTATTATGGCATATTACAATAACATATCATAATACCAAAACTTATTTTTAGTAACATGTCTCATCACAACATCATTTCACATATCATTACAATATAATTTATCACTCTATTATTGCATATAATAAACACATATCACATATTATAATAGCATATCATACTTCACTTATCATAACCTAATAACTTATCACGTAATGATAACTTATCGAACCAAGATGTGATAACCTATCACCCTAAACATGATAACTTATCATCCAAAACTTGATAACTTATCACCCAAACATTGATAACTTATCGTCCAAAACTTGATAACTTATCACCCAAAGCTCGATAACCTATCGTGACAACCTATCGGAACCAAATGACCACTTATCACATGAAACCCGCTTATCACATCAACAAATCATCATTTAACATTAATCTCACCCTAAACTACATCCAAAATGCAACAGCAACCTTAATCAATGGCTAGAAAGCCACTCACAAATGAATCCAAGCTTCATAGGGTGATGGGGGAGGTGCGACAAAGCTGGACAGTGGCTGGTTGCACGTGTATAGTGTGCAAGGAAACTGGCCAGTGGCTAGACAGTGGTTCGATGGTGGCTCGATGTCAACATGGACTCCAGGCTTCACAGGGGACCAAACCGAAGAAGAAATGAGCAAGAGGGAGCTGCTGTGGGGGCTCGACAGTGGCCTCCTTAGCTTCATAGCTCAGTTACGGCTATGGAAATGGCGGTGTGAAGGATGGTTTAAGGGTGGCGGTTGTAGTGGTCGGTTTCTGGCAAGTCTAGAGAGGAAAATGAGAGAGACATGAGTATGAAATGAGGAAGAGGATGAGGGAAATTCGTTCAAAGGGTAAGGAGAGAGAGAAAGTGAGAGAAAATAAGAGAAAATAAGGGAAGAGAGAGGAAATGAGAGGAGAGAGAGAAAGGGGAAGAAATCTTGCCATTAATACCCATCACATCCAACCTCTTAGACTTATCTCCATCAATCAAAGGTTGCTTCTTCAAGAAGCAAAAATCCTTGCATTAACGAGTGGATTTGAGCACTTGAATGCATTGGCTAGGGCTAGACTAGCTAGGTAGACTAGGAAACCTTGAAGCTCCCTCTTCCTTTGCTGACCACAAGCTTGTGCAACCCCTTCATTTGCTCATTTCCAAATTTGTCCTTTTGCCCTTAGTCCAAAGGAAGGGCATTTCGGCCTTTTCATCAAGATCTCGCATTATTCATGCACTATTCACATCATTGCATGCATTAAATGTCAAGATCTTGCAATGATGGCTCCAAACTTGGGAAGTAAGAGTTGATCTCAACCATGCAATTGCCTAAGCTTGTCCTTCAAGCTTGAGCGTGTGGCCCTCTCCTTCCAATATGAAGAATAGTTTCGAACAATTTTCGAAATAAACATTATTACATTGTCAAATGGATTCAAAAAAAAATTATAAAAATCTAATATGTTGTAGAGAAGACTTAAAATAACATTTTTCATGAGGAATCCAAGCATAATTCATTTTGTATAAAGAGCGGTATATCATCAAAGGCAATCCAAAATCTCATATGTTCAACAATTCCAATGACTACAATAGAAAACCCATTTCGACATATAATTATTTATAAAACATTTTGAAATTTTAGTATGTTGTAGAAATATATGTCCTCTACAACTTTTGTGATGAAAGTATATTCAAATTCCAAATGAAAAATTTATAAAAAAATTGAGAATAAATAAGTCACCATTTTTACTACACTGAGCAATTTTCACACAGTAAAAGAATAGGATTTCGTATAAACTATTTCACCTTATAAAAATATGAAATTAAAGTATGTTGTAAATCAAGACGTTTTGAACAACTTTCATGAAGAAAAAATTGCAAGATTCGAAACACAGAATGCCCTATAAAATTGGAAAATAGTGAGAGTCTAGCAGTACGTACATTATTCATGCACATAGGGCTTGGGTTTGGGCTTAACTCATCAAATTTGGATCTTTTAATTGGGCATGTAGCCATTGGGCTTCTAATTTTTGGCCCAATTTCACTTATCCAAGAATTCGGGGTTTACTGATAATTAAAAAATTTGATGAAGTAATGTCCAGGGGTGGTCACTTAAGCCTCTAAAGTCCAATATCCTTAACTGGACTAGAATTTGTGGTTGAAATTTATCAAATGTGACTTAGCATAATTAAAATCAATGGGCATCCTTTAGGAGTTTCACGAGTTCGACCCGTGGTTGATTCGATAGGAATCCACCTTTGAGTATTTTCAATTCATGGATGATCCTTAGTTGTCATGTAATCGTAAGGGGTCAATTGCTCGCTCCGAAATACATGATCATTTAGAATTGGTTTAGGATCGTTCGTAGTTAATATAGTAATCGTGTGAAATCACCCGCAATTTGATTATATATTATTATCGAATCAATCTATAATCGTTCTTGGATTGGTTTAAAATGGCTTAAGATTGTCTCTTACCGATCCTTATGGTCAAATCATCAATCTATGATTGAGTTCTTTGGTCGTGCACATTGAAATCCCAAATTGTTTTTCCCAATAGATTTAACACTCTTGAATGGTTCACAAACCAATTTAAAGTCTAATTCTACTAATTGCGCATTGATAGAAATAAACCCCTGATCGTATTCTGAATAAGTTGAATTTTGAGGATGTCACATGCAATGTCTCATTAGTTCGAGGGGGCTACTTTATCCTTCTGTTTAAAGGTGATCCGACGGATTCTCTGTATGGACATAGAGCTCAAGAAGTTGTCATTTTTTGGAGATAAAATTTGCTCGATGTAATCAAGCCCCGGAAGATGGTCAAACCTTGAGCACTGCTTCAAAGTACTAAAACGTGTCTCGACCCTCCCGACACAGGCGTTGGGAAAAAGATAGTATTGTTGAATTGGGGACCAACAGTCCTCAATCGACGCTGGTGCTTCCAAATCCTTACCTTACTTGACATTAAAATTTACATTTTAATTTGATTAACTCCAAGTGAAGAGTCGCCACTAGCTTATTGGAGTTGGCTAAATAGTGAGATATGGGAGTATACCTCACTTCTGTGTAACCAAAGATCTAGAGTTGGGAACTTAATTACACTAATTATCTAGCTAGTGTCATTTCAATACCTAAATTTGATTATTTTTCAACTAAGGTATACATGCAGTCTTTTACTAATTATGAGCCATAAAATTCTTGTCCGCTAGGTGTCCATGTAATCTTTCTATGTTTGTTATGATCCTAGAATGAAACCTAACCACTCAGCTATGAAAATGAATCACAACAAAAAAAAAATGAAATAAAAGCAATCACAACAAACACATCAAAAATAGTAATGAAGGACGAGTAAAAGTTACGGTGCAATAAAGTAACCTGATACGAGTTGGGTAAAAAATATTACATGGCCTTGTTATTAAGCCTAGGACAACAACTCCTAGACTTCTACACAAAATCTCAATGCCTACCCTCCAAAATCACAGGTAAAAGATGAATTGACGATTTCAAGCCCAAGACAATCCTGAAGAATTTTATCTGCCAGACAGCCATCACTAACGGTAAAACCGTTAAGCTTTCCCTCCTGTAAATGCGTGCTCTAAGTTACTAAGGTGCAAATGCACATACTAGGACTGTTAGAATCGAAATGAAAACTAGAATGAAATAGAAACCCAAATTGAATCGAACTGAAATTTTATGCATTTTCGGTTCGGTCCGGTGATGGAAAATAACTGTTCTTTTTTCGGTTTGGGTTATTTTGGTTTAGTTGGGTTAACCGAGCGGAACCAAAATTCTCAATAAAAACTGAATGTCCAACTTAAAATATCTCTTCTTTCTCACTTCTTATTCAGTTTGGTTCCAGTAAGCAGGGCAAAGAAAGGAACACCAAAAGACCGAACTAGTTTCGGGTTGCGATTCAATTTGGTTTAGTTGTTCACCCTATTAGTTCAATTCAGATCTCTCAAAAACTCGAACTGAACTATTGACACCCCCATGACATACCATTTCTCTACAATTGGATTATTGGTGAGCCATAGAGTTTTTAGATGCTTGAATTTGACAACTTTTGGAAAAATGATATCTGCACTCTCGAGCCTGTTTCCACACAGGCTAAGAGCAAGTAGATCCTAGCGCAAGAAAAAATGAGCTTGTGAACCATAAATTTATCACATCACAAAAAGTTCAGAGACGGTGCCAGAGACAATCTCCACAGCAAGTACGTTGTAAGGAAATGATGGTTGCTTGTGCATTTAGTCCACAAAACTTGGTAATGTTAATTTTCAGTCTATAAATAACACATGATATAGTTTTTCTACCACAGTTAATGGAAGATGAGATTGTACAACATACAAATAATCATGCATGAACTGGTAATTCTTAGGGTTAATAACTAGAAAAACCCTAAACTGGTACACTTGTGACAAATTTACCCCAAACTATTTTTTTACCATAAAAAACCCTACACTGGTACACCTGTGACAAATTTACCCCGACTGATCATAAAAAACCCTAAACTGGTACATTTATGACAAATTTACCCCAAACTAATTTATTCGACCACAAAAAACCCCAAACTGATAAATTTGTAACAATTATACTCTCCGCTAAATTTGATTAATACCACAAAAAAATCAAAAAAATTGTAAACTGTGACAAACGGAGTATAAAATCTCAAATTGGTATACCAATTAACTGTCACGTGTCAGTTATTTTAATTAAAATTTAACGAAAACTAACAGAGGGTAAAATTATCACAAGTGTACCAGTTTGGGGTAAATTTGTCAAAAGTATACCAGTTTGGGGTTTTTAGTGGTCAAAAAAATAGTTTGGGGTAAATTTGTCACATGTGTACCAGTTTGGGGTTTTTCAGGGTATTAACCCTAATTCTTAAAGGTTCCAACTACAGTAGTATCATTTAATACAGGATGAATATAGTTAACGCCAAGCGGAAATTTAGCGGATAAATCGAGAGACAAGAGCATGTCATCATCAATATCAAGGTCATCGAGCTCCAACCATCCGACAGTGTCCTTGTACTTTCGCTTTACACAGTTCATGTTCCACTATATCCTCAGTGCACATGCTGCCAGTGTCCTCTATTGAAGTCCCTCCCTCACCTGATCGCCATCAACACACATTAAAACGGCCATCATATGAACCGAAGCAGGAATTTCGTGAAGCTGTAAGTAAGGCACCTCTATGAAGACCTGTACAGCCAAAATAAAAGCAGTTCTGAGGTTTTCTAACTCATAGTTTTTGTGACGGCCCGAGTGGCGGTGCGCGGGGAGGAGGGATGGCGGTGCGTCCGCGCCTCGGTCCCCGGACGTGCGCAAGGAAGGGGTCCCTATCCGACATCACCTAGGGAGGGAGTCCTGGGCCAGTTTATAATAGCTTGGGCCCCTCTAACCTGTGTGACGCGTTTTAAAACCGTGAGAACTCAGTGTCCAAAGTAGACAATATCACACAGTGGGGCCTGGGTCATTACAAATGGTATCAAAGCCGACTCCCGACAACGTGTGGGGCCATAACGAGGGCGCTGTGCTCCCAAGGAGGGGAGAGTCTGACGGCCCGAGCGGCGGTGCGCGAGGAGGAGGGATGGCGGTGCATCTGCACCTCAGTCCCCGGACGTGCGCAAAGAAGGGATCCCTGTCCCACATCGCCTAGGAAGGGAATCCTTGGCCAGTTTATAATAGCTTGGGCCCCTTTAACCTGTGTGACGCGTTTTAAAGCCGTGAGAACTCAATGTCCAAAGCAGACAATATCACACAATGGGGCCTTGGACAATATCACACAGTAGGGCCCGGGTCGTTACAGTTTCAGAGTAAGAAAACCCAATAGGATGTACATTTGAACTTTTAAAAAAAAGAAGAAGTTCATGCACTAACTTGTTCTGCATATTATAGGCAAAAAGATCATATCACCCTAGAAAATGATTCTCTATTGCACGTTAACACTATTATTTATAAATAAATAAATAAATAAGGAATGTCACGAAATCATACGAATTTTAAACTTTGCATGTACAATTTACAGAAGTTTTATTAACCTTTCACTAAACTCAAATTACATTCTCAATAACAATTCTACGGTCATAACGCTAGCTTTGTAGATTTTGTTCCTATATGAGAAGCTTCATTATTTGAACAATGATATGGTAAGTAAAGGAGAGGTCTTAACTAGTGTAAAAAAAAATCTCGTTATCTCTTCTTCTGCGTCTTGTATGTGAGCTAGGTGAAACGCTCGCTTGACGTGCGTAGGCTGTGGGAAGTAAGGTTGGTTCCGAAAGTTACTTTTGAATCCCAAATTAGGTTCCACAAAGGTTAAATGATACTACTCATGTGATCTTGTGCTATTTAGTAGGACTCACTGTAGCCTTGATAATTTCATAATATGTGTTGACTTGGTATGGTGGAATGAGCCAACATAATTCTTATCCAATAAAAATCATAATCGTTGTTTTAATCACTAATGAGAAATTATCAAGTTTGCAAAAACAATTTCATCACCATGTGTAAAGAACATTTATCATACATGCCGTCGTCATCCGCAAATTTGGGCCTTTTGGGATCCTTCTCTAGGTATGGATAGGGGCATCTCTCTTTTCTTTTTGCTAATTTTTATCGTTCTTTTTAATAACTAATAAGTAATTATAGAAATACGAAGTCTATAGAAACAATTCATCATGTGTAAAGAACATATTTGAGATTTAATTTTGTCCCGTACCTGTCGGAGTCATCCATAGATTGGGGCCTCTACCTTTCAACGTGCAGATAGAACTTCTCTCCTTTTGTGTCCCTAATATTCATCGTTCTTTTAAATAATTAATAAATAGTTATTGAAATTATCAATCTATAAAAATAAAAAATAAAATTATCATCATGCGTAAAGAACATGTTCGAGATTTGATACGGTCCCATACCTGTCGTCCTCTTCATCGTCCCTAGATTCAGGCGTCTTGCGGTCTTCTACTTTGTACAAATTCACATTCTTTCCTATATCCGACTTGAGACGGTTAGCCAAAACTTGAGGGTCCTTTTTGCCTACCACACAGATATTCTCCAATTCCTCACACTTGTTGATCCCTTGAATAGTGTCCATCGCATCAAGGTGTCTAAGCTCGAGTTCTTTGAGATGGAGCATTCCTCCTGGTTCAATAATCACCTTCTTAAGCTGAGGCAGATTCCAAATCTTCAGGATCTTGAGACTCGGAAATCCCTCTTTGGCGAAGGTCATACAAGCGCCTTGGAAGGAATTGGCCAAGAGCCGAAAGGTCCTCAGGTGTCTCAGGAGACCACCCAATTCGGGCATCATGTCTATTTCCACCCTCGAACCCGACAGAGTCAAAATCCTAAGCGAGACTGGCAAGAGCTGTGTCCAGATGGGTTTATTGAGTTGGCCCAACAAGTAGAGTTCAAACAGGTCGTGATGTTTTTCAGCTAACGACAATTTCGGTAACGGGCCTATCGGCGATGTTGCTGGTTCAACTTTTTCCGCGGGCTTGTCTTCTTGGATCACCCCAAAGGTCAAGGACTGGAGATTGGTGAGCCTGGAGCTAATCCAATCGGCTACTGCTTCTCCTGCAGCACCTGGCGTGTCCCCACTCAAGCCTTGCAAGAAAAGCTCGAGCGCGGTGAGCGTGGTCAAGCTGTCCATGTGGTCCCTCATCAAGCTCTCCTTGACCTCACCGATAACCAGCCCGCTTAAGGTTTGGAGTTGAGTCAGGGCATTGACATTGTTGCTACAAGCCTTGAGGATCTTCTTCAAGTCGATGTAGAACCAGTTAAGATGCAGGTGCCTCAAGTTCCCCGCCTTCCAGATGGAACCCGGCAGCAAAGTGATGTTAGTGTGCTTTATGTCAAGAGTCTCGAGATGGTACAGATCCACAACGGCTCTCGGCAGCGAATCCAACACCGTGGATCTCAATCCTAGGTACCTTAGGAGCACCAGCTTGTGGAGCATACCATCTAAGGATGGTTTATACACACCCTCCAAATCAAGCACCCTTAGCAAGCTATAGTCAGTCTTGGACATCATCTTCCTAAGAAACGCGCTGATGTCTTTGGTGAGCATGCCTCTCCTCTGGTAGAACGAAAGAAACAAGCGGACATGGCCAAGGTTCAAATCGGGGTAGCTATGACATCCCGAATTTTGACCCCGTCCCGAATATATGAAATGGACATCTCGTCGACGCGCGGATGGTCCTTTTTCTCTGAGCCGATCACTCACGAGTTAACCAATCTATTGGGTGAAGCCGTTAA
This sequence comes from Eucalyptus victrix, assembly GCA_016097545.1. Classification (NCBI taxonomy): domain Eukaryota; kingdom Viridiplantae; phylum Streptophyta; class Magnoliopsida; order Myrtales; family Myrtaceae; genus Eucalyptus; species Eucalyptus victrix. The sequence continues at coordinate 8,419,289 of CM027844.1, read as the reverse complement.
GGGATATAACCGCGGTAAAATCCCTAAAAGCTACTCAATAGGTCGGATTGGACTAAAATCGCGTTCGGCCGATTTTAACCATGAAATTGAATTCGGAGTCGGGAATCGGACGTTCGAACATGTCATGACTTATTTATAGGACGTCGTTTTGTCTTTCGGAGAAATTCCATTGAGTTCAGGATTTTTACGAAAAATCACTTTGGATGATTCGGAAATGAATGAAGATTCAAATTGGCCGAATTGAAGGAATCTTCGAACTGCAAACCGAGCTAATTGGCGAAGGGGGACTGTAGAAATTATATGGGCTTTTTGTACATCGAAATTGGACGTCGATTTGCAGACATCAAGGATGAAATTGAATCTCAAATTGTGAAATTCGAAATTAGTAATGGGGCAGGAAAATTGGACTTCAATTTGAATATTATTGTGGAAAATTATTGGCTAGAAAGTATTAAGGGGACAAGGAGGATAAACTTGTAGACTAAGGGAGACCAAGCATTAATGATATAGGATAAGCTTGTGGACTTTTGTTTCTCTCTCATCCAACTTCTCGGACAAGCTTTTGCCGATCTTCTCCTCCTCGCTCGATCCCTACCTCAGCCGAAGAACCATTTTATTTCTCCATTTCATTTGGTTTCCTTCGGTCTGTCTTCAGCATTTTCAACACCACCGAAGCCATCGATTTCCCTGCTGCCGTCTCCACAGTTGCCACGGCTTTAAACCGCATCATCATCATCACCGTCCACTATCATCCAACGACAACATCATGCTCCCTCAGCCCTCCGATTCTCCCCACCGTTCCTCCTCTTTCGTCCAACAGTCAACCGAGTAGTGCCCTCTCTCCACCGAAGCTTGCTCCACTTTCAATCTCCTCTGCTTGTGTCTTCTTCGGTCAGAATTTCCTCAGCTGAAGACCACGAATCTCCACGGTTGCTGCCACATGTCCATGAAAGACCTCCCTTCGGTCAAGCTTCTTCTCCGGTGAGGTGTGGTTGACCGAAGTTGCCAGCGGACGCCTTCCATCTTCAACCGAATCAACGAAACCAGCAAACCCACCGATCGTCCTCTCTGTCTCACGTGCGGCACCCCCGGGATGGCCTAGCAGCATCCCACGATGTTGATTTCTCCATTTTTTGTGTCACCGTTTCTCGCTTGCCCCTGTCCAGCAACGTTGAGCAGAAAAGGATGCAGCCTCATCATCTCTTCTCTCCGTCCATCAACCACCGAAGACCAGTAAAATTGCTGCAGTTGCCCGTGTCGTCCATTGCTCCACCGAAGCCATGCATCCAGTCAACACCAGTTGATCCCCTGCCCGTGTGTTGACTCCAGCAAGCGGCCGAAGCTGTTCTCTCCTTCGATCTTGCCACGCGTGGTCTTCTCCAGCTCGCGGCCACCGAAGTAGAGTTTCCTCAACTCCTTCGCTGTCTCTGTTGACCGGACTTGCTGCCCCGCACGAAGCCGATGGATTTCGGCCCAGCAACCTTCAATTTCGCGGGCCCAGGAGCCCCGTGATTTTCAACCGAGCAGCCACTTGAAGCCCATGTGAAGTTCAGCTTCTTCAGCCCAAAAGCCCAATAGTTGGGTCATTTGAAGCCCACTTGAACAGCCAAGTTCGGCCCAAGAATTCAGCAGCCCAAGCCCGCGAAGCCAAGCCCAACCGCACGTTCAGCCCAAGCCCAGCAATTTGCTGTGGGCTTGCAAGGCCTTTGGGCCCGGCCCAAGTGATCGTCGACGTCGCCAAAAATTCGAATTTCGGCCGCCGTCGCTCCGTCGCGTCGCCATCGCGGTGATCCGGTCTTCGCTTTGTCAAGTGAGTAATCTCACTAATCCCGGATTAGTTTGCTAATTATGCTTAAGGTTGGTTTAGTTTTAATTAATTATGTTTAGGTTGTTAGATTAGAATAAATTAGCAATTATTAGTCAATTGTGATGCGATTTAGATAAATTGATTGCGCAATTAGCAAGTAGACGCGGTCTACTATTTATTGGAAGTATCTCAGGAATTTTCCGATCCCTAATCGGGCTTCAATTTGGCGATTCGGGCCTAAGTGGGATTTTTGGCATTTAAATATTATTTTTCGGAATTAAATTAATTATTTATTTATTTTCCGAAAATTCAATTGGGATGGTCCGAAACCGGAAAATTATGCTGATGACCGTGGTGGAATCCGTTTGTTTAATCGGGCTTTATTTTGAGCTAAATTGAATTTTAATATTAATTATTTAATTTTCGAAATTAATTATTTATTTATTTATTTTCCGAAAATTCAATTGAGATGGCTAGTGACCGGAAAATTATGCTAATGACCGTGGTGAAGTCCGTTTATTTAATTGGGCCTTATTTTGAGCTAAACGGAATTTTAAATATTTAATAATTAATTTTCGAAATTAATTAATTAATTAATTATTTTTCGGAAATTAAGATTGAGATGGCCGACAACCGAAATCTCGTGCTGATTGTCGTGGCATGGTCCATTTATTTATTTGAGCTTTGAATTGTGCCAAATTGATTTAATTGTGGATATTTAGGGTATGTTCCTAAATTGATTATTTGGGTAAATTGAGTACGAATTAAGGTTGTGAATAATTACTTTTCAAATGGGATGAATCATCATGAAAGGCACGGGGCCTGATGATTAGATATGTCACCTCGGAGAATGCACATGGCTCGGTGACGAAGTATGTCGCCTTGGAGAATGCATGTGGCTCGGTGACTAAATGTATATATCACCTCGGAGAATGCACATGGCTCGGTGACAAAGTATGTCGCCTTGGAAAATGCATGTGACTCGGTGATTAAGTGTGGCATCTTGAAAGAGACACGTGGGCTCGATAATTTGATGCATTACCTCGGAGAATGCACGTGGTCTCAATGAGTACATTTGGCATCTTGAAGAGACACGTGGGCTCAGTGACTTGATGCATCGCCTTGGAGAATGCACGTGGGCTCGCTGATTCAAAATGACATTTTTAAAGAGCATGTGGTCGAGTGGGACCGTAAAGCCATTGAATATCGAAAGTGGTCGAGTGGGACCGTAAAGCCATTGAATTTTGAAAGTGGTCGAGTGGGACCGTAAAGCCATTGAATTTTGAAAGTGGTCGAGTGGGACCGTAAAGCCATTAAATGTTGAATGTTGTCGAGTGGGACTCTGAATAGCAATAGCTTGAATGACCGGGAAATGGTCAAGCTGTCATGTAATCGACGAGGTTGATCGATCATTGTTTTGATTTGATGTTGTGAATTGATTGACTGATGGGAATGACCGTGAGTGGTCTTGTTGGCTTATAATCGACTAGGTCGATTTGATCGATGCTTCGATCGGTGATATAATTGCTTGAGTGCCTATTGTGAATTGTACTGACTTGCAGGTGAGATCTGATGCTAAGGTATGTCTTCTGACCTATGCATGTTTAGGCAGCCTTTAGTATAATGGTTTACTAATCGGGCTTAGTGGGGTAGAACTCGCTGATACGTAGTCTCATCCCAGTTTGGGGAAAAACCATTTCAGGACCTTGATAAGGAGCTGATGAGGAGGAGTCTGAGAAGGAAAACTCGGAGGTAAATCTTGAGGAGAAGGATTTTGGAAGAAGAAGATAATCCAGAGAGGGGCCTTGAGTACGGCCTGGATGGACTGAGAGTCTACCTTCTTTTGAGAATTCCTTTTGAAGTGAATAGTTATGAATTGGTTTGTGTTTTGTATAAAAGTTTGGTTATAAATTTCAATATGAAAAATATGGCCCTGCTTTTCTATCCCATCGTTTTATTGTCTGGAGATTTTAACTGTTTCCGCATGTGCTTAATAAATGAAAGGGTCGGCGATACTTTGTCCTAGGATATCGCATTATAAAATCGACCAAGTGAGAAGGATGTGTGCGTGCCCGAGGATCGGGGCGTGACAGTAGCTGCCGCCGCGATCATCTGTGACTATATCCGTGTGCTCTGCAAGCCACTGAATCTTGGTTCCTTCTCGCAGTTGGGCCGGCAGCTGTTGTTGCTGGTTGGTTGGGTCACGGTCATTCCCATCTTTCGACTTACTGGTGGCATGTATGTGGAGGAGCCCCATGCTCATCGCAGTCGGGCGGATCACGTCATACAGAGAGGTGAGCATTTGGCAAGCTTTGGGGGATCCGTCCGCCCTCCAGCTCACCACATCGGTCACATTCCTATCCGCAAGCTCCAGAATGATTGTCTCTCCCACATCCTCGGGCTACCTTTTCCTTTCCCTTTCTATGTCGTAACAATGCGAATCCAAAAAGCCTTCAGCCAACCACAGCCTCACTAGCCTTCTTGTCGGAATAGGGAATGCTATGGGGAACAAAGCCATGTAGATGAAGCACTGTTCTAGATGGACCGGCAATTTATGGCAACTCAATTGTAGTATATCTAACAATGCCATCGTACAACCCTCTTTCGCCAACGCTGCGCATTCATGCCCTCCAGCATTGGACAGAAACCCGCCGAGTAAGGATATAGAGAGCGGCAAGCCACGACACATGTTTAGGATATCCTTCTCCTCATTTGAGAGTCTCTCACCCTTGGGTACTCTATGCAACTTCCAAGCGAGCATCCTCTGGCTTTCTTTATCGTCCAATTTTTCTAGCCTGATCCGCCAAGAGATACCCATGTAGAAGGCTATCGCCTCGTCCCGAGTTGTGGTAATTATGTGGCCTTGCGCGATTCTATATAACTTAATTAACAGTGACCTCCAATCTCTAAAGGAATGCACGCCATCCAACACTATGAGGAATTTATTTATCTCGGCCAATTTCCGGCACAGCTTTGTCTCTATCTCCTCTACACTCATGTCCTTGACGTCCCCTGCTAGCTAATCGACTTGCTTCAATATCTCCAACAGGAACTCCCGCGTGTCCATGCGAGGCGGGAATTGGACCCGAGCGCGCCACTCATAGCCCATGTACTTCGCTTGGCTGTAGGCCCATCTCGCGAGGAACGTCTTGCCGGTTCCTTGCTCGCCGCAAATCGAAATCTGTGTACCGTTCTCGCTTCATCCAGTTAATTAAGTTCTTCTTCTCAACCTCGCGACATGAGAAGTTTGTAGGCCCTTGCCGATCCCAGAAACTAGTCAGCCTTGCAAATTTTTGGCCTTGCCATGGAACACTAGCATGGGAGGAGGAACTAGCAGGTTTCTTTTTGCTCTTGCCCTCGGCCTGCCCCTTCAAGAACTGATCATTATACAACTCTTCCATCTTACTCACCAGGATGGACAGGTCCCTCCACAGCCTGTACTTGGAGACGATCGTGGCGAGCGGCCATGCGGCTATGTGGAGGGCCCTGTGCCTCTCGCGGGCCTCTCTGAGGTGGAACTTGTCGATGAAGTCCTCAGCATAGTACATGGCTTGGAGGAGCCGCCCCAACCACTCCATGCCTTCAGACGGTCTGTATTGAGTGAAAAACTCTTGGATCCTCGCTAGCTTCACCTTGGCATCCTTCATGCGGGTTTGCATCGATAAGCACTCCACGCATACCGGGTGGGAGAGCAAGGTACCTAATTTCTGCCACACAATCTGGACGATGACTTCGTCGAACATCGTGCCGCTTCTCGTGTCGGAAGTAGCCATGACTAATCAATATGTTTTTTTCTAGCGAGGTCGCGTGGATTTGTGTGTCTGTTGGCTTGTTTGCTTGGATTGAAAAAATTTGTGAGGGCGTATTATTTTCTCTCTCTCTCTCTCTCTCTCTCTCTCTCCTCCCCTCCCTCCCTCCCTCCCTCTCTCTCTCTCTCCCTATAAATATATTCTTCATTTTTCTAGGCTTTTCTTGGTGTGGTCTCTCTTGTCTACTACAACAAGCTTTGTCTGATATTCTTTGCTTGTGGGATGTTCGACCGTGAGATAGGAGACAAAGTATCTCTCACAATGATTATGATTAAGATAAATCTTATCAAGTAAAGTTCTTTTCTTTTAATAAACAATCTTACATATTTATCTCAGTATTCCTTACTTTGCTCTTCTACATGAAGATAATCAATTCAATTGTAACTATCAGACTAGGAGTTGCAAAGATAAGTAAAAGTGGCCTATCAAAAACTTAATTTTTGTGATGAAATTCCACCCATCTTAATAATTTGACACGGTACCAACACGAGGGATGTGAGATCAAATGAGAACATTCGTTGGCCGATCTTACCTAATATAGAATACTAAAATGAATTCAAGTAAAATTATTACTTTTCCTCTGGATTTTTGTGATAAGGGCTTGTCTTTCACATTGCTGGACATGTTAGATGTCTACAAATTTGAGAATTCAATTGTATTTCAAATATCAATTATATCTTCAATACTTTTAAAAGGAAGAAGTGAAGCCTGTGTTTATACACACATTATCAACTTGTCCATATAAGAACCCTTGCTCAGAATTTATCTTATTATATCAAAATCCACATCACATATGGTGCTCATATAAAATACTTGAATGTCATGTCATTATCACATATTAAATACTACGGGTAGGAATGTTACCGTGTAAGGGGTGTGGGATTGTGCTCTTTTTTATGAATGTGTTTTATATTTTGTTCATTTTCTGTGCTTTTCTTCAAACCAGTGTTTTTGTCATTGGCAGGTTAAATAATCAACAATCCAATCCAATTTTGCTAACATTCACACTTGAAGACAAGACAAGTTCGCATAGTTTATATTTTTAGTGATGTGATGAATTGTTATGCAGTAGTGATCTTAACCTACTTTTTATAATCTTAATTTGTAACCTAACCATCAGTCAATATATCCACTTACTAAGATTATTACAAAGTTGCAAAAATTTCACATTTTAAAGTAGTTAAAAGTTGAAACAGTGGAAAAAGGGATTCATGAGAACCAGCCTTTATTATTCCCTCAAGCTAACCATGTTCCTCGACATGCAGACCCCTGGAATGACATAACTTGGCAGAAGTGGACACTTAGGGCGCGCATGATAAAATTTCTATTTCTCGATTTTTCTTTTTCTCTGTCCGGGAACAGGTTTGGAACAGAAATCCGTTTGGTAACGCAATTTGATTTCTCTATTTCTGAAACAGATTTCTATTCCGAAATAAAGAAATTGAAGAAATCGAAGCTTAAATTTTTAAGTTCTCGGTTTACTGAAATAGAAATCGAAACTAAAATTAAACCATATAAAAGAACCTTGCATTTTCTTGCTAACTTAATTCACTTATAACTCCAACTTCACAAATTATTGCTAATTTTCTTTTTCTTATTTTGCTCGTGTTTTTTTCTTTTTTGCATTTTTTTCATTTTTTTTATAACTTCCTCTTTAGGATGAAAAGCAATCGAATGGGTCCCAATTTTCAAAAACAACCAAAGTTCTTAAATGCTTACTTAAAAACAATTGAGCTCTTTCCTCCTAGAAAAGGCACGCGCATGGCCGTTGAAGAAAAAGTTCTTATGTAATAGATAAATAAAAAACGTGCCTAGAAATTTAATCTTATTTTTTTACGGATTCAAAATTCTTGCAAAATCAAAATAATTAGATTGTTACACAATCTTGAATTTTAATTTGAAGACAAGAGATTCAAGAGAATCTCTCTCTTTGCTATGCAAGGGCCATTAAAGGTTCATTAAGCAATAATAAAGAAATTATGGATGAGCAATCGGACGATTCAATTCGAAAATCAAAATAAACCGACCTTCCCCGATTGGTTCCTAACCATAAACGTTACTTTAAGGTAGAATTCTCATATATTCCTTTACACCATTAATTTTATTTTGTTGATAATTTTGTATAATACTAGTTTTTGATCAAATGACAAGGTTGTATATGCGCCATTAATGGCACCCATATTCATGCTTCAGATTTGTCCGAACCTACGCAGAAGAGCTTGCAAACAATACATTGACTAAGGAGGGAAACCAAATAAATACACTTAGGAAAACAATTGCTAATAAAATGGCAAGGGATAATAATATACCGGAAATTTCATGAAATTGTATTTTTAACTTTTGTAATGTATTAGTATTATTTCGACTATTATTTTATATTTGAGGATTTCCTATGTTGTTCTCTAATCAATTTCTATTTCTAGAAATAGAAATTTTATTCTATTATTAAACGGATTTCTGTTTCAGAAATAAAAATTTTGAGTCATTATCAAACGGGTTTCTTTGCTCGAAACTTGTTTAGGGAATAGAAATTAAGAAATTGATTTACGCTAGAAATCAATTTCTGTTTCAGAAATTTTCTCATGCGGAGCCTTAAGTGCCATAACTTACGAAAGGTATGCTTAAGTGCCAAAATCGAACAAAATGGATCACTTGAGTGACAATCCGGCTAAAATCCAGCCAAAACGCCGACATGTCAATTTTCCGACGAAGCATGTGCAAAACGGCGTCATTTTTTGTGCTGACATGGTAAAATTTTAATATAAAATATAATTAAATTAAATTTATTTAAAACATTTATAAAAAAATACAAATTTTAAAAATTAAAAATTTTAAAAAATTTTAAAAAATTAAAAAATTAAAAAGAATTTTAAAAAAAGAAAAGGTTGTGGCTAAGCCCTCGCCCCACCGCCTCCCCGCCACCGTCGACAAGGGCTGACGACGAAGGGGGGAGGGTCAGCCGGGGTTGCTAGGCCCTGACCAAGGGTCGGCAACCCCGGCCAACCGGCAGTGAGGGCCCGCGAGCCCTCGCCTCAATTTGGGGTGAGGGTCGCAGCCTTCGCCCAGATTCGATGAGGGTCGACGGCCCTCGCTTGGCCGAGCCAAGGGCTGTCACCCACTGGGCCAAGGGCCGCCGCCCACTAAGGCGACCCCCAACGGGCGGCGGCCCTTGGTTTGGCTAGGCGAGGGCCGCGCTGCCCCCGGCAATCCGGCAAGGGCACGCAGCCCTCACCGCCGGGTCGGCCGGGGCCATAGGCCCTCGGCCGGGCTCGGCGGCATCGGCCAACCCTCCCCACCTTCCGACACCGCGGGGAGGCGGCGCAGCAAGGGGCTCGGCCCTTAGCCGTCGGCCGCCTTCCTCCTCCCTTTTTTTTTTTAAAACAAATAAATATAAAATATATTATTATTTTATTTTAAATTTAATTTAATTAATTTTTATATTATATTAAAATTCAAATTCAGCCAAAACGACGTCGTTTTGGCTGATTTAAGGGCTTTATTTTGGCCAACACCCGAAACAACGTCGTTTTGGGTAAATTTGAGCTAAGTCAGCTCTCCGATGAGCCACCTCGGCGAGAAATATTAATATTTTAATGCCACGTAGGATTTTTGGTCGGCTTCGCCGAAGGTGGCACTCAAGTGTGCCACTTTTCTTAAAATGTGGCACTTAAGTGTACCTTTCGTAAGTTATGGCACTTAAGTGTCCATTTGTGCCAAGTTATGGTACTTGAAAGATTCTTTTGCCCATATTCCTCAGTTATTCTTCGCTTGGAGATGTTCGATGGATTTTTGCTCGGAGATGTCTAATGGGTTGAAGATGCTTGTACTTTTCCATGATCTATTTTTTACTGTATCCTTTCGACAACCCATTCAAATATGGATGGCATTCCTCAAAATACTTGCACTTCAACCAAATATCATAGTAAGAGTACTCAATAAAGAAGATATGGCCCTGTTTGATTCAGCTTTCCCAAGAAGTTTTGCCCTTGGGGAAAACATTAGGCATTTGACACGCATTTTTGGAAGTCCATTCGCCAAATGTCAGCATTAAGATTACTAAAAGCCCAAAAGCAAGTCTGAAGTTGTTTTGAGCTTTCAACATTTTGGAAATGCAAATCCACTTCTATTGTTCATCCGTTGACTTTCTTTTTCTTTTTTTTTTTGGTGCGACTGTTCATCTTTCGTTGGCCAAATCTGGCAAAGGCCGATCTCGGGGAGATCTCACGAGAGCCAAACCTAGTTAACCCACTTAAAGCTCTTTGTGTGTATTTGTTATATAGCTGTTTTGACTAAAGATGCTAAAGAGTTGGCTTTCACTATTGTATAGAATTTTCAAATTTTATAGCACTTAGTAGTATATTTATAAAATTTCAGCAACAAATAACATGGAGCAATCGAAACTTTAATTAAATGAAATGTAAGATATTGAATAAGATAATTTATGATGACCAAGAATTGCAATGACAAGAACTAAAATTAGAATATTATATAAAAATAACAATGCGAAATGCAACCAAGAAAAAATATACTCCAATTAATAACTCAAGAAACTTACAATATTAATGAAAATAAAAAAACAATGGAGAAAAAAAGAAGCCGTCTTGATATTTTTAATAAAGGTGAAGTTGGGCTCATCTTGCGAACCCACTAAAACTTTTTTGAATTTAGAAAAGCTTGAGAATTTTCTTGTAGAGGGTGAAGGGGAATTCACAAAGGTGGATTATGTTTGGATAAACTGAAAATCCATTTAACATCCATATTTTTTTGGATTTTGTGATTTTAAATTCATTTATGATCTATTTACGAAACATATCTACCTATATAATGACTTGGCCATCAAATATAGGTTAAGAAATGAGTATATGATCCATTATAATAAGCCTAACGTAGCTTATATAAAACTAGACAACAAAGAGCAAGACGATGCTCTCATATCATTTTATCGACTGATTAATCTTCAAAGGACTTTCTCATCATCTCAGTTAAATATCTATAATCCCAATTCAACATACCACGCTACACAAGACAGCAAACCCTAATCCAATATATACTTTGCAGATGTATAGAAAATCCGTCATATCACTGTTTAATTTTTTCTCTCTAATGATAAAATCCTTTTATGAACGAGTAACTTCAACAAGAGGATATTTGAAAGTTTGTCAGTTAGTTTTGCAAGAGTCCCCATACTTTCCCGATGCAGCATTAACCAATACAAGTTCTTTTGGTTAGTTTTGCAAGAGTCCCCATACTTTCCCAATGCAGCATTAACCAATACAAGTTCTTTTGGATATTATAATAGATCGATATCATCTTCAATCTTCAACTTCACAAAAGGAGACGTGCTTGCACCGACACAAACACATTTCTTCAATGAAAAGGACAATCATCCAAGTTTGAAAGCCCACACAAAGGAACCACACCAAAAACGACCAGATCGAGATCTCATTGGATTGTATGAAGCATTGTGAAACCTATCAATAGATGAAATGATAGAACCGAACTTCCAGTTATTGCCTTCCCTTTAGAAATTTTCCCTTGCTTTCCTATCAATTCGGAAACACAAAAGGGTTGGTCCATTCTCTTTCTTGTCCACAACATACTGCAGTCTCCAGAATTAACCAGATCTAAAGAAAATAAACACATAGGCTTCAACCCATCTGAAGCTCATCCAAACTTGAGCAGGTAGCAACTTCAAATGAGCCAAACCAAGGAAAATGAACAAATCTAAATGTTCTAATTGAAAGCGAATGAATAGGGTAAGTTACAACAAATCCAAGAGGCATTCGAGCTCATTGGTCTACCAACAAGATAGACAATTAACAGGTAAAGAACCTATAGCCATCCCAAGAACATCCCAAACCCTTTAAACCTTAAAAAATAAAAACTCTACTTGCTTCGAGCTGATCTTTAAATAAATAACCAAAAAAGAGCACGGAAAAATAATTAGAAAAACAGAGCCACCATGGATAAGAAGTACCAAATTCTCAAGGCTGTTGCTGAGCATCCATGTACCCAGCATCAACAAGAACCTTCTCTCTCTTGGCCAATTCAATGTCCTCATCGACCATCATCTCCACCAACTTCTGAAACCCAACCTTGGGCTTCCAACCCAGCACCCTCTTGGCCTTACTCGCATCTCCCTTCAAGTTGTCGACCTCCGCCGGTCTGAAGTACCTCTTATCGATCACCGGTCCCTCCAATTCAACCCAACATACCCAAAGCTACTTCCAAGAACTCCTCCACAGTGTGTGACTCCTCCGTCGCGACCACGTAGTCATCCGGCTTTTCTTGCTGCAACATCATCCACATCGCCTCCATGTAGTCCCCGGCGAACCCTCAGTCCCGGGAGGCCTGCAGATTTCCCAGGAACAGCTTGCTCTGCAGCCCGATCTTGATCCGCCCCACGGCCCGAGTGATCTTCCGGGTCACGAAGTTCTCACCCCGCCGCGGGGACTTGTGGTTGAAAAGGATCCCGTTGCATGCGAACAGCCCGTAGGCCTCGCGGTAGTTCACGGTGTACCAGTGCGCGGCGCACTTGGACGCGGCGTAGGGGGACCGCGGGTGGAACGGGGTGGTCTCCGACTGCGGCGGCGGGGTCGATCCGAACATCTCCGAGGACCCGGCCTGGTAGTAACGGATGTGGCTGCGGCCGGTGGCGGAGACGTGGGAGCGCACGGCCTCGAGGAGGCGGAGGGCGCCGGTGGCCACGACGTCGGCGGTGTAATCGGGGATCTCGAAGGAGACCGCCACGTGGGACTGGGCGGCGAGATTGTAGACCTCGTCGGGGGCGATCGTGTCGATCCATCGGCGGAGAGAGGAGGCGTCGGTGAGATTGGCGTAGTGGAGCTTCATCCGGGCCTTGTGGGCGTTGTGGGGGTCGATGTAGATGTGGTTGATCCGCTGGGTGTTGAAGTTGGAGGAGCGGCGGATCAGACCGTGGACCCCGTATCCTTCGTCGAGCAGGAACTCGGTGAGGTACGACCCGTCCTGCCCGGTAATGCCGGTGATCAGGGCCACCTTGCGGTTAATTAGGCTAATTATGATTAATTAAACTAAAATTGATTAATTAGCATAAATATAATTAATTAAAAATTAATCACTGTTAACTAAAATAATTACAATTAAATAAATAAATTACAATTAATTAAACTAAATTCAATTAATTAATCTAATCACGATTAATTAATCTAATCATAATTACTTAAACTAATCACAATTAAGGCTAAACTAAAATTAATTAATATTAACTGTCATTAATATTAAACTAATCTACCTCTAAACGTAATTAATGTCCTAACTCACGATTAGAAGGTTAACTCAAGGATTTCGGTGATGGCGAGCTCGCGGTGACGGTCGCGCAACCGCAACGAAAACACGAGTCTCACTGCACCGACGGTGGCACGACTAAGACAGCGGCAACTCCTCAAGCTCACGGTCAAAAGGGGGCTCGGCTTGGGCGGTGGCTCGCGGCCGCCAGCAAGCGGCTTGAGGATGGCGGCGGTGAGCGGTGGTGGCTTGCGAAATGATGATGATGGTGAGGGGAAGCTGCGGTGGTGCTGGTGGTGGTGAGTTGGGGGCGGGGGCGGCGGTGTGGTGGTGGGTGAAGCGGCAACGAGCAAGAGGAAGGAAGAAGAAAAAGAAGAAGAAGGGGAGGTTCGGCTGAGGGGGGAGGAAAAGAAGAGAGAGGGAGAGAGGGAGAAAGAGAGAGAAGCAAAGACAAAAGGGGAGGGGCTGCAGGGATGGCGTGAGGAAGGAGGGAACGAGAGAGAGAGAGAGAAAAGAAAGGGGGTGGATGGCTGAAGGGTAGTGTGTGGGGAGGAGGAGAGAGAGAGAGAGAGAGAGAGAGAGGGGTGGATGGGTTTGGCAGAAGGGGGGGGAGGAAAGTGAGGGAGAGGAGAAAGAAGAGAGAAGAAGAAGACAAAAAGGGGATGTCACATTCTATGAAGCACGGACACGTTGCTGAGGCTTCCGTGTCGTGTCCGACACGCTTGGACATGCTCGGACACGTTCGGACACGCGGTCAACGGGTGTCGAGAAATCCGACGCGTGGTCAACTTTTCTCCACACGCTTCGACACGCGTGTTCGAGAGAGAGAGATTGTTGAAGAAGACGATGATGGGTAGAGGTGAGGCCGAGGAAGAGGCCGAAGAAGCGGAGATGAGGCCGCGACAGCGAGAGGAAGAGCATAAACTGAGGCGAGGCTGCGATGGAGGGCTGGCGGCTAGGCTGCAGCTACTGCGAAGGAGGAAGGGCCGGAGGCGACAGCAATGAGGCGACCGAAAGAGTTGAGAAGATCGTGAGGAAGAAACTGAGGGGGCGGGAGAGCAGGTTGTGGCATGGGGGAGGGGAGGGGGGAGAGAGAGCAGGGGAAGTGCAGGAATTGAGGGGATTGATGGGGGGCGCAGCCTCGCAGGGGAGCAGGTGGTGGTGTGGGGGGAAAGGGAGGGGGAGCGGGAGAGAAGAGAGGAGAGAGGGGAAGAAACCGATGGGGATGGGGACGATTGATGGGGGCGCAGGGAGCAGGTGGTGGCGTAGGGGGAAAGGGAGGGGGAGAGAGAGAAAGAGAGAGAGAGAGAGAGAGAGAGGAGAGAAGAGAATGGGAAGAAACCGAGGGGGCTGGGGGTGATTGATGGGGGGTGCAGGGAGCAAGTGGGAGCGTAGGAGGAAGGGGAGGGGGAGAGAGAGTGGGGGCAGATCCACAGAAATCGAAGGGGGAGGGGATTTTGGGGTGGTGGCGTGGGAGAATAGGAGGAGAGAGAAATGAGGAGATAGGGTTTGAGGAGAATAATTTTTGTTAAAATAAAAAATATATTTTTAAATATGCACACGTATTAATTATGAATGTTTTTTAAATTTTTTATGAATAGATTTATTAATATTATTAGTGTAAATTTATTGCAAGTTCTTATTTATTTATTTACTTATTTGTGAATTTGAATCAAATTAATTAAAAATAAAAATATTTATATAATATATAATGTATCGGAACGTGTCGAATTCTCTACTTTTTAAGAAATGACGTGTCGCGTGTTGTGTCATGTCGTGTTGCGTGTCTCGTGTTGGTGCTACATAGGTTACATTCTGCAATCCTCACTAGGAGGATTTGCTAGAACTTCCATCATCTGTAAAACGAGTCCTGCCCGAAGTCATGTTGAACAGTCACGAAATACACTATTGTTCACAAGTTGTGCTAAAATGGTCGCCACAAATGCACAGGTCAATGTTGTTATGTCTGATAAAGCTTCGTAGAAGTATTTACAGAGAGAATTGGCTAGATTGGAGAGTGAGCTGAGAAATCTAGGACTAGCGTCTGTTTCATCTGATACTGCTGTGCTGCTTCGAGAAAAGGATCTCCAAATTGAGAAGGTGATGATTCTGCATTAAGGATTTTAATATTTTAATTCGATGTTTCTTATTTTTTTTAGGTTTTTCTCGCTATCTATGGAAAAGGGAGGTACCTGTGTGTTATTATCACACATAAACTAGGTTCATCCTCCAACTTCTTCCTTGGTACGCTGCTGTGTCAGAAAGTCTATTATTCATTTTGTACCGATGGTGAATTCCACCGCTTCCATTAGTACGATTATCCCTCACTGCACAATACATGCAATTTCCATCTCAATTGACATCTCTTGACCAAGCTCATCCACTTGAAAGTTCGTGTAGAAGTTGGTAATTTAACTTGGGAACCTAAGACCTAACAGAGAATTTTAAGAGCAATATCTTCGCCTGGCCTTTTTGACCTTCCCCTGCAGAATGCATATTTTCCACAATTGCAAATTTTCTTCATCTTTCTCACCGTAGCATGTCCCTTTGGACCATTTCTAACATTCTGCACCTTTGGGCAATAACCCACAGCTTCACCATTATGGTGTTAGCATTTATAGCTGTGACTTTCTCATCAGCTTTTCTTTCATGTTATTTATTTATTTTTCAGCGAAAAAGATAAGTAGAGCTTATTTAAGCGAACCTTCTGATTTACCTGGATGTCCAATTGATGTTTTCTGCAATCTTTTTCTCCGCAAAAATTGTGAGATTGTCCTATTAAATTAATTTGTTCCTTTTTTCATATTCATTCCATTTAAGTTTTGCCATGATGCTGTCAACAGACATCTACTTCAGAGCTAAAAGCATACAAACCTTCACTCTCGGTTGTAATTTGGCATAAAAAATTGGATGGCCAGTCGGTTTATGTGCATTATCCTATGCTGGGATGAGTAATAACTTCAGCTGGTACCAAAATCAGTTCTAATATGTGAAGAGCTAACTATGCAGCTTATAAACAGGCCTTCTAATGGTTTTTTTTTGTAAAATTTCCATGTTCTCACCCCCTTTAAAGTTCGATGAACAGTGAAGCATTTTTGTCCATTTATAAATCAGGAAACCACTTAATTATTTAACACGTTATTTTATTGTGGTTGTTTCCTCTCAAAGCTCAAGAAAGAGATTGCAGAATTGTCCCTACAGCGAGAACTTGCTCAGTCTGAGGTTCAGGATTTGCACCGATTGGTTGTGGATCACGAACCTTCGAGTGCACAGGTAATTCTACTTAGATTCCTTGATGGATTTGCCGTCCTCAACTTATAAAACCAATTATTCCTCAATGAAGCGTCTGTTCATTTAATACTTCGGGTGGATGCATGCGGTGATTATCCTAAACTTCGCATGGGAGGTTCATGGGAACTCAAAGAGCCTGATTTTAGATACTCAAAAAACTGATGCAGATAATGAGTATGTAAATGTTGGTATCATAACATTTGATTCATGTCAATATTCAGATCAACACAGTAGGAGTGATTCAGATGGGCATATGATCCACATTCCCGACTTCGAAGAGAACTCTTTACTCTTGGACCCCTCTTCACGGCTCTCAATTCGGATATCTCACTCCAGGCGAAATAGCATATGTCCAGAGGACATTGGAGAATACACTGATGAAAATTCCAAGGACTTTTGCAGAGAAGTACGCTGCATGGAGATAAAAAAGCGAGACTCAAACTGCCATGGCAATGGTGGTATGTCATCAGAGGAGGAGAAGGAAGGCATCTCAGACTATATTGTGGTTAAGGAAAAAGGGAAATTGGGATCACCAACTTTGGAGGAAACTAGACAGTTAGACAGTGTCCCTCAAGATTTTGTAGAACCTTCTCTTGAAAAAGCATATCCAATGATGCAGGAGAAAGAGTTACCTACATCCAGAAGTTTCAAGCTAGTTAGAAGTAAAAGTTGTGAGTCAGGCCTCACAAATATTTCATTTTCAATTGAGGAGATGGAGATAAACCATAGCACACCGCCCCTTCGATGCGAAAAAGAATGTCCTGGAAGACCTGAGGGATGTCAGAGAAAGTTTCCTTCATTGAAGTATGTGTCCATAGAAAATTTGTCCGGTAGTGGTTCTCATAATTCACTGGATCATTCTTTGGATTATGAGCTTCAAGCAGAGATGAGTCGGACACTTGAGAAATGTGACAGCAGTATGGATTCTTCCGAAATAGAGGAGTCCATTGCTCAGCAGGAGGATCAACCTGGTCACCATGGGGTGAGCTTTGTTCCCTGCCTTTTCTTTGTTCCTTTTATCACAGACATATTGAGCTATATAATCAACGATGGATTAATTATTTTTGAGGACCTTACAAATTTTTACTTTCCCTACTGAAATTTTGTTAAATTAATGTCTCGAGTTTGGATTCGGATAACGATTTGCTAAATCAAATTTGTTGATGAAAATTTGTCGAATAGAAGAAAATTTGCTGGACTCCGCAAGGGATTTGCAAAAGAATTAAAAAAAAAAAAAGAATCGCAGCAGTTCTGCATTCCTTTGAAAAGAAGAAAATCTGGCCGTCGGGCCCAGAGTCAAAGCTGTTGACTATGGGCACACGTATTATAATAAAATAGGATTTCATTTTGGCGTGAAGATGAAGATCTGCACGTGGAGCCGATCAAAAGGGGAGCTGGTGGGCCCAAGTCAATTGTTTTCACCTTTGGGCACACTTTTTTTTTTTTGTAACCTAGGGAAGCCCCGTATGCCAACAGCGCGGCGGAGTAAACCCTAGAAAGGCACGTGAATCATCACCACCCCTCGTGCCCCGGGTAAGTCACCCTTTGCAACGCCCAGAAATCGAACTCCTTCCCTTGCGTTAGGGAGAGAAGCTTGCCGCCAGTAACACCACCCAGGTGGGTGGTTTTGGGCACACGTTTTCTTCCTAGCAAAGCGGTTTAAAGAAACCCTACGAAGCCACCGAAAAATCTACGAAAAATTGAGCCGATGCACGTACATGCCGAAGAGAAGCCGCACGTCCGCCGAAGAGAAGCTTGAGATTTTTCTTTTTGGCATGCGACTTGAACGCGTGATATTTTTTTGTGCCGTAAATTTATCTCAAAGTGAGTTGTTTATTTATAAACATTTTGGGTTTTGGATTAAATCTAAGTGTGGGAAACACTTGAATGTTTGAGCGATTGTAAACTCTAATTCTCCGTTTATAGTGGATTATTTGCTACTGGCTCTCCCCATAGACGTAGGTATCGATACTCGGACCGAACCACGTAAATTTCTAATGTCATTATTTTTCTCGTTTATTTCCAAATGTGATTTCGCGTTGACGTAAATTGCAAGATCCTGTTGTTTCCCCATATTATATCTCAACAATTTGTCTCGAGCTTGGGGTTGGATTTCTTGATTGTGATTTGGAGCTTTTGCTTGTCTAATTATTATCTAGAAATTCTGTTATTGCAATTATGTCTGAGAGGAAATCTGAAATTGAGAAGTTTAACGGGAGTAACAACTTTGTGTTATGGAGCATCAAGATGCAAGCTTTATTGACAACACAAGATTTGGCCAAGGCACTGGATGGTGAAGATGAGTTGCTGATTATAATGAAAGCCTCTGAGTGGGTAGAGCTAATGGAAAAAGCAAAGAGTATAATCTTGTTAAATTTGACGGATGAGATCTTAATAGAGATTGCTGAGGAGAATGATGCCGCAGTATTATGGGCAAAACTTCAAGCACTCTATGTGAAGAAATGTTTGAACAATCGCTTATACATGTTAAAGAATATGTTTCACTTTAGATATACTGAAGGTACGTCTACTAGAACCCACCTAGATGAATTTAATAAACTCATGTTGGATTTGAAGAACGTCGGTAAGATACTGGATGATGAAGAGCAGGGCATGATGTTGTTAGCCTCTTTACCAGAGTCACGGAAGCACTTTACTTATTCACTGTTGCAGGGGCGTACTACAATTACCTCAGAAGAGGTAAAGTCCACCTTATTCTCTAAAGAGTGGTAGAGAAAGTTGCGAGATGACAGTCTGGCACAAGGAGCAGTGCAAGCACTGACGATTCGGGGTAGAGAACAACATCGAGGACCTAGTAGCATCAGAGGTAAAAGTAGATCGAAATCACGCCATAGAAAGTCCAAGGGACATGTGAAGTGCTTTGAGTGTCACGAGGAATGGCACATCATGAGAGATTGTCCAAAGCGGAGGATAAAGTTAATAGGCAGAATGCCACAAGCAATGTGGCAAACGTTGCCGAGGGGAGCAATAGTGATGCAGAAACTATTTTATGTGTGACTACCGCTTCGTCAGGAGACGAATGGGTGCTAGATTCAAGGTGTTCTTATCATATGACGTCTCATAAGAACTGGTTTACTACTTACCAAGCTGCAGATTGTGGTAGGGTTATTTTGGGGAATAATGTAGTCTGTAAGGCTGTGGGGATAGGGACAATTCGGATCCCGGATCCACGATGGAGAGGTGCACACATTGACAGATGTGAAGCATGTATCAGAGCTCAAGAAGAACTTTATTTCTCAGGGGACACTCGATGACATGGGGTGTAGGTACACCGCTGAAGGTGGAGTATTGAAGATCTCTCGAGGTGCCATGACAGTGATGAAAGGGAAGAAAGTGAATACTCTCTATCATCTACTAGAAGAGACCGTGATCGGAACCGCTGCACTTTCATTAGGTGAATCAGATTCTAACTTAACTCAGTTATGGCATATGCGTTTAGGGCACATGAGCAAGGCAGGTATGACGATACTGAGAGAAAGGGGGTTTTTGAAGGGTCAGAAGACAGGAAAGCTGGACTTATGTGAACACTGCATCTATGGGAAGCGGCATTGAGTTAATTTTACTACAGCTATTCATTCAACCAAATGACCACTGGAATATATTCATTCAGACGTCTGGGGCCCGTCTTTGGTTCCTTTGAAAGGAGATGCTCGATATATGCTGACATTTATCGACGATTATTCGAGGAAGGTATGGATATACTTTCTAAAGCACAAATATGATGTGTTTGATCGGTTCAAGAAATTTAAGGCATTGATTAAGAAGTAGTCAGATAAACAAATCAAGTGCCTGAGAACCGATAATGGCATGGAGTTCTGTTGTAAAGATTTTATTGAATTCTGCGAGAAATGAAGTATTGTGAGACACCGCACAGTACCTGGGACACCACAGTAGAATGGTGTGGCAGAATGGAAGAACAGAACTTTGCTTGAGCGAGCTCGATGCATGCTTTCACATGCAGGACTTGGCAAGGAATTTTGGGCCGAAGCAAAGAACATGGCATGTTACCTAGTTAATCGATCTCCATCATCTGCTATCGAGTGGAAGACTCTTGAGGAAGTATGATCGGGGAAACCTGTTAATTATTATGGATTCCGTATATTCAGATATCCTGCGTATGCTCATGTATGGTAAGCTTGAGCCGAGGGCAAAGAAGTGCATATTTCTGGGTTATACACATGGGGTGAAAAGCTATCGGCCGTGGTGCACCGATTCTAGATCACCCGGTTTTCTAATCAGCAAAGATGTGATCTTCGACGAAACTACAATGCTTCAATAGAGGAGTTTTGAGACACAACCAGCAGAGAAGACAGATCATGGTGTCATTAGTAAGGTGGAGCTTCAAGTGGAGACTCTGGAGACCTCGAAGGTAACTGAAGTTGAGACTGCAGATGAAGTCGCAGTTCCTAAAGTCGGTGATAGTGGACAACCAGCAAAGCCATAGTAGACTATAGCCGCAGATAGACAGATAAAGCACATTAAATCACCGGTACGTTATAGTTATACAGATATTGCTTATGCATTAACTGTAGGTGATGAGGTGAAGACAGATGAGCCTTCGTCTTACTCTGAGACGATGGCTAGTTCGAAGTCATCGCAATGGCTAGGGGCTATGCGTGAAGAGATGGAATCACTTCATCGAAATTAGACATGGGAGCTGGTCAAAGTACCCAAGAGCCAAAAGATTGTTGGAAGTAAATGGGTCTTTAAATGGAAAGAGTGCATTCCCGGTGTTGAGGCAACGAGGTATAAGGCGAGACTTGTGGCGAAGGGGAATACACAGCGTAAGGGCATTGACTACAATGATGTGTTTTCGCATGTGGTAAGATATACTTTTATTCGTGTTTTGCTTGCCTTAGTTGCTTTGCAGGATCTCAAGTTAGAGCAGCTATATGTGAAAACTATGTTTCTTCAAGATGAGTTGGAGGAGTAGATTTACATGAGACAACCAGAGAGATTTGCTATTCCGGGTAAGGAAGATTATGATTGCTTGTTAAAGAAATCTTTGTATTGACTGAACCAATCTCCTAAGCAGTGGTATAAACGTTTTGATGCTTTTATGGCTAATCAAGACTACACAAAAAGTCAGATGGATAGCTGCGTTTACTATAGGAGATTGGAGAATGGTTCTTTGAGTTATCTGCTTTTATATGTTGATGATATGCTGATAGCAACTATAAATATGTCTGATATTGATGTGCCGAAGAGGCAGTTAAATGCCGAATTTGAGATGAAAGATTTATGTGCTGCAAAGAAAATTTTGGGTATGGAGATTTTGCGTGATAGGACTGCATGAGTTTTACGTATGTCTCAAAAGAAATATATTGAGAAGATCGTATCACGTTTTAATATGCAGTCAGTAAAATCTGTGAGTACACATTTAGCGAAGCACTTTAAACTTTCAGATAAATTATCACCGCAGACTAAGGAGGAGGAGAAGCATATGTCCAGTGTTCCTTATTATAGTGTCATGGGTAGTATTATGTATGCTATGGTGTGCACTAGGCTTGATATTTCACAAGCCGTGAGCATTGTTAGTTGTTATATGAAGCGTTCTGGCAAAACTCATTAAAAAACTGTGAAGTGGATTCTCAGATATTTGAAGGGGACAATAGACGTGGATATAGTATACTGGAGGGACAGCAATGGCAGTGAAATCACTGGTTTTGTGGATTTGGATCATGCCGGTGACTTGGATGATTGCAGGTCTTTAGCAAGGTACGTATTTACGCTAGTGGGTGGTGCAGTTAGTTAGAAAGCATCCTTACAAGATCATATTGCATTGTCTTTGACTGAGACAGAGTACATGACACTAACCTTTGTAGCGAAGGAAGCGATATGGTTACAAAGTTTGCTCTTAGACTTTAGGTTAGAACAGAAAAGTATGGAAATACACTATGATAACGAAGGTGCAATATATTTGGCGTATAATCTAGTTTATCACGAGCGAACGAAGCATATCAACATCAGGTACCACTTCATCCAAGATGTCTTAGCTAAAGGTAATGTTATTGTCAAAAAGATTGTTATAGCAGATAACCCGACAAACATGATGACTAAGTCTGTTCCTTTGGCAAAACTCAAGCTTTGCTTGAGCTCTATTGACGTCTGTGGAGAGTGAGCATCCATCGGGACATTGGAAGAGCAGCATGGATGATGAGCACTATAACTTGACTTCAAACATCGAGCCAAGGTTAAGAATTGTTAAATTAATATCTCGAGTTTGGATTCGGATAATGATTTGTTAAATTAAATTTGTTAATAAAGATTTACTGAGTAAAAGAAAATTTGCTGGACTCTCGCGAGGGATTTACAAAAGAATTAAAAAAAAAAAAAAGGAATCGCAACCGTTTTGCATTCCTTTGAAAAAAAGGAAATCTTGGCCGTGGGGCCAAAGTCAAAGTTGTTGACTCTAGGCACACATATTATAATAAAGGGATAGTACCCTAAAAAACCCCAAACTGGTATATTTGTGACAAATGTACCCCAAACTATTTTTTTGACCACCAAAAACCCCAAACTGGTATATTTTTGACAAATTTATCCCAAACTAGTACACTTGTGACAAATTTACCCTATGTTAGTTTTCGTTAAATTTTATTCTCAAATTATTAAATTAAATGACACGTGACAGTTAATTAGTATATCAATTTAGGATTTTACGTTCCGTTTGTCACAGTTTACAATTTTTATGATTTTTTTGTGGTATTAATCCAATTTAGCATAGGGTATATTTGTCACAAATTTACAAGTTTAGGGTTTTTTGCAGTTGAATAAATTAGTTTGGGGTAAATTTGTCATAAATGTAACAGTTTTGGGTTTTTTATAATCAGTCGGGGTAAATTTGTCACAAGTTTACCAGTTTGGGGTTTTTCATGGTTAAAAAAATAGTTTGAGGTAAATTTGTCACAAGTGTACCAGTTTGGAGTTTTTTAAGGTATTATCCCTATAATAAAATAGGATTCTGTTTTGGCGTGAAGATGAAGATCTGCACGTGGAACCGATTAAAAGGGGAGCTGGTGGGCCCAAGTCAATTGTTTTGACCTTTGGGCACACGTTTTCTTCCCAGCAAAGCGATTTAAAGAAACCCTACAAAGCCACCGAAAAACCTATGGAGAATTGAGCCGTTGCACGTACATGTCGAAGAGAAGCCACACGTCCGCCGAAGAGAATCTGGAGATTTTTCTTTTTGGCGTGTCACTTGAACGCGTGGTATTTTTTTATACCATGGATTTATCTCCAAGTGAGTTGTTTATCTATAAACACTTTGATTTGGAATTAAATTTAGGTGTGGAAAACACTTAAGCGTTTGAGCGATTATAAACTTTAATTCTTCGATTATAGTGGATTATTTTTTGCTAGCTCTCATCGTGGATGTAGGTACCGATACTCGGACCGAATCACGTAAATTTCTGGTATCCTTATTTTTCTCATTTATTTCCAAAGGTGATTTCACGTTGACATAAATTGCAAAATCCTATTATTATTATTATTATTATTATTTTGTGACCCAGGGAACCCGCGCATCACCAGTAAGTCACCTTACAACGCCCGGGAATCGAACTCCTCCCCTTGCGTTAGGGGGAGAAGCTCGCCACCAGTAGCGCCACCCAGGTGGGTGGTCAAGATCTTATTATTTCCGCATATTATATCTCAACAAATTTAAATATAACACAGGAGTTATTATGCTTTTTCCATATCAAAGAATGTTATATATCTCTGCTATCCGATTCAAATATTTGGGCTTGACACGCCACGACTCAAGTCAATGGGAGTTATTAGGGGTTGGCCCCGTGGATCAGACTGGGCTTCTTTTACATTGTTTTGAAAACTTACAATGGACAGGGTACAGAAGCCATGGCTTTCAGGTGTTTAAAGTTTGTTAAATGTTATAATTTAGAAAATTTTGATTCGTCTAAAGATTGTTTTTCTGTGTACATATAAATAATGACCGATATAGTGATATTGCCCAGCTATGGTTTCAGCTATAAGAGTCTTGTCATGCGTAAACGTGGACATGCAAGTAAGTTTGGATTACCACTCACTTGAATATAAAGTGTTTTGAAATTTGGAGAACGGACTGAGCGTTTGGTTACTACCATTAGATATGGATGCTTTGTCAACGTACACACATTTTGCTCAATGGGGACTCTTTTGATTGACAGGTACATGATATAAAACCAAATGTGATTGCACCTACTAAACACGTTAAGGATGTTGGCTTGGATCCACTGGAGATGGTACAGAAGGTTCTTTGGAATGGCTTTTGCACTTCAAAAACTTGCGGAAGGAGATCGTCAAATTGTGGAAGGAATGCAATGTCTCATTAGTTCACAGGAGCTACTTTTTCCTACTGTTTAAAGGTGATCCAACGGATTCTAGGGAAAAGTACCAAAAAAGTCCTAAACCTATTGCATTGGTATCAATTCAGTCCTAAACTTTTCAATTTGACCAATGCTGACGTGGACGTCAGCCGGTGGCCGGACGCTAACGTAGCAATTTTTATGATTTTTTTAATGATTTTTTGAATTTTGTTATTAATTTTTATTAATTTTTTCTTTTTTATTTTTCCTTTTTTTTCTGCCTTCTTCTTGGTGGTGGCCGGCGAGCCTTCGGTGAGGCTCGCCGGCCACCGGGCGAGGGTCGCGGCCCTCGCCCGGCCTCTCCTAGAGCCGCCGACGAGGCGGCTTCGCCCGGATCTGGGTGAGGCCAACCTCACCGGCGGCTGGTGAGGCCATGGCGGCCATCGCCAAGGCGGAGGCAAGGGTCACGAAGCCCTCACCAGCCGCCGGTGAGGATTGCGACCCTCGCTCGGCCTCACCTAAGGCCGCAGGGGAGGCGGCTTAGCCCAAATCTGGCCTCGCCCTAGCCTTGTCGCTGAGTCCCCGACGCCTCCTCCGTTGTCGACACCGGAGCTTCTCGACCTCGTCACCACCACCCTCACCTCCACGAAATCCCAATTCGAGGCCCTGGTCCCCCACCTCCTGCACCTCACGCCGCCACTCCTCCGCCCGATCTTCACCTCCGAAACCCTAGCCCGTCGCCCCAACACCCTCCTCTCCTTCTTCCGATGGTGCCAGTCCCACAACCCATCCCTCGCCCGCTCCCCGTCCCTCCTCCTCTCCCTCCTCCCACGGTAAGGCCAGGGCGAGGCCGAGCGAGGGTCCCGGCTGGCAAGGGCTTCGTGGCCCTCGCCTCCGCCCTGGCGATGGCCACCATGGCCTTGCCTAGATCCGAGCAAAGCCGCCTTGCCGGCGGCCCTGGGAGAGGCCAGGCGAGGACCACAACCCTCGCCGGCCACCGCCAGGAATAAAGTAGAAAATAAAAGGAAAAAGAAAAAAATGATAAATAATAAATAAATAATTCAAAAAAATCGTAAAAAAATCATAAAAATTGCTACGTCGGCGTCCGACAGGCCAAAATTGGCCAGATGGACTGAATTGGTACCAATATTAAAAGGTTTATGACTGAATTGGTACAATTGAAACGTTTATGACTGAATTGGTACCAATACAACAGGTTTATAACTTTTCTGGTACTTTTCCCACGGATTCTATCAACATGGAGGTAGAGCTCAGGAGGTTGTCGTTTCTTAGGGATAAATCTGCCCGCTGTAATCAAGCTCCGGAAGATGGTCAGACCTTGACTTCTGCTTCGAGGTACTGAATTCAAATTATATGAAACACTCGCTGCTTTTGTTAAATTCGCAGTAGGAACATATTAAGTCTGGGATTTTATTGTGCTGAGCAGCATACATGATCTTCGTCGTGAGAGGGAGACGCTCACCAAGCAGTTGCAAAAGAAGCTTACCGGGAAAGATAGAGAGATGCTCTTCCAAACTTGGGGGATCAGTTTGAATACAAAGGATAGAAGTTTACAGTTAGCCCACCGCTTGTGGTCCGACACAGAAGATATGGACCATGTGGCCGAGAGTGCCAAAATTGTTGCGAAGCTCGTTGGTTTTGTTCAGCCAGAGGAAGCTTCCAAGGAGATGTTTGGCCTAAACTTTACTCCTTGGCGATCGAGCACAAAACTTCGTAAGTGGAAAAGCACTATGATGTCTTTCTTGTGAACCTTTGTTTTGGAAGCTATTACTTTTGCGGAATGGTGACAAAATCGTTCCTCCAACTGTCTGAGATGGTGTGAATTCCTTTTAACCTGTAATATAGTGTAATTTAGATGCAGGTCATCGAACATAAGCTTTGTATATACTCATGAACAAATGAGGGCTTGCAGGTCCTCTCACCGGTCCTGGCTCTTTAACATATGTATTGGCGCATGATTGATGTTAATTGGACTAATATAATAATGTTTCTTTTTTCTTCCATCCTCTTACATGTTTTTTATTTAAAAGCTTGTAGCTGGTTAAATAAGTAATTTAACTAATGACTCGTGGCATGGCGCTCGTTGTCGACTCCTCAACTTCATTAAGCCATTTTTTTGCTCTCGTGGTTTTCCTGACCTCATTGGATTTAGTATGTGTAGAAAGTATCTTGTAATGGTTGAATGGCATCATCTCAGTAGTCACACAAGATACTAGTTACATGAAATTATTTGTTTGCACACTTAGAGAGAGAGAGAGAGAAAGAAGGGGGGTGTTTACAAGGTGGGAGGATGGGACATATACATAGGTTCAACTTGAAATATCATTGTAGTGGCTTAAATTGAAGGAAGAGCGTCCTTGTCATCGTCAGGGCTGTAGGAAACAAGAAACCACTTAAGTAAGCTTCACACACACACACACACACAAAGCTTTCTTAATAGTACTCCTACCAATGAAAAGGAAAGCAACTCTGTAGATTTGTTCTTATATGCTTCGTTTCTTAAAAACGATATAGCATGGAAATGGTAGGCCTTAACTGGTATCTATTCTTCATCGATTTGTATGTAAGCTATGTGAAAGGCTCACTAGACATGCGTCAACTATGAGCATTAAGGTTGGTTCCGAAGGTTACTTTTAGATTCAACATTTGGTTATACAAAGATCAAATGATGTTGCCCACGTGATTTGGTATTGTGATAGTGACAGGAAAAAAAAATATAAATGTAGACTAGTTTTAAAAAGCCTATGTGAACAATTACAATGTGGAGACTGTATGAAAATTTGCTTTCTCCTAAAAAAACTCACCGTGGACTTACGCAAAGGCTTGATATGCATTGATTTGATATAGTGGAATGAGTCAACGAAATACTTACTTGATAAGGATCCCAATGGTTCGTTTTAACCACTAGTAAATAATTGTTGAAATTATCATTTCTATAATAATAATAATAATAATAATAATAATAATAATAATAATAAAATCCATCATCATGCTTATAAATCACGTTTGAGATTTAATATTATTATCCCAAACCTATTGTCGTCGTCCATAAGTTCATCCGTCTCGGTGTCTTCTATCTTATACACATTCTGCACCATTTCTTTTCCCTCGCCGAAGTGGTCAACAAAATCTCGAGCACCCTTTTTGAATACCACACGGATCCTCTCTAGTTCCTTGCACTCCTTGATCCCTTCAACTTTTGTCTTCGCATTGAGGTACCTAAACTCAGGTTCTTTGAGATGTAGCATGGCTCCTTCTTCAATAACCACCTTTTCAAGCCGAGGCAGCTTCCAAATCTTTAAGATCATGAGGCTCGGGAGCACATCTTTGACGAAACTCAAACGAGTGCCTAGGAAAGAATTGGCCAAGAGCCTGAATGTCCTCGGTTCCTCGGAAGACCACCCAACTCGGGCACCATGTCTGTTTCCACCTTCGAACCCGACAGAGTCAAAACCCGAAGCGAGACTGGCAAGAGCTGTGTCCAAAGGGGTTTGTTGAGTTGGCCCAGCAAGTAGATCTCCAACAGTTCGTGATGTCGTTCAGCCAACGACAATTTCGGTAACGGGCCAATCGACGACGTCGCGGGCTTGTTTTTTTCTTTCGTGGGCTTGTCTTCTTTGGCAGGCTGGGCTCCTTTCTGGGGTCCGGCTTCTCCCTCGAGCTTGTCTTCTTTGGTGGGCTTGTCTTCTTGAATCACCCCAAAGGTCAAGGACTGGAGATTGGTGAGCCTGAAGCTAATCCAATCGGCTACTGCTTTTCCTGCAGCGCCGGAGGTGTCCCCACTCAAGCGTTGCAAGAAAAGCTTGAGCGTTTTGAGCGTGGTCAAGCTGTCCATGTGGTCCCTCATCAAGTTCTCCTTGACCTCACCAATAACCAGCCCGCTTAAGGTTTGGAGTTGAGTCAAGGCATTGACATTGTTGCTGCAAGCCCTGAGAATCTTCTTCCAGTCGATGTAAAACCAGTTAAGATGCAGGTGCCTCAAGTTCCTTGCCTTCCACAAGGAACTCGGCAGCAAAGTGATGTTGGTGTGCTTTATGTCAAGAGTCTCGAGATGATGCAGATCCGTAATGGCACTTGGGAGCAATTCCAGTACCGTGGATCTCAATCCTAGATACCTTAGGAGCACCAACTTGTGGAGCACACCATCTAAGGATGGCTTATACACACCCTCCAAATCAAGCACCCTTAGCAAGCTATAGTCAGTCTTGGATATCATCTTCCTAAGAAACGTGCTGATGTCTTTGGTGAGCATGCCTTCCTCTGGTAGAACGAAAGAAACGAGTGGACGTGGCCAAAGTTCAAATCGGGGTAGCTGCCGCCGCCATCGTCTGTGACTATGTCCCTATGCTCCACAAGCCACCGAATCTTGGTTCTTTCCCGTGGTTGGGCCGGCAGCTGTTGTTGCTGGCTGGTTGGGTCACGGTCATTCCCATCTTTCAACTTACTAGTGGCACGTATGTGGAGGAGCCCCGTGCTCATCGCGATCGGGCTGATCACGTCGTACAGATAGGTGAGCATTTGGCAAGCTTTGGGGGATCCATCAGCCCTCCAGCTCACCACATCGATCACATTCCTATCCGCAAGCTCCAGAATGAACGTCTCTCCCACATCCTCCGGCTGCCTTTTCCTTTCGCTTTCTATGTCATAACAATGCGAATCCAATAAGCCCTCAGCCAGCCACAGCCTCACTAGCCTTCTTGTCGGAATGGGGAGTCCTATGGTGAACAAAGCCATGTAGATGAAGCACGGTTTTAGATGGACCGGCAATTTATGGCAACTCAATTGTAGTATATCTAACAATGCCATCGTAGAACCCTCTTTTGCCAATGTTGCGCGTTCATGCTCCCCAGCATCGGACAGAAACCCGCCGAGTAAGGATATATAGAGCGGCAAGCCATGACACATTTAGGATATCCTTCTCCACACTTGAGAGTCTCTGATCATCGGATACTCCATGCAACTTCCGAGCGAGCATCTTCTAGCTTTCTATAACATGCAAATTTTCTAGCTTGATCGGGGCTGCTCCTAACCTCATCCAGCTGGCTATATCTTCGTACTAAGTCGTGGTAATTATGCGGGTTTGCGTATCACAAAGAAAAATCCATAAATTTCGCGCGAGTGACCGCCAGTTGGACAGCTGCACGTCATCCAACACTAGGAGGAATTTATTTAACTCGGCTAATTTCCGGCGCAGCCTTGTCTCTGTCTCCTCTATACTCGCGTCCTTCACGTCCTCTGATAGATTCTCGACTTGCTTCAGTATCTCCAACAGGAACTCCCGCCTCTCCATGCTAGGCGGGACGTGGACCCAAGCGCGCCACTTATAGCCCATGTACTTCGCTTGGCTGTAGGCCCATCTCGCGAGGAACGTCTTGCCGGTTCCTTGCTCGCCCCAAATCGAAATCTTTATGTACCCTTCTGCCGTGAGCCACTTCATTATTTCCTTCTTCTCCTTCTCGCGACATGAGAAGTTAGTAGGCGCTTGCCGATCCCAGAAACTAGTCAGCCTCGTGAATTTTTTGCCTTGCCATGGAACACAAGCATGGGAGGAAGAACTAACAAGAATCTTTTTGCTCTTGCCCTCGCCCTCTCCCTTCAAGAACTGATCATTACACAACTCTTCCATCTTACTCACCAGAATGGACAAGTCTCTCCACAGCTTGTAATTGGAGACGAGCGCGGCAAGCGGCCATGCGGCCATGTGGAGGGCCTTTTGCCTCTCGCGGGCCTCTCTGAGGTGGAACTTCTCGATGAATTCCTCAGCGTGGTACATGGCTCGGAGGAGCCGCCCCGACCACTCCGTGGCTTCGGATGGTCTGTATTGAATGAAAAACTCTTGGATCCTCGCTAGCTTCACCTTGGCATCTTTTACACGGGTTTGCATTGATAAGCACTCCACACACACCGGGTGAGAGAGCAAGGTACCTAGTTTCTGGGACACAATCTGGACGATGATTTCGTCGAACATCGTGCCGCTTCTCGTGTCGGAAGCAGCCATGGCTAATCAATATATTTTTTTCTACCAAGGTCGCGTGGATTTGTGTGTGTCTGTTGGCTTGTATGCTTGCATTGAATAAATTTGTAAGGACGTATTATTCATTCTCTCTCTCTCTCTCTCTCTCTCTCTCTCTCTCTCTCTATATATATATATATATATATTCTTCATTTTTCTATGCTTTTCTTGGTGTGGCCTCTCTTGTCTACTACAAGACGCTTTGATATTCTTTGCTTGTGCGATGTTTGACCGTGAGATAGGAGACAAAGTATCCCTCAATGATTATGATAAAGATAAAACTAATCAAGTAAATTTCTTTGCTTTTAATATAACAATCTTACATATTTTTTTTTAGTATTCCTCACTCTGCTCTTATACATGATAATCAATTCAATTGTAACTATCGGACTAGGAGTTGCAAAGATGAGTAAAAATGGCCTATCGAAAGCTTTAATTTTTGTGATGAAATTCCACCCATCTTGATAATTTAACACTGTACCAACACAAGGGATGTGAGATCAAATGAGAACATTCGTTAGCCAATCTTACCTAATATAGAATACTAAAATGAATTCAAAGAAAATGATTACTTTTCCTCTGGATTTTGGCAATAAGGACTTGTCTTTCAAATTGCTGGACATGTTAGATGTTTACAAATTTGAGAATTCAATTGCATTTCAAATGTCAATTATATCTTTAATACTTTTAAAAGGAAGAAGTGAAGCCTGTGTTTATACACACATTATTAACTTAACCATATAAGAACCCTTGCTCAAAGAGAATTTAGTTTATTATATCAAAATCCACATCACATATGGTGCTCATATAAAATACTTGAATATCATGTCATTATCACATACTAAATACTACGTGGCAGGAATGTTACCATGTAAGGGGCGTAGGGATTGTGCTCTTTTTTATGATTGTGTTTTATATTTTGTTCATTTTTTCAGCGCTTTTCTTCAAACTGGTGTTTTTGTCATTGGCAGGTTAAATAATCAACAAGCCAATCCAATTTTGCTAACGTTCACACTCGAAGATAAGAGAGTTAGAGAGGGGACACTAGGTTTGGATTTGAAGACAAGACGAGTTCACGTAGTTCATATATTAAGATTATACGGTCGATCTTAACCCACTTATTATAATCTTAATTTGTAACCTACCCCACTTACTAAGATTATAACAAATTTGCAAAATTTTCACGTTTGAAAGTAGTTATAAGTTAAAACAGTGGAAAAAGGGATTCATCAGAACCAGCCTTTATTCTTCCCTCAAGCTAACCATGTTCCTCAGTTATTCTTTGCATGGAGATGTCCGATGGGTTTTTGCTTGGAGATGTCTGATGGGTTGAAGATGCTTGTACTTTTCCATGATCTAGTTTTCACTGTATCCTTTCGACAGCCCGTTGGAGTATGGATGGCGTTCCTCAAAATACTCGCACGTCAGCCAAATATCATAGTAAGAGTACTAGGTAAAGAAGATATACTCTTTTGTTCGATATTTTCAGGACAACCCACCTACACATCACTATAGATTTCGGATGGCTATCTAGTTATTAAAACATAATGAAATCAATTAACATTGATGATAATACATAGCTTAAGGCCGTTAAATGGGTAGGTCATGTCAGGTCAAAAATAATCTAACCCAAACTGATCAATTTAACCAATTTTGACTAATTTACATACAATAAAAATTTAGTGACCATACCCAACCCAATCTGCACCCAACTCATACCGACCCGACTCATTTATAATCCAACCTATGAATATATACCTAATTAACCCACTCTTCATGTGTTTTTGTCATATCGTTATTTGGACTATAAGATGCTAAAGAATTAGCTTTCAACATTGTATAGAATTTTCAAATTTTATAGTACTTAGTATTAAATTTATAAAATTTCAGCAACAAATAACATGGAGCAATCGAAACTTCAATTAAATAAAATGTAAGATATTGAGTAAGATGATTTATGATAACCAGGAATTGCAATGACAAGAACTAAAATTAGAATATTATATAAAAATAATAATGCGAAATGTAACCAAGAAAAAATATATTCCAAATATATTCCAATCAATAACTGACGATACTTACAACATTAATAAAGATAAAAAGACAATGAGAACAAATAGAAGCCATCTTGATATTTTCAATAAGGGTGAATTCAGGCCCATCTTGTAAGCCTACCAAGACTTCTCTAGACTTAGAATAGTATGAGAAGTTTATTATTTTCTCATAGAGGCTGAAAAGGGAGTCAAAAAGATGGGATGTTTGGATAGACTATAAATCCATTTAATATTTATATTTTTTGAATTTTCCATTTTAAACTTATTTATAATCCATTTACAAACATAACTACCCATAAATAACTCCGCCTATCAAATATAGGTTAAAAATAATATAATCCATTATGATAAGTCAATGTAGCTTATATAAATCTAGACAACAAAGAGCAAGACAATGCTCTACTATCATTTAATTGACCACTTAATCTTCGAGGGATTTTCTCATCATCTCAGGTAAATGGCTAAAATCCCAATTCAATGTACAATGCCACAGAAGACAGCAAGCCCTACAGCAGTATACAATTTGCAGATCTATAGAAAATCCATCATATCATTGTTTAATTTTTCTCCTAATGATAAAATCCTTTTACAAGCATGTAACTTCAATAGGAGGATAGTTAGAAGTCCGTCAGTTAGTTCTGCAAGAGTCCCCATAAGTTCCCAATGCCGCATTGACCAACACAAGTACTTTTGGATCTTATAATAGATCGATATCCTCTTAGATCTTCAACTTCATGAAGGAGACATGCTTGCACCAACACAAACATAGTTCTTCCATGAAAAGGACAATCATCCAAGTTTGAAAGCCCACACAAAAGGACCACGCCAAAATATGACCAGATCGAGATCTCATTGGGTTGCATCTCGCATTGTGAAACCTATCAATATATAAAATGACAAACCAAACGTCCAGTTACTGCCTTCCCATCAGAAAATTTTCCCTTGCTTTCCTATCAATTCGCAAACACGAAAGGGTTGGTCCATTCTCTTTCTGTTGCACAACATGCTGCAATCTCCACAATTTAACCAGATCTAAAGAAAGTAAACACACAGGCCTCAACCCATCTGAAGCTCATCCAAACTTGAACAAGTAAGTAGAAACTTCAAATGAGGCAAACCAAGGAAAATGAACAAATCTAAATGTACTAATTGAAAGCAAATGAATAGGGTAAGTTACAACAAATCCAAGAGGCATTTGAGCTCATTGGTCTACCCAACAAGCTAGACAATTAACTGGTACAGAACCTATAGCCATCCCAATAATAGATCAAACCCTTTAGACCTTAAAAAATAAAAACTTTACTTGCTTCGAGCTGATCTTTAAATAAATAACCAAAAAAGAGCACAGAAAAATGATAAGAAAAACAGAGCAACCAGAGATAAGAAGTACCAAATTCTCAAGGCTGTTGCTGAGCATCCATGTACCCAGCATCGACAAGAACCTTCTCTCTCTTGGCCAATTCAATGTCCTCATCGACCATCATCTTCACCAACTTCTCAAACCCAACCTTGGGCTTCCAACCCAGCACCTTCTTGGCCTTTCCAGCATCTCCCTTCAAGTTGTCGACCTCCGCTGGTCTGAAGTACCTCTTATCGATCACCACATGGTCCCTCCAATTCAGCCCAACATACCCAAAAGCTACTTCCAAGAACTCCTCCACCGTGTGTGACTCCTCCGTCGCGACCACGTAGTCATCCGACTTTTCTTGCTGCAACATCATCCACATAGCCTCCACGTAGTCCCCGGCGAACCCCCAGTCCCGGGAGGCCTGCAGATTTCCCAGGAACAGCTTGCTCTGTAGCCCGATCTTGATCCGCCCCACAGCCCGAGTGATCTTCCGGGTCACGAAGTTCTCGCCCCGCCGCGGGGACTCGTGGTTGAACAGGATCCCGTTGCACGCGAACAGCCCGTAGGCCTCGCGGTAGTTCACGGTGTACCAGTGCGCGGCGCACTTGGACGCGGCGTAGGGGGACCGCGGGTGGAACGGGGTGGTCTCCGACTGCGGCGGCGGGGTCGATCCGAACATCTCCGAGGACCCGGCCTGGTAGTAACGGATGTGGCTGCGGCCGGTGGCGGAGACGTGGGAGCGCACGGCCTCGAGGAGGCGGAGGGCGCCGGTGGCAACGACGTCGGCGGTGTAATCGGGGATCTCGAAGGAGACCGCCACGTGGGACTGGGCGGCGAGGTTGTAGACCTCGTCGGGGGCGATCGTGTCGATCCAGCGGCGGAGGAGGAGGCGTCGGTGAGATCGGCGTAGTGGAGCTTCATCCGGGCCTTGTGGGCGTTGTGGGGGTCGATGTAGATGTGGTTGATCCGCTGGGTGTTGAAGTTGGAGGAGCGGCGGATCAGGCCGTGGACCTCGTACCCTTGTCGAGCAGGAACTCGGTGAGGTACGACCCGTCCTGGCCGGTAATGCCGGTGATCAGGGCCACCTTGCGGTGCTGCGGAGGCGGCGGGGCTTCGCCGTTGGCTCCGATCCGGACTTGGGCGCGTCGTTCTGGGTCGCCATTGTTGCGTAGGATGGCGAAACGGGTCTGCTCGCGATGTGTTCGTGAAAATGCCTGACCGAGAAAGGGGCAGATCGGAAGAAGAGTGGGATGATTTGATGGGGTATTTTTGGGAGACTTTTTAAGAGGTGGAAGAGGAAAAGGAGTGGGGACGGTTCAGTCAAGGTAGAACTTTCCTCGTTTACGCGCTTTTTTTTAACTGACCAAAGAGGTCGCGCCACGTGGGGCCGGGAAGGTCAGTATGGTCAATTAACATGGGGAAGTCCGTGAAAACTCCGGGGATGGGGGATCCGGTGCTCCTCCAGGACCGGATCTACCGTGCGATGGCGAGGTGCGGTGCATTGTGGACCGTCCGATGAAGGCCCGGATTATTACCACGAGCACTAGATTTACCGCGCGACGGCGAGTGCGGTGTGTTGTGAACCGTCCGATGAAGGCTGCGACTTAATTCAGTTTACACACTAATTCATGATCGTTTGATCATTAATCATCTTTAAGAAGGCCGTCGATATTCCCGACGCGGCACCGCCGGCGGCGGCGGAGGGGCGGCCGGTGTTGGCGGCGTGACGCGCCTGCTCGGAAGCCCTCCGGGGATCGGCCATCGCTTTCGCATTCCCTCAACCTCGAGCTCTCCCCGATCCCACCGACATCTCTCAGACTGTCGACCTCTGCTTCGCTGTGGACCACTCCACTGTCTCCTCCTTGCCCTGTCGCGACCGCTAGAAACTGTTACCTCTCTCTGTCTCTCCGTGAGTTCGTTCCTGTTTCTCTCTCCCTCGGCGATCTACGAGGAGCGAGACGATGTCTGTTTCGGCTGTGGAATGAAGTTGGCGGTTGAAGAGGAGGCGGAGCCTTTGGATGAACAGCTGAAGCGCCTCGCAAGGTCGCGACCGACGGTACGGCCATGCATAATCTTGCATGATGGCGCAATTGTTCTGCTTTTCCGTCGATGGCGACCTCTTGATATGTAGGTTTAATCATGGACTCGGACTGCAGAGTCGGGACGGTGGATGAAGTCGACGCGAGTCCGAAAGCTTGTCAGGACCTCTCCCTTTTTCTCTGTGTAGCGAGCAGATATGCTTTTGCGTCGTGATCGTAGAGGAAGTATATGTTTTGGTGCCATCACTGCCATGGAATACAGAATCATGCATTGCCTTGTCATTGGAAATGAGTCATCGCAGGAATGTAGTAGCAAGGTTGTACTTTGTGCAGCATTGATTGGATTGAAGTTCAGTTTACTTGTTTGAAGATGGCCTTATATGGAGCATCAGTGCATGATCCGTCAACCATCAAAACTACCTTCTTCTGTCAAATCTGTCTCAATCTGAAATGTAGATCCTTTGTTCGGACAGCAGAGCGCTGCCGAAAAATCGTAGCATCAAGAAGGTCTAGAAATTTGTTTCTTTTTACCCCCTTTCACATTACACTCGTCGTTTGGGATTTTTGTTGAAGATCATTTGGTTTTCACAGCGCGCGAGTCTGTCCTCCGCATCCTCCATGAACCCAAAACTTCTGGTCTTATCAGATGAAGAACTTCCTAGTTTACTTGCCCATAATCATGATCCCCTTGATCTGTCCCGAGGCATGGAGTCTATGTAGTAGATTTACTGAGGCAATATGTTTCTCCTCTTTTTGATGGCTGGTTAACAAGAACCATTTTGTCCTGCTTATCTTGCACCCATATTGCAATGTTACGGGCATCGTGCTTCAGCTGATTGAGCGATGACATCACTCATTGCCAATCCCGTGGTTCATTGCACCTTGAAAGTCAAACCCAGAATCTGTGTGGGTGTGCTCTCCTCCTTGATACTCAATCAAATACTCTATTTTTAATGATTGAACAGTAATTCCAGAACTTGTTCTTCTGTATCACGGTCCTTGATGTCCTGTAGTGCAGCAGACTCTTGCTTAATAAATATTCTTCACATTACTTGTATCTGACTTCTTGTTCTCTTTGCCTGATAGATGGAATAATCATCACTTTTTGAGTGTTAGTCCCCTTTTTTACCCTTCTTAAGGAAATGCAGCATTCGACATGAGTACAACATCTGCAATATGTAAACTTTCTCTCTTTTTTTGGCGTATGTTTGTAAAATTCTTCTCAATAGATTCCTCTTCAGTTACCTTTGGCTTTCTTGGATCATGTTTTCCCTACCGGTCATATATCATAGCCACAGGTTTTCTTTGACTGACCCTGATTTCCTTTTGCCCTCGGCTAACTCAATGTCTTTTTGCTTCTGTGGATCATTGATTTGGCTAAGCCAGAGGATGCTGAGGAACTTCCGAGCTAAAAGGGTGATCAACCTGCTGATTGCTCTGCCTGCTCGTAGTAATCTTGGTCATCATTTTGACCCCTTCCACAAAGAAGCTAATGAAGGTGTTGTAAAACATGGGTTGGTACAGGTTACACACTCCTTCATTTTGTTTAGATGGTTAAGAATATCTCACAAAAGACTGAATTTTCTTCAGAAAATTGTGAGCTGACAGCATGTGAAATGAAGGATCGGCCGAATTCTGCACGGTTTTAACTCCTGTTGGGTTTGTCGAGTATCAAGATGTACGAGCATTGGTTTTATGCCAAATTCAAGGGAAGTCTGAAAAGCAGGCACATTTAAATCATTTTGTGCTGTCATTGTTCATTATCTGCAATCTGCAGTGCTCCTCCGGTCATGGCACATGACCCGGTAAGAAGGTCTGGTTTGACGATACCAACTTGGTACAATTGGTACACGTTGACTGATTGGGCAGAAAAATCTGCAAATGGAAGACGTGGATTCGTTGGGTTTTTTTTTTTTTCAGCTGAGCCAGTCAGTATCACTTTCCTAACCAAGCCCAAAACGCACGACATTGGGAGGCGTGATGTAAATGTGCTGATGCTGATGCAAGTGCAGTCCTTGATTCAAGCCTGATGCTTCAGCTGAAATAGATGGCACTGTTAGGAGGGCTTTCTCCACATCCATTTATGAATCTCGCATTTATCTCGCTTGGAAAACGAGAAAAGATCTTTAGGACCTTATTTGAATACTCATTTATGAGTATTTCTGGCGCAATCATCGCAATTGAAATGGCAGGCGTTTCTACATTTACAAATGATAGTCGACAATGGAAGGATTGATCAACTTGGTGTGAAAATCTTAAGGGTGCGTTTGGAATTGGCTTTGCAAAGGGCTTTGGGCTTCCAAAGATACTTAGGCCAAAGTTTGGGTGTTTGGGAACAACTTTCAAATTCCCATTAGAGCAAAGCTAACCTTCTCAAGGCTGAAAGCCCAAGGCAAGTGTGAGGGTGCCTTGGGCTTTCAGCTTTTTCGGCATACAAGAGGTACTATCCTTAAATGCTATATGGCCGCAGGAAGGTCACTCCACGGTTAAGTTAATCAAAATACATAGGCTATCTTATTTGTTAAAGAAATAATGTCAGATTTAGCCGTTTAATGATTTGAATTGCATAATTTACTATTTAAACTTTTCTTTTTAGTCGA
The DNA here is from genome assembly GCA_016097545.1 of Eucalyptus victrix. Classification (NCBI taxonomy): domain Eukaryota; kingdom Viridiplantae; phylum Streptophyta; class Magnoliopsida; order Myrtales; family Myrtaceae; genus Eucalyptus; species Eucalyptus victrix. The sequence continues at coordinate 8,380,717 of CM027844.1, read as the reverse complement.
GATCTCTACTGCAGATGTGTCAGGGCTAAATATAAACAAAGCAAGCAAGCAAACGACGTGCATCCAACGTACCTCCAATGTCTAGACGTGCCGTCAGCTCAAAAACGGAACATTGTCGATAGAATTTTCCACGTTTTCTTCCCTTCATTTATCAATCTTTATGGTCTCTCATTTCATCTCGTGGAAACAACATGCGCCAACGATAACTTATAGAATTAAGGAGCAGTGCAAAAACCAAGTCCACTCGAGAAACTTTGCGAGAAACATCCCAACAAGCATCCAAAAGTTTTTGACAGGAGAATGTTTCCTCGAAACAATTTATGCAATTGCAATGACATAGAGGAGGCACGGAACGGGTAAATCATGGTAACATAGTCCGATTAGTCAAACACAATATAACCAGAATCTCAAGCAAAGCATTGATCGTACACTTGATCTTTTCTGCACTCCAACTATGTTTTAGCCAGTCCTCATTATGATGTGAACCCCACTGTCGGTATCGATGATGTCACTAATCTCGCCAACCTTGAGAGCATAAGTCGCTTCCTCAAAAGGTTTCTGCATCTGGCCTCGCCCAAAAGGACCTGCAGCAGTATCAAACTTTGTGAGATTATATACCGATTCTTCATTATGCAACACACTGAAAAGCATGACACAGTCCTTTTTCATCCCTTTCATTCTCTTTCCTTTTCTCCTTTCCTTTATTGGTAGAGGTAGATATCTGACAGTGCAAAGCCAGAAAATGTAAACCTAACTCACTTAACATGAAGCTGCAGAATATTTTACCAGACAAAAATGTTTGCCGAGGCATTTTCACACACGCAAATGAGAATGCACATTGAAAAGAATGAAAAGCAGGGAAACAAAGTCTCTACATTTCTCAAAAATACTAGGCACATTATCTACTCCGATTTCTTAAGATTAAAATTTAGTATAAATTCATACATATCACCCTTTCTAAACCACATGGATCAAGCTCTTGACAAAGTACAAAGGAGTTGTCAATTTAATGCAACTCCCAACTTATGTATCCATCCCTCTTCATTTGAAGTAGGAATGGGCATCTCAGTAATTTCTTGCCACTCCTAAACAGAACAAGGAAGTGCAGCCATTTCAAACATCCTGTACATTAGCTCCTTAGGATAACAAAAGGAGAGGGACACTGTTAATATTCAGTAGAATGCTCAACACTGCAAAGTAATTTTAGAGGGAGATGAGATTCTCCAATGAGTTCCTTCCATTAATAGAAGAGCACAGAACAAACCAAGTCTTTTCTCTGTCAATATGAGGATATCCTCCACAGGCACAACTAAGCCCAGTTTCAGGTCCCACTGTCACCCCAATGCTACATATCAACCCGTAAGAACAAAACTATAGAATACAACAATAAATTTCAAGCCATTCAAACCATGTTTTTTTTCTTGTTGTGAGGGAGGAGTCAGGGAAGGCTTGATTGGATAATACTCAGTTCAAGTTTGTTCATTTTTGTAGTTATTGATATTCTCTTCATTGAGAAAACACCCGATATCCTGATATAAAAGTCAATTAATTTCCTTATTGAAATAAACATGCTAATTAGCCTCTGTAAATACAAAGGATTGACACTGGCAATAGCTTGGAGACAAGAGCTGTGTGAGGGTGGTTTTTAATGGCTTTTCATAAGTGGATGTTTGGTTTATATTGGTGAAACAATTTGTATTTTGTACTGCAGCCTCCTCTACCAGTTAAAACTGGTGTTTTCTTGTCCTCCATTAAGACAGGTGCAACAGGACCACATTAATCTTGCTTTTCTTCTTTTTTGGATTATTGTTTGTATCACTTTGATTTAGTACAACAAGAACATATTCATCCTTTATTATGCTGTCCCCAACACTAAAAGTATAGATCAAGGCCAAAAACTATTCCAAGTACAAGGGCACATTCATGTTTTCTTTACATTGTCTCCAACAATTAATTTTCATGCCAACCAAAACAATTCCAATTGCTCCATATATTGTGCAAGTAGACCCCCCAGCATAACTTAGACTTCTTCACCAGAAAAGCTGATCAAATGGAAGAATCATTGAGAAGGCTAAAAAAGTAACTAAGAAATTTCTCAAATTCACCATTTAAGGTGTAGTTATAGGTATTTCGGCCGAAAAAAAAAAGGTCTAGTTATAGGAACAAATAGGAACAAGGGAGATGAGGCTTGAAGTTACAGAATTCTCATGACATAACAAATAGTTGGGGATAACAAAGCATGTTCATGCCTCAGATTTAATATTTTTTTGTGGCCTTCATCAAGGAACTTTTACTGTCCTTCTAAGATGCAAATTAGACCTGATTGGTGTTACTTCAGTAAAGACAACTTCAACAAGGGAGCCAAGGGTGCCAAATCATCTAAGAAAATGATCCACTGCAGGGTATATATAAGGGAAATAGATCTTCTAGCTGGGAATAAATCATGAAGTTTTCTTGTAAAGCAAAGTCAGGCATATGAACCCCATTTATCCTGGGGTGTATCAAGCAAATTAAACTTTCATTCAAAAGCTTTGAGCTTGGAATAAATCATGAAGAAGTCTCATAAAGCTAGAACAGCATATGAACCCCATCTATCCTGGAGTTCAAAAATGTTCAACAGCTCAAATTCAACATTCCTTCCAGATAGCCCAAAAAAGATTGAAAAGGCAGTATTTGAATGAGCTCTTTCCTTCTCCATACAAATTCTTTATCACCTTCATTTTCCTTCAATGCAAAATCAAAGCCCTTAAACAGCCAAACTCCAATAAAGTAATAAACTCCCCCAGGACTGCTGATTTTTTCACATTCCCTTCACTGGAAGATTTTCCCTCATATCACAGGGGACCTAGGCAGCACATGATATCACCATAATCTTTCTTCTTTCAAACAGATGCCTAACACAATTTTGTCTATGACGGTCTATTGGCAGATAGTAATTGAAAAAATAATGGAAAGATACCTCATTCAGCTAAGGAACTTCTAAGTTCCTTGACAATTAAAGAACATTCCAGACATGTAATAACATGAGAAAGTATTCTGAAAACTGTCTGATATAGCACGAATCAGAAAAATGGCTCTTAGAAGCAGATTAAAGTATTTCTATTTAGTTCATGTTGTTTCAATTTCAAAAAATTTCTAAGAGACGATGCATTCTTCCGTGATATTTAAAATTGGACAGTTAACACGCCATGCCTGCGAGCTGCAATAACAATAGTCAGGAAGAATTAGTGACATTTGTTATCTGGGCAAAACTGCAATCATAAATTCGGATCTGTCACGCTCACTCAAATCATGATATCTTTTTCCATGGGATGGCATAGACTATGCTCCAGTAATTTAACTCCTAGCAACCACGGATAACTCCACAAAACTTGCATTTGAAAAAACAAAAGAGCTAGATAGTGATAGAAATTAATCAAGCCCTATCGATGCACAATTTGACATCAAAGGTAGAGACACTAAAGCTCCAAACTCCGTCTTCACAAGGGTAAAACTGCACGACAGATTACACTAATAACCGAATGTTTCATATACGTTCATTTATCCAATTCCAGCAACATAACTTTTCTTCCAAATCAAATCAAAAACAAAATGTTCCAGGCACATGAATAGAGTTAGATTTATCTATATTCCAGCATCACGAATTCGGCTATAATCCCGTAGATTTCTAAGACGGAAGCAGTATTATAGCAGGCAGACTCCCTCGAATGAAAAGACGCGAACGACTAAACGAAAGAGCAAGGATAAAGAAAGGCAATTATAATAGGAGCTGAGGGTGGGCAAAAGTAACGAGCGTCGAGGTCAGATGGAACCAACCGAGATCGCCGCCGCGCTTGGCGGAGCTGCAGTCGGAGAAGCGCGAGGCGAGGTCCTCGAACTTGGCCTTGCCGGCGACGATGTCCTCCCTGAGGGCCTTGAGCTGCGAGACGGCGCTCTCGCGGGTGGTGCTGCGGATGGCCCTGCCCTCCGGATCCTTCCACGAGGCCTTCCTCCGGGAGCCCTCGTGCTTGATGAGGATGTGCGACGCCCGGACCTGGCTCGCCCCCGCCGCCGCCGACGACGACATCTTGGCCTTCGCCCTGTGCTTGTCCCTGAGGCTGCCGGACTTGGCGGCGGATGGATCGGCCGACGAGGTCGTTGAGGACGGTCTCTTCCTCTTGCGATCGGCGGACTCTATTTTGGCAGAGACTGGAGACGACGGCGACCTCGTTCTGCTCCTCTCGCTGCGTCGAAGTTCCAGTGCGGTATGAGCTCGGTGGAGACGGAGAGAGTCGAGGAATCGTGGGGTTGGCATTTTATATATGATGAATTTTTTTCAACATTTTTTTCCTACATATTAGAAATGGACACGTCATTGAAAAATAATTATCTTTTATTAGCCTTTTCAATCAACTAATCTTTCGACCAAAAAAAAAAATTGATTAATCCAATCTCAGATTTAAGGCTCTCTTTATTCCCCAATGAATGACTGATTTGAAAATTATTTTATTAAAAATAATTATTTTTTCTAATTTATAAAAATAAATGAACAAAATATTTTTCATTATCTATAAAAATGTTTTAAATATAAATGATTATAATTTTTTATATTTTTTTATTAACTAATTATTTTAAGAATATCAATCATTTTTAGGAAAATATTTTCCAAATTAATCATTTTCTTCGAAAACAAATGGAGCCTTAATAAAATCTTTATCTTGTTAAAAATGCTACTCTAAATTTTCAAAATATTTAAAATCAAATCATGTATATTAAATAACACCTTTATTTTAATAGCTAAGTTTTGAGGATAATCAACGGTAAGCTCATAGAAAATCCCGCTTACGCGTGAGGGGTATGCACAGTTTTGCCTCATGCTTACCGATAACTCATGGTCAGATACAATGATCGATCGACACCAAATCCTCATTTTAGTTTCATTTAGGCAACCGATGCCATATCCTCAATTTAGTTTCAGCCGGCGATGATATCCAGTTCCTAAACCAGTCGAAGCACTCTACCACGCTCTCAAAACTAACAAAGCCTCTTACAGTTGAATGTACAAAGTACGTCCAGTTGTCTATAAAATATACACTTCAGCTGGTCCAACCATCCCAACCACAATAAATGAGTGCCGTCGTCGCCTTCAACATCGAGCGCATTCACTTCGATTCCACAATTAGCCTCGGCAGTTTTCATTATTTGGTGCACAGAGAGAGAGAGAGAGAGAAGCAAGGCCTAGTAATGGTGAACATAATCAGCAGAACGATCTTCTTGCCAGAAGTGCCACAAGAAAACTTACATGGGATTTCATAAAGATGTTGCAGGTATCGAAAGATGGTAACATCTACAGGACAATTACAGTTGTATGTCTATCAATATTAATCTTGTGTCCTCTCAAAAAGTTGGATTTACAGCTGCTAGCACGGAATGGACTGATGAATTTGTTGGCATCTGAAACAATTGATATATTGATTAATCTCAAGAACTAAACATTTCTCAAGAGAGGCCAACTTTTTCTGATGATATCACCAATCTTCACATTGATCTGCTTCTGAATGTGAGGTGGGCAAAGCTCAGCTGCAAAACTGTTCAATTTTGCCGCCAAACTTGATTTCTGAAGTTCCTCTTCAGGCAGGTTTCCCATCAGCTGGAGGAGGAGTGGTTTCTGCTTGAGCTCGAATTTCTGCATATTTCATGTTATGAGAATTCTTGTCAGAAATTCTGGTGAGAAGAGACTATTTCCGGTTCCTTGTGACCAACAAAAGTGCCAAATGGTACAATTGAAAATTCATATGGAGTGCACGCATTTCTCACGTGACGAGCTGAAGATTTCAGAGACGTCTGCAATATGCATTCTAATTGCAAGGGAAAACCAAATTAAACAACTAGAAGAGCCATAACACGCTGCAGAGGAGCCAAGGAAACAACCTTCCAACTTGATCACAACAGATCTGGTTTGACAATTCAGGGCATCAACCTAAGCAAATTAATACACAGGTGGACCTTTTCTCTTCCAACAGAACTATGCGGCAAAGCACTTCTTACACATCAAAAACACGTAGAACGTTTCACAGATCACTATCATGGCAAATCAAGACAAATCAAAATAGTTCGAAGCACCAAATCCCCTAGTTAATTCCAGTCCTCTGGAGGAATTTTGGATCCACGCACAGAATAAATTACTGGTGACGTATTTGGATTGAAGGTATTTATATAGCATTTGGCTAAGGGAGCACATCATAAGCAGCCAGCAATGAATGAGGGACTGCTCTAAATATGGAAAGTTCTTCAACCTCACTCATTGTCAGTCAAGTCAACAAAAAAGTGAGGTCAACATTAAAATGTTCAGAACTTACCTACCAATTTTACTCCAATGAGAAAGATGGGATGGTTAGGGTGGACACAATGTAATGAGAGATGCAGACAGGTGCAAGTTCAGAAATACCAATTCGGACATACCCACTTGATAATCGGCCAATTAATATTCTGAACTAATGAGTTAATAATGACTGGTGAAATCAGTTATCTGATAGGTGCACTTTCAAGTAATAATGTGAGGTTCCCAATTTCTTAACCTGATGTTCAGGCTCTGCATGATAAAATGTTTCAAGATGTTCAATCTGAGTAGTGACAACACTGATCTTGGACTTGCTTTGCTCTCTTTCTTTGCTAAGGGCTGCTAGCCTGGACTCTTCAGTTCCATTTGTGAAGATAATTGACCTGGCGACATAATTTCATCAGTAAATATTAGGTAGACACAAAGCAACAGACCACATATCCTAATTCTGATAAACAGGAAAACTTTTGACACAGATAATTGCCGTCACCTGTACTGGTTACCAACATCTGGACCTTGCCCAAGAACTTGCCTTGAATCATGACTAGACCAAAAGACATCCAGAAGTTGCCTGTAACTGATCAATCTAGGATCATATTCCACCTGTGGAGCAGCATTCACAAGATCAAACGAAGCACAAGTAAATATCGATACCAACTAGCAATTTTCTTGAAATTAAAAGATTAAGTTCGATTAGGAATACTTAATAGTGATATTTACAAGAACCAAAAACCATGGACATGCTGAAGTCTAAAAATTCTCTTGCTCAAAAGAGAGGATTTATAGACGAAACTTTCTCGTCAACCTCCTCCCCCTTCCCACTCCCCAAAAGGAAAAATAAAAGCGACTTATGCTAACAGGGGTTCACATCCAAAACCTGCTTCTGCTTGCTCAAATCCTAACCCCTCATATGCCCTGTGTCCCCAACAAAATTCTCATCATTTAAGAGACTGCTGATGAGCTTGGCATTCGCACAAGTAACTTTGACAAACCTCCTCACCTCCTTTAAAGAAACATTAGTGGCCAAGATGCATCAATCCAAAATGATTGACAGCAAAAATCATACTGATCCTCAGAGGAAAGCGCAAGAATCCAGCACCTTTCACTTCATTAGCAAATCACAAATGATGAAAATGCAACCTTACAGCATCAAACATTCAATATCACCTCTCTCTACGTCTTATGTCAATTTCTTTATCAACCTGACACTAGGGAACTTACAGGAACATCCTTATTTCATAAACGTGCAGAACCTATTCAACTGATTACAAGCAACCACCATGCAATCTTTCACCCTTTTCACAGACTCAAAACTCTGACGTTTCATCAAGACAAAGCTGAAAGTACCACCTGGCAGTGGCATCTGATGGTTAATACCTGATCGACTGTAGCGAATAGTGTCCTCGATTAATAGGAAGAAATTCTAATGGAGGTTGAAGGAAACAACAATGTGAAGGGCAGGATTCTGAAACCGAAAGAAACAACAACGATGGCATCCACACTAGTTTACAAATGATAGCTAAGCATCTCCGATCACTGAAACTACATACTCAAGTCGATAGCACCATCAGCTTCCGATCTGTACAATCCCAACGTTCTTCCGTCTCCTATTCAATCGCAATTACACGCACGGAACCTTCTCGTAGTAGCTCCATAACACAAAACCGAATCAAAAACTCGCGAAGAAAACTACCTGGACGCATTCGGCGTGATCGCGCAAGCTCCGGTACTCGGGATTGGGCTTGGAGCCGCCGGCGTAACCGACGGCGGTCCGGACGACGCCGTCGAGGCAGCCGAAGACGGCCTCGGACCTCCAGAAGCTCCCGAGGGCGAAGACGGCGGTTCTCGATGGCTGGTCCGGGGAGCCGGCGGCCGGGTCGGGGATCCGATTGGCAAGCCTGATGCACTGGGCGCCGCCGAAGAACGAAGCGAGGACGATGGCGAGGGTCAAGAGATTGGGCGGAGAGAGAGGGACGCTTATCGAGAGGCGAGTCAAGCGGGTCCCGGAGAGCGGCCGCCATCGCGAGAGCTCTTCCATGGCATCGCCGTCGTGCAGCGGGAGCGGAGCGTCCGCAAGGGAGGAGGAAGAGGAGCGATTGGATCGGGTTATGGATCGGGTTATGGATCAGCTCCTTTTTCCAAATATTCTGTTTCTTTTCTTATTATTATTATTATTATATTTTAAGCCATTTTCACGCTTTTTTTTTTTTTTTAACCACCACATTTCCAAACGTAGAAGGAATTTTTTGGTCAATCCCAGGGCTTTTCGGGTGATTTGGCTTTAGACAAAATCGTGACGCCTTTAGAAGAAGTCTATTTTCTGAAAAAACGATAATATTTTTTGGAATTCAATCAAAATCTGAAAATAAACTTGAGAATTTTCGGTTTATGTCGCTTAAAGCTTCTTGTAAACTATAAATGAGTCTAAATGAAAACACATCATCTCCCTTCTTGTAATTTTTGGGGAACCCATGACGAGTAGCTCGATTTTCTTCCCAAATCAACCAACGCTAAAAACTATGGCCTTTATGCATCTTGTCCATTCACTCTCCCTGATTATACATTGTCACCAATCACTCAAGTGTTTAGATTTCAACCTTCGTTCTTTTAAATGTTTTGGGAAAGAAAAAAGCAAGTTTGGGTTTTTATTTTTATAAATTTGGCTTTTCTTTTTATTCAAAACTTTTTTGGACCAAAATATCCTTGTTCTAACTACCGCAAAAGTCACATGCTTGCCAACCAGTGAGTTCGGATCCTCATTTGAGACTGATTTAAACATTTCATGTTCTTATTTGAAATAATGCCAACTATATTTTTTGATAAAATAATCCTATTTTCGGGCTCTATGAGCTTAAAACAGACCTAACAGAAGCATGCTCATCTAGATTCGAAAATCACAAAACCTCAAAATCTAACTACTATCAATTCCAGGTTATATAAGCATTGGTTCTAATCAGATTTGCAGTGCATCCCTGGCCCTGAACCTTTGTTGTCGATCATGTGTTTCGACACGAGAAGCTCTCGCTTCATCAGACGCTATTAAAAGGAGTTTTGACACATCTACCTTAATTGATGATGAACCGGCGAAGAATTTGCCTTCAGAAATGTCCGCTATTCAGTGACAATAAAGTCTGATTTTGCTTCGAGAACCACTGAACGTGAGGGACGCCGAGTCCGATTCTAATATAGGAGTGTTTAGCACCGATCTTCAAGCTCTAATTTACAACTTTTACAGATCACGATCACTTTTCTCAAATCCTTTTTATGGACCGACACTCAGAGGTGAACGCATCGGTGCGTCGTAGCCGGTGGACTTGCTGAAGAAAAAAATACTGATCGCTGATAAAGAAAAGATCCGAGGAGATGCAAACACGGAGGCTCGAAACTTTTCAACATTGATCTCCAAGCTTCGAGATTCGTCAATGGACGCCTTTGCTTCCTATTTGAAGATCACAGCCACCTCTCTGAAGTAGCAAGGTAGAAGCGTTTTCTTCAACAAAAATCAATAAAATCGACTCAACCAAAGTTGCTGAAGTAAGGATCTAACCACAACAAATATCCAAATAGAGTTTGAGAAAACTTATCTTTAATCTTGCTTCTGCGATCTTCTTCAAATCGAGATAAAACCAGCAATCTTCAAGCTTCTGATTACTAAACAGCAAGAGGAAAGTCCCTCCATCTTCATGTGAGCTACGTGCATTAAATTTCATGAGGGAGGATCTGCAATCGGTGAGATCTAGAGAGGGAATTAGTGGAGTTGCTCCTTTGCAAGAGCTCCTCCCCGTGAAGAACAATGAACGAGATGAGAGAGAACGAGTTGGAGGGAATCTGCAGAGATAATCCCGAGAGAGAATCGATGGATCAAGATCTCCTCTCCACTTTCTGTTGATCGCGCCAAAAGAAGAACTCAACCGAAGAGAAATGATGAACGGAGATCCTTCTTGCAGGCAAGCACACGAGCGAAGAGAGGCCTGAAAAAATGAAGGCCTCCCTTCTCAAGGGTTAAGATTTGATCTCCTTAGCTAATTTTTTTTTTTTTTTTGGTCAGTATCTGCCTAGCTTATTGGTTTGTTCGATTTATTGATAACACCCTACTTAAGCACATGCCGATTTCAATGGCCACGATGCATTCTTAATGAACGTTTGTGATCAATTGTGGACTAATTGCGGTCTCTTCGCAATTTTCATAAGAAGGGGGTTAATTTGCGAATTTTATAAATTCCAAGATGAAATTTGGAATTTTGCAAATGAAGACCATGGGAATATTGGCCATGGGATGGACTGCCTCACGATGGTCGCTGAACACCGTGAGGTCACCAGAGAGAGACAATATCGGCGCTTAATGTCAGTTATCGGTCGAACCGCTACGGCTAGTCTGAACCCGTCTTGACCAATCCTATCTCCCTCTCTCTTTCTTTTGTGCAATTTAGTCCCCTAGGGATCTAATTGCAAGGAAAAATTGGTTTATTATAGACAAAGGTGTGTCAATTTGCTAATTTCTTACTCAAAAGTGTCAATTATTTGAAATTAAATTCAATTAATATTGCAAGGCACCAAATGATCCAATAACCAATGTCTAGGATGACCCATGGCATTCAAATTGACCTTAAAAAGGTGGCACGACTTTTACGCTAAGATTTAATTGAAGGCCAATGATGAAATTGGATCTCAATTCTTCAAATCAAACCTTAGCCCTGAATGGGTTAATTTGAATTTTGCCAATTGGAGTTCATTAGCTTAGTTTTCTTAAGCTTGGGTATGCTAAATCCCTCAAATCGCAATGTTCCCAAATGAAATTTCCAAAATTAACCTTGGATTCAGACTTCACAAAAATGAATGGAAAGGGAGTGTTCATTTGCTAATAATGAAAAACCAACTCAACCCCTAATTAGGGCTAAAAATGACAATCCACATTTCAGCATGACCATCGAAACTTAATGAATGATTGAATGAGAAATAGTCCCTAAATCAAATGTCGTAAAATGAACTACACATAATTATGGCTAAAACAAAAGTAATTTTATTTTTGATCGATTTAGAACTTAAAATCAAAAAATTTAGAAAACAAGGTTCTTAATCGAATTTTATGAAATTTTCGACACACAAGTCAAATTCAAGCTAAAAAGAAGTATTTTGAAGATTTTTTATTTTTCTAATTTTTTGGCCAAATGTTTGACCAAAAGTAAACTCTTTAGTTGACTTTCTCTAAAATGTTGATTTTTTGAACAAATCTTTGGATTTTTGAAAAATTAATTTTAAAAAAGTGAAATTAAAGCTAATTGACACATTTTTTGGGTAAAAAATCAATTTTTTAACCTGGGTTAACTTTTACCGACCAAAAAAAAAAAACCTAGGTTAACTTTTTGGTCAAATGGTTGACCAAAAAATCAATATGAAAGTCTATCGTTTGATTTTTCAAATTTTTCTCTAAAATGAATTGAAAAACAACAATACAAAAGAAAAAATAAATAAAAAACAACACTTTTTGGTCAAGAAATGGTCTCCATCACAATTGGAAACTCATATATTCATTTTTTTTTACCTTTTTGATTCATCAATTAAAAATCAAGCGTCAACACATTTTTGAGGAGATATGACGAAAGTTACTAGACGGCTTTTGAGGGACTCGAATTCTCCGTGCCAATAATAATGCCTCTGGTGAAGAAGGACAGCTGATACACAGTTTCATTATTTCCTAAATCCTCAAGTACAAGTATCGAAACGACTCAACCTCACCAATCTCATCAAGATGATGATGATGATTAACTTCATCTGAATAAAGTAACAGTGGGTTAAGCAAAAGACGCATTCCACCTTAAAGTTCTAGCTCAAGATCATTTTGGTAATGCATTGTCCTCTGGAAGTTTGCACCAGCTCCGCGACACCGAGATGCGCCATTAGAAGCCAAACATGGCTGATAAGCTCTCCTCCTCTGCTCAGGCTCTCAGAGTGTTCGTAGCCTTTGCTTTGGCAAGCCGCGTATATCAGAAACTTTGCCCAGACCTTGCCGATCAACTTCCATTTCCTACTGAAGTCTTCCGACTCGATTTTATTCAACTGGGATGCGAGATGGCAAGCATCAAACAGCACCGCCCTGCTTCTGCCACCGCGTAATTTCATGGCGGGCAGCTGAGTTCCCACTTGGAGCAGAAGATGGCAGAGTTCGCATACATCGCGCGACTCTGTTGACTTGTGCGCCTTGTTGCAGCTTTTAACGCTGGTGTGGCAATGTTTCTCTTTCTTGAATAAATTCTGTGCCCACGTTTGGACAACCGATGAGTTGATGCCGGTTTCTTTCTTTGACAACACTGCTAGCTTGTCCTCGAAGAACTTCTGAGCGTCAACCAAAGTATCTTCATATCGGAGCATCCCTGTCCCTGTTGGCAACATGGAAGGATGGAGTACTAGAAGATAGAGCATGTACTGAGAGACCAACTTGCTCATCTTGTAGTTTTTGATGTCTTCCGGTCTTTTTCCTCGCCTCACGTCGTGGTCCTTGTAGTGGCAGAGCTCAGTGGCGATGTGCCAGATGAGGATGCTCTGGTCGAACTCCATACCGTCCACACTCCAGTTCAGGTGATCGTTGTTTGACTTCTTCAGTACCTCACTAGCCTCCAGCTTAAGACCCGTCAACCCGCTCTTCCCTTCCAGATAACCGACCGTTTTTCTCATGTGACCGAAGGTCCATTCTTTGATGTTGCTCTTGAACTCTTTGTAATCGATGTAGAAGTTCTTCTCCAACTTATCATCTAACTTGGCGAAGCACGGATATTTGCTGAAGATCCTGTTTCTTTTCCTACTAGATGATTTCAAGAGGCTGAACTGGGCCACAGAATTCGACCATCTTGGGTTCGGCCAGATCCGGAGAAAATCCACGGCAGATGATATCGCTGATCCCTCGGGTCTCTGAATCCGCCAATGTTCAACCCAGTCAGATGTAAACGCGAGCAGAACCGAGTAAATCTCTAAAAGTATAGCCACACTTATCAGCAAGAAGCTGATATAAATGTCGACTTTAGGGTAATCCTTCCTATCCTGTAAGGAGAAGAATACCAACACAGCACACGGCCCTGAGAGATTAATGACCCAACGAATAATGCCCCAAGCACGGTTCAGCAACAGTGCCTTGGTGTAGAGCAGATCGTACATGAACCCAAGCTCAATCTCCACAATCCCAAAAGCCGTCGCGGAGTTCATGGCATCGTTCGTGAACATGCGCTTGCTGGCCTCCAGGTCGCCAGAGTTGAGGATAAGGCCCACGAAGACGGGCTTGAAGATCTTGAACAACTCATAGGCTTTGACCAGAGCCGTGGCTTTCTCTTCGTCCATGGCTTGACCGCTGTTCACTGAGAGGTCCTCCGGAGCCGGAACCTCCATGACCTCGTCCATGCTGACTCGGTAACCCTCCTCTTTCTTCAGACTATACTGCTCCATTAATCTGGGGTATATGGGACCATAATCAGGAAGCGAAAGCATCGAATCTCGAAGTCGATCTTCGCTTGCCAGATACAAACACAATGTCCTTTCTACATATTTGATGAACCCCACCAGGATCATGCCAGCTGCTAATATCGACAGCGTAGATCCCAACAAGGCCATGAAGTAGATGTAACAAGCTAGTCCTACCTGGACGCAAAGCCGCGCCAACTGCCTCAACCATAGTTCATTGTCCTCCAGGGCGTACGCGGTGATCGTGTCAGGCCCACCCAAATGGAGGAGAAGGAACGGTGCCCAGAAAGCAGTGATCTGGCTCTTCGGATCGATCATCCCCTTCACTTCCTTGATGTTGGCCAGGCGGTTCGAGAGGACACCAAGCGCGAGGGTTGCGATGGAGTCAGCCGATAGGTACGTTGTCCAGACCACGATTTGGATCCAGTTCTTGTAGATGGATTTCCTCCGGAAGCCCAGAGTCACGAGGGTCAATTGGAGGAACAAGCTGAGGAGGACGAGGAACCGCAGCTCCCACTCCTTCCATAGTTCTCGAGTGTTTTCGGGGAGCAGCAAAAATCCCATGATTGCACTCGATGTCGGCACCAAAAGTCGCGACGATCGGGCACCCTTGGTCGATCTTAGGATTACAAAGGGAGAGGACAAAGCAAGGCAAACAACATTAGCCTTGAATTTACCTCTGCAACATCCTCAAAATGGCCACTCTTTATAACCAATAACTTGATATTGGAATCAAATACAAAAGCACTTACTTACCCTGCATAACATTAGAGGAATGAAAAAGTAGCACGCTTTTTGAAACATCAACGACACACTATTCATGATATCACTTTTAGATACATAATTTTTCAGCAATCTTAGCATTTGCTGGAGGATGAAGTATAGCAACAAAAACATATTCCATTATTCATACTGCCATGATTGCAATTTATTTTAACTGAGAAAATTAAAATATTGGCCTAAAGTTAAAATTAATCACTTTTCAAAATTTGGAATCCTGTGAACTTCATTCTAATCACTATTGTCTTAACCCTTTATCTGGCACGCCCCACCAGCCCAACACGATCCATGTGGAATATCAAAATCAGCCATTCTGGTTGCTTTAATAAGTAAGGGCACGCAAAGGCTGAAAAGAGGTTGATAAATGCTTCCTCCAAGTTGAAGCGATACCGATGCAATGAGTTGATTGCTTTGATTTGGAGACAGCATATTAGTGTCCTTGGGGACTAATTGTATTCAAACCTGGAATGAAATCATCGCTATGATAAAACGATGCATGAGAGCACACGTCTCACACCACATCGCCATCAGCTGATGTGCTTTATGACCACCATAATCGCGACTTCTCGTCCATGTCTGACCTATTGGCATGTGGTGTGCAACACTTGCTTAACATTTTTCTCTCACGTGGTGTATGAGCGTCCTCCACATACTGTCACGTGAAGGACACACACCCGGTGCACCACCTATAGCTTAAATTAATTAAACCCTTAACTTTGCACATCAGGGCTAAAAGCATGCGACTAAGAACCCATGAAAACCTTAAAGTCCAAAAATTCATAACCTCAATATAAGTTTTATTTTCCCCTAGAGCGGAATTGACATCATCAATAGGTCCTCACTTGAGTGAATGTGGTGACTTTAGTTTGCTGAAAATCTGGTGTGACTCGTTAAAGTCACTTAAAGGATTGCTTTAAAAAATTTGGCTCTAAAGTGATCATTCAATAAGTTTTGGCATTAAATTGATCATTCAAAAATTGTTGCTCTAAAGTTTTAAAAATTAGAGTGGGCCAAAAGCAAAAATCACAAAGAAAATATTCTAACTTAGACACTATTTTTCTTTGTTTTGTTAGACTCAAAAGCAAAATCATTGAGCAAACATTTTCTTTAAATAGTTTCATCTAAAATCACATAGACCTATTTGTTTTCCTAACAAAAAGGATACTAAGTAAAATTTAGCTCTGCAACATCCTCAAAACGGCTACTCTCTATAAGCAATAACTTGAAATTGGAATCAAATGCAAAAGCACTTAGAAACTATGCATAACATTACAGGAATGAAAAAGCAATACACTTTTGAAATGCCCACGACACACTACTCGAGACACCTTTTTTGGATGCATAATTGTCAAGCAATTCTTTGCATTTACCCAACGATGAAGTAAAGCAACAAAATCATAGTCTATCATCCATACTGGCTTGATTATAACGTGTTTTAATTGAGAAGATTGAAATATAGGCCTAGAGTTAAAGTTTGGTTTCTCAATTACTTCTCAAGATTTCGAATTCTCTAAACTTCATTATAATCACCATGATCTTAGCTCTTTGTCTAGCATGCCCCATCAGCCCAACATGATGTGGAATATCAAAATCACCCATTTGGGTTGCTATAACAAGTAAAGACGGTCAAAAAGGCCAAAAAAAAAAGGTGATAAATGCTCACTCCAAGTTGAAGTAATTCCGATGCATTGAGTTGATTGCTTTAATTCCCAAACAACATATTATTGTCCTTAGGTACTAATCTCCATGCTAAACCTTGGAATGAAGTCGTCGATACAACAAAAACAATGCATGAGAGCACACATCTCACACCACATCGCGGTTAGCTAATGTGCTTTATGACCATCGTCATCGCGACTTGTCGTCCATGTCTAACAAATTGGCATGTGGTGTGCAACACTCGCTGAACATTTTTCTTATGAGCTGAACATTTTCATCCCCCACAAACCGTCTCGTGAAGGACCTTAACTTCATTAAACCCTTAACATTGCACATCGAGGCTAGAAATGTATTAAAAACCTCAAGTCAAAAAATTCATAACCTCAAAACAAGTTTTATTTCTGCTTAGAGCAGAAAGGAGGTCATCAATGCCACAATTTTTATAGGGCGTCACTTTAGTGTTAAAACTTTTCAAACAATCATTTTAAGTGCCACGACTTTTGAAAAATGATCATCTAAGTGAATAGAGTGACTTAGTTTGTTGAAATCTGGTGTGGCTTGTTGAAGTCACTTAAACAGTTTATTTAGATAGTTTTGGCACTAAAAACATATTCAAAATGGCTTGGCATTAAATTGATCATCCATAAAATTGTTGCTTGAGAGTTTTAAAAATTAGAGCGAGCCAAAAGCGAAGGGCATGAAGAAAATATTCCAACTTTGACACTATTTTTCTTTGTTTCATTAGACTCAAAAGAAAAATCACTGATCAAACATCCTCTTAAAATAGTTTCATCTAAAATTACATAGATTTTTCCTAATAAAAAGGAAAGTAAGTAAAAACTTCTTCCCCTCGGATAAGTTTGTACTTATTCTTCTCTGGCCTTGCTCTATTCTTAGATTGAACAACTAAGCTTCAAGCATTGCGAAAATGGATTGCGGTGTGTTTGGATCAGCTTTGTGACCTTTGCATAGACATAAAGAACCTTAGGTTAAAGAAGTTTCACAATATGCAAAACACTATTTGCCAAAAACTTGCAAAGGACTTTATTTTAAAATAAACAGAGAATGAAAGTGGAAGCACAAATCGATGTAGATGGCACCTCAGGCGAAGCCTGAAAGAGAGACGACAACTCGTCGTGGAGCCTTGACCTCTACGACCTACACAACTAGCGAGCACAAAGAGAGTGCATGAGAAACACAATAAACAGTGTTTCTAGAGGGCAAAACTAGGATTCACAATTATAAATGAGCGCAAGATTGGAAGGAAAAAAGTCATTAGACCCCACAATAGCAATCCAAAAGTGCTGAAAGCAGCCCCCACTTGCCTTGAGCTTTCAACTTTGCCAATGCTAGCTTTTATAGGATGCTCTCCATAAAATTTATTAGATGCCCTAACTTTTCCTAAGGATTTTAGAGACCCAAAGTCCCTTGAGCTCAACGAAATGCACTTCTCTTTGATCAATTGCCAGGATTAATTCTAAGGAACGTCTAAAAATCAATCTAGCCAAATATCTTAATTTGTGAAAAATCAATGCATTTAGCAATGTTGTTTGGTATATATATTACGCAATACACAATTTTAAAACTTCTTGTGTGAAAATATTAAGACATCACTTTTCATCAACCACTTTAATATTGCTCTATAAAAATGTGGCACATAAATGATCGTTTAAAAATTTGTGGCACCAAAGTAAGAGCCTTACAATAATCATAGTATTGATATCATTCGGGAAAATTGTCAAAAAAGTCCTAAACCTATCAATTTCGTCTATTTAGTCATGACATTTTCACTTCTTGTCAATTTAGTTCAAATAGCCAATTTTGTGACATCCCAAATTTCTGATTCTATTTTCAATTAAATAAGTCGGGATTTTCATCGACGTGCTTATAGCTCAATTCTCCGAGTTGATCACTCATGAGATAACTAGTTTATCAGATAAAACCGTTAAGGAATGTAAAAGCAATAGACTTGAGAATTCGACTATGGATTGGCTGCTCGACCATGTTAATCTGCAAGGATTATTACAACACTGTCAAAATTGAATAAAGACCAATGATAGGTCGATTCAACTGAGATATGTTATTAGAGTATGTGTGATTCCACCCGATTTCAATATTCTCGTCGATTGATACTAAACCGATTTTTCTGTCGTTTTGGGTACCTTGTGTCTGTATTTGAAATCTTGAGATTTTCACGACAATTGAAAGTTGCCTATGTGTCGAAGATCTATGTTGTAGCTCGAAAACAATTGACCATATGTCAATTGCACTAAAGAGGAATTGAGTGAAATTGAATGAAATTGAAGGAACAAATGTGCAAATTCGTATGCCATGGGAGGAGGAACATTTGGACTACTTCAATGGTGTGTTGAGGAAGCTTTGAGGAGACATAATGGGTAGAGGACATGGCTAAAGTGGTGGGGGTAGCTCTCAAGTGCAAAAGCCAAGTGTTAAAGGCGTAGGAGGCCAATTGGGGTCCCCCCCTCTCCATCAGCCATCTTCTTTCTCTATTCCCAACCTTTCTCCATTGTTGAGCCTTTTGGAGAGCTTCAAGAACTAGAGAAAACGAGTAGCAACTTCCCCTCCACCGTTGCACACTTGCTGAATCATTTTCCCCCTCCATTTTCTTTTCTGCTGCTTTCTGCTCCAGTTAACCTTTTGCCAAAGATCTGAGTTGAAAGTGGTCTTTCTAGACGAATTAGCCAACGATCTACCCATCACTGTAACCAGCACATCCAAAGTGTGACATTTTTCTATAAAAATATAAATATTGCCATTACGTGAATCTCATCTAATTTCTCTTCCATAATGTCTCGTTTTAATGGAATACTGACAATTCGAATGCATATCCGCACGGCTAAGTAAATATTATGTAGGATACCTTGAAGGAGAAGATGCACATAGAGTAGACATTATCTTTTGTTCCCTCTTTACCTTTTCCAGCAACCTAAAAAGCATTAGTCATTCCATTGTGAAAGCTTCATATGAACTTTGATGTAACTCCACCATAAAAGAATTTGGCCTTTCGCTTGGCAAAATATAATTCTCATCCTTTCTTTACGCGTATGTAAAAAGTCATCGTGAGATAATTCTTTCGGAATAATTCCTTCCTTTTTGGCTATTGATAATCTGAACCCTCTTAGAAACAAGCAAATTATATTTCCAATTTATTTTCCTTTTTCTGAGTGCAAAAAAAGAAAAGTCATTTCTGAAAACGCATATTAGTTGACTTTTTTTGTTCCACCAACGGAATCAGTTCCTCAGGTTTGTTTGGCTGTTTGGTAAAGAAGACCAATTCAGGATCAAATAAAGACCGCCCTGAAAGGTGAAAACAATATTTTTCGAATATTTAAAGTTGCTTCTAAAAACAACAATTTCAGTATATTTTCACATATATTGAGAACATTTATTTCTACGAATCAAACATGACATTTACAAGAAAACAAAAAATCCAAAGGCACAATTTTTTTTTCCCGTGTTTTCAATGAATATTAAAATTGGAAAACATTTTCACAAATTTAACCGGCCTTGATTGCTACTTTCACAATATCTACACAGTCAGATGGCACCAAATCGGAACATTCGGTACGTGCTTTCTTTTCTAAAAGAATTGGAATCTTTCTTTTCGTCAAGCTGTAATTTGGATGGCGAAGCATATTATCTTGGGTTGTACATTGACTATGGAAAATCTCATTTTCGTTTTCACCATGCAAACATCATACAGCATGATGAGTTCTCTACTAGATAGATCAAATTACATTAAAAAATGCCGCGACCCTCCTAATGGCCCAAGAGATGATAGGATTAGAAGTATTGTCAAGTTGAGCACTAACGGTCTTCAATTGGCGTGAATTTTTCAAACTCATACCTCTCGCGATGTTGGAAAATTTGTTTGATTCGATTAACCTATCAAAAAGCTATATGAGAGAGTCGCTATTAACCTATTGAGATTGGCTAGAAACCAACCAAATGAGATATGAAGAGCACTTCACTTCTTACGCAACCAAAGATTTATGACCAAGAACTTGATTATACTAATAATCTAAACAGTCCCCTTTCAATTCCTCGACTTGATTATCTTTTAACTCAAGTGTCTACATAGTCTTTTTTTTTTAAATTAAATTATGAATCCTAAGGTTCTCATCAGTAAGTGTCCATGCAATGTTTTTTTTTTTTCAATATTTATTATGGTTCTAAAATCGAACCTAACCATTTAACTAAAACAAACGAATCACGAATAAAAAAAAGAATATAAAGGAATCGCAATCAATTCATTAAAGATAGTAACAATTTAAAAAAAAAAAAAACAGAGTAAAAAGACAAGCACAGTGAAGTAAACCGATACAAGTCAGACAAGGATTGTAACATGGCTTTACTATTAAAGAATCACAATCAATTCAAATCAAATTTGTCTTTTAAAAGATTAAACTACCTAATCCTAAACTTATCAAAAATAGAATCCCTACACCATATATATGCTAACTAAATGAAAATAAACTCATTCTAATACTAAAATCTAACGATTTTTTCTGACCATTATTCAAAATTTTCATTTTCGAATTATTTCATTTATTTGCATTTATTTTAATTTTTTTTTTTTATTCTGATAGAAGGGGACACAGGCTGGGCCCTTGGGCCCGGTCTGTACACGGGGCAAATATTCAGATTTCGGCCACATAAAAATAAGCTGAAGATGGGCTTGTTAATCAAGCCCTTCTCGATTGAAATTCGAACCACCGTCTCCATCCGGCGGCCTTCCGACGACAGAGTCTCCATATTGCAGAACGTACACAGAACGCAAGGAACTACCAAGGGAATTCCAGGCATTTGAGTACATTACCGGAGATTAGATCTTGCGCATATCAGCGAACCTCGTTCATTTTCCTTGCTGAAGGCCGTCATTGAAGATACAGTACATGAAACAAAAAAAGGAAGGAAGAACACAAAGCTCAGTAAAGCTCTCCGCAACTTCACTGTGCATCGAGTCAGTTTTAATATCTAACCAATCAATCTGTCTCCCACAAATCACATCAGAATGTTTAATATCTCTGAAGCATTTTGTCGAGCAAACCGTGTGCGTTATGAGAGTACCAAGCATAGACACGGATGTAATGTGATTTTCACATCCAAAATCGATACGTCGATGACGATTAACAGGCTAAATCTTCGGAAGTTGGGCATGATTCTAAGTGATTTTCTAATACGCCTATTCACGAATCTCGGACTCAGAACTGGAAAGAACAAAAGGGGCTGAGGTTAACTGGTTAACAAACGGAGACAGAGCTGTGATTAGTGATGGAAGCAGCAACGGCAACTTCGTTACTCTTTGTCGAGTGAAATCGGCAGGCGGAAATATGATCAGGGACTAACCACCTCGTGCTTCTCAGCCACAGAACAGGGCCGAACAAGTACGCCAACACAGTGGCGGAGGAGCATAACGAGGAGGAGAAGCTCCCGGTCGCAATTTCCAGTCGAAGAAATCAGAGAAAATTTCAGGATGCTCCGCCTGTGAAGATTCGAGCCGGTGACGAGATTTCAGCTGGAAATGAGGGGCTCTTCGAGTTTCTCAGCCGAAGAACAGAGCAGAACAGGGGAGACTCGAGGCAGCAACATAATGGAGGAGGACGGCGTCGGACTGGCGTTCGACGGTGACCGGGATCGCTTGTGAACGAAGGAAAATCTCCAGTGAGGCAAAACAGATCCCGTCATCGGCCTCCAGTTCAGCCTTTCTAGCTAAATGGACTAGAAAGTATTGGGCTTAATTGGAGCTTTATCATTCATTTTATTTTATTTTTTCATTTTCTGTGTTCTTTTATTGTCAGCAAAATTTAGGCCTCAACAAATGAGACTTCATAAACTACATTAGTCCAAGTGAAAGTAGCTCTTTCATATAGAGTGTGAATTTGCCAACAGCGCGGATGACCAGTTGAATATGTAGTTTCAACGAGTTTTGTGTGTGGCATTTTTTCTTTTCCATACATAGCAACTTCAGCTTTTGCATCGAATATCCCTTAACATGGATTGGAAGCCTCGGGCCATCATTCTCTTTGCTCCAAATATCAATCGATCATTTCGCACATTATCTCGTTTTTACCGTTCAATGATAAAGTTTGGATTCTTATGACGGATAGTAAAGGGCCCAGTAGAAAGTCTAGCACTTTATCTCGTGAGGTCCTCTTCTTTCTCCATTAACTTTGGAATATTAAACTTTACTTCGCGAAGGAGACACACTTCGAATCTTTTTTGTTTTAAGAAAAAGGCTCACCGTACAACCTGTGTGCGGCTCAAAACTGGGAAGAGTTTCTTTCAAGAATGAATGCTCCAGTAACAACTGTCCTCCACCTTCTTTCTTGCTTTCTTTTTCTTTTTTTCTTTTTGATCTTTTGAAATCTATCTTGAAAAGCTAATACATGAAAGATAGGGGCCAAAAAATTTAAAAAAAAGTTATTCAGATAGTCAAATAACTCATCATTTGTTTAAATTAAAAAAAAAATCAAACTTTTACATGAAAGGCCAAAGCAACTCCTTTGAGCTACACAGAGAAAGATCAATAGTTTTAGTGAAGAATTAGATGGTTAGTAAACTGGAACTTTTCAGGTGTGTTCATCTCAGAGAGCAATAAAGGGAATGAAGAACGAAAGCAAAATGTGCATTACCTAAGACTGAATTTTCAAGAGAAAAGGGGGAAAAACACTCTTACAGCATTTCATAAGAATAATTGGAAATGGGTACCAAAAGACTATAAAAAAAAATTATGATTAAAAAAAAATCTATGGTCAAGCAGAAAAATAAGTACCGAGAATGAGAAGAAAGAGGTACCAACAAGAAAATGGCAAGAAGGAAGATTGATAGTTTCATTAGAAACATCATATGAGACCGATATTTACTTGGAACCTCTCAACAAGTATTGCATCTTTTAAATATTTTCTCTATAAATGGCTAAGCTCAATAACATTATATTGCAAAGTGATTTACCAAGCATTTAAGTATTTGAGTAGACTTGTATTGCATAAAATCACAATGGAAGATCTTTATCCTTCGAACGAGCAAAAGACTCAATAAAGTATATATCTCTTATAGGATTTACATTTCTAGAAATTATATAAAATTAAATTATATGAAGGTTCTATCTCTTATTGGGTTGGAGCTTGACAAAAAGATAAATCACAGAAAAAAAATTTAGTCATTCTCTATTTTCTCCCAATTTTTATATTTTATACATGTTGAATATGAATTGGATAATGAGAAACTATATCATTATTGCAGCATTTTTTAGTTTTATACCTGGACATTTATATTATCGAAAATGTTTAATATTATATACTCTTCACCGACAGAAAATAGAAAGGAAATATGGAAAAGGTGTTTTCTCGTATTGATCTCTCGTATGTCGGTACAATGTACACTTATAATGTAAGGAGTAAAAAATAAACTAGGAAAGACAATATACAATAATCGAATTTCCTATTTACTTGACATAATCAAAGATATACTAGAATCAATTATAATCAGCATCTACACTAAGATCTTCCAACACTCCCCCTCAAGCTGGTGGCCTATATATGTCGAGGACGCCTAGCTTGCTTAATAGAAATTTGTGTTGTCTTTGGCATAGTGGCTTAGTGAAAATGTCTGCAGGTTGATCCACTGTTCCAATGCCTCTTGTCACAAGAACTCCTTCTTTGATTTTGTCGCGAGTGAAATGACAGTCGACTTCTATGTGCTTCGTTCTCTCATGAAAAACTGGATTCGCTGCTAACTTAAGTGCAGCATCATTATCACAGAACAATTTGCTCGGTCCATTGACTTGTACTCCCAAATCTGAAAGAAGTCCTCGTATCCAGATTATCTCACATGTAGTTTTTGCCATGGCTCGATATTCAGACTTAGCTGATGATAATGATACGGTAAACTGCTTCTTGGTTTTCCACGAAATTAGCGACTTTCCCAATTTGATACAAAAGCCGGTGATAGATCGCCTAGTCATCGGACAAGTGGCGTAATCGGTGTCGCAAAATGCTGTCATCCCCATATCACATTCACGAGATAAAAATATACCGAGTCCCGGGCATCCCTTCAAATATCTTACAACTTTCAAAGCTGCATTCATGTGTGACTCTTTTGGCATATGCATGAATTGACTGAGTATCTGTACCGCATAACATATATCGGGTCTTGTCATGGTAAGATATATCAACTTTCCAACAAGTCGCTGATACCCTGACGGATCCTTAAGTAATGGATCCTTGTTTGATGAAGGAATATCAAGATCATACTCATGTGTTGTCAATTTGACATTCTGCTCAATGGGTATTACTGCTGGCTTGCAGCCTGATAACCCTGCTTCAGAAACGATTTCCAAAACAAATTTCCTTTGACTGAGAGAAATTCCTTTGTCAGATCTAGCAATTTCAATGCCAAGAAAGTATTTGGGAGATCCCAAATCTTTGATGTGAAAAGTGGAGTGTAAATATTCCTTGAATTTTGCAACATGAGAATCATTGTTTCCCATAACCAATATGTCATCCACATATATCAGCAAATAGATTGATGATTTTCCCACATTTCGTGTAAATAAAGCATAATCATATTTGGAATGCTGAAAACCTGCATTGATTAGTGCAGCAGTAAACTTGGCATACCATTGCCTAGATGCCTGTTTTAATCCATACAAGGATTTGCGAAGACGACATACCCGATTCTCCCCCTGTCTGCGTAATCCTTGAGGAAGATCCATGTAGATTTCTTCATCTAAATCACCATGGAGAAAAGCATTATTGACATCCATCTGATGCAGAGACCAATTGCATATTGCTGCAACAGACAAGAAAGACCGGACGGTAACTTCCTTGGCGACTGGAGAGAATGTTTCGTGATAATCAAAACCTTCTCTTTGGGTAAAACCTTTGGCTACCAACCGAGCCTTGTATCGTTCTACAGAACCGTCTGATTTGAATTTGATTTTGTAAACCCATTTACAGCCGATCGGTTTTTGATGCGGTGGTAAGTGAACTATATCCCAAGTATGATTCTCCATGAGAGCAGCTAGCTCGGACTCCATTGCATGCCGCCACTTGGGATCTTTGGATGCCTCAGTGAATGAAAATGGCTCATGCTCTTCTGAAATACGACTGATACAACACATATGCTCTGCAGATAACCGATTGAAAGAAACATAGGATGCAACAGGATATTGTGTACCTGAAGAGTTTGCAGCAGAACATATATAGTCCTTTGTCCACGTAGGTGGACGACTTTGTCTTCCAGAACGACGAGGTGGCTCAGCTAGAGGAGCCATGGATAAGTCAGCAACTATTTCTGTAATGTCCACAGATGAAGGAACTTCCTCAGATGAAGTTGGTAATTCCGTTTCTGGGTGTGAGAGCTCCACTGGTGCTGGTGTGTAACTAGGTATCATAGAGGGTGATGATAATTCTTCATCAATCGGAAGAAAACGATTGTTGTCTGGCAAAGTATCTTTGGATGAAGATAGCTTTTCTTGGAAGGGAAATCTGTCTTCATGGAAAATAACATCTCTGCTGGTAAAGAAATGTCCTGTAGAAAACTCCATGACACGATATCCCTTTTGAAGAGAAGGATATCCCATAAAGACGCATTGAGTTGTGCGGGGGCTCATTTTATCTCGATAACCCACATTTGTTGCATAACATAAACAACCAAAGACTCTAAGATGGTTGTTATCTGGTTGTTTCTTGTAGAGCATCTCAAATGGAGTTTTACCATGAAGAATCCGACTTAGCATGCGATTAATCAGATAGGCAGCTGTGACCACACAATCTCCCCAAAAATTTTCAAGGATTGAGGCTTGATATTTAAGTGCACGGGCTACCTCTAAAAGATGTTTGTGTTTTCTCTCAACAACTCCATTTTGTTGTGGAGTATAAGTACATGAACTTTCATGGAGTATCCCATAAGTAGACAACAAGTTTATGCAATCAGAAGTAAAAAATTCTCGCCCATTATCAGTACGAATTCGATGTACAGATTTATCGAATTGATTCCTAATAAGGAAAGGAATTTTGATAAATGAGTAAAGGTTTGACTCTTTGACTGCATAAGATATAGCCAAGTGGCACGACTGTAATCATCAACAATCGTAAGGAAATAGCGAGATCCATCACGATGGGAAGTATGGTAAGGGCCCCATATGTCTATATGAAGTAATGAAAAGGAATCTTTGGCTCGAGATGTACTAACTGGAAAAGATGCTCGAGTTTGTTTAGCAAGAGGACAAATGGAACAATTTGGGTGAGGGAATATAGCACTGTGACCCAATCGTTGATGCAAAAGGAGATTTTTATTATAACTGATTGCATTACAATAAATGCCTTTATTCAATAATTTTAAATCTCCTGGAGAATTGACCCAAAAATAAAGTCCTTGTGCCTCATTACCCAAGCCCATCACTTTGCCAGTCGAAGGGTCCTGAAAGACACAATTTCTGGAATTGAATATGGCTCTACAAGAATTGTCCATACATACTTTTGCCACAGAAAGGAGATTAAACTCAAAAGCTGGAATGTATAGGACATTTTTAAGAGTAAAATTTTGACCAAGATGCACGGTACCAATTTTAGTGACATGTGTAATGTTCCCATTTGGGAGACGTACCGTAACAGGAGATTGTGGGTTTTGATGGACATGGGAAAATAAAGACTCATTGCAAATTATGTGGTCACTAGCGCCTGAATCGATAATCCATGCATCATTAGATAATGAATTCTTTTCATGGAGAAAAGTACCTGAGAATCCCGCACCAGTGTCACTAGTCTTGAGTTGGCTCAAAGCTTGCACGATATGTTCATATTGTTCTTGGGTTATGGTCTGCTGAGACGGTCCACCACCTTTTTGTGTAGAGACCTGATAGACTGAAGATTCCCTCTCTTTTTTGTTGTTAGGTCTCCCATGTAACTTCCAACATGTATCAACAGTATGGTGTGGACGTTTGCAATATTCACAATATTTATTTTTAATTTTTGAATTTTGCCCACTGACCTTCCCTGCTGATGTGGCATTTCGTGCACCATACGATCCTTTATATGGTGCTGACGTGGCAAAATATGGACCGTCCGATCCACTTGAGTAGTTCATCAAACCGAAGCCGTCCGATAGTGCGCGTCGATCCCATCCGTTCATCCCAGAGATTTGATCCAGTCCGTCGGATCCGGCGCGCCTTCCTCGACCGTCAGATCCAGCGCCTTTATCCAGGCCGTCTGATCCAAAAAATCGATTCCAGTCGTCCGATCGTGAAAAGCTAGGGTTTTCCCCCGGTTTGGTCACCGCGCCGCAAGTAATTCTTTCCCTTTCGCAGCTCCGAGACTCCCCCGCTCCAGCGATTGTCTCTGTTGACAAAACACCGGAGGAAACGCCGCGAAGCCCGTTCCTTCACCAACTCGATTCTGCTCAGTCGCGGCTACCCGCTGATTTTCTTCCTGAATGGCTAATTGGAAGATTCGTCCGAGCGGCGGTTGAGGATCCATCGCAAGTATTTGCGACCGAAAAACTGAGTACGACTCGTTCAAGGTAAGGAGGAATCTTGTCGCCTTTTCCTTTTCTTTGATTGTATAATACTGCCGGAGAGTGGCCTCTGGCCCCTCCAGTTTGTCTTCCGCGGCTTCAATCTCGTTCCACAAAGCCGACAACCGGTTGAAACAGTCTGTGACCGAGAGATTGCCTTGTTTCAGCTCGGTCAAGGCTTGTGTTAACGAGAAAAGCCTCGCTCTGTCTAATTTGCCATACATCTCTTGTATATTCTCCCAAAATTGCTTCGAATCTTCTGTTGGAGGGAGGCCGGCGGCGACATCGGACGCCAAGCAGTTCCCAATCCAAGTGCGCACCAGTTGATTGCACCGCCACCAATGTCTCTGCAATCTTTCATCTGTCGGGTAAGAGACCGTGCCGTCGATGAAGCCTTCTTTGGCCTTGGTGACAAGTGCTCGCCGGAGATCGCGAGCCCAAGAGTGATAATTTGCCGGTCCGGTGAGTTGTTGACTGATCAGCCGTAGCTCCGGCCCGTCCGCTGGCGACGTATAAAGCGGGTCTCCAAGCTCCGGCTGTCCACCGTTGAATGGAACTAGGTAGCGTGATCCGTGCGACCCGTGTGGAAACGGGTAGGGTTTCTCCATGAATCCAGGTGTGAAACCGGGTTTGTGACCCGACTCTGTCGGACCCGATTGGTGCGACCCGTGTGGAGATA
This sequence comes from Eucalyptus victrix, assembly GCA_016097545.1. Classification (NCBI taxonomy): domain Eukaryota; kingdom Viridiplantae; phylum Streptophyta; class Magnoliopsida; order Myrtales; family Myrtaceae; genus Eucalyptus; species Eucalyptus victrix. The sequence goes on along the minus strand of CM027844.1, from coordinate 8,352,293 downwards.
TGTGGGGCTCCAATCCCTGTCCGGGCATGAATCTGGGTGTATGACCCGGTGCCATCGAACCCGACTCAACAGTCGGGTCGGTCCCATATGGGTATGGGACCGAGGTTTGTCCAGGTCCAGCAGTCCATCGTGTAGGGTACCACGGGACCGAGGGCCAGTAGATAGGACCAGGCATCTGCACTGAAGCAGGAGCGGGAGCAGGAGCAGAAAAATTGTTGGTCACCTGCCCTTCTTCAGTCGATCCAGTGTGATCAGAAGGTGAAGTTGTCCGATCCTGAGAGGGTAAGTCTTCTACTGCAGGATTCATAACATCCTTATCCTTTGCCATGATATCAAGATTGAATTCCTAATCGTCTTGCTGGTTTGCTTTGTAGTAAACGAGATCAGAAAAGAAGACGAAGGCAATTCGGGGATTTGCGGAAGCTAGGTCAGGAAACGAGCTGCTCTGATACCATGACAGAAAATAGAAAGGAAATATGGAAAAGATGTTTTCTCTGTATTGATCTCTGTATGTCAGTACAATGTACACTTATAATGTAAGGAGTAAAAAATAAACTAGGAAAGACAATATACAATAATCAGAATTTCCTATTTACTGACATAATCAAAGATATACTAGGATCAATTATAATCAGCATCTACACTAAGATCTTCCAACATTCACTAACGTGGCTTATTTTGAACGTAGTTTCTCAATTCTACTTATAAACAGCGGAATTACGAGCCAATTACCAAAATCTACATTAATATTTTATTGTTCAGCAATTCTTTTTTGCAACTGTGATTGTCAAATCAAATTAGAGTACGTTTTCAGGAGCAGAAAAATTGAACTTGAGTTAATATATTGGTGGATTGACTTCTATACATATCGAATTGAAGATGGATTGGATATTACTTAAAATTCTCTTTAAATAGGAGGGCTCTCAATTCAATTTGGGAAGAACATATGGAGACTATAAAATTTGTAAATTTGCTATGAATAAGTTCTACTGATTAAAGAACTTGAAAAACGCACAAATCTACCGGATTTAGGTCATCACAACCCCAATGAAAGTTTTTGTCATCAAGACCCCAGCGACAAGTCGTCAAATCACCAAATGTTTGGGTCATCAAGACCGCAGCCATATTCAATTAGAGACTAAGCCTTCAAGGCCATATCTGATTCGTGAAAAGGAGTCAAAGATCATGCTATCTTATTGGAGATGAGAACATTAAGCCCCTCGAATTGGGCTATATCAATGGAATACCACATATTAATCGGGAAAATTATTCAAAAACTTATTACCCTTTTTGTCGGTTCAGTTATAAATCTTTCAATTTTGTTAATTTTTACGTTTTACCAATTGAGTCAACTTAGCCAACTTTTGTCGAAAATTATTGACATAGACGACAACCATTCTACGTAGCATAGTCAACACCGATGTAGACAATTTTTAATAAGATTTTTTGGATTTATTATATTTCTACTCTTTTTTTTTTTGCTTTTGTTGGTGGCCGAGGTAGATGGCCTGGCCATGGCTAGTGATGGGCCACTAGCAAAAGGAAGAAAAAGGAAAAATAAATAAAAATAAATAAATGTATGTATTAGATATTTATTAAAAATTATTTACATCGGTGTCAATCATGGTCAATCATGGTCAATCATGCCATGTCGAATAGCCATCATCCACTTTAGTAAATTTCAGTCAAAATTGATCAAATAATTGATAAAATGCAAAAAAATTTAAAACTCAATTGGTAAAACTAAAAAATTTAATATTAAATTGGCAAAAATACAATAGGTTTACACTTTTTGGACAATTTTCCGACTTCCAAAAGTATGATTTTTTCCATAGAAATATAAAATACTACCATTAGAGAAATGCACCTTTTTCTATCACACGACATCTCATATTAATGGAATACTAAAATTCGCATATAAACAATGCGTGCCTGTATAAAGCGCGGGCTAAGTAACTAGTAAATAGTATAATTTGAAGAAGAAGATGCACCAAGAATAGACAACGTCTTTTTTCTAGCTTGGCAGTTTCCGGCAACCTAAAAAGCATCAGTTATTCCGTTGTGAAAGCTCTATGCGTTGTTGTGACTTGTCTATCGAGGAATCTGATCTTTCGGTTGGCAAAATATAATCCTCATCCTTTCCATTACGTGTATGTAGCAAGTCATTGCGAGAGAACGCTTTCGGAATAATTCCTTCCTTCTTTCGGCTGTTGGTAATCTGAACCTTATTATAGACAAGCAACTTATAATTCCCCTTTTTTTTTTTTTTTTTTTTCCCTTTTTCTCAATCCTAAAAGAAAAATCTTTTCTGAAAACGTGTGCTAGTTCATCTTTTTGTTACCCTAATGGAATCAGTTTCTCAGGTGTGTTTGGAAGTTTGGGAAGTAGACCAATTCAATTATCGAATAAAGGCCGCACTGAAAACACAGTTTTTTCGTACGTCAAAAGTTTCTTCTAAAAATAACATTTTGATAATATCTTAACATTTATTTTTACGAATGGGACACGACATTTTCAAGAAATCAGAAGTTTAAAAGCGCAAGATTCTATTTTTTTTTTTCATATTTTCCATGAAAATAAAAATTTGAAAGGACTTTCACGAATTGAACTAGCCTTGATTGCTAGTCTTGATTGCTAGCTCCAGCCTTGTTCCGTGCATGCTTTCTTTTCTGAAAGAATTGGAATCTTTCGATCTCCTCAAGCTGTAATTTTGGATAGCGAAGCATAACATATCGCATTGTACATCGATCATGGCAAATCTCATTTTTATTTTCACCATGCAAACATTATATCGCATGATTGAGTCTTTTACTAGAAGGATCAAATTGCATTTAATGTGACTTCACAAGCTACACCAATCTTAGCAAAAATAACTCTTTCATATACAACATAAATTTGCTGAGAGCGCCAATGACCAATGAGATATGTAATTTCAATGAGGCTTATTTATATGTTTTTCTTTTGTGCACATAGCAATTTTGGCTTTTGCAATGATTATCCCTTAGCATGGGTTTAGATCCTCAAGCCATATTCTTTTTACTCCAGTTATCAATTGATCTTTTTTGTATGTGGATGTCGTTGATCTAACATGTACATTGTCTCATTTCACCGTCTAACCATGGAGTTTGGATTCTTCTCTACATAATTATTCTTCTCACAAGAAATTGACAATCACAAGAAAGTTAGAATGACTTGTAATGAATGGACCCAATAGAGAATCTAGTACTTACCTCGAGCGACCCTCTTCTTCCACCATTAGCTTAGAATCCGAAACTTTGTTCTTTACTTCTAAAGGAAATATGCTTGGAATCAAATCACAAGAAAGTTAGAATGACTTGTAATGAATGGACCCAGTAGAGAATCAAGTACTTACCTCGAGCGACCCTCTTCTTCCACCATTAGCTTAGAATCCGAAACTTTGTTCTTTACTTCTAAAGGAAATATGCTTTGAATCGAATCACAAGAAAGTTAGAATGACTTGTAATGAATGGACTCAATAGAGAATCTAGTACTTACCTCGAGCAACCCTCTTCTTCCACCATTAGCTTAGAATCCGAAACTTTGTTCTTTACTTCTAAAGGAAATATGCTTTGAATCAAAAGAAAAAGGGATCACGCAATTCCTCTAGCAAAGGAGACAGGATTATATTGGAATAGATAAGTGTATTTGTCATAAATGTAGGTGTATCGGATTGGTATTTTGAACCTATGTGTCCTGACACACTTAATTTATGAGATTTTCAGATGATTCGGATTTAGACAAATATCAAGCTTTGGGTGGGGGGTGCCAAGGGGGTGGGGGAGGGGGTTGCATAGACATGAAGTATCTATACACAAGAGATCATCAATTTCATGGAACCTTAATACAGAAAAAAAAATGAGTAGGAAAAACAAAAAGAAAGAGAGAAAAAAGGAAAGGAAGAAAGAAAGTGGGATAATTATTCCTGTTTTGAACAGGGAAAAGACCGAACTAACCCTGATAAGTGCATGCTACATATATATAAGCCTTTCTCCAAATGGATTGATTGGCATCAAACATTACTGAAGAACAAAATGGCACAGCCTTGGGCGATGAGCAAGTACAGGCAAATCGGCTTCTTGATGGAAGCTGGCCAAGACGTTGATCCCAATGAGTACCTAACCAACTCGAGTAGGATTGAGAGTCTTCTCAGGGGAGGTGTTGATTACACAGACAAGAAGAAGGCAAGCCCACCCCCCATATCTCTCTCTCTCTCTCTCTCTCTCTCTCTCTCTCTCTCACTGATAACGGATCTTTATAAAATACAGTTGGATGTCTTTAGAGTTAAGTATTGAAGGTGTATGTCCATTTTTATGAAAAGTTCATAGAGCACTATTAGAAAAACGCGTAAATTCTTCTTTGTATTTTAATATGTGTACGTTTATATACATGTACGCGTTCCTTTTTCTTTACAGAAGAGAGTAATTTATGCGCCAAGAGATGTGGGGAAAATTGTCTAAAAAGTCCTAAGCCTAACGTACTTTTGTCAATTTAATCATAAACCTTTTGATTGTGTCGATGGAGTCCTAAACTTTTTTATATTTTGCCAATTGAGTCAATCCAGCCAATGTTACCATAAATCATTGATGTTGATGCTAATTGTATTACATGGCATAGACACTATTGACATGGACAATTTTTAATAATTTTTTAATCTTCTCTATTTTTTTTTATTTTTCTTTTCTTTTATTATTAATGGCCAATGGCTAACACTTGGCAACCCCCACTAGCCATTGAGTGAGGGCTACGAGCCCTAATTGCAATTGGCCAAGGCTTGCATCCCTTGCCCAGTGGTTAGCAAGAACCGTCATTGCAAGAGGTCTTGTGGCCCTCCCCCAATTGTGAGCAAGGGCCACAAGCCCTCGCTTAGTGGCTAGTATGGGCTTTTCGGCCCTCACCCATGGCTGACGAGGGTTCGCATGCCCTTACTCAATAGTTGGCGTGGTTGCCGGGTCTTGGTCTACAACCTTTGTCGACCCTCATCAACAAAAAAAAAAAAAAAAAAAAAAAGGAAAAAAGTGAAGAAGGAAAAAGAAAAAGAAAGAAAATAACGTACAAAAATTCAAAATTATTATAATATAATTAAAAATTATACACATTAGTGTTGATCGTCCTATGTGACACTACCAGCGTCCACGTTGGTTATTTCTAATTAAAATAGGCTAAATTAAATTAATTGGCAAAACATGAAAATGTTTATAATCAATTAACAAAATTAAAAAGTCTAGGATTGAATTAACAAAAGTACAATAAATTTAGAACTTTTTGGACAATGATCTGAGATTTGGTTGTTGATTAAATCAAATTTGTTGGCATCAGCTTCTCTTTCTCTGTATGTTTAACTAATTTCTTATATTTTACCCGTTGGACTAGATAGGTCTTTACACAACTAGTGTTTTCTCACTCGTTTTGAACGTTACTATCAGAAAACCTTATTGCGTTTCGGTGACAATGTTAAGTGCGCACGTGTGTATAAATTTGTAAAAAGATTCGAAAATGTCATTTCGAATGGGTGGATAACAACTTTGCTAATGAAGTTCCTCCTTTTATTTTGACCTACACAAGCACTGATTGAAGTTTCTCTGCTCGTATTTCAAACTGCTGTCTGTGGCAGAGGTATTGGGTTGACGAGCATGGACGAGACTGCTTCGCAATCTACGCAAGGGGACTCAACATCACCAACAGCGATAGACCTGTATATTGGCAGTGGTTAACTGACAGGTACTTTTGAATCCTTAGAACAAAATATATACGTATCTTTTATCGTACAGTGCGCCTTACACTACGAGTGTAGTTAGGGTTTTTCATATTTTTGTGGAGAATAAATGACATCGGATAAAGGGGAACATAAAAATGATAAAGGAAGGCATTTCACGGGATTTCTTTAGGGAAAATCTAAAATGGGAAACGATAGCAAGAGACAGAAATTTGTTTTAGAGTATCAACGCAAGTTTGCATAATATTGGTCTTTATCTTCTCTCTTATAGTTGATTATTGTTGGAATTATTCTTTTGGTATAATGTTGTTCATGTTTCACCCTCTTATGCTACATAGATAGATGGCTGGGGTTATATTTTTTCACCTCCTCGTATAAAATTTTTCGTCTACTTGAACTCATTAAACTTTCATGTGATTTCGCCAACTTAATTTGAATAGGGATTTTGACTTATATACTAATGTTTGTGCCAGTGTTGTGTACAGTTCTAGTCTTCTAAGTTCACAAAAATATTTCGATATTATGAATAAATCAGGAATTTACCATCAAAATATCTTGAATAACTAGAGAGATACTTCCATTATGTTCTCGAATCATTGAATCATTATTTTATTCAAACCCATAATGGAATGATCAGACCATTTAAAACCCAAACAAATTATTGAAGTCTCCCTTTTGTTTTCTTTATGTACTTTCATGGGAGAGGTAATTTCATAACTCTTCGATTAATTCCCACCATCTAGGTAAAACTATATGGATATCCCTAGAAAAGAAGGACCGTTCCTCGGTCTTCGTATCTAGATTTTCTTTTTAGCCTTCATAAGGGCGCGATGAGCCGGAACGCAAGATATTTTATTTGAATAAAATTTTAGTTTCATCCTTAAATATTGCTGCCGAAGTTAGTAAGTTCATTATATACTAAGAACTATAAACTATAAAATTAAACCTATTTTACCTCTCTAATCTTCGCTTATTTTTTTTTAATTTTACTATTTACTTCAATCTATTTGTCATAATTCTGTAGTTTAGTTCTCACTTTTGTCCTTTCTACTCGATTCATCAAACCTAACCAAGTTATAATTTTATCAAATTGTAAACTACTTGAGCTTTTCTCGTATTTTCTGCTTTTCATTATAAATTTGATGAAAAATAAGGAGAGTGTAATCGGTTTTCAGGCGGTGGGCTTTACAGTGGCTTTGGACGAATACGGAGAGTGTAGAGATGCTATTTTATTTTTGGTGAATAAATATATAAATAAGTATATATAGTTATGTAAAGTTGGCCAAATTAAAAATAATGATAAAGAAGGAAGAGGAGGTTGAAAGGTAAATAGGAAGAAAAGCCTGTTGACCTTCTCTAAGAATACGAGTTTCTCTTTGAGATATCCCTGTATTATTGATGCTGACCTAGCCATTACTCCTATTATCATTGTAAGTAAAATTAGTCGCTTTTTTGTTCCAGTAATTCATAATTTCACGATAAATACACCTCATTAATGTGGCATCCAAGTTGACTTTTTTTTTTTTTTTTTGAGATTTTTTGTCTAGCTAATACGGATCATTTGTAAAGGGGTTTTGTTAACAAGGGTCCTGAGACACTTGCTAAACATACTTAATAAGAAAAACTTTGATTTTCAAAGTGTTGATTACACATGCAAAAGAAAAATAGTGTATGGAAAATTACAAACTTACCTTCTTATCAAGTCCCTACTAAACTCCATCAAGTCGTAGGTTTTTTCTTTTAATAGTTAATTAATTAATAAGGAACGGTGAAGTTTATATATTTAATTTTTTATATGTTTTGTACTTTTGATTTCCGCTTACCGTCATCATATAGAGTTTGTCTAATATATCGATCTCCGAATAGTTATAGTAAAGATTTTTATCAAGTATACTGCCAATGTAAAACACTTTCCACATATTCATAGTTGTGTAACCCAGTTTATCTACATGTCGCTCATCCAACGGCGAATGTGTAATTTTTTTTTAATACTAACGATAGATGTACAAGTTATCCCAATCAATAACGCTCAAATAAAACTACTTCAGCGATGGCAACGAATTGGCAAAAGTGGTGAAGACGAGGTGGCTAGAAATCAGGGGATCGTTTTGGACGATGAACCTTTCGCCGAACGCTGTGTACAAAGTCGCGTTCCGGCTGAAGATGGAGACATCCTCGAGCACCATGGGGGGGCAGACGGTGAACCTGAAACTGAGTCTCCCTGACGGGACCTACCAAGAGAGGCAGGAGACTTTGCCCGTATCCCACGATTCATGGGGGGAGCTGGAGGTCGGGCAGTTCACCATGACAGCGCAGAATGTGGGCAAGATGGAATTCGCCATGGAGCAATTGTTCGGAAGATGGAGGGACGGGCTCATCATTAAGAGCGTTGAGATCAAGGCCGTGTGATCACAAGCAGTGATATACACAATAAGAGCAATAGCGGAGGAATTGCCTTTTCGGAAGAGACTACAGTGATATGTGTGGGTGGCCGCACATGTGTGCTTGTGTGAGCTTTTCTTAGCCAGCAATTAATAAATGAAAACTCGATCACTCATGTGTAAGAATGTATTTCTATTACCGGACACCGTTCTCTTATCTATGATATATATATAGGTCTATCTATGTATATTAGATTACTAACCATTCATGGGCAGTAAATCAAACTGTAACTCAAACGTAGTTTGATTTGTCCATTTTAATATGTAAAAGTCATTTGTGTATTTAATTATTCACTTCACATTTGGTATCATAAAAAAGTTGGTGTTTATCAATAGTTGTCAAGAAACACCGTGCGAATTCGTTGGGTAAGATTTTGACATCACCAATTTTTTAGTTATTATGGCTATTATGTTGGTTCTTGGAGAAGCAGACTCTTTGGTCAAGTACTGCAATTTTTCTAGCGGGCTATAATGATACAAATAATCCATGAATTTTGACTTGATATACAATGCGGTCCATGAACTTTTGATTTGCTTAATGTGGTCCTTGAATTTTTGCCTAATATGCAATGTGGTTCATGAACTTTTAATTTGTTTAATGTGGTCTCTAGACTTTTAGTAGATGTTCAAGTTAATCTATGGACTAAATAAAAATGTTTAATGTTATCCTTCCATTAATTCAAATTTAGAGACAATATTGAATACTTTTATATAGTCCAATGACCAAATTGAACATGTATCAAAAGTTCAAAGACCATAATAAATAAATTAAAAGTTCATGAATGATAATGAATATTGGGTTAAAGTTCATAGACAGCATTACATATTGGGCTAAAATTCAAAGATCATTTGTGTCATTATCTCTTGGTAGAGAGACTAACAAAACCATTTATATATTTTGATTGATCCATTGTTTAGTTACGGTTCAAAAGCCACTAATTTTGTGCGATTTGAAACACAATTAGGGGGAAACAAGGTCGAAAGCATCAAGCGCGGGCTGCAGCTCGAATCACGACCAGCATACTTTGGAGCCTAATTAGTCTGTCTTCCGGTAATTTTCTTGCTTCAAAATTATCATAATTCTAAAAATAAGTTGTCTATTGTTGTTGTACATACCCAATTCATCCAAAACGGAGTTCAGACAAATGAGTTTTGAGGGCCTCAAAGTTGGCCCGTCGAATCCGTAATTGGTGTAGTATTCGTTTATCCTATCATTTGATCTTATTTTTAGGAACAATTGCTCGTAATTGTGCTGTGATGATAACATTATTTTCCTTTAGGGTTAGCCTACAAGTTTGTGTCCATTATCGAGATATTCAGCATGGTCGATTGACGTTGATAATTTTTAATAATTTTCTTTTTATTTTCCCCCCTTTTTTAAGGGTAGAAGGCCCAGCCATGGCTGGTAGCGGGCCACCGCCAAAGGAAGAAGAAGAAAGGAAAAAAATGAAAAAAAATCAGAAAAATAATAAAACAATCGAGATATATATTTAAATTTTATTAAAACTTATCCACATTAGTGTCAATCGTGCCATGTCGAACATCCGTTATCCATGTCAGTGAATTCCAGCCAAAATTAGCAAGATAGACTCGGTTGAAAAAATGTGAAAAAGTTTAAAACTCAATAGGTAAAATCGAAAGGTTTGAAACTGAATTGATAAAAATGTAATAGGTTTATACTTTTGGGACAATTTTCCCCATATTAATCTTATACCTTCCAAAAGCATGATATTTTTCCATAGAAATATAAAAAAATTACCATTAGACAAATGCATCTTTTTCTCTTACATGACATCTAAAATTAATGGGATACTAAAATATGCATACAAACAATGCGTGCCTGTATAAAGCACGAGACTAAGGCCCTATTTGGTAAAATTTGTTTATGTTCCCCAAAACAATTATTTCTGTTCTTTTGTTCGAGAGAATAAAAAAAGAATAGAAACTTGTTTGATAAAATTTTTGTTCCTGGGAGCAAAAAAATTTATTTTTTTGTTCTCGGGAATAGATTTGAAACAAAACAAGAAGTAGAAAAAGTAACTTTTTGTTTTTGGGAACAATTTCTAGAATTTATTTTTCTTTCTCTTCTCTCTTCTTCTTTTTCTTTTCTTCTTCTTCTTCTTCTTCCTTTTGGCTGGTCACCAACCTTGGCCATGGTTGACGCCGGCGACTGGCCAGACGAGGGCCAACGACCTCACGAAAGTGTCGTCGGCCCCCGGAGACATTGAGCCATGGTGAGGTTCGTTGGCTCAAGCCTCGTCAGTGGCTGGGCGAGCTCGGCCTCGCCAGATCTAGGCAAGGTTGACCTCGCTCGGCCAAGGAGAGGCCGAGCCTTGCACGGCCACGGCGAAGCTCAGCCTCCTTGGCTGTGGCGAGGCTCACCTGGCCACCGGCGAGGCTGATGCTCGCCGTGGCCAGGCTAGCCTCCGACGAGCTTGCCGAACCTCACCCGATCGATCGGCGGCAACCAGCCAAAGAGAAAAAGAAATAGGAAAAAGGAAAAAAAGGAAAAAATAATAAATATAATAAAAAAATTAAAAAAATTAAAAGAAAAAAATCTAAGAATTCTACCAAACATATTCCTATCCTAGGAATATAAATTTTAATAGTTACCAAACGTGTCTTTTGCTCATAAATTATTCTCAAGAACAGAATCAGAAAAAATCATTTCTAATTAAAAAATGTTTCCCCGGAATAGAATCATTACTAAACATCCCCTAAATAACTAGTAAACAGTATACTTTGAAGAAGAAGATGCACCTAGGGTAGACAACGTCTTTTTACTAGCTTGGCATTTTCCGGCAGCCTAAAAAGCATTACTTATTCCATTGTGAAAGCTCTATGCGTTGTTGTGACTCCTCTATCAAGGAATCTGATTTTTCGGTTGGCAAAATATAATTCTCATCCTTTCCGTTACATGTACGTGGCAAGTCATTGCGAGATAACGCTTTCGGAATAATTCCTTCTTTCGGCTGATGATAATCTGAACCTTATTAGAGACAAGCAACTTATAATTCCCCCCTTTTTTTTTCCTTTTTATCAATCCTAAGAGAAAAATCTTTTCTGAAAACGTATGCCGGTTCATCTTTTTGTTACCCTAATGGAATCAGTTCAGGTGTGTTTGGAAGTTTGGTAAAGTAGACCAATTCAATTATCGAATAAAGACCGCACTGAAAACACAGTTTTTTTGTACATTAAAATTTTCTTCTAAATATAACATTTTCATAATATTTCGACACTTATTTTTACAAATGCCACACAACATTTTCAAGAAAACAAAAATTTAAAAGCACAAGATTCCTTTTTTGTTTTTCATATCCATAAAAATAAAAAATTGAAAATACTTTCACGAATTGAACTGGCCTTGATTGCTACCTTCAGGCCGTTTGCATAGACAAATGGCATCACATCGAAATGTTCGGTGCATGCTTTCTTTTCTAAAATAATTGGAATCTTTCTTTCTCCTCAAGTTGTAATTTGGATACCGAAGCATAACATTTTGCATTGTACATCGACCATAGCAAATCTCATTTTTATTTTCACCATGACATCATATCGCATGATTGAGTCTTTTACTAGAAGGATCAAATTGCATTTAACATGACTTCATAAGCTACACCAATCATAGAGAAAGTAACTCTTTCATATACAGCGTGAATTTATTGAGAGCACCAATGACCAATTAAATATGTAATTTCAATGAGGCTTATTTATATGTTTTTCTTCTACGCACATAGCAATTTTGGCTCTTACAATGAATATAACCCTTAACATGGGTTCAAATCCTCAAGCCATATTCTCTTTGCTCCAATTATCAATCAATCTTTTTTGTATGTGGATTCGTTGATTTAACATGTACATTGTCTCATTTTACCATCTAACTATGGAGTTTGGATTCTTCTCTACATAATTATTCTTCTCACAAGAAATTGACGATCACAAGAAATTTATAATAACTTTTAGTGAATGGAACCAATAGAGAATCTAGTACTTACCTCTTTCACCATTAGCTTAGAATCCGAAACTTTATTCTTTACTTCTAAAGAAGATATGCTTTGAATTGAAAGTAAAAAGAATCACACATAACATGTGTGTGGCCCTGGCACAATACTCCTCTAGCAACGGAGACAAGATCTAATTGGACAAGAAGAGTGTACTTGTCGTAAACGTAGGTGTATTGGATTGATATTTTGAACCTATGTGACCCCGACACACTTAATTTATGAGCTTTTTCATATGATTCGGATAGAGACAAATATGAAATAGTTAACTTATCCTCATCTGGAGATATAGGGGAGACCCGCATGCCCTTGCCGGGAGGGGGGGTGGTGGGGGGAGTAGTTGCATAGACATGAAGTATCATACACGAGAGATCATCAAGTTCAGTTTTGTATTAGATTGATTTGTAAAATATTACATTGCCTTTCTGTGTATAGACTTTGTAATATAAACAGCAAAGCCCTGTACAATGATTACAATATAGAATACAAGAAAATCTTCTTCCAAAACTTCGCTCTTCTCCTCTTCTTTGTCGTCCGTTCCTTGCTTGCCTTCAGTTTCTAACATGGTATCAAAGCTTTGGCTTTAAGCTCCATCTTTCGCAATTGGTTGCTTTTGAAGCTGCAAGACAGATCAACGTCTTGATTACGATTGAATTCTGTAAGAAGGAAGAAGAAACGGAATTTTTACCATGAATCCAGAGAATCTGCTCCTTGGAACAACTGGCACTCCTCCCACAGGCGACGTCACACCGACGGGAGAGACGCAAGGCCATAGCACCCATGCGATACTTGCAATTTCCACAACCCAGCAACAAATCCAGACTCAATGGCAGATATTCCCGGCTCAGGCGAATATGGGGCAGCCCATTCCAGGCCATCCTTACCAATGGGTACCCTATCCATGGTACGTCGGGCAAGGCCTAAATCCATCATTGTCGAGGGTAACGAGTTACCAGAGTAACATTCAACCCGACAGGAGTCTACCAGCCACAAGCGGGGCAAACTCAGCCGCCGAGGCAGAGCGAATAAACGGGTCTGGAGAAGCGGGTTCGGGAACAAACCCTCATTCGGGACTCTTTAATGTAGGTCATGGAACCGGGTTCAATGGGTCGGGTGTAGGGATGAATCCTTACCCGAACCTCTAACCCGGATTTTTACCGTTTTCAATTGCAGCCATCACCGGTCGATTGGAGCCAAGCAATCCCTTGCACGTATCAATTGCCGACGGTCCAGAGTTGCAATTGATTAGTCTGCAATTGACCGGGCCAGAAAACTACAACAAATGGTTGCAAGACTTCCGGCGGGCCCTCGTGACAAGAGATAATGACGGTTTCCTTGATGGAACCATACCTATTCTGTCGAATGAAAGGCTGGCGAGGCACTAGCGAAAGTGCAATCACCTGATTCGCACTTGGATCGGCAACTGTGTCTCCTCAGACATCGCAGCAGGCCTCCCACCGACGGAAGATTCGAAAACCATGTGGGACAACATAAAAGAAATGTATGAGAAGCTTGATTGAGCAAAAATCTTTAGTCTTATGCAGGAACTCACATATCTCAAACAAGGAAATATGTCCGTCACAGCGGTTTATAACAAACTATCATCGCTCTGGAACGAGCTCGTGGCCACGGAAGAGAAACTCGAGGGACCTCCAGAAAACCTCAGGTAGTACAAATCCATGAAGGAGAGGGAGAAATCCATTCGATTTCTTTTGATATTGAATGAAACATACCTAACATTTTGTTCGTAGATCCTAGCGATGGATCCCGTGCCGCCCCTCGGCCGGATTTTCCAGCTAGCCATCCAAGAAGAGAGCCAATGGCTCACAACATCGGAGCAAACACGAGGAGGCGAGGCTGTGGCTCTCGCTCTTCGCGGAGAACGCCGCGGAAGAGAATCGGGGGCAAGAACCCTAGCACGAGAGAGAGAAAGTCGCGAGGGGCTAGGGTTCGCAAATGCGGACAAAACCCTTAAAAGGGAAGGAAGCTACGGTGGAGATTCATTTCAGAGATCTGATGGCCTTGATTTCCCGCGGAGATTTCATGGCCTCGATTTCCGCGGAGATCTGACGGTCCACAAGGGGTCGATCCATACGCTGCATCGGACGGTGGAGATAATTCCATGATTAAATCATCCGACGGACAGTTGGGTCTGATGTGTCCATTTTTCTTACATTCGAAGCAAACTACATCCCTGTTTGGTTCCTCATCATCAACAGACTTGGTCTGCTGTCTTTGGAAACTTTGTTTCTTTGAGTTGAACCTTCTTCCTTTTCTATTCAGTTTTCTGAATCTTCTTATCATGAGAGCAAACTCCTCATCGTCCATATCATCTTCAGAATCTGTATCATCAGAATCATCATTTGATTTTAATGCAATGGATTTCTTACCTCTTGGATCTTCGTCTTCATTAATTCGTTCCACTTCATAAGACTGAAGAGTTCTAATCAGCTCGTCGACAGATAGTGGCATAATTCTTTGCATCTCTTTTATTAAAGTCTTTAAGTGATTCCAATCCTTGGAGAGTCCACGCAGCAGCTTGTTTATCTTCATAGGATCAGAAATTTTCTGTCCTTGATTCTCAAGACCATTGACAATATCTGTAAAACGACTAAACATGTCAGTTATAGATTCTCCTGGTTTCATTTTGAAGGCTTCATATTGACCAAGGAGAATGTTAATTCTGGTTTCCTTCACTCGATATGTTCCTTCATAGGTGATATGTAATCTGTCCCACACTTCTTTTGCTGTAACACAAGAAGATATTCCGTTATATTCAGTTGGTGACAAAACACAATATAAAGAGCAAATTGCTTTTGCATCGAGTGCTTGTTTCTTGTTTATCTCTTCCTAAGTCATTCCGCTGGTTTCAACAATTTCTTTCACTCTTTCAGAAACTGATGCAGCTGTAGGAGTAATTCCTTTTTCTACAACGTCCCATTCCAGAGGATCTTTTGATCGTAGGAAAGCTTTCATCTTGTTCTTCCAGATGTTGTAATTCTTTCCATCAAAGTAGGGTGGTTTGGTATTGCTTTGCCCTTCCATCAGCCCTAGTGCTAGCATACTAGCCATGGATCTTTTACTCTCAAGTAAAACACTTCAAATAAAGTGAGTACACGAGCTTTCATACCAATTGATATAGCTAGTATAAGTACCTAGAGGGGGGTGAATAGGTATATAAAATATTTTTCTCGATAATTCCACAATACTAGACAGTTTATAGATTTGAGACAAATAATAATCAAAGTAAGACTGAGAGAAGGAAAGAGAAAATTAAACACGCGGATTATAGTGGTTCGGCTTATTTCAAGCCTACGTCCACTCTTCTGCACTGACAGCCTATTGGCTGGATTCCACTATGAACAAAGAGATGTTACAGCGTTGATCTTCCTTGATTTCTCGGTATAGATGATCTACCACACTCGCTCAAGGTCTCACTAAGTATAAACACTCTCTGTGAATACAATTTTGTTTTGCTTTGAATGTATTGACTAATAATCGAGGTGCTTCAGACTCTGGAATTTCTCTATCGATCATATTTCTAAAGCAACTAGAACGTCTTCCTTTTATACTCTTTTATGCCATCATACCCGTTGGCACTTACCAAAGGAATTCCTCAAATCTACCCGTTGGACGGAATCAATTAAGAAGATCATTCGAGCTATTAAAGGAATTTGACGATAGCCCATCAATCCTGTTCGCCCATACAATCAGGATCTTGGTTTCCAAGAATAGAACCTTCCAAGAATATTTCGTCGACCATCGGATCTTCAAACGATCTAGATTACGTATAAAAGAATTCGTTATTTTTATCCAGCCAAGAGATCTTCTCCAGAGGATAGGACTAAATCCTCGACCAAATACTTCGGCTCTGGATTGCCTTCGTCACTGGATTATAAAAACTGTCAATGAGAATAGTCTTGAGTCTTGAGTCTTGAGTGCTGAGTCTGGTGATCAGAAAGTCTTCAGACTTTAAACAGACGGTTTGCAAATATCCAAACTAGACTGATAGAAACGTTTTGTCAGCTTTAAAATATTCTGGAAAGATTTCTCCAACAGAATGGAGATGACGGATATGAGATAATGAAGGGTGCAGATAAGTATGTTGTTAATCTAGGAAGTAGGAAGTGTTCATGTAGAGCATGGCAAGTAAGTGGAATTCCATGTGCACATGCCATATGTGCCATCCAGTTGAAGGGCGACAATACAGATGATTACATCGATGATTGGTACCATAAATCAAAATATCTTGCTTTCTATCAGTTCATGATGCAGCCAATTAGAAGTAGCAAATTTTGGGAGCCCACGGATCATGGAGCACCTTAACCTTTGCCACTGAAGAAGAAAATTGGAAGGACAAAACGAAGACGAAGAATGGCGGGGGGAGAAGTCTCAGGTCAGTAAAGAATGAGCAGGCAAGGTGTCAAGATCACGTGCTCTTATTGTCGCCTAACAGACCACAATATTAAAGGTTGTCAATTGAGAAAGCAACAACAACCGTTGAGGCAAGGTGAAGGGCCTAGTGAAGAGACAGTTGGAGAAATGCACACAGCAGGGCCAAGTGAGTCGACTGTTCTTCAGTCAACAAGTAGAACCCCGGTAAGTCATGAAATTTATTTTATGATTATGTTGCTTTCTTGTCGTTTATCATAAAAATGTACATAATATCCTATTTGGCCTTGTATGTAATGTGTTTGTTAGGTCACAAGAAGAATCTCGGTAAGTCATGAAACTGAATAGCCTATTCGAAGAAGGCAAGGTAGAAGACAGCCAGGTGAAGGATTGGCCCAAGCAGCATCACGGCCAGTGCAGTCGATTGTTCTTCAGCAGCGAAAGAAATACCTAGTGGTAAAATCAACCAATTTGTATTCAGTTTTTATTAATATATGTCTCGATATTATATTTATGGTATCTTTTGGCCTCTTTCTCAGGTTCGAAGAAAGCAAGTTGGAACTCAACTGCCAATTGAAGGGCCATCACAGGAGCCACCTCAAGGATCATCACAGGGGCTACTAGAAGAATCACTGTAAGGGGCATCACAAGTACCACCACCAGTACCACCAGAAGGCCCAACAGAAGGAGGTGTCATTGAAGTTGAAGGGCTACACAGAAGGACAACTAGAACAAGGCCAGGTAAATGGGCAGGTACACAAAGGCCATATAGAAGACGCCCAGCACAATTGGTCGAAAAAGCCCCGGTTGTAGTTAAAGGGCCCAAGAAAGCAGGAAAAAGGGGCAACAAATCAGAAGTTCCTGAAAGTGACGCCCCTATTCAAACAAGAGGGGCACTTGGGAAGAGGTTAAGACAATATGGCTATGGCCTTTATACAGATGAGCGTATTGGAACAGTTATTCTCAATGTAAGTTTTATTGGCTGCATCTAATTTAATTTATGCTGTAGATTTTTGCTAACAATTTATTGTTTTTTTGTAGCTTGGGAGAAGTTCAGAGGTTCTTATCTCAGGCCCAACTCAAGAATCGACGACTGAACCAACAAAAAAGAAAACATCAACTGTGCCAACAAAAAAGAAGAGAAAGAACCCAGCTCCAGCTCCAGCTCTAGCTCCTTTTGATTCAATTTGGCTTAAGACATTTGCAACTCCATCTGAGTCAGTGGATACTGAGAAGGTTGAAGAAGAAGTTGCACGTCCAGTTAGAAAGAGTGCCAGAATTATGAATCAAGTGAAAGGCCCATCGGAAGGAGCACGAACAG
Organism: Eucalyptus victrix; assembly: GCA_016097545.1. NCBI lineage: Eukaryota > Viridiplantae > Streptophyta > Magnoliopsida > Myrtales > Myrtaceae > Eucalyptus > Eucalyptus victrix. The sequence goes on along the minus strand of CM027844.1, from coordinate 8,334,404 downwards.
GGGGTGTCGTGCATATTGATTGATGAGATGAGATGTGATAGGATTTGTGGAGCTTAGGAGTCAAAACAGTTATGTAAACGTTGATGTTGTCAGACTTTCTATGGATGGTTATCTTTTTTTTTTCTTTAGTTTGTCATTCATTGATGTTGTTAGATTCAGACTTAATGAAATATCAATGAAATGATCTTGCGCTGCTTGTTAATTTATGTTGTTGTTTATCATGTATTCTGCTTTTACTTGTTGCTACTACTGTTGGTGTTCTATGGTGATAGCTGTAGTGCTGGTGTATCTGGTGATGGTGGATGGTGATGTTTGGTGGTAGTCAGTTTGTTGTTGGGTGCTAGTGTGGCTGGTGGTGATGCCTAGTGATTATGGGTTTGTGGTGGGGGTTATAGGCTTAAGCAGCTGCACCTACACCTGGTACAAGTGTGCAATTTGCACATCTTACACCATGTGTACTGATGCAAACTAGTGCAAGGCTCAGCTTGCACTAGTATCTTGTGCAGCAACACCACTAGCATGGTGGTGGCTGGAGTGCCTAGTGTGTAGTGTGGTTAGTGGTGATGGTTGGTGGTGCAGGTAGTGCTGGTGGCTGGCGCAATTTAAAAAAAAAAAACTCACAAAAAAATTGGCACTTAACTGATCTTATTCTAAAAAAACTTAGCACTTAACTGTTCACTTTTAACTATAAGTGACACTTAACCGATCACTTTAACAATAACTTGACACTTAAGTGATCATTTTTTCATCGCGACTAGCACTTACGTGATTACTAAATACAACTTATGGCACTCGGGTAATCACTCATGTTTGTCTTGTGTATATGTTGGTCTGCATCAAAACATAGAAGATGATTCTGCATCAAAACAGAGAAGATGATGGTCAACTTATGGCAACTCCATACGACAGCACAAACAACAACAAAGCCACAATGATATTGTGGAACAACACAAACTTCTTCGCATCTTTCAAAAAGAAAAAACCCTACGTTTAATCCAGAACAACACAATTTTTAACTATGGCAGCCGGAGAAACTTTTTCTCATTTTCAAGTACTTTACATTTCATCATAAAGTACAATAGACAATAAAACAACACCATAATACATGCTTGGTAACACTTTCGTTCAATTTTCATCATTGAAACTTCATTCTTGAAAGGTTTAGTTGAAGATGCTTGAGCATGCATTGAGACTTCATTCTTGAAAAGTTTAACTGAAGACACTTGAGCTTGCATTGAGTCAACATCATCCAAGTCGTCCACGAACACAGATGGAGATTGCTGTCTTTTATGAAGTAGATCAAATATCACCTCTGTGGCTCGGTCAGAGAACTTCTCATCAATCCATTTGAAGTATTTGCACTTCTACGCTTCTTTATATCGGGCGCATCCATAAAATCTTCTCCCAGGATTGATTTGAGTCCACGATGTTCTTCTTGGACTCGGTAACCCACAAAAACAAAAATGCTGGCCTTCTCCTTCACTTCGATGAGAGGAAATTGAGGCGCTGCTGCGAGTCCTGCTCTCCATTTCCAAGATTCGACGAAGGAATTTTGGGCAAATGAAAATTAGGGTTCGAGACTTGAATTCGAGCACTTCAATAGGGATTTTGGCTGATTTAGGGTTTTAGATTTAGGGCATTTGGGGAGACGACGTCGTTTTTGGAAGATTTGGGGCTTTTATTATGCAGACGACGTCGTTTCTGGTGAGTTAGAGCCGACTCAGCTCTCCGGCGAGCCACGTAGGCAAAAAATAATAATAAAATATTGCCACGTAGGATTTCCGGCAAGGGTCGCCGGAGGTGGCACTTAAGTGTTCCACTAGAGAAAAAAAGTAGCACTTAAGTGTACCGTTTTGAAGTTATGGCACTTGTGCTGTACTTCTGCCGGAGAATTTTTCATGAGCAGGGATATCATTTTTCATGAAACTATCTTTCCATTTTGTGAGCCTATAGAAGATTTGGATATCTCCGCCAGTTCGCATCATTCCTCAATTGAGGAAAATATATTTCTTGAATATTTTCTCGCAGCATCACCGGGACAAGTCATTCCACCTTCTTCAATTGACCAATCGACTCAGAAGGCAACATTGGAAAGTGACCCTGTTCTTCCAATACACATTGAAGATGATTTTGGCGAACAAACAGCCAATAATACTGCGGAAATATCTTCACCTCCACCACCAATGGATCATCCATGACGTTTGGGGCGAGCTACGAAACCGCCAACGTGGACCAAAGACTATGTCCACGCCTCACTTAACGGACCAGGTATTCACTATCCAATATCTTCTTATGTCTCCTTTGAAAAGCTTTCGTCGGAGCATAGATGTTGCATTAGTCGTATATCAGATGAGAAAGAACCGTCTAGTTATGATGAGGCATCCAAAGACCCACGGTGGCAAAAGGCTATGGAAGCAGAATTACAGGCTTTAAATGATAATCACACATGGGAAATAGTTCCTTTGCCCTCAAATAGGAAATCCATAGGATGCAAATGGGTCTATAAAGTAAAGTATAGAGCTGATGGATCTATTGAACGATACAAAGCTCGATTAGTAGCAAAGGGATATACGCAACAAGAAGGTTTCGACTATCACGAAACTTTTTCCTCAGTTGCTAAAGATGTCACTGTCCGCTCATTCTTATCAGTTGCAGCCATCCATGATTGGGCGTTGCACCAAATGGACGTTCATAACGCTTTTCTTCATGGTGATCTGGATGAAGAAATTTACATGGATATTCCTCAGGGTTTACAGAGACAGGGGGAGAATAAAGTATGTCGTCTCCGCAAATCCCTTTATGGGCTGAAACAAGCTTCCAGGCAATGGTATGCCAAATTTGCTAACGCTCTCATCAATGCAAACTTCAAACAATTCAAGTATGATTATGCCTTATTTACATGGACCAAAGGTACGTCATCTATTTACTTGATGATCTATGTAGATGACATTCTTATCATAGGAAATGATGAAGTTGCAATAAAGAGCCTAAAGAAATATTTGCATACTACATTTCATATAAAAGATCTGGGAGCACCAAAATATTTTCTTGGGATTGAGATCGCTTGATCTCACCAAGGAATTTCTCTCATTTAGAGGAAGTTTGTGTTGGAAATTATATCAAAGGCCGGTTTATCAGGATGTAGGCCAGCTGTCATTCCAATCGAACATAATATCAGATTGACTACAGCAGACCACACTGGAGGAACTTCTCAGGATGATCCTATATTATTGGATCCGACGAATTATCAGAAGCTCGTAGGAAAACTTATTTATCTGACTATGACTAGGCCTGATATATCATATGCAGTGCAAAATCTCAGTCAATTTATGCACAAACCGAAGGAATCCCATATGAATGCCGCTCTAAAGGTCGTGAAGTATTTGAAGGGATGTCCAGGACTCGGGATACTTCTATCTAGCAAATGCAACATGGAAATGACAGCATATTGCGATGCAGACTATGCAACGTGCCCTATGAGTTGAAGATCCATAACTGGGTTTTGCATTAAGTTGGGAGATTCTCTTCTTTCATGGAAAACCAAGAAGCAAGCAACAGTTTCTCTATCCTCAGCTGAAGCAGAATATCGGGCCATGGCAAAGACCACATGTGAAATTGTGTGGATACGAGGATTACTTGGTGATCTCGGAATACAGCTAAAAGGTCCGACAAAATTATTCTATGACTACGAATTAGCTCTGAAACTTGCGGTGAATCTTGTAATGCACGAGAGGACCAAGCACATAGAAGTGGATTGCCATTTCACTCGGGAGAAGATTCAAGAAGGGACAATCGAGACAAGAGGGATTGGAACTGCTGAACAACCTGCAGATGTGTTCACCAAAGCCCTATGTCAAAGACAACATGCATATCTACTGAGCAAGCTAGGCGTCTTGGACATTTACAAGCCACCAACTTGAGGGGGAGTGTTGGAAGATATGTAGAAGATTTTGGAAATATATCGGGAATTGATTGATCCACATTCTGATTATATAGAATCAATCCAAATATTAGATTGATTTGTAAAACATTACATTGCCTTTCTTTGTGTATAGACTTTGTAATATAAACAGCAAAGCCTTGTACATTGATTACAATATAGAATACAAGAAAATCTTCTTCCAAAACTTTGCTCTTCTCCTCTTCTTTGTCGTCCGTTCCTTGCTTGCCTTCAGTTTCTGACATTCAGAAACCTTAATTTAGAAAAAAAAGATGAGCAGGAAGAGAGAGAGAGAGAGAGAGAGAGAGAGAGAGAGAGAGAGAAGGAAAGGAAGAAAGAAAGTGGGTTAATTATTCTTGTCATGAACAGGGAAAAGACCAAACTAACCCTGATGAGTGCATGCTGTTCAGTATATATATAAGCCTTTCTCTAAATCGGCTTCTTGATGGAGGGTGGCCAAGACGTCGATCCCAATGAGTGCCTAACCAATTCGACTAGGATAGAGAAGTTTCTCAAGGAAGGTGTTGATTACAAAGATAAGAAGAAGGCAAGCCCCCCACCTCTCTCTCTCTCTCTCTCTTCCTGATAATGGATCTATATGAAAGACATAGTTGGATGTCGTTAGAGTTAAGTATTAAAGGTGTATGTCCATTTTTACGAAAAGTTCATAGACCACTATTAGGAAAACACACAAATTATTATCTGTATTTGAATGTGTGTACGTGCATATACATGTAAATGTTCCTTTTTCTTTACGGAAGAGAGTAATTCACGTACCAAAGAGATGTAGGGAAAATTGTCTAAAAAATCCTAAACTTATTGTACTTTTACTAATTCAATGATAAACATTTTACTTGTGCCAATTGAGTCGTAAACATTTTTATGTTTTGCTAAATTAAGTCAATTCTGACAATGTTGTCCGGAAATTGCTAACGTAAATACCATATGTCCTATATGATATCAACTCATTAATGTCAACAACTTTTAATTATTATTTGAAACTTTTTTATTTTTCTTTTATTTTCTTTCTTTTTCCTTCTTTACTTCTTCTTTTCTTTTATTGTTAAAGGCCACCGGCTGAGGCCTAGTGACCCCCGCTGACCACTAAGCTAGGGCCGTGAGCCTTTACCATGGCTGTTAAGGGCTTCCATCCCTTGCCCATTGGCTGAGGAGGACCACCACTATAAGAGGGCTCACATCCCTCACCCAGTTGTGAGCGAGGGCCACGAGCCCGAGCCTAGTGTCCAATGAGGGCTTCGCAGCCCTCACCCGTGGCTAGTGAGGGTTTCGAAGGCTCTCACCCAATGGTTAGCCATGGTCGCTGAGCCTTGATCGACGACCCTTGCTAACCCTTCTCAATAAATAAAGGAAAAAAAGTAAATAAGGAAAAAGAAAAAGAAAGAAAAGAAAATAAAATAATTCAAAAATATTAAAATATTATTAAAAATTACCTACATCAACATTGGTCGTCCTATGTAGCATACCGACATTCATGTTGAAGATTTCTAGTTAAAATCAACCAGATTGAATTAATTAGCAAAACATTAAAATGTTTATGATTCAATTGACACAATTAAAAAGTTTAGAATTGAATTGGCAAAAATGAAATAGATTTAAAACTTTTTAGACAATGTTCCTAAGACGTGGTTGTCGATTAAATCAAACTTGTTGGCATCAGCTTCTCTATCTTTATGTTTTATTAATTTCTTATATTTTACGCATTGGATTAGATGGTTCTTTACACGACTTGTTTTCTCACTCACTTCAAATGATGCTATAGGAAACACTATTGTGTTTCAATGATATCGTTAAGTGCGAACGCGTGTGTATATGTGTGGATAGCAACTTCGCTAATGAAGTTCCTCCTATTTTGACCTACACACGCACCGATTGATGTTTCTTTGCTTATGCTTCAAAACGCTGTCCGTGGCAGAGGTACTGGGTTAGTATGGACACGACTGCTTCGCAATCTATGCTAGGGGACTCAACATCACCAACAGCGATAGACCTGTATATTGGCGGTGGATCACTGACAGGTACTTTTAAATCCTTAGAACAAAATATATGCTTATCTTTTATCTTATGGTGCACCTTACCTTACACTACAAGTCTAATTAGGGTTCTCCATATTTTAGTGAAGAATGAATGGCATCAGATAAAGGGGAACATAAGAATCATTAAGGAAGGCATTTCATGGGATTTCTTTACAGAAAATCTAAATGCGAAACCATAGCAAGAGACAGAAATTTGTTTGAGGGTATTAACGCAAAGTATGTGAAAGCTAGTATAAGCACCTAGAGGGTGTGAATATGTGCGAAAACAAATTTTGCAGAGTAAAGTATATAATTTCGATTTTAAACCAATTCTGTTTAACAATAGATTATGAAAAGGAAATTAGAATCAAATAGAATTACGATCAAAGTAAAAGAGTTTAAGGAAGAGAATAAGAATACAAGGTTTATAGTGGTTCGGCTTAATCCAAGCCTCCGTCCACTCTTCCGTACTGACAGCCCATCGGCTGGATTTCACTAAGAATCAAAAGAGTTGTTACAGTATAGCTCTTCCTTAATTCCATAGTGTAGAGACTTTACTATACTTCCTCAAGGTCTCACAGAAATATAAACTCTCTTTTGAGTACAAGTTTTCGCTCAACAATTGAATTGACAAAAAACAAGGAGTTTCAGACTTTGGAATTCTTCTATCGCGCACACACTTGAATAACTTGCAACATTTTCCTTATATACTCTTCCATGCTTTTATACCCGTTGACACTTAGCAAAGGAGCTCTTACAATCTACCCATTGAACAGAATCAATTAGGGAGATTTCGAGTTATTTAAGGAATATGACGATAGTCCACCAATCCTGCTCGCCCATACAATCGGGATCTAGGTTTCCATAAGTAGAACCTTCCAAGTATGCTTCGTCAATCAACGGATCTAAATTACCCGAATTGAAATCAAAACGAATAACAGATTCCAAGATGCTATATCCAGCCGAGAGATCTTCTTCAGTCGATAGAGTCAAATCCTTAATGAAATACTTAGATCTGGATAAGTCTTCTTCAACCGTCTAGAAACTGTCAATGGGAATAGACTTTGAGTCTTGAGTTTGATGGTCTGGCGGTCTTCAAACTTTGACTAAAGAGTCTGCAAGTCTTCAGACTAGACTGATGGAAACGTTTTGTCAGCTTCAAAACGCGCAAGAAAGTTTTCTCCAACAAAGTACACCTAATATTGATCTTTATCGTCTCTCTTATAATTGATAATTCTTGGAATTATTATTTCGGTATCATGTTGTTGATGTTTCCCTCTTGTGCTACATAGATAGATGGCTAAAGTTATTTGTTTTCATCTCCCCGGGATAAATTTTTTCCTCTAGTTGACCACATTAAATGTCCACGTGATTTCACCATCTGAATTTGAGATATGAATTTTGACTTGTGTACCAGTATTTGTACCTATGCTTCATACACTTCTAGTCTTCTATACTCGCATAAATATTTCAATATTATGAATAGATCAAGAATTTACCATCAAAATATTTTGAATAACTAGAGTGATACTTCCATTAAGGTCTCGAACAATTGAATCATTACTTTATTCAAACCCATAATAGAATGATCAGACAATTTTAAACCCGAACGTATTTTGGTATTGAAATCTCCCTATTGGTTCCTATATGTACTTTCAAGGTAGAAATAAATTCGTAACTCTTCGATTAATTCCCACCATCTAGGCTAAACTATAAGATTATCCCTAGGAAAGAAGACCGTTCCTCGGTCTTGGTATCTAAATTTTCATTTTTGCCTTCCCAAGGGCGCGATGAGCCATAGCGCAAGATTTTTTTAATGAATAAAATTTTAGTTTCATCTTCAAATATTGCTATCAAAGTTAGTAAGTTCATTATATACCAAGAACTATATACTATGACCTATTTGACTCGCTTGTATATAAAATTAAACCTATTTTAATCTCTCTAATATTTTCTTATTTTTTATTGTACTATTTACTTCAATCTATCCGTCATAATTCTGTAGTTTAGTTCTCGCTTTGATCCTTTTTACTTGATTGATCAAACCTAACCAAGTTATAATTTTATCAAATTGTAAACAACTTGAGCTTTTCTCAAATTTTCTGCTTTTCATTATAAATGTTATTTTTCTTCTTTTTGAGTTGACAAAAAATAAGGAGAGAGTATGATGGGTTTTCAGAGGCAGAGAGCTTTATGGTGGTTTTGGAATAATACGGAGAGAGTAGAGATGCTATTTTGTCTTTGGCGAATAATTATAAAAATAAGTATCTATAGTTATGTAAAGTTGGCCAAATTAAAAATAATGATAAAGGAGGAAGAGGAGGTTGAGAGATAAATAGGAAGGAAAGCCCGTTGAGCTTCCCTAAGAACACGCACAACTCTTTCAGATATCCCTATGTCATTGCAGAGTGATGGATACTGACCTATCCATTATTCTTATTTATCATTTTAAATAGAATTACTTGCTCTTTTGTTCCAGTAATGCACAATTTCATGGTAAACACACCTCATTAATGTGGCATCCAAGTTAAATGTTTTTTTCTTGAGATTTTTTGTCTAGATAATACGGATCATTAGTAAACAGGTTTTGTTAACGAGGGTCCTGAGACACTTGCTAAACATACTTAATATGAAAAGCTTTGATTTCCAAAGTGTTGATTACACATACAAAATAAAAATAGTGTATGGAAAATTACGAACTTACCTTCTTACCAAGTACCTACTAAACCCCAATAACCTGGAAGAGTGGTATTTTTTTTTTTAATTTTTCGTTAATTAATTAACAAGGAACGGTCGAGTTTATATATTTAATTCTTTATATGCTCTGTACTTTTGATTTCCACTTCCCGTCGACATATAGAGTTTGTCTAATATATCGTTCTCTGAATAGTTGTTGTAAGTATTTTTATCAAGTCTACTTCAATGTAGAACACTTTCTACACATTCATTCATAGTTATGTAACCAAATTTATCTACATGTTACTCATCCAGCAGCAAGTGTGTAATTTTTTTAATACTGACGATAGACGTAATAATTATCCCAATCAATAACGCTCAAATAAAACTACTTCAGCGATGGCAACGAAATGGCAAGAGTGGTGAAGACGCGGTGGCTAGAAGTCAGGGGGTCCTTTTGGACGATGAATCTTTCGCCGAACGTTCCGTACAAAGTCGCGTTCAAGCTGAAGATGGCGACATCCTCGAGCGCAATGCGGGGGCAGCCGGTGAACCTGAAACTGAGTCTTCCTGACGGGACCTACCAAGAGAGGCAGGCGAGTTTGCCCGTATCCCACGATTCATGGGGGGAGCTGGAGGTCGGGCGGTTCACCATGACAGCGCAGAATGTGGGCAAGATGGAATTTGCCATGGAGCAATTGTTCGAAAGATGGAGGGACGGGCTCATCATTAAAAGCGTTGAGATCAAAGCCGCGTGATCACAAGCAGTTATATACACAATAAGAGCAATTGCGGAGGAATTGCCTTCTTGGAAGAGACTATAGTGATATGTGTGGATGGCCGCGCATGTGTGTTTGTGTGAGCTTTTTCTTAGCTGCCAATAAATAAATGAAAACTCGATCCCTCATGTGTAAGAATGTTTTTCTATTACCGGACCCGTTCTCTTATCTATGATATATATAGATATACACACATACATACATATTTGTCTATCTATCTATCTATATTAGATTACTAACCATTGATGAGAAGTTAATCAAACTGTAACTCAAACATTGTTTGATTTAAACTTGTCCATTTTAATATGTAAAAGTCATTTGCGTATTTAATTATTCACTTCACATTTGGTATCATAAAAAAAATTGGTGTTTGGATCAATGGTTGTCAAGAAACACCATGTGAATTCGTTGGGTAAGATTCCAACATCACCATTTTTTTAGTTACTATGGCTATTATCAAGTACTGTGATTTTTCTGGCAAAGATAATGATACAAATAGTCCATGAACTTTGACCTAATATACAATGTAATCCATGAATTTTTTATTTGTTTAATGTGATCCTTGAATTTTGTTCAATGTGGTCTCTATATTTTAGTAGATATTCAAATTAGTCCATGGACTAAATGAACATATTTAATGTTATCCTTCCATTAATTCAAGTTCGGAAACAACATTAAATACTTTTATATAGTCCAAGGACTAGATTGAATATGTATAAAAAATTTATGGATCATAGTGAACAAATTAAAAGTTCAGGGATGATATTGAATATTAAGTTAAAATTCAAGGATGAGATTACACATTATGCTAAAGTTCAATGACCATTCGTGTCACTATCTCTTTCTAGAGAGACCCTAACAAAATCGTGTGTATGATCCGTTGTTTAGTTCCAGTTCTAAGCCACTAATTTTGTGCGATTTGACAACACAATTAGGGAGAAACGAGGTCGAAAGCGTCAAGCACACGGGCTGCAGCTCGAACCACGACCAGCCTACTTTGGAGCCTAATCAGTCTATCTTCTCGTAATTTTCTTGCTTCAAAATTATCATAATTCTAAAAATAAGCAGTCTATTGTTGTCATACATACCTAATTCGTCCAAAACGGAGTTTGGACAAAGGAGTCACGAGGCCTCAAAGTTGGCCCGTCGAATCCATCATTGGTGTCATATTGGTTTATCCTGTCATTTGATCTTATTTTGAGGAACAGTTGCTCGCAATTGTGCTGTGATGATACCACTGTTTCCCTTTGGGGTTAGCATCGAGATATTTATGATTTGTTGCTGGAAATTTTGCCTGCCCGGCTGCATTGACATGTCCGTGTATTATGCTTGTCATGGGGTGATTAGATTGTGGTCGGCTATACTCATATTTCATGTTCATTTTTTGATAATACCCAAAAATTATTTTGAGTAACTTACGGTGTTAAAGCACTCTTGGACTTTTAGTGAATGCCTATATATCTAATCACTAACAGAGGTAAAGGATCACTTGCTACACGACGAAAGCAAGCATGCTCATTTCTTTTAATATAATGTTTTGCAGACTTATGGTTCATTTGTTTCGCGGAAAACATCTTGTTTCCGGAAAACATTTTTCTATAAGTCATTTTTCAGGAAAATGACTATATTTTCCGGTGTTCGGCCGAAACCTAAATTTTGAGTGGAAAATATTTTCCATCGTTCGTTAGCTAATTTAATTATTTGGGAAAAATGATCAAAAAAATCGAATTTTAATATTTTTAATTGACTAAAAAATTAGTTTTATTTTTTTATCTTTTTTTAAATGAATTTTTAATTATTTTTTTAAATTGAAATTTTTATTATTTATTATTTATTATTTCTTTCTATTTTCCTTTTTCTTTTCTTTTCTCCTTCCTCCTCCTTCTTCCTCCTCCTTCCTCCGCCACCGCACGCCTGACGATGGCCGGCTGCCCGGCAGCCATGATGGCGGTCGGTGAGCGGCCCTGAGCCAGGTAAGGCTCTGCCTAGCCCGATTTGGGGAAGCGGAGCTCGCCCAAGCCCGGCAAGCTTGGGCCTCCCCAGATCGAGTGAGGCAAAGCCTCGCCGGCATGGGGCGAAGCTCTGGCCTCGCCAGATCGGACGAGCTAGGTGTGGCTCGGGCCGTGCCCAAGCTCGCCAGAGCTCGGCGAACCTTTGGCGAACTCGAGCGAATCTCAAGCCGTGCCCAACTCGCCATATCTGGCGAGGCCAGAGCTTTGCCCTAGGTCGATGAGGCCCAAGCTCGCCGGGCTCAGGCGAGCTTGGCTTCCCCAGATTGAGCTAGGCAGAGCCTCGCTGGTCTGGGGCGGAGCCTCGCCTGGCTCACGGCTGCTCGTTGGCCTGGGGTGGAGCCTCGCCTGGCTCGCGGCCGATTACCAACCGGCATCGTGGCTGGCGACCGGCCAAGGCTAAGGAAGAAAGATGAAAAGAAAAAATAAAAGAAAAAAATAAAAAATAAAAAGAAAGCATAGAAATAAAACAAAAATGTGTTAGCGAAAAGAAGTAGGGTGGAAAAAGTTGTGGAAAATGTTGTCCACTTTTGAAAAGTGGAAAAAATTTTCCTCATATTTGAAGGTTGTTTTTTCCAATGATGGAAAATATTTTCCTTGAATAGTTTATTTTCCGTGAAACGAACACCAGAAAATCCGAAAAACGTTTTCCTGAAAGTCATTTTCCGTGAAACGAATAGAACCTTAAGGGAAACTGCTGAGAATGGATAATGAACTGAGATTCACCAATGCTTAGTTATATCTTGAGGAGGCCAGAATGATTCGAACATTTCTTTACTTATGAGTTTATTTAAATAGAAGATTTGTTAGTCTCATGTATGCTAGATGTGTCAAACCTTTGGATACGTATTCACTAGTTTCCTTTTAAATTATTTTTTGAGATTAGCAATTATATTAGAGATATTGGATAAATTATATACGAATTTCAACTCAGTAGTATATTCAAGTTTAGTTACGTATGTAAATAATATAAATTGGGGCATGGCAAAACATGGGAATGTGTTCATAAGGCATTTTTCAGTTACCCTCTGATTTTAAGACATGCTTTATTGAATTACCTTCATTATTTGGAGAGGCGTGAAATAGTCATAAAATAAATTATTACTCATTATTTGTAAATGTCATATATGTCACATCCCGAATCCATCAAGAATGGATAAATAACTCAATCATCCTTTTACTCGAAAGATATAATTTCAAACACAACCAACATATTATTAATATATATATATATATATATATATATATATATATATATTGATAAACCGACAGATTGATCGCCACATCAAAGTTTCTATAATCCATAAAAAAAGAATATGTACATTTCTAACTAACAACTAAGCTAGCAAACTCAATAAACAACTAACTAAAGCTTATATACAAAATTCCATCTATCAAAAGGCCTTGGCGATATAACATTCATATCAAATCAAATATAAGTTATTTGAATTCAACAAAGCTTACACAAATCAAAATTTCTCATTGATCAGTATCTATCAAATCACACATTAGTGATACATTCTATTACCTAATATATTGCTCAATATCCAACTAAGGTTATGACACAATACCTAGTGACAAGACGACCAAGATTCCCTCATTGGCAAGCTGTCCCACCCCCAACTCTACAATAATAGGGGTAGTGACATGACCATCATTTCACGAAAAAGACGCAACCTTAAACATAACAATAACTTGACCTGATATTATAATATATATATATATATATATATATATATATATATATATATATATATATATATATATATATGATGAAAGTCATTTAATTAAAATATCAGAGTTACCATAATCCAAAAAAAAAAAAAAAATGCATACATCTCAAACAACTAACTCATAAGTTCATCATAACCATATACAACTCAAACCCATAAATCCCCACTATTAAAAAGTCCTCCTAATAACGATAGAGCTCTCGTCAAACTTTCAGCTCACTAAAGAACTTAAAAAGCAAGTAAGATGAATGAAATGAATAGTCACAACTTCGTAAGTAGTATATTTCTTCTAAGTAGATTGAACATTTATTATGCACTTTCATAAAAATGATAATATAACCCATTAATTTCAATCCAGTATACATTATACATAAAATATTAAGAGCTGATGATATCTCTCCAACAAAACTTTTACGTATAAGATCAATCAATAATATCAATTCACAATAACAAATCAACCATCAATAGTTTGATCAATCTCGACCAAGTCAAATGTCAATAGTCCATTCATAGTCCATTCCATTGGCTAATTTAATGCTCAATATCTAACTATGATCACGCTCAAGGCTCGTAACAAAGACGATCAAGTTCACTCACCTTGGCTAGGTCTCCACCTATATCAGCGGATAGTTTGACTTAGAAGGATGTCTTGATAATAGTACACCTACTCACCCCCCTCAATGAGTCCTAATCATAGTAATATGAGCACAATCAATCAACCTTAATCTCCTATAACTCACGACAAAATCAAAAACCATCTCATAAACTGATTTCACTGCATATAATCTTTCTCAATTTCATTAACCAAATAGGATGCATTTCATAAATCAATACAAATAACCTTTGACAATTACTTTCACAAAGCATTTAATCAAGAAGTTTACAAACGATTACTCTAAACTACTTCAAACAAGGCTTTCCAATGCCTTTCCAACCGAATCAAAAGTAGTAAAAATCTGCTTCAATTTATGCAAAAAAAATGTGTTCTTTCATAACTCATGCTAGATTAAATCTCCATCACTTTCAAGATATGAGTTTGTAAATTCATAAAAAAGATGGTACTACTCACCTAAGAAAGTTGAAAACCAAACTATGAAGATTAATTAAATCAACGAACTCATATTCCTATCAATAATCGAAAAGCAATATCAAAATTTGAAAATTTATTTCTCCTTCCTTGTTTTCCTCGTTTCCTTGTTTTTTGCCACTGATAGTTTGGTTTCTTCAATCCTTGCGTTGAAAGAAATTTGTGAGCGGGTTAATGAGCGGCGCTTAGGTCTTTTTAATTGACTGGGTTTATGCCACTACATTATACAAGATTTATACTTATTATCTGCTAGTGGTTTGACCTAAAAGAATATCTTAAAACCATATGCATACCTAAGAACTTCGGCCAAGATTCACAAAGACATTGAGAATCAAACAATCATCCTATAGTATTAGAAATCAAAATCCAGAATCAATCTTATGAACCATAATATATTTTACAAAGAAAACTAAACATTTTACAAGACAGCTCATTTGCCAAAAAAAAAAAATTGTAAAATATTGCTCAAATAATTCTAGAATTCATTTCATAAACCAATTCACAATGCAATATGTGACATCCCATATCTTAATTCCTATTTTCTACTAAATAAATTGGGCATTTTGTTGATGCGCCTATAGGGCTATTCTCAGAGCTGATCACTCTCGAGATAATTAGACTATTTGGGGAAACCTGTGACATCCCAGATTTTCAGTCATGTTTTCTACTGAATAAATCGGGCATTTCATTGACGCGTCTATAAGGCTGTTCTTAGAGCTGATCACTCTCGAGATAACTAGATTATTCAGGGAAGCTATTAAGAAATTTTAAGGCAATAAACGTGAGAATTCGACCAAGAATTGGCTTTTCAACTGTGCTTATCTTTAGAGGTCAACACGGCACATTTAAAAATCGAATTGAGATTAGACATAGGTCTGTTTGAATGAGATGTGTGGCCAATTGTGGGTAACTCCACTAAATTGAAAAATTCTTGTTGACTGGCACTAGTTTGATTTCTTTGTTATTTTGATACCCCGTATCCGTAATTGAATCATTGAGATTTTCACGACAATCAAGAGTCGCCATTGAGTCGAGTGGGTTCATTGTGGCTCTAAGAAAATTAACCACAGGTCATTTGCTCTAAAAATTTCTGAAAACTACCCGGTAGCCTAGGTCATGCTAAAAACGTGACGAATGGAAATTAACCGCCAATTCAAGTCCAATTTTAAAAATTGAAGATTTTGTCATGTCACAATAAATTTTAGGAACGTCGACTCAGTCTCAGAAGATTTTTCTGACGACCAAGACTTTTTAGGAAAAAGTCGGCTCAAGACCGTCTCTGTTCAATTAAAGCCGGGATTGTTTTTGATTTCAAACTTGAGATGCAAGGTGGTTTCTTGGATGAGGAAAAATATCCATTGAAGCATTGAGATGTCAATTGAGATTATGGAGGCTAAATGGGATTGATTTGAGAAGGGATAAGAGACCAATTGAAGCCGTCTCTTCCAAAATTCGTAGCCCCCCCCCCCCTTTCTCCTAGCAATTTTGGACCATCTCACATGTCCAAAGGTGAGTCTTGGTGCTCAATGGTGGCCATGGATCTTGGCTTGGAGGCAAGGCCTTTGGGGGACAACTTGGTGGAAAAATTGGCTTGATGAAGCCCTCCATCTCTCCCTCATCTCTATCTTGTCTCCCTCTCCCTCTCACTCCACCGTCCAAGACCCTCTTTCTCCCTCTAAGCCATGCAAAACCAGCAGCCAGAAGGGAAGAAGCTGCAGCTGTCGTACGCCACCACCAGCCATGCCAGAGTGCTGCCGTCGCCGTTTGCGCCCCCACCCGCATGTGCCACCAACCTTGCGTGCCATCCACCCCTGCTCCGCCGTCCAGTAGCCTATCTTGTCGCTCCAGCTCTCTGTTTAGCCACCGCAAGAGGCTGAGGAAGCCGCCGTACACCTAGCTGAACCACTACCTACCTTCCTCGAGCCTTGCCGTCCATCTCAACTTTTTTTTTTTTGCAGCCAAAACAGCAAGAAGAAACGTGGGTCTCGCAGCACCTTTAAGGCTCGATTTGAGGTGTTTCTGGGCCTCGAACCCTAGGCTCGCTTTGGAGATAAACGTCCATCGCGACGTTCTTGACGTTTTAATCCGAACAGATTGTTAAACGGGTGAGTTGACCTCACTAATCCTTACTTAGTTTGCTAATGATTCTTAAGGGTTGATTAGTGTTAATTAAGTGTGATTAAATGGTTATATTAGTATATATTGATTAAATTAGTGCCTTGTTAATGCATGTTAGGCAATTGGTTACTGTAATTAGCAAGTAGAGATGTACTAGTATTTATTGAATGCATCTTGAGATTTTTCCCAATCCGTTTTGGCGTCCAATTAGGCATTGCGGGCCTAAATTGGATTTTTAGTATTTACTTATTAATTTTCAAAATTAATTAACTTAATTATTATTTTCCAAAAATTAGGCAGGGATAGTCGACGACCGGAATTTTATGTTGATTGTCGTGGTATAGTCCGTTTATTTAATTAAGCTTTATTTTGTGCTGAAATGAATTATTTGTGAATTTGGGATTTATTTCCTAAATTAAATAATTTTGGTTATTAATTGAAAAATAACCGAGTATCAGTTGATAATGCCAAAAATGTTTTGGTGGACTATAGAAAATAGCGGGAGTTATGGAAAGGAAAATATTATATTTTGACTAAGGTCAACCGTGTGCCCATGCATGATATTTTATCGGGTATGATAAAAGTGAAAATAAATGCTATGTGACGTGGCTTGGTGACCAGATAGGTCATCTTGGCGTATAGGATGCCTTAGAGAATGCACGTGAATTGTTCAATATATATATCACCTGGAAAAGCATGTGGTTCGGTTGTTAGTATGTTACCTTGGCGAATAAGTCACCTTAAAGAATGCACGTGGCTCGGTAATTAGTACATTAACTTGGCATATAAGATGCTTTAGAGAATGCATGGGGTTTGGTGATTAGTATGTCGCCTTGGTGAATATGGCACCTTAGAGAATGCACGTGGCTTGGTGACTAAGTATGTCGCCTTGGCGAATAGGTCGCCTTAGAGAATGCACGTAACTCAGTGACTAGTTATATTATACTGGACGTTGTATAGTATGGATGGAAATGACCAAGGGATGGTCCAATTGACATGTTATCGACTAGGTCAATTGATCGATGTATCAATCCGTGATATTATGATTGGGTGCCTATTGAACTGTACTGATTTGCAAATGGAATCTGAGGTCAAGGTAAGTTCTCTGACCCATGTGTGCATAGACAGCCTGATTAACGTATTTGTTTACTAATCGAGTCTTAGGGGGTAGAATTCGCTAAGACGTGGTCCCAATGGTTATTATATAACCATTTCAGATCCCTAGATGACAGCACCTCCGCCTCTTCATCCTCCTATGAATTTCGGTATACCCGAGGAAGTCACCGAGATAGAGACCCACTTCCTGTACATCCCCATCTTGGATTGGAGTACGTCCTGGTTCAGTCGATCATCTGGGTTGATGTGGGCAAGGACGCCCTTAGGCCCCACAAGTATCGATTGTGGTACCGTGAGTATCATGATGGGCGAAGGGAGGGTTCCATGCCAGAACTGATGTGCCTATGTTTGTCTTGGAGGAAGCATTCGGGAAGGGAACAGCTGACCATAGGGATGGGTTAGTGGTGGATGCAAAGGACCCGAAGCTCGAGAGTAATCCTGAGTCACTAGTATACTCAGCAGCAAGATCTAACTGGAGCATGCTCGAAGAAGGGGAGATAGTTGAGCAAGAGGAGGGACCGGAGGAGAATCAGGAGTGGGAATGGCCAAAGGTGGGAGTGCCTAAAGAAGAAGAGCTCGAAGCAGAGGATTACCTGCTGGAAGACCCTGAAGTGGAGGAACCAGAAGAAGACGAGGAACTGGAAGAAAATGAGCTTTGTGAAGAGGAATCTGAAGAGGATTGGGATGATGGTCTTGAGTATAGACCCGAATGAGGATTGAGATCACATCCCTTTTGTGAACTTTGTGTATATATCGATAGGTGTGAGACTAGACCTCCGTGAATAGTATTGTAAGATATACTATGAGGTGTGCCTATATGAAAGTGTGGTTGTGGATTTTTTAATATGAAAAATATGGCCATATTTTTCTATTCAATTGTTTTATTGTCTTGGGATTATTTTATACTTCCACATGCATATTAAAATAAAAGGGTCGACGATTCATCTTGGGACGTCTATAAATCGACCAGGTTAGGAATGGGCATGCGTTCGAGGATCGAGGCATGAATAAACTGTTAAGGAGTTCTAATGCAATAGAGTTGAGAATTCGATCAGGAATCGGCTATTCGAATGTACTCATCTTTAGAGGCCATTACAGCATAGTTAAAAATCGAATTGAGATCAAAGATAGGTCGGTTCGACTGAGATGTGTGGCTGATCATGGGTAACTCTACTAAATTGAAAAATTCTCGTCGACCGACACTAGTTTGATTTTTCTGTCGTTTTGGTACCCTGTGTCCGTATTTGAATCATCGAGATTTTCATGACAACCGAAAGTCAGCAATGTGTCGAGTGGGTTCATTATGGCTCGAAGAAAATCAATCACAGGTTATTTGCACTAAAAATTTATGAAAGTTACCCGGTAGCCTAGGTTACGCTAAAAATGCGCCAAATGTAAATTAATCGCGAATTTGAGTCCAATTTCAAAAATTGAAGATTCTCTCATGTCACAATAAATTCTAGGAACATCGACTCAATCTCATAATATTTTTTTGCAAACCGAGACTTTTTGAGAAAAAGTCGGCATATGGCCATTTTTGTCTAGAAAAATGCAGAGATCGTTTTTGGTCGCAAAATTGGGATGCAAGATGGATCAATTAGTGAGAAAAAATAACAATTTGAGTATTGACTCGATAACAAAAGTTTATTGAGGTCAAATAAGATTGAATTGAGTAAGATTAAGTGCCAATTGAATCCAAGATTGTTGAAATTCGTAGCTCCCCCGCATGCCTAGCCAAATTGGACCATTCCAAGAGTTGTGAGGAGTGCATAGATGGAGGAATGGTAGCCAAGGAACCAAACTTGGCCTAGGATGAGTCAAGGGGACAAATCATTAAAAAATTAAGGCTTGTGGCCCCCAACCTCATCTCTTCCCCTCTCTCTCTCCCTCAATTGGCGACTAGCTCCATTCCCCATCCCCCTTGCCATTTTCAAAACAGCAGCAAACCAAGGAGAGTCGTCGAAGCTACTGAAGTCGACCACGCCATCGCCGCCGCACGCCGTCGCCGTTTCTGCGCGCCACCGCCACGAGCGCCGTCCGCCTCGTCGTGTCCAGCCACCGCCATTCCAGCCTCTGTCCGTGCGTCCATGGGTCTTGTCCAGCCGTGCCAGCCGCTGTCGGAGCTCCCTCCGCCTCCGGTTTGCCCTTGTTTGGACCCGAGACCACCCCTACCACTTTTCCCTAGCCTTGCCGCCCTTAACCAACCTTGTTTCCTCTCTTTTGCAACTCAAAACAGAGGGCAAACTTGTGGGTTTCCAGCAAGCTTGTAGGCCCATTTTGAGGTGTTTCCAAGCCTTGAAACCCTGACCTGCTTTGAGAAAAGTCGAGCCCCGCGACGTTCCCGACGTTTCGATTTGAGCGGATTGTGAAACGAGTGAGTTTAGCTCACTAATCCTCTATTAATCGGTTAATGATACTTAGGGGTTGATTAGATTTAATTAAGTGCAATTATGTGGATAGATTAGAGTAGAATAATTAATTTAATGCCTTATCAATGCATGTTAGACATAAGGTTAGTGTAATTAGCAAGGACATAGGTTCTAGTATTTATTGAACAAACCTCAGCAATTTTCCGGGTCCATTTCAGCGTCCATTTAGGCATTATGGGCCTAAATTGGATTTATTGGCATTATTTTATTATTTTTCATAATTATTTTATTATTTTATTATTTTTTGAAAATTAAACCGGTATGGCTGGTAATCAGAATTTCATGCTGATTTCAGTGGTACTCTATGCATATTCAATTGAGTGCATGATTGTGCAAATTGAGTGAATTTAGTGGTTGTGGGTATTTATTTCAGAAAATTGATAAATTTAGTAATTCAAAGGAAAATTACCGAGCGTCGGTCTACAGTGCCAAAAATACTTTGGTGGACTATATAAAGTGGCGAGAATTGTGGAAGTGGAATAATTATATTTTTGGCTAAGGCTGACCGTGTATCAACACACGGCTATTTTATTTGGGTATGATAAAAGATGAGAAAGAATATTGTAATATGTGGCTTGGAGACCAAGAGTGTCATCTTGGAGAATGCACGTGACTCGTTGATTAAATACATCACCTTTGAAAGGCATGTGGCTCGGTGATTAGTACGTCATCTTAGAGAATGCATGTGGCTCGGTGATTTGGAATGCACGTGGCTCGATGATTAAGTACGTCGCCTTAGAGAATGCATGTGGCTTGATGACTAAGTACGTCACCTTAGAGAATGCATGTGGCTCAGTGACTAGATATATACATTATCTTGGAAAATGAATAGTATGAATCAAGATGACCAGGAATGGTCTAGCTGACATGTAATCGACTAGGTCGATTGGTCAATGATTCGATTTGATTTAATTGGGTGTTATTTCTATCAGCATTTATGAATTAATCTGATTTACAGGAAATGACAGAGGCCAAGGTAAGTCTTTCGACTCATGTTGTGCTTAGGCAGCCTTTAGGGCGTATTGACTTCCTAATCAAGTCTTAGTGGGATAGTACTTGCTGAGACGTAATTTCATCCCGATTGTGAGACATCATTTCAGGTCCGTAGATGGCAGCACCTCCCCCTCCTCTCGAACATTTTGGTATACCTGAGAAGATCACTGAGATAGCATATCATTTCCCGATACACCCCCATCCTGAAGGACTAGAGTATGTGTTGGTGAAGTCTTCCGTCTGGGTTGACATAGGTAGAAATGACCTGGTGCCCCATGAGTATTGATCGTGGTATTGTCACTACCATGATGGGCGAGGGAAGGTCTAGTCCCAGAGAGTGATATATCTCTATTTGTTATAGAAGCAACGTTCGGAAAGGGGACATCAAATCCTAAGAATGGATCTGTGGTGGATGCAAAGGATCCTAAACTGGAAGGCCAATCTGAATCTCCAGTGTACTCAGCTAAGGACGTTAACTGGATCAAAGAGGAATGGGAGATCGTTGAGCAAGAGGAGGAGCTTGAGGAGGAGGAACTGAAAGAGGATTAGGAGATGGAAGACCCTAAAGAGGAACCTGAAGAAGAATTTGAGGAGGAGTCGGAGGAGGATCTAGAGGATGATCCAGAGTATGACTCGGATGAGGACTGAGACCTCACCCTGTTTTGCAAACCCTGGGTTGTGAACTGATGTGTGATAGATTAGACTTTTGTGAATAGTATTGTAATATATATTATGAGCATTGCCTTGTATAAAAGTATGGTTGTGGTTTTTTTGTTGTGAAAAATATAACCCTACTTTCTATCTCATTGTTTTATTGTCTGGAGATTTTATTATGCTTCCGCATGCATATATAAATGAATGGGTCGGCGACCTTCCTAGGATGTCGTTATTAAATTGATCAAGTGAAGGATGGGCGCGCGCTCGAGGATCGGGGTGTGACACAATACATATATATATAAACTTTCAAACTACCTTTCATAACACGTTTTTAAAACATTCATAAATAATCAAGGAGTAGTAAATTTTAATCTGAATTTTATGCAATAAAAATGCCATTTCATAACTTATATTATCCATATCACTTTCGAGATATAAGTTCACAAACTAGAAGAAGAGGTAACATCATTCACTTCAAAAGTTTAAAACCAAACAACAAAACTCACTCAAACTGACAAACTCGCAATCCCATCAAATAAGCGAGGAATAATGTCGAAATCGAGTAAAACACTGTTTCAACTTCGAATTGACTAAACTAAACTTAATCACTAACAAAATGACTCTTACGTGCTAACAAAATGCTCGCTCAAAGCAATTATTCAAAATTAACCACAACACACAAAGTTAGAGCAAGAAACTTTAGATTTCACTCCAACTAAATCGGTACTCCAAATCAATTTTCGTCGAACCCCACAGCTCCACAACGCCTTAATTTGCCATTTCCATGTAATGCTCGTATCTTAGCAACTCCTAAATTAGATCTTTCGGTTCAAATCTCACATGACTTCTAATTCATACGCTAATTTAAAAAAAAAAAAACTATCTTGATTAGATGAACAAAAAGATTTAAACCTTTACCTAACATTGCAATACAAAGTTAATCTAGCTTTACGAGGTCTCCATGGCATATAATCTTTTTTTTTTCTTCTTATATTCCTCTCTGTTTGTGGTCACTCTCTTTTTCCTTCTCTCTGTTTTGTCTCTTAGTCTCTCTTTGGTCTAAATAAAGTGGTCTTTTTTATTATTATTAGCCATTTCATTTGACCTAGTTAATAAACCCAAATATTAAGGTATACAAGAAAATATTTCATGTTAATCATAAAAATAAGTGATTTCTTATCTGCTAAACTTTTGTTATTGTTAAGTCAAGTTTTTTTTTTTTTTTTTTTTTTTTTGGTCGGTTGAGTCAAGTATTAAAGTCTAAGTAAATTAAAAGCGAAGTTCATTTCCATGGAACTTTTATGTAGTTGTCAAACCAAAGAAGTAATGTCTAGTCAAAGGATCAAAGACTAAAAGAATTAGTTCTGATATTGCATTAGCTCATAATCTCGGTAATTCCAGTGTGAAAAAATGGATAGGAAAGACTAAACTCATAGGGTTCAAGAAATCAAATATGTTTTCGGGAACAATCTATATGTTATCAAAGGGTAGGAAAAAAAGGTTGTAATTTTGTATGGATATCAACACTATCATTCGGATCCGTTTGTTTTATAGAAAAACAACTTCCAGGAAAACGTCTTTTAGATTTTTTGGTGTCTCGGTTTACAAAAAATAAAGCTAATCAATGAAAAAACTCTTTCAATGGTGGGGAAAATATTTTCGACTTAATATTTTCCATTTATCAAAAAGTGGACAACATTATCCATCATCTTTCTTTTACCAAACACATTTTCCTTTCTTTTTAATTTTTTAAAATTTGAGTTTTTTTAATTAATCTTATTTTTTATTTAAAAAATTATTTTCTTTTCTTTTCTTTTATTTCCTTCTTCTTTGGCAAGTTGTTGGCCACAGTACAGGTTGGCGACTAACCACTAAACAAGCTCAAGCCTCACCATAGGCTGAGAAGCTAGGATGGGATTGAGCCCCACCCGAGGTCGCTAAAGGTTGGCAAGGCTTTGGCAACCTCAGGCAAGGCTTGAGCATCACCCAGCTCATCAAGCTCATCGAATCCAGCCAGGCTCGACGCCGCAAGAATAGAGGGAAAATGAAAAGAAAAGAAAAAAATTAAAAAAAAAGGTTAATACTATGAAAAATCTCAAACTAGTATATTTGTAACAAATTTATCCCAAACTAATTTTTTGACTATAAAAAAACCCCCAAACCGGTATACTTATGATAAATTTACTCCAAACTAATTTTTTTGAGAGCCAAAAATCCCAAATTTGTACGTTTATAATAAATACATTCTCCGTTAAATTGGATTAATATCACATAAAACCATGAAACTGGCACAATTGTGACAAATGGAGAATAAAATCTCAAACCGATACACTAGCCAATTGTCACGTATCATCTAGCTCAGCAATTTAGTAGTAAAATTAAACAAAAACTAACAGAAGGTATATTCATCATAAATGTACCGGCTTGGGTAAATTTATCAAAGGTATAACGATTTGAGATTTTTTGTGGTCAAAAAATTAGTTTGGGGTAAATTTGTCACATACATACCAATTTGGGGGGTTTTTTTATGATATTAACCCAAAAGAAAAATGATTTGAATTTTTTTGTATTTTTCCTTAGATAATCAAATTGGATATTAAATGATAAAAAATATTTTCTAGTTCATTTTCAGGTTTCAACTAAACACTAGAAAATATTTTGCAAAAACAGCACATTTTCCAAGAAAAGAATGGAGCTTTGGTTTTCGAAAACACGGTGTGGAATAAATATGACATTAATAAAAAAAAATTGAAACTAGAATACAGGTTTGGCCAAAGTTAAATAACCGCACTAGGGGTGAGCAGTTCCAGGTTCCGGTTCGGTTCCGTCTGGAACCTAGAACCTACCCTCGGGTACAAGTTCCTCAAAATGAGGAACCTGCAACCTACCAGTTAGAACCGAGAATTTAGAACCTACCCTATCACAAGTTCCAGGATCGGTTCCAAGTTCCAACGGGTTTTTTTTTTTTTTTGGTTGTTTTCAGATTTGAACTATAACGTATGCGCACGTTACCAAATATATATATATATATATATATATATATATATATATATATATATATATATATAACATACGCGCACGTTACCAAAAAAATATATAACGTGCGCGCACTTTACCAAAAGAAAATATAACATACCTGCACGTTACCAAAAAAAAAAATATATATATAACGTACGTGCACGTTACCCAAAAAAACTATAACGTACGCGTATACTACACGGTAACTTCCTACATCTTAGCAAACATACTAATGCCAACTGTCAAGAATTTGGATATACATAATCAAAACTAATAATAAATTTCAAAAGAAGTTTCTAAAGAGATGAAAAACCAGAAGTGCCAACAAGATCTCAAATTTTCATCTACTTCATAGTGTAAACTCTGCAACATTTCCCTGTGATTCCTTTAGCACAACAAAACCTTGCAAAGAAATGAATGAAAATTAATCAAAATCTTAAGTAAAGACACAGAAAAAAAATCAATATCGATAATACTCCATGAAGCATGCAATTTTACCCATCTAAAGGCTCCTAAATTTTTTGACAACATAGTTCAAAAATTTAATGTACATAAAAGGAGCTTGCATTAAAATTACGACAAACAAAGTTTCTCATCAGTAAGCCAACAAAAAACCTTGCTTGACTTCTCAACCGTTGGATCCAATGCAAATGCGACACCACCAACTTTATTTATTGACGATAATCTCCGCATTACGACCAACCAAATCTGAAAAAAAAAAAAAAAAAAAAAGAGGAAGAGATTAAATAAAATATTCACTTATTAAATATACAAAAATAATTACAATATATAAAGATATAAACATTACTTACCCAACTCAAATTGTTCTGCGTTCTCAATACACTCTTCAACATCAAGCGGTACACGAATGGCTTTCAACCAATCTTGAGTGCAAATCAAAGCTTCAACTACTTTTGGAGTTAGAGAACTCCGAAAGCCATCAAGCACACTACCCGATGTGCTAAAAGTTGATTATGAAGCAACGGTAGTTATAGGAATTGACAAAATATTTCAAGTCATCAAGGAAATGATATTATATTTTGAGCCATTAGTCTTCCACCAAATCAAAATGTCAAAACCAAAATCCCTTTCATTTTTTTTCTTGAAGATACTCATCAAGCTCGGACTTGTTGTTATCACGCCATTGTTCATTCTAGTATGAAAACATTTTCTTCCAAGCTTTGGCGTTATGCTTATTTATTCCTTCACTACCACCCATATCGGTATTGAAATTTGAACTACTACTATTTGTACCTAAATTATGGCCACCAAAATCTTGATCATTTGAAATAAGAGAAGATTACTCATAAAATTCATACAAATGCTTCAATGTATCATTCACCTTGTAATGCATATCTTTAATTTTCAATTCATTATCATAAATTTGTCCATACAAGAAACTCACATAATTTAACTTGGCTCTAGGATCTAACACAACTGCAATCAACACCATCATATTCACTTTATCCAAGCTTCCATAATATTTGTCAAATTTTTCTTTCATTTTCACACCCATATTTTGAAGCTCAGGATCCGAAGCATTGATCGCATCTTTCAAATTTCTATACAAAAGAGCTATCCCTTCAAAATAATAATTTGAAATAACATATGAAGTCCTAGACATCTGATTGGTGGTATCATAGAATACTTTGAGAAAATCCAAAAGAATAATAGCATTTTCCCAATCATTTTCATTAGGAGTTTCATGATTAAGCTCACTTACAAAAGATGGATCGTGATCTTCCATCATTTCGAAAGCTTTTCTGAACTTTATGGCGGTATCTAACATGAAGTAAGTGGAGTTCCATCTAGTGGCGACGTCAAGAACTACCGAACCCTTATAAGTGATATTTTCTTTCTTAATGCAAGATTGAAATCATTGGGCTCTTGTGGGAGAATTTCTTACATATCTAACCACATTTCGAATACATGCAATGGAGTCACGTACCATAGTTGAGCCATCTCTCACAATCAAATTTAATATATGAGCTGTATACCTCATGTACAAAACACTACCATCTAATATCAACGACTTTTGTTTCGAAAATTTATCCCTCAAATAGCTAATTACGACATCATTCGAGCTAGCATTATCCACGTAATTGTCGACACATTTTTTTCTATTCCCCACTCCTCAATGCATTTTTCCAATCTCTCTACCCCTGTGACTATGCATCACCACAAGTTGATGATTCTTTTATGCAACTTCCAATTTTCATCAATAAAATGTGCAGTGAGACACAAATAATTCAATTTTGATTGGAAGTCCATGTATCAGTCGTGAGTGCGATCCTACAATTAATCTTTCCAAAATAATTCTTCAAAGAAGTTCTTTCACATAAAAACAACTTTATGCAATATTTTGCCACTGAAACGTGAGATATGTTTGAAGAGAGATTGTAACTCACTAACATATTCACGAAATCCAATACTCTCAACTAAGGAGAAAAGGTTGTTCATCAAGGATGATGAACCGAGCAAGCATTAGCCTACAACGTTCTTGATTAAATACCCATGTCGATAAAATGCTACCAGTACTAGAATCTCCTCCTTCCTTGCCAGCCATGTTGACATTACCTGGTACAAATAATTTCTACCTTTTATCTAGATTATGGGGAAACCTCTTGCATTCGGTCAAGTGCTTCCTCATTACAGAAGTATCGTTAGCAATACGGTACTTAAGCATTGACCCACAATAAATGCACTTCACTTGATATATTTTTCCATTCTTATCACTAATTTTCGAATAATGATTCTAGCATTCGGATGTATATTTCTTATCATGGGAAATATGAGAACCGGGTACTTTATTTGTGGCACTCGAGGTAGGGGGTGCCTCTTCTTCAATTTCATCATTGGAAAACTCCAATTCTGTAATTGGAGTTATCTCCTCGCGTCCCTCCACCTCCATTGACGTGTTATCTTGATACATTAACTTCGCACTACACAATAATAATAGAATATTAATTTAGGCGCACATTTTGACCACTCATAACAATAATAGCATGCACCTTGTAGGCACAAGTGGTCAACATGATAATCCAAATCAATTAGCAGTGATTTAATTATATGTGCACAAGCACATATGCTTATTATTTAAGGATGATTAAACAGTAACATGTTTATTTAAGGTAAAAGAGTAACCAAGTCTTTCTATATGAGGGTGACTTAAATGTCAACACGATGCATAAACACCAACCACTTATGAACGAAATGTCACACTTGAAGCATGTTAGGTATCTTCCAACAAGGGCAAACCTTCAAATTAAGATATTGAGCCCAAAAATCGTACAATGATAGTCAAAAGGCAAGAAAATACAAGATGGATTCATAAAAAATAATAGCACATTCCTTTAACAACCCAATATATGCTTTTCTAAATTTGGCGTTCAAGACCAAAACCTTGATATAGCTAAATTTCAAGGCATTGTCCTTATTCGCAATAATTCTCACTGAAAAGTGAGCCTGGAATCCATTAACATTTTCTTGCATGGTCTTGTTATTCACTCTAAAAGAGCTACATCACCTCCCTTTTTCCCTCAATTCTGCAAAGCCTCAAACACAGTGGTTTACATGTCTGTTACACACTTGGTCCTGAGCTAAGAGAGCTTCCTCGACAATAATAGTATGGAATAACAATGCTTATCTCAAAATTTGTTGCCAACAACTTGCTCATCCAGAATTTAAACTCCAAAAACAATGAAAATGCCACCAAAGAACTATAATCATCGAGCAAGTCCAAGAATCACCAAATCAGTCACTCACTCCCTACGCTGGTATTACCCCGAGATCGTACAAATGAAATTCACAACATTTGATGGTATAACCCTGAAATCATACCCTTGGAGAGAAGGTCCAGAAATCCAATTTCATTGGGCGAGCAGCGTTTGGTGCTGAGCAGTGAGCAGGCTGTAGGGACGTCGGTCGCTGGTCTTCGGGGCAACGATGTCAGGCGTCGCGACTGCTGGCGCGAGCAGCGGCAGTGGCGGTGGGTCACGAGCGAAGACATCAAGCGTCGTCAGGGCTTTTGGCGCGAGCATCGGTGGTGGGTTGTGAGCGGAGTTCTGAATCAGCGTCATCGGGGCTTCTAGCATGAGCAGAGGTGGTGGGTCACGAGCGGAGACAGTAGAATCGACGTCATTGGGGCTTCTGGCACGAGCAGCAGTGGTGGGTCGCGAGCAGAGATAGCAGAATTGGCGTTGTTGGGACTTTTGCTCGTCGTCGACTTAGGGCTTCTGGCACGAGTAGAGGCGGTGGGTCGCGACTCTCGAGTGGAGATGAGCTTGGCTTAGAGCACAGCGTCGTCGGGGCTTTTGCCCGTCGACGACTCGGGGCTTTTGGCACGAGCAGAGGTGGTGGGTCGCTACTCTCGAGCGGAGACGAGCTCGGCTCAGAGCACGTCGTCGTCGGGGCTTCTACTTGTTGGCGACTCGGGGCTTCTGGCGCGAGCAGAGGCGGTGGGTCGCGACTCTCGAGCGGAGACAAGCTCAGCTCAAAGCACGGTAGCGATGGGCCTCGAGTGGCAAGGGTTCGCGCGAGCAACGTCGATGATTGGCGTTCGGCGGCGGTGGCCTTTAGGGCGAGCGGCGTCCGATGGCAAGACTCAGAGCAGTGTCCGGCGATACCCTAAAAAACTAAAAGTGGAAGAGTTTGAGAGTCAAGAGTCTCGGGGGAGGGGGTTTCCTTTTGGAACCCTAATCGGTTCCGAAACCGGTTCTGCGACCGGTTCCGGTTCCAGTTCCCGGGAAAATGGAACCGGGAACCGGAACCGGTCCTTTAAGAACCAGGAACCAAACTGGAACCTCTAGTTCGGTTCTCCGATTCCCGATTCTACCCGGGAACCGCGCTCACCCCCTAAACCGCACTATTAAGGATAATATTTCGCTTGAAGAATCATTATGGCAACTCTCAAAACATGTAAAAAAGTTAGTTGAGAACATAGTTGAGAACAACTAGCAAGTGAGTCTTCAGGTTCCTCTTGGATTATAAACGACCGTTGCATTAAAATTTCGTAAAATAAGAATTAGCAAGGAAATGACAGTTTCGAAAGATAACCATAACTTATCTTTAATAATATAAGTGTAGATGGAGAATTTGCCGCATAAAATTGTGGAGATGGAAAAAAAAACAAAGAAAATCAAACCGTTTCAAATTTGAACGTGAGATTTACTAACTACTTTAAGGAATAAGAGTTGCTTTTTTATTTTCCATGAATTTTACAGCGCTCATTTTTTTACTTTTAAATATTACGAAACACTTAAAACTTTCCTAAGTATGCAGATATCGTCACATAGAACCATATACAGCGAGTTTTTCATTAATTGTTCGGAACTTAAAAACATTTTCAGAGAAAGTCATAACTAGAAAAGTGATAAATGGGCAAAAACCGGCCCCAAATTGGATTTTTCTAAATAAAATGTTATTAACGACGTAGACAAGCTGGCTACCAATTTATGATGGGTAAAACATCACCCGTCTCGGTCTCGCATATCAAATACATACTCAGCTTTCCCAAGTGTACCAACCGGGGTGAAAATTACTGACGTTTGGGGAGTTGCTAAGCAAATCAACATAAAAAAGTTACTTGTCAGGAGTGGCTAATTGCTGATATGCGGAAAGTTACTAACCACTTTGGGGGACTCAAATTCTCCGTCCCAATGTGGGCTGAAATCTCTTAGAAAAAAAGGAATAACAACTAATGAATAATAACTGATAAAATGTTTCATTATTTCCCAACTCCTCGAGTACAACAAAAATTGAAATAACACCCTCAACATCTCAAGATGATGAGCTAAACTTATTCATCTTACTCAGTTACGGTAGGTCAAGCAAAAGACGCATTCCATCTGAAAGTTCTAGTTCATGGTCAGTTTGGTAATGCATTGTGCTCCGGAAGTTTGTACCGGATCCGCTACACCAAGATGCGCCATTAGAAGCCAGACATGGCTGATAAGCTCTCCTCCTCTGCTCAGGCTCTCGGAGTGTTCGTAGCCTTTGCTTTGGTAAGCTGCATATATCAGAAACTTCGCCCAGACCCCGCTGATCAAGCCCCATTTACTACCGAAGTCATTCGACTCGATACTACTCAACCGGGATGCGAGACGGCACGCGTCAAACAGCACTGACCTGCTTTGGCCACCGCGTATTTTCGTGGAGGGCAGCTAAGTCTCCACTTGGAGCAGAAGATGGCAGACTTCGCATAGATCGCGTGACTCTGTTGACTTGTGCGCCTTATCACAGCTTTTGACCCCGGTGTGGACGTGTTCCTCTTTCTTGAATAATTTCTGCGCCCACTTCTTGACAACCAATGAGATGTTGATGGTTTCTTTCTTTGACAAAACCGCTAGCTTGTCCTCAAAGAACTTCTGAGCGTCGACCATAGTATCTTCATATCGAAGCATCCCTATCCCTGTTGGCAACATGGAAGGATGGAGTACTAAAAGATACAGCATGTACCGAGAGACCAACTTACTC
Organism: Eucalyptus victrix; assembly: GCA_016097545.1. Lineage (NCBI taxonomy): Eukaryota > Viridiplantae > Streptophyta > Magnoliopsida > Myrtales > Myrtaceae > Eucalyptus > Eucalyptus victrix. Next base: position 8,303,342 of record CM027844.1, on the reverse strand, counting down.
AGCTTGAAGTTGGTGATGTCTTCCGACCTTCGGCCCTGCCTCCTGCCATGGTCATTGTAGTGGCAGAGCTCTATGGCTATGTGCCAGACGGGGATGCTTTGGTTGAACTCCATATTTTTCACACTCTAGTTCAGGTGATTGTGATTTGACTGTGTTGGGAATAACGTGATTTCCTAAATCGGATTCGACACATAATCAAATCCCTAAAACGAATGTGAAAGATGAGCTCAAGAATCACATGTATCACCGATCAAAGATACACCATGGAGTCGAGCGTACTTTATTGTCCACTGATTAAATACTAATGTTGAAGTTCAATGAAGAATCCTAATCTTGTTTTATCGAGGAGCGTACTGTTGCTTCAAGGGGGAAGAAAAACAGAGCGTACTGTTCTTTTCACTTCTTGGAGGGAGAGAGAGACTGAAATGTACATCCGTTGAAAAGGTACGTTCCCCTTTTTTTCTTTTCTCTCTTAAAACGTCTTCTCCAAAAGACGTAACTTTTCAACGTAAGGCATTCCTCCAAAAGACACAACTCCTCATTCATGGGCACTTCACTTGCGGGCTGGGTTCTTAGGCCCAACATGGGCAGACGGGCCTACCTAGGCCCATCATCTCAATTAAATAACCCATAATCTCCCACTCGCACATGGTGGGCTGAACATGATCCTCTTTACCTCTCTGCAACATTCATACCGGTGAATAATTCGTGCAACCAGCATATTTTGATAGCTTGTTGCCATACAGCTGTTAGGAATATATAGCAAATCATAATGGACATCACACTTTAAGTATATTTAGTATACAGTACCCTAGATCAATCGATCACATTTATATCTCTCTCTTGATCTCTTTTGAAACAGTGATATATTGTATTCACAATTATGATTATCCCAAAAACAATCATAATTGGTTGACCACTGAATACAAAACTATAATGTGATTCTCCAAATTCGATCTTCCTCTTTACTTGAAACTCTCAATTTTAGTTCAACTTGCTTTTCTAGAAATGTCCAATTAAATCGAATCAATTCATGATCATTGACAACATCCTAAGATAGCAAATACTAAATATAAATCTTAAGAATAAGTAAGAGTCATAAGGGCACTAAATTGAGAAATCTTTTTTTCTCAAGAGTCTCACACAACATAAAAGTTGAGATCAAACTTTTGCCACTCTTATTGATCGTCTCATGCATACGTAGTATGAAATACATATTACGGTATTTAACTCTTTTCCTATGAAACAAATGTCTACACATTTAATATCGTACATATGATAGTTCAGACATACCCAATGTCTAACTTGAGTTCACATATCTACTCATACACAAAATTCATCAAAACTCACATCTGGTATCATAGACAGATAAAGTAAAATATGTTGATTATTTTACTTTCGGACATAGCTAATATCATGTCCTCATCTTAACACTTAGTTAATGTGACATATATATTTTAAGCTTGAACTCTCGATTATCACCTAGATAATAAGCTTAAAAACCGTCTAATCTCTATTTATCACACAGTAAATAGAGGCGATTATCTGTGTGAGTGGGCTAATCTTTTATCTGTTCGACATACTTTCTTAACTTTATATAATGCACTGAGCATTAAGATGCATAAACGTCAAACAAAAATTCATAGGCATTAATAATGAAAAAAAAAAACACAAATTCATTAAATGTGAACACTATTAGGAAAATATAATATTCAGTACATTAGCCTTTACGCAATCCTAGAAATTTTACATGACCACAAAACACATCTCTAGTATTAGCTTTGTCATAAGATTTGCTACAATTCTATGCGTAGATATGTACTGTAAGTTCACATCTTTTCGTGCAACCATATGTTTGACAAAATTATACTTGGTATATATATGTTTGGTCTTACTATGATAATTTGGTTCTTTGGTGTATGCTATAGTTGCTTGGCTATCATAGTTAACCAATAATGGATTTGCAGCATACCCAATAACACTTAAATGATCTAAAAATTTCTTAAGCCAAACATCTTCTTGTACTGCTGCTGATAATGCCACGAACTCAACTTTTATCATGGACAAGGCTATACAAGTTTGCTTCTTACTGCTCCAAAATATGGTGCCATTATTCAGTAAGAAAGCAAAGCTAGAGGTAGATTTCATTTCATCTAAATCTCCTCCCCAATCAGCATATGAATAGCCTTCAAGTCACAAATCCTTTCCTTGATAATTCAACTTGTAATCAGCAGTTCTACTCAAATACCTCAGTATTTTTCTAACGGCCTTCCAATGTGCTTGACCTGTATTTGATTGGTATCTATTCACTCTTTCAACTAAAAAATATATGTCAGGTCTTGTACACATCATAACATACATTAAGCATCCCACAGCACTAGTAGAAGGAACATGTTTCATTTGTTCCTTTTCTTGTGAAGTCTTTGGACACAGTTTATGGCTCAATCATTCACCTTTCGCAATAAGAGTATCTATGGATTTACAATCTTACATACGAAATTGTTCAAGAACCCTTTTTATGTATGTTTCTTGCGAAAAAGATAATGATCTCTTTGAATGATTTTTTAAAATCTGAACTCCAAGAATGTATGCAACCTCACCCATATCTTTCATCTCAAAGTTGGAAGATAACCAACTCTTGACAGTATTAACAAACTCCACATTGCTTCCAGCAATTAGTATATCATCAACATATAATGATATGATCACAAATTGATCTTTGGATCTTTTGATATATACACAATGATCCTCATCTATCATTATGAAATCATATGCCATTATGGCATTATGAAAACGTATATACCATTGTCTCGACGACTGCTTAAGGCCATATATCGGTCTCAAAAATCGACATACATTTTCTTCTTGGCCTTCTATAATGAAACCAGCAGGTTGTTCCATATATATTTCTTTCTCTAATTCTCCATTGAGGAAAGTACTTTTTACATCCATTTGATATAACTCAAGATCCATACTAGACACTATTGCTAGAATAATGCGAATCGAGGTAAATTTCACTACAAGAGAAAATGTTTCTTCATAATCAATTCCTTCCTGTTGATTATACCCATTCGTCACAGGGCGAGCTGAGCCTTATGCCTTTCTATCGAGCCATCGGCTTTACGCTTTATTTTGAGAACCCACTTGTTCCCAATAACTTTGCATCCTTTTGGAATGTCAATCAGTTCCCAAACATGGTTTGACTTCATTGATTCAATATCTCCCATTTCATTGCATGCATCCATTTTTCCTTACTAGAGTAATTTAGAGCCTCATTAACATTTATTGGCTCATCCTTATCTTGTGGAGTAACAATAAAAGTTTCCCCTCTAATGTCAAAATGTCGACGGAGAATACTTTTGTGACTTGTTCGCCGTTTGGGAGATTGTACACTTTGGACATCATTCCCCATCATGCTCCCACTCGGATTAGATAATGATGATATCATATCATCATGTGGTTCTAATTGAGAGTGAGTTGAATTAAATTTATTAATTCTCATGTTACTCCCACTTGGGCAAACTCCACTAAATTCATTATCTTGATCCAAGGTTTCAAACAGGGAGTAGTCCTCACTTATTTTGCCCTTCTTAGGAAATTCATTATCTAAAAATATGACATCTCGTGATTCGAATTCAGTTATACTTCCACTTTCCTACTCACCTATGAACACATATCATTTCGAGTGTTCAGAGTATCTTATGAAAATACTATTTTTTTCCTCTGAGACCCAATTTCCCAAATTTGTGAGAGGGCTCATGAGTATAGGCAGCATAACCACATGGCTTACGAAAACTTAAGTTCAGTTTTCTACCTATCCATAACTCATATTGAGTGGAAGTAACTGATTTGGAAGACAACCGGTTAAGTATATATGCAACAGTTAATAACGCATCACTCCAAAAAGTGATAGCTAAATTAGCATGCACCATCATAACTTAACCATTTCCAGTAGGGTTCTGTTTATTCTCTCCGCAACATCATTTTGTTGAGGAGTATATGTAATAGACAACTCTCTTTCAATTCCTTTTTCATCACATAATTTTTTGAACTTATCAGATAAATATTCTCGACATCGATCGGATCTCAATACTTTTATTTTCTTGTCTAATTGATTTTCAACCAAGTTCAAAAATCTTTTGAAACAACTTAATGCTTCAGATTTATGAGAAATCAAATAGATATATCAAAATCGAGTATAATCATCTATAAATGTGATGAAATAAACAGCCCAATGCCTTCTTCTCACATTCATCAGACCACAGACGTCAGTATGAATTAAATACAAAGGAAATTCAGCTCTTTTATCTTTTTCAAATAGTTTCCTCGGCGTTTTCCCTACTAGGCAATGCTCACATATGGGCAAATTGACCTTTTCAATATTGCCAAACAAGCCCTCTTTGGCTAGTTTATTCATACATTGTTGGCTAATATGACCAAGTCTAGCATGCCACACATTCACATCATTATCATATAAATTAGAAGACGTGAAAAGGGAATAACAAATATTGGCATTACCATAGTCAACATTTAATACAATAAAACTATTTAGAAAATAACCACAACCATTTTAATTTATATCCAAATACAAATCCACACCACTATTATAGAAGTTCATATTAAAACCAAGCTTAACTAACACTAAAACAAACACTAAATTTTGACGAATCTCCGGAGCATACAATACATCATGTAGGAACAAAGCGCGTCCACCATGCATGTTCAGTTGGTTGGTGTCAATCCCTTTTACTTTTACTTTGGAGTTATTTCCCACATAGATCCACTTAGTTCTAGCTGGTACTCGTCGGAATTCCACGAAGGATTCTCTATCCTTCGCTACATGGTCTATCACTCTTGAATCTATAGTCCACAAAGGATTAGACTCAGTTAAGAATACAAAACTTAACACATAAGCAAAGTTCTGAAATGTATGAGAGGTGTATACCTTTTTTGGCTTGCAACAAAATTGAGAGCATAATGATCCTTTTTGTCACAATTATAACACTTTACCCTTGTCAGCTTCTTCATTCGAGGACGCTTTCCTCTTTCATGTTGGTTAACCTTTGGTTTCTTCCCTGAAGAAGTTGCCCCCTTGCCTTTGCTTTTGTCGAATCAGTTAAGATGTTTACGCTTGGAGCTCGAAGCTCCATGTGAGCTGGAACCAACACGATAAATTTCAGTTTCTGGCTTAGCTGCCAAAAGGTGGTCCTCTTCTAGCTCAAGATGACGCACTGCATCCTTAAAGGTTTTGATATTTTCATTATGAGTCAGGTGCACCTTCATATGCTCCCAACTCTGAGGCAAGGAATGAATCACTACTTGCGCTTGTTGCTCATTAGTCAAGACATGGCTATCATCTTTCAGCTCATTGATCATGTTTGACATCTTTCTAAGGTATTGCTTCATGGTCTGACCATGAGGCTTCTTGTAAGAGTCAAACTTAATAGTGAGCTGTCTCAGTTTGGTCACCGAAGTATGACCAAATCTTGCTGCCAACGCTTCTCACATTTCCTTGGCATTCTTAAAACATCTAAACTCTTGCATGACGTCATTTTCCATGCTACTCAGCAATGTAATGCGAGCAAGAGAGTTCTTTCTTTTCCATGCAGCAAATGCATCCTTATTTCTTTTATGCCGTACAGTGTTTCCATCTTCAGGTTCTACCATGGTCAGGTTAAGAGCTTCTAATGTCTCTTACTCTTCCAGCACATATTGGATTTTCATGTGCCATATTTCATAGTTATCGCCATTGAGCTTCTCACATTTGTTCAGCTCAATGACTATGTTCTTTGTGGCTGAAGCCATCGATCTGAACATATCAGACACATATGCACGAATTATTAATGTCTATCATATTAATGAATGATTTCAAGTAAGGTTTCAAAATCAAAAAGTCACTATGTTTCCAATCATCATCCAAAAATCTTAACTTGGAATTATTATTAATATAATCTTTTATGCAAAACAAATTCTTTGAAGCTACAAAAACTTCTATGAACAACCCACAATAGCTAACAATTAACGAAGCAGATAATATTTGATATTAAACAATGATATAATAATAATGCTTTCACATAATACAACTAACATATCAGTTGCTACACCAACAACAACTAGGTAGAAAACATTTACATAATATGTCCATAAAGCATACTAAATAAAGACTACTCAAAACATCTAACACCAAGTCAATATATGAATTAAGAAATATCATTTTTTATTCAATTTCTTGATCTTTTCTCTTGTAACAATCTAATAATATTCATCTATAAAAGCCATCACAAGTCTCCTATATGAAGTAGCTCTGTTGACTTCCCATAAACAATTCAACACTTCTTGCCATTCTGGTAGAAGTGTGTTCATGAAAAATCGCACCATCTTAGATTGTGGCATGGGACAACCATTCCATATGACCTTTTGTATTTTCCAGTTGACTTCAAGCACATGATCAATTAAGTCGCCACTCTCCCATTGATAATCAGTTAGTTCAGCTATCAACCTAGAAAGCCTTTCCTTTTGTTCATCGGTAATTACGTGAATAGGTGTGCGCAACTTAAGGGGAGGCATTGTTCCTGCAACAAATGTAAAACAAATAAGAGATTACATATAATCCACATAGACTTAATTAGAAAAAGAAACACATTCTTCTTCTTTTTTTTTTTGGTTAATGGTCAAAGTCACTGGTCAACGGTTAGATGGTCGAGGTCAACGAGTCAACGGGTCAAATTCGATCGGGTCGGACTAGTCAAGCGGGGTCAAGCAAACCGATTGGCATGTGCCACGCACATGCGCGGGCACTACGAGCTGACATCACGATGACGTCAGCTGGTGCGTGCCGCACATGCGCTAGCCGCCACGTGTGTGCGTCGCACGCACTCAATAAAGACCAAATCGGTGCGTGCGTTGCAGGCGCCGATGACACCAGTTCCTTCTGGCTGCGCATGGCGGCACATTTGGTGGCCCCCGGTGGCGATTCACCACTCGTCTTTGTCGTATCAACGAGACCTTCAACCCTACACTACCAGAAAAGAACTTTGATTTACAGAAAATCAAAAAAACTAGGGGGAACAGTACGGTGTTGGGATTTTCCGTCCCCAATCGACCGATAGTGGCTTTTCTTGAATTTCGACCACAAAAAATAATTCAATAACATAAAAAGGGGATCGGAAAACGTGAAATAGTGCTTTGATACCAATGTTGGGAATAACGTGATTCCTTAAATCGGATTCGACACTAAATCAAACCCCTAAAATGAATGTGGAAGACGAGCCCAGGAATCACATGTATCATCGATCAAAGATACACCACGGAATCGAGCGTACCTTATTGTTCACATATTAAACACCAATGTTGAAGTTTGAGGAAGAATTCTGATCCCGTTTTACCGAGGAGCGTACTGTTGCTTCAAGGGGGAAGAAAAACAAAGCATACTGTTCTTTTCATTTCTTGGAGGGAGAGAGACTGAAACATACGTCCGTTGAAAAGGTACGTTCCCCCTTTTTTTTTTCTTTTCTCTCTTAAAACGTCTTCTCCAAAAGACGTAACTCTTCAACGTAAAACGTTCCTCCAAAAGACACAACTCCTTATTCATGGGCCCTTCACTTGCGGGCCAGGTTCTTAGGCCCAACATGGGCGAACGGGCCTACCTAGGCCCATCATATCAATTAAATAACCCATTAGACCGCTTCAACACTTCACTAGTTTCCAGCTTAAGACTCGTCAACCCGCTCTTGGATCTATCCTCTTCCATATATTTCGCGGTATCCCTCATGTGACCTAAGATCCATTCTTTCATGTTGGTCTTGAACACTTTGTAATCGATGCAGAAGTTCTTCTCCAGCTTCTCATCTAATTTTGCGAGCCTTGGACACTTGCTGAAGATCCTATTTCTTTTCCTAATAGATAATCCCAAGAGGCTAAATCGGGCCACATAATTCAACCATCTTTTGTTCCAACAGATTTGGAGAAAAGCCACAGCAGATGAAATTGTGGATCCCTCAAGTCTCTAAAGCTGCCAGTGGTCAACCCAATTAGAGAAATTGCGAGAAGAACTGAGTAAATCTCTAAAAGTATAGCCACACTTATCAGCAAGAAGGTGATATAGATGTCAACTCTAGGGTAATCCTTCCTATCTTGTAAGGAGAAGAATACCAACACAACAAACGGCATTGACAGATTAATAACGCAATGAATGATACCCCAATCACAGTTCATCAATAATGCCTTGGTGTAGAGCAGATCGTACATGAACCCGAGCTCGATCTCCATAATCCCAAAAGCCGTCATCGAGTCCATGGCATTAGGTTTCTTGAACATGTGCTTATTAGCCTCCAGGTCGCTAGAGTTGAGAATAAGGTACAAGAGTTTTCCTAATATGGACTACATTAATTGTTATTGTAATTTACCATTTTACGGTTACCATATGACGGGGTTTGGTTTAAGGTGAGATATAAGGTTTCTTAATTAGTATAATATGGGGCTAACTAGCGTGGGCCGAGTTGAGCCTGGCCCGTAATGAGGGGGCTTGGTTGGAAACTCTATAAATAGTGCTCAAGTCTCTCCTCTCACCCGAACTCTCACATATCCTCACATAAGGAGCGTTTACCTAGCCCTAAAGGGTGAGGGGGCCGTCTCATTGAGCTAGTGATTCGGAAGGCAATAGAGGAGAAGGACTTGTGTGTAGAACATGTGTTTTCGCTTCCGCTTCAAGAACGAAAAGAGCTTGACCTCACCCCGAATAGAGCCGCCGGCCATCCTACATGGCCGTCGCAAGCTGTCGGTTGCTAGTTCGTTGATCTGCCCACTGGTCCCTTTGTTTCGCATTTTCTTTATTTTTCTTCCATTCCAGCCCTTCCTTTGCCCGTTACATTCACCTACAAGACCCCCTTGACCCCTGGAAGCCACCAGTTGCTGACCACCCGCTCGCTGGAGCTCCGATCAGCCCGTTTCCTCACCATTCAGCCAATGGTTTTCCTTCCCGGTTCAGCCATCGGAAGCAGAAGCTCTAGCAAGGGTTTTCAGACTCCATGGCCCATTCAAGCCTTTCTTGGCCTTGGTTAGTGTCGTCGCTTGGAGGTTTGTCACTCTCCTTGGCGTCGCCGTCACCGTGAACTCACCGGAACGCTAAACCGATGAGTTTAACTCATTAATCCTCACTTAGTAGGTTAATGACGTTTAAGGGGTGTTTAGATTAGTCTAAGTATGTTTAGGTGGTTAGATTAGCTTAGTTAAATGCTAATTAGATTATGTGCATGATTAGATTAAGGGTTGGATTAATTAGTCTAATTATGCAATTATATTAATGTTATCATGCTTAGAATTTATTTAATTATTTTAATTACTTAATTAATTATTTAAATTAAATAATATTAAATATTATTTAAATTATATCTTTATTATTTAAATTAAAATAATTTTTCGGAATTTATTTAATTATTAATTAATTAATATTTTCCGAAAATTATACTGGGAGAGCCGCTCGATAGAATTTCGAGCTGATCATAGTGGTGTTTAGTTTCTGTAATTGAATGTTGTTTTGTGAAGCTGAGTGATGATTTATGTAATTGTGTGGTAGTTGTGAATTAGTTGAATTATGCAAGTAAATGCTGGTTTGTACAATTGATTGAAAAATTGCCGTGTGAGACTATGAACTAAATCAAGAGAACCACCGGAGTATGGTTATGCCGAGTGGGGCCGTGATCAGCACTAAGTCTAACTTTGTCAGGTGGAGCCGTGATTTCACTAAGTATAAATTATGCCAATGGGGCCGTGATGACCACTTAACCCAAATTATGCGTATAGGGCCATGATCAAGAGTCGAGAATGAATTGTTTGAATGACCGTGTTATGGTCTTGAAGATATGTAATCGATTGAGTCGATTGATTGCTGAGTCGATCCGAATTGATTGGATGATGTGGTTTGTTAGTAATTATGAATTAAACTAACGTATAGGAAGGAACTGAGGTCAAGGTAAGCCCTCTAACTCGTGATTGTGCTTACACAGCCCTATGGGCGTATTTTCCTCATAATCGAGTCTTAGGGGGTGGTAGAACTCACTGAAATGTCGTCTCACCCTATTGTGGGATAACAATTTCAAGTCCTTAGACAGTGGTCGTGGAAAGCTTGAAGTCCCGGAGTTTGGGAAAGTGAAGGAAACAAGATTGGCAAACCTGTCTAACTAGTTAGTTATAGGACAGTTCATTTTTGATTAAGCCGATACTTTTGTAAGTAACCTGATGTTGTAAATAAACCTGTTAGTTTATAAATGTTTATTTTGGTTTGAAAAAGATATGGCCCTTCTTTCCTATCCCAATGTTTTATTGTCTAGGGATTGTTTATATGCTTCCGCATGCGTATTAAATTGAATGAGCCGGCGATGCGTCTTGGGATGTCGCTATTAATTGACCAAGGAGGGATGGGCACGTGCTCGGTGGATCGAGGCGTGACAAATTTTGGCCAGAAATTGTTAACATGGATGGCTGGCGATAACGTGACACTTTTTAAATAATACATTGAATTTTTTATGGTTTTATCTTCCTCTTTTTTACTTTTTTTGCCTTTTTTTGTTGTTCTCGGATATAGGGTCGGCAAGGATTGCTAGCCAACCCTCGTTGGCCATAGACAAGGGCCGACAACCCTAGCCGGCCACAAGCAAGGGCCACGATGCCCTCATCGGCAAAAGTGAGGGCACACAAGCCCTCGCCCAAAAATCGCAAGGCTTGCAATGCCCTCGCCAACCTAGTTGTCAACATTAGCCAACCACAGGTAAGAGCCACGATGCCCTCGATGGCAAAAGTGAAGGCACGTGAGCCCTCACCCAGAAATGGCGAGGGCCACGACACCCTTGTCGACCTTAGGTGATGGCCCCAAGCAAGGTCACTGCCCTTGCCTAGCTAGATTTGGCGAGGGTGTCGTGCCCCTCGCTATTTCTAAGTGGGCTCACACGCCCTCTTTCACCAATGGGGGGCACGACACCCTCGGCTAGAGCCGATAGCCCTAACCTATGGCCGGTGAGGATTGCCGGCCCTAGATCAAAAAACCCCCAGAAAAAAGCAAAACAACAAAAATAAACGAAAATAAAAACCATAAAAAAATTCAAAATATCATTAAAAGAGCACCACGTCAGCATTAGCCATCCACATTAGCAATTTCCAACCAAAATTGATCGAATGGACTCAATTGACAATGAGTAAAAAAAATTATGGTTGAATTGATAAAATTGAAAAATTTAGGATTGAATTGGCAAAAAGTGCAATAAGTTTAACACTTTTTGCACAATTTTTTTGATATCATTCTCATCTTTACCTACTAGAACTTCAAAATTTAGGTCAACTTTATTTAGAAAATAGCAATTGCGTACTTTAACCTTCACCTTATTTTTATCCTATTGAAGTGAAAATTCCAGTCAAAATAAAAGTATGCATAATTTGATTTCCAAAAAATTATGAAATGGCATGATTGCAATTGCAAATGACCTTAATGTCCATATGTATAAGTTTCTAGATCAGTCAAATTTCAAATGTCAAAGAATAAAAAGTGAGAAATAAAAGTCATGTTTGCTTTTTCCATATATGCTAAAAAGATCGGTTAAATATTTTGAAAAAATTCGATAAAATGTTCAATTTATTGGCCTGATGCTAATAAAGAGTTATATTGAATGATATATCTTCTATACATTAACTGAAGCGATGTTTCTCCTTGCTTTTACTAAGTTCCATTCCAAAAATTTTCCTCAAATAAGATAAAGATTTAAAGCGAAATAAAAAAATATTTAATGATACACTCAATTTCATATCCCTTTCTCACTAATTTTCATCGCAGACACCAACTCGTGAAAATCAGAGTCCCCTATCGATTTAATGTAAACAAATGAGGTTGCATATATGCCTTATACTGCGGAATGTGAAGCCGTCTAGACCTCTCTTTTTAGCGTGCCTTGGGCTTCTATATGCATTTCACCTTTATCTCTTAAGCCTGTGAGTCGGTCGCGCCAATTCTAAAGGATTTATTTCTAGTTTATTCTTATTAAAAATAAAAATAAATAAGGCCTCTACACAAGGCCTGAATCCCACGCCGCTTAGGAATATACAGGTAAAGTAAGATTTCGCACACGTCTGGTTCCAAGAAAGGTGAAACCGTCTGGGCCTCCTCTTTTCGTCGTGTCTGGAATTTCTGTGTGCATTATATTTAATTCACTTTACCTAAGCTTCTCACCTACAAAAAACATTATCCAAAACCGAACATTGTAACTCTCCACCTTCTGACACTCCGCTGTTCTTCTTCCATCACCTGCAGGTTCATCTTTTTGCTTTGTCTTTCACAAGTTACTGCAAGCATCAATCTTTCATATTGAAAAATATCCACTTATTTAGTTGTTTTTATTTATTACATGAGTTTTGTTAAATGAAATCAAGCAAGGCAATGGTTGGTCCCAAATCCCAACCTTTTATCAACTACTTAATTGATTGTTCACATTCATTACCACTTATGTTGTTGTACATACATGATCCGTCCAAAATGGAATTCCAGCAAAGGAGTTATTAGGTCCTAAGTTAGCCTGTCGAATCTATAAAATTTGAAAATTGTGTCCTTCACAAATGTGCTAACTTCAAACGGCTTGTACAGCGTATCCTGATATCCGATTGAATTTTTGTTTTGACGGCTTGTATGGGTATATGGAAGTTTCTACGTTCCGGGTATTTTCAAGAAATTTTCATATGTTTTGCTATTCTTTGGAAATTTCAAATAATGATGGAAAAATAAGAGTATTTGAAATCCGGCTCTACTCTATGGCTGAAAATGTCATCTTTTTCATTATCGATGATGGCAAAATATTATACATTGACTTTTGTATATCGTGACATTTTGGGGAGTGACCGTATAAATGCGGAAGTTTAAAAAAAAAAAAAAATTTATCTATATAGGTAGTATCTATCAGAAATTTACAATTTTTTTTATGAACCCTATCCCTTTTTCTTTTTTTTTTTTTTTTTTTATAAATTATGCTTCTCAACAATTATTCACGGCATTTGAATCTTTGTTCGAGTTTATGGACTGAAGTAATGCATTTAAGGACAATTTTCCAATTTTATCATAATTGGGCTCTTTTTAGGTAATTTACGATTTGTGGAATTCATATCATTAATGTCCCCGTCGGCCTAGAAAATTTTATGGGTATTTTTTGGTAATTTTTTGCTCAAGAATATTAAATATTATACTTGACTCTGTTTGTTTTGTGGAAGATAAATGATTTCAAATTATTAAAAATAATCATTTTATCGCATGAAATAATTATAATATAAATAATATTTTCATTATTCGAAAAAAAGTTATATCAAAATATATTCATAGATGATAAAAAAATATTTTTTAATTAATCATTTTTGTAAGCGATGCGATACTTATTTTTATGAAAATATTTTCCGAATCATTTTATTTCTGCATAACAAACGCACCACTATGATTCCTTGGTGGTGCCGGGGAAACTGCTTCATGAGATTATATGAATTCATGATAGCTAGAGTTCAGATAAATGGTGCTTTGCCTCTGCTAGGAATTTCTACAATAGCATATTTGTAACCAATAATATATTAGTTGCACAAACTTGACAAATTCAAGGTAGTGGTATACAGTCTTGTGAAATTTAGCCCAACACAAATCGGAACCTAGATGAATTCACTTTGGCAATTTTATAGATATTTAACTTATAGAGATAAGTACACCCTATATTTGAGTGCTAAAACTTTCAAAAAGTGTAATCAAATCCTAAAATTTATCAAGTTTGTGCAATTAATTCCTCCCATTTATTCTATCGATTTAGCAAATGCAAAATACTGATGAATAATTATTTTAATGTTTTCTTAATAGAGATAAATACACCCTATGTTTGAGTCCTAAAACTTCCAAAATATGTAATCAAGTTTTAAGATTTGTCAAGTTTGTGCAACTAATTCCTCTCGTTAACTCCATCAGTTTGGCTAATGGAAAATGTTGACATTTTTTTTTGTTATGTTTCTCTCTGCTGAGTGAACTAAAAGAAATGCCTAGATAAGGTTATTAGAGACAAGGCTATCACCGTCCAACCGGTGCTGATACCCTAACCAATAGGAGGATGCAAAAGAGTTGGAGCCTTAGTCCATCTATCTTTTCAGCTTGAGCTTTGGCTTTGCCTTGTTTTTTCTCTTTATTTGGTGGAGGTTTGTTAGCCTCCTGGTTTTCCTTTTTGGTTACCATGACACCCTTGTACTCTTATGACATTTCCTAATGTCACCACGAGTGCAAGTTCCCTCTATTGGTGTCGGGTCTCCTTCCTTTTGTAAAGTTCCTTTTTGGGGTTAAAGTTAATACATATCTTACCTTTATCAAAAAAAAAAAAAAAAAAAAAACAAGAAGTTTCCAAGCAAAACAAATCACAAAAAACTATAAAACAAAACAAAACTAAGAAAACAAAAGATCAGATCTATCATAATATCAAAAAATAATCAGCAGCCAACCACTGAAACAGTCAATGATAGGCACATATTGAGATCTTCCCTTCCAAAAACTATGGTTTCCATCCCCATACCATACAGAGACAACAATATAGTGAACCACCACAAATTGAATGCCTCTAAGGATCTCCCACATCTATATTTAAATCAAGAGGACAAAAAAACTTCACCGGATCTAAATCGGGAGAGGAAAACTTCTTCAAGCAAATATATTTACCACAACAAGCAAAGAAAAGTAACAACAACGAACGAAAGAAGACATCAAAGCAAGCGAGCGAAAACAACTCCCAAATTAGATCAGGAGAGAAAAATCAAAGCCTACAACCCCTATCTTCATGCTCGGATGGATGGCTATCTATTGGAGGACGTGAGAAATTACTGCAAATAATCGATTATCCTCGTATCCAAATCGACCCATTAAGAGAATAATATAAGTAATGGATATTTTGATGTGGATTTGATATAAGTTATTCATCACGACATGATTTCTTTAAAAAGTATGAAGTATAATTAACTTATTTGATATTCATAGAGAGAAGGGGAAAATAATTAACGAGAGGCAATGCGACACCACATCTCATGGCAATTTAGCATATAAAAGACTATCTGATACATTAAACCAGAGCAAAACTTCAACTACAAAATGCATCCGCAAATTCCCAGAATTATAATTGTAGAATATCCTACAAAGGAATTCCAAATGAAGAAAAACAGGGATATCTCTTCAAGCACTCTTATCAGCCTTGGCAGCAGTTGCGGTGGCTTGTCCTCTGAGCTGACCAGTCCACCGAGCGGCCATGAGAGCAACCTTCTGGCCGGGTGGAGCATCTCGCCTGACTGTGCTCACGTGACCAATGTGTTGGTGGTTACCTCCACCGTGAGGATGCTCAACTGGGTTCATGGCCACACCACGCACCTTTGGCCAGCAGTTCCTCTTCACTCTGAACTTGTGGTAAGCGTTGCCAGCCTTGAGAAGGGGCTTCTCAGTTCTTCCTCCACCACCAAACTGCCCAATCATCACTAAACAGCCACTTGGCACAATTTTCTTCGACCCAGATGGAAGCTTGATTCTGAAGTAACATAAGACATCAGTTCACTTCACACAACTCAATATTGTAGCGAACTCAGTTTGGCGCACTAGTGGATATGTTGCAGTATATCAAAATATGATTCAGCAAGAACATTGTAGTTTCGTTAGTTCTGCTGCCAATGTACTCAGCGGAGCAAGAGCACACTGGAATTCGTGTGCACAAATCATGTCAACTCAACTTCACAGTTCAGAGAACCAGATCAATTAACTTATCTTCGCATAATTGTCGGTCGTGAAAGACATGTAAACAAAATGAGCCAAAATAGCCACATAACCAGACCAACCAGCAAATGTGATGAACAGAAGTTTCAGTCACAAATACAAGATAGAAACAACATCAGATCAGCATCGAGAAAGTCATATCAAAGCATTCGAGCAGCCTGATGTCATGAGCCCCTTCAGATAACTATTACAACAAATTAAGCAATTTGGAAATCTAATCCCTATCCCATATGGGGATGTTAGACCTCTGTGATAAATACCATAGATTGCACCACAACTTGTAGCACCAGAGCAATACTGAGAACGATCACTTCGCAGCCCTACAGTGAAGAAATCATAAACTTAAAGTAATGCAAGCATAAGCACAACGAAGCAAGGAAAAACCATGAAATCATAAATAATAGTTGGGAAGAATTAATGGCATTTGCTATCTGGGCAAAACTGCAGTCATAACTTCAGATCTGCCACGCTCACTCAAATCATAATATCTTTTTTAATGGGATGGCATGGACTATTCTCCCGTAGTTTAATTCCTACCGACCATGGATAACTCCACAAAACATGCATTTGACAAAATAAAAGGGCTAGATAGTGACAGGACTCCATTAAACCTGATCGATGCACATCTGACGTCAAAGGTAGAGAGACTAAAGCTCCGAACTTCATCTTCACAAGGTTAAAATTGCACGACAGATTACACTAACAACCGAATGTTTCATATACGTTCATTTATCAAATTCCAGCAACATAATCTATCTTCCAAATCAAATCAAGAACAAATTGTCTCAGGTACATGAATAGAGTTAGATTCATCCATATTCCAGCTTCACGAATACGGCTAAAGTCCCGTAGATTTATAAGACAGAAGCAGTATAGCAGGCAGACTCCATCGAATGAGCAGATGCGAACAATTAGACGAAACAGCAACGATAAAGCTTTACAAAAAAGGCAATCACAATAGGAGCTGAGATTGGGAAAGAATAACGAGCGCGAGGTCAGATGGAACCAACCGAGATCGCCGCCGCGCTTGGCGGAGCTGCAGTCGGAGAAGCGCGAGGCGAGGTCCTCGAACTTGGCCTTGCCGGCGACGATGTCCTCCCTGAGGGCCTTGAGCTGCGAGACGGCGCTCTCGCGGGTGGTGCTGCGGATGACCCTGCCCTCCGGATCCATCCACGAGACTTTCCTCCGGGAGCCCTCGTGCTTGATGAGGATGTGCGACGAGCGTACCTGGCTCCCCGCCGCCGCCGCCGAAGACGACATCTTGGCCTTCGTCCTGTGCTTGTCCCTGAGGCTGCCGGACTTTGCGGCGGATGGATCGGCCGACGAGGTCGTTGAGGACGACGGTCTCTTAATCTTGCGATCGGCGGACTCTAATTTGGCGGAGGCTGGAGACGACGGCGAGCTCGTTCTGCTCCCCTCGCTGCTTTGGAGTGCGGTGGCGAGCTCGGTGGAGATGGGGATAACGGTGGGGTTGGCCATTTATATATGATGAATTTTTCAACATTTTTTTCTTACCTATTAGAAATGAAGACGTCATTGAAAATAATCATCCTTTATTAGCTTTTCCAATCAACTAATCTTTCGACAAAAAAAAAAAAAAAAAAAAAAAAAGTATGAGCAATCCAATTTCAAATTTTGTGCTCTCTTTATTCCGCGAAGAATGACTGATTTACAATTTTTTTTTAAAAAAATAATTACTTATCTCTCTTATAAAAAAAATAGCGAAATTTTTTCATCACTTACAAAAATGTTTAATATTTTTTATTAACTAATTATTTAAAAAATATATATTTTTGGATAAGTATATTCCAAATCATATATTTACTGTGAAACAAACGGAACTTTAATAAAATTCTTAGTTTTAAGAATGCAACTCTGAATTTTTTAAATATTTAAAAATCGAATCATGCATATTAAATCACAACTCTATGTAATAGTTAAGCTTTTAGAATGATCGACAGTGAATTCACGGAAAAATCCCCCTCTTGCGTTAGAGGAGTGCACAATTTTGCCTCATGCTTACCGGTAATCTATAGTCAGAGATGATGATTGATCGATGCCAAATCCTCATTGAGCCAGCCGGCCGCGATGTCCAGTTCCTAAACCAGTCAAAGCGCTCTACTAGGCTCCCAAAACTGGCAAGTCTCTTACAGTTGAATGTACACAGTATGTCTAGTATGTCTAGTTGTCTACAGAGTCTACACTTCAGCAGGTCCAACCGTTCCAACTACAATAAAATGAGCGCCGGCATCACCTTCAACGGGTGCATTTGGGAACGCTTTGGGGAAAAGTCCTTAGCAAAATGCAAAGATCTTTGAGTTTAATGTATTTTCCAAAATGCAAAGTGTGTTTGGTAAAATTGTAGTTTGAAAGCCCATTTGAAGTATGTTGAGCAAAATGGTGTTTGGAGGAATTATATTTGCAAAGTGCTTTGGTGATAAAAAAATTATCAAAAGAAAAATAAATAAAAAATTGACCTAAGGGCGAGATCGCGGAAGGGCAAGTGGCCGCCGGACGTCCATTGAAGACCATCGGCGAGGGTCGCCGGACGTCCATTGAAGACCATCGGCGAGGGTCGCCGGACGTCGGGCGACCGCTGAAGACCATCACAGAGGGTCGCCGGACGTCGGGCGACCGCTGAAAACCATCGGCGAGGGTCTCCGGACGTCGGGCGACCTCGCCGCGACCGCGCCGCCCCCGGATCTGGGTCGCGGCGAGGTCGCGCGACCTCCGGCAATCGCCGTGACCAAGATCTGGGGCGGCGAGGTGGCGGGAGGACCTCGCCGCCCTCGGATCTGGGTCGCGGCAAGGTCGGCGACCCAAACCTCGCCGCGACCCACAGCGATCGCCGCAACCCAGACAGGGCGGCGGTCGCACCACTCCCCGGCGACGGTCGCCTGGGCCACCGCAACCATGCCGAGCCGTCGGCGGCCACTCACTCACAGCTTCGAGGAACACGTCGCCGGCCTTCAACGGAGAAGAAGATGAACAGTACAACAACGAGGGCAAAACCGGAAAAATCGAGAGTAGCTGAGGATATTTTTGGAAGAAAATAAAAAAAAAAAGTGAACAGTGTCACTTGTATGCCGAGAAAGCTGAAAGCCCAAGGCACCTCTTCACCTGCCTTGGGCTTTCAGCCTTGGGAAGGCCAGCTTTGGCCTAATGAAAATTCCAAAGTTGTTCCCAAACACCCCAGCTTTAGCCCAAGTACCTTTAGAAGCCCAAAGCCCCTTGCAAAGCTGATTCCAAACGCACCCAACGTCCTGCGCATTCCCTTTGATTCCACAAATTAGCCACCGCATTTTTCATTATCTCGCGCAGAGAGAGAGAGAGAGAGAGAGAGAGAGAGAGAGAGAGAGAGAGAAGCGAGGCCTAGTAATATTGAACATGATCAGCAGGACGATCTTCTTGCCAGAAGTGCCAAAAGAAAACTAACATGGGATTTGATAAACATATTGCAGGCATCAAAAGATGGTGAGAGAGAGAGAGAGAGAGAGAGAGAGAGAGAGAGAGAGAGAGAGAGAGAGAGGCCTAGTAATATTGAACATGATCAGCAGGACGATCTTCTTGCCAGAAGTGCCACAAGAAAACTTACAAGGGATTTGATAAACATATCGCAGGCATCAAAAGATTGTAACATCTACAGGACAATTACAGTTGCATGTCTATCAATATTTATCTTGTTTCCTCCCAAAAAGTTGGATTTGCAGCTCCTAGCGCGGAATGGACTGATGAATTTGTTGTCATCTGAAACAAATGATATATTGTTTGATCTAGGAACTAAACATTTCTCAAGAGAGGCCAACTTTTTCTGATGATATCACCAATCTTCGCATCGATCTGCTTTTGAATGTGAGGTGGGCAAAGCTCAGCTGCAAAACTGTTCAATTTTGCAGCCAAACTTGATTTCTGAAGTTCGTCTTCAGACAGGTTTCCCATCAGCTGGAGGATGAGTGGTTTCTGCTTGAGCTCGAATTTCTGCATATTTCATTGTATGGGAATTCTTTTAAAAAATTCTGGTGAGAAGAGACTATTTCCAGTTCCTTGTGACCAACAAAAGTGCCAGATGGTACAATTGAAAATTCATATGGAGTGATGCATTTCTCAGGCAACGAGCTGAAGATTTCAGAGATGTCTGCAATATGCATTCTAATTGCAAGGCAAAACCAAATTAAACAGCTAGAAGAGCCATAACATGCTGCAGAGGAGCCGGGGAAACAACCTTTCAACTTGATCACAACAGATTTAAATTGACAATCCAGACCTAAGCAAATTAATAAACAGGTGGACCTTTTTCTCTTCCAACAGAACCAGCAGCAAAGCACTTCCTTACACATCAAAAACACCTAGAATGTTTCACAGATCATTGTCATGGCAAATCAAGACAAATCAAAATAGTTGGAAGCACCAGATCCCCAAGTTAATTCCAGTCCTCTGGAGGATCCATGCATGGAATAAATTACTTATAACATATTTGGATTGCAGGTATTTATATAGCATTTGGCTGAGGGAGCACATCATAAGCAGCCAGCAATGAATGAGGGACTGCCCTAAATATGGAAAGTTCTTCAACCTCACTCGTTGTCAGTTGAGTCAACAAAAAGTGAGGGCAATATTAATATGTTCAGAATTAACCTACCAATTTTTACTCCGACGAGAAAGATGGGATGGTTAAGGTGGACACAATGTAATGAGAGATGTAGACAGGTGCAAGTTCAGAAATACCTATTTGGACATACCCACTTGGTGATCGGCCAATTAATATTCTGACCTAATGAGTTAATGATGACTGGTGAAATCAACCATCTGATAGGCACACTTTCAAGTAATAATGTGCAGTTCCCAATTTCTTAACCTGATGTTCAGGCTCTGCATGATAAAATGTTTCGAGATGTTGAATCTGAGTAGTGACAACACTGCTCTTGGACTTGCTTTGCTCTCTTTCTTTGCTAAGGGCTGCTAGCCTGGACTCTTCAGTTCCATTTGTGAAGATAATTGACCTGACAACAAAATTTCATCAGTAAATATTAGGTAGACCCAAAGCAACATACCACATATCCTAATTCTGATAAACAGGAAAACTTTACATGCAAATAATTGCCGTCACCTGTACTGGTTACCAACATCTGGACCTTGCCCAAGAAGTTGCCTTGAATCATGACTAGACCAAAAGACATCCAAAAGTTGCCTGTAACTGATTAATCTAGGATCATATTCCACCTGTGGAGCAGCATTCACAAAAACAAAGCACGAGTAAATATCGATACCAACAAGCAATTTTCTTGTAATTAATAGTGATGTTTCCAAGAACCAAAAACCATGGACATACTGAAGTCAACTGAAGTCTAGAAACTCTCGTGCTCAAAAGAGAGGATTTATAGACGAAACTTTCTTGCCAACCTCCTCCTCCTTCCCACTCCCCAAAAGGAAAAAGAAAGGGGAAACTCAAAACAATGCTTTCTTTTGATAGAATCTCAGTTTGAATCCCGGTTTACCCCTTAATGCTAACAGGGGTTCACATCCAAAATCTGCTTCTGCTTGCTCAAATCCTAACCTCTCATATGCCCTCTGTCCCCAACAAAATTCTCATTATTTTTGGATGACTGCTGATGAGCTTGGCATTTGCACAAGTAACTTTGACAAGCCTCCTGACCTCCTTCAAAGAAACATTAGTGGCCAAGATGCATCAATCCAAAATGATTGACATGCACAAATCAGACTGATCCTCAGAGGAAAGCGCAAGAATAATCCAGCACCATTCACTTCATCAGCAAATCAAAAATGATGAAAATGCAAACTTAGAGGATCAAACATTCAATATCACCTCTCTCTACATCTTTTGTCAATTTGTTTATCAACCAGACACTAGGAGACTGACAGGAACACCCTTATTTCATAAACGTGCAGAACCTATTCAATTGATCACAAGCAACCACCATGCAATCTTTCACCCTTTTCACAGACTCGAAACTCTGACGTTTCATCAAGATAAAGCTGAAACTACCACCTGGCAGCGGCATCTGATGCTTAATGCCGGATGACCATAGTGAACAGTGTCCTCGATTATTAGGTAGAAATTCTAAGAGTCATGCTAATAAAGGTGCAAGGAAACAACAATGTGAAGGGCTGGATTCTGAAACCGAAAGAAACAACAACAACGGCATCCACACTAGTTGACAAATGATAGCTAAGCATCTCCGATCATTGAAACTACACACTCAAGTCGATAGCACCATCAGCTTCCGATCTGTACAATCCTAACGTTCTTCCGTCTCCTATTCAATCGCAATTACACGCACGGAACCTTCTCGTAGTAGCTCCATAACACAAAACCGAATCAAAAACTCGCGAAGAAAACTACCTGAACGCATTCGGCGTGATCGCGCAAGCTCCGGTACTCGGGATTGGGCTTGGAGCCGCCGGCGTAACCGACGGCGGTCCGGACCACGCCGTCGAGGCAGCCGAAGACAGCCTCGGACCTCCAGAAGCTCCCGAGGGCGAAGACGGCGGTTCTCGATGGCTGGTCCGGGGAGCCGGCGGCCGGGTCGGGGATCCGATTGGCGAGCCTGATGCACTGGGCGCCGCCGAAGAACGAAGCGAGGACGACGGCGAGGGTCAAGAGATTGAGCGGAGAGAGAGGGACGCTTCTCGAGAGGCGAGTCGAGTGGTTCCCGTAGAGCGGTCGCGATCGTAAGAGCTCCTCCATGGCATCGCGGCCGTGCAGCGTTAGCGGAGCGTCCGCAAAGTGGGAGGGGGAGGAGGAGGAGGAGGAGCGATTGGATCGGGTTACGGATCTGCTCGTTTTTCCAAATATTCCTTTTCTTTTCTTATTATTATTATTATATTTTAAGACGCATTTTTTTCACCACATTTCCGGACTTAACCAAGGATTTTTTTTTTTGGGTAAATCCCAGGGCTTTTCGGGTGATTTGGATTTAGAAAAAAATTGTGACGCCGGCGTCGGGCGAGGCCTCGGCCGGTCTTGCCAGATCCGGCGAGGCTCAGCCTCGCCAACCACTGGCGAAACTCAAGCTCGCGGGCATCCGGCGGGGCCTCAGCCTCATCAAATCGGCGAGATCAAGTCTCGCCAGACACCGGTGAGCTCGAGTCTCGCCAAATTCGGCAAAGCTTGACCTCATCGATGACTGGTGAGGCCGAGGCCTCGCCCAACGCCGGCAAGCTCGAGTCTCGCCAGATCTAACGAGGCTCGAGCCTTGCTAGTCATCGGTGACCTATTGATGAGCTCGAGCCTCGCTTGGCTTGTAGCTAGCCATCACCCTACCGACCGCCGGTTAAAGAAGGAAGAAAAAAAAGAAAAAAAAAAAGAGAAAAGAGAAAAAATTATTAAAAATTAAAAATATTTTTTAAAATAAAAAATAAAAAAACTATATTTAAAAATTAAAAATTCGATTTTTTAAAAATATTTTAAAAATAATGATAAAAAATTTCCATTAAATTTGTATTGCATAAAAATGTTTTAACAATACTTTTTGTTTTTATAAAAATATCATAAAAATGAGCTTTTTTAGGTTTTAAAAAATTTCATATTATAGTTTTTAGTTATTTAATGATATGTTCATTTCAAATAAGAGAAGCATGTGCATAGTCTAATTTTTTTTATAAATATTTCAATTTATAGGTTTTTTTTTAACTTTTTTATTTACTATTTTAAATTTAATTTGAAGTTTTAATCCAATTAGCATATAGTAAAAGTTAGTTTTCCTAGAATATTAATAGGTTTTAGCAATATGGGTCGAGTCGGGTATATATCACGAGATTTACACTATAAAAATATAGGTCAAAACGGGTTAAATGGGTCAAATATGGGTTGACCCATTTTCAACTCCACCCATACCCGACCCAACCCACCCATTTGCCACCCTTAGTGGTAATACTAGCATTTTCACATTGTGCTTCAAAAGTTTGCACTGATGTCCGTTAGGAGCCAAACATGGTCGATGAGCTCTCCTCCTCTGCTCAGGTTCTCAAAGAGTGTTGGCAGCCTTTGCTTTGGCAAGCCGCGTATATCAGAAACATCGCCCAGACCTTGCCGATCAAGTACCATTTCCTACCGAGGTCTTTCGACTCGACTTCATTCAACTGGGATGCGAGATGGCAAGCGTCAAATAGCACCGACCTGCCTCTGCCACCGTGTATGTTCGTGGCAGGCAGCTGAGTTCCCACTTGCAGCAGAAGATGACAGACTTCGCATAGATCGCGCGACTCTGTTGACTTGTGCTTCTTGTTGCAGCTTTTAACACCGTTGTGGCCATGTTTCTCTTTCTTGAATAAATTCCGCGCCCACGTCTCGACAGCCGATAAGTTGAAGCTGGTTTCTTTCTTTGACAACACTGCTAGCTTGTCCTCGAAGAACTTCTGAGCGTCAACCGAAGTATCTTCATAGCGGAGCACCCTTTTCCCTGTTGGCAACATGGAAGGATGGAGTACTAAAAGATAGAGCATGTACCAAGAGACCAACTTAATAATCTTCTAGTTCATGATATGTTCCGAGATTTTTTCCTTACTCTTGTCGAGGTCCTTGGAGTGGCAGAGCTCGGTGGCGATGGGCCAGATGAGGATGCTCTGGTCGAACTCCATATCATTCACACTCCAGATCAGGCGATCGCTGTTTGACCTCTTCAGTACTTCATTGGCCTCCAGCTTAAGACTCCTTAACCCGCTCTTCAATTTGCCGTTCTGTTTCAGATAATCGATCGTATTCCTCATGTGATCGAAGGTCCATTCTTTGATGTTGCTCTTGCACCCTTTGTTAACTGAGGTAGAAGTTCTCCAACTTCTCGTCTAACTTGGCAAACCTTGCATACAACTTGCTGAATATCCTGTTTCCTCTCCTGATGGATAATTTCAAGAGGCTGAACTGGGCCACGGAATTCGACCATCTTGGGTTCGGGCAGATCTGGAGAAAAGCCACAGCAGATGATATTGTGGATCCACCAGGTCTCTGAAGACGCCAGTGGTCGACCCAATCAGATGAAATTGCGAGAAGAACCGAGTAAATCTCTGAAAGTATAGCCGCACTTATCAGCAAGAAAGTGATATAGATGTCGACTTTGGGGTAATCCTTCCTATCGTGTAAGGAGAGGAATACCAACACGGTACACAGCACCGAGAGATTAATGACCCAAGGAATGATGCCCCAAGCACGGTTCAGCAACAGTGCCTTGGTGTAGAGAAGATCGTACATGAACCCGAGCTCGACTTCCACGATCCCAAAAGCCGTCACTGAGTTCATGTTCTGACGGTTCACGAGCATGCGCTTGCTGGCCTCCAAGTCGCCTGTGTTGATAAGGCCCACGAAAAGAAGCTTGAACATCTTGACCAACTCATAGGCTTTGACCAGAGTTGTAACTTTCTCTTCAAGGATGGCTTGACCACTGTTCGCTGAGAGGTTCTCCGGAGCTGGAAACTCCAAGGCCTCGTCAATGCCAACTCGGTAACCCTCCTCTTTCCTCAGAGCGTACTGCTCCACGATCCTGGGTATATGGGGCCAAAATCGGGATGCGAAAGCATCGAATCTCAAAGTTGACCTTTACTTGCCAAGTACAAACACAATGTTCTCTCTACATATTTGATGAACCCCGCCAGGATCATGCCAGCCGCTAATATGGACAGCATAGACCCTGACAAGGCCATGAAGTAGATGTAACAAGCTAACGCAACTTGGACGCAAAGTCGCACTAACTGCCTCAACCATAGCTCATTGTCCTCTAGGGCATACGCAGTGATCGTGTCAGGCCCACCCAAGTGGAGGAGAAGGAACGGCGTCCAGAAAGCAGTGATCTAGCTTTCGGATCGATCGTCCCCTTTGTTTCCTTGATGGTGGCTAGGCAGTTCGAGAGGACGCCGAGCGTGAGTGTTGGGATGAAGTTGGCCAATAAGTACGTCGTCCAGACCGCGACTTGGATCCAGTACTAGTAGACGGATTTCCTCCGAAAGCCGAGTCACAAGGGTCAATTGGAGGAACAAGCTGAGGAGGACAAGCAATCGCGGCTCCCACTCCTTTCACAGTTCTCGAGTGTTTTCGTGGAGTAGCGGAAATCCCGTGGTTGAGCTCGATGTCGGCACCAAAAGGCGCAACAATCAGGCACCCTCGATCGATCTTAGGATCATAAAGGGAGAGGACAAAGCTAGGCAATCGCAGCTCCCACTCCTTCCACATCCTCGAGTGTTTTCGGGGAGTAGCGGAAATCCCATGGTTGAACTCGATGTCGGCACCAAGAGGCGCAACAATCAGGCACCCTCGGTCGATCCTAGGATCATAAAGGGAGAGGACAAAGCAAGGCAAAACAGAATTAGCCTTGAATTTACCTCTGCAACATCCTCAAAACGGCCACTCTTTATAACCGATAACTTGACGTCGGAATCAAACACAAAAGCATTTATTTACCCTGTATAACATCACAGGAATGAAAAAGCAGTGCGGATTTTGAAATACCCATGATAATTGTGACATCACTTTTGGATGTATAATTATCAAGCAATTCTTTACATTTGCCCGAGGATGAAGTAAAGTGGCAAAATCTGATGCCGGCATTCATAATGGCATAATTATAATATGCTTTAATTGAGAAGATTTGAAATATAGGACTAAATTTAAAGTTTCGTTTCTCAATCACTTCTCAAGATTTTGAATTCTGTGGACTACATTCTAATCATTGTGATCTTGACACTCTATATTGCAAGCCCTAGCCCAACATGATCCATGTGGAATATAAAAATCACTCATTTGGGTTGTTATAACAAGTAAAGGCATGCAAAAAGGCCAAAACTCAGCCCAACATGATCCATGTGGAATATAAAACTTACCCATTTGTGTTGCTATAACAAGTAAAGGCATGCAAAAGTGCTGAAAAGAGAGTGATAAATACTCACTCTAAGTTGAAGTGATTCCGATGCATTAAATTGATTGTTTCGATTCCCAGACAACATATTATTGTCCTTGGAAACTAATCTCTATATTAAATCCTAAAAATAAAGTTGTTGCTACGATAGAACAATGCTTGAGAGAGCCCGTCTCACACCACATCATCGTCAGCTAATGTGCTTTATGATCATCATGATCGCAACTTGTCGTCCGTGTCTGACCTATTGGCATTTGGTGTGCAACACTCGCTGAACAATTTTCTCCAAGTCAAGTGGTGTATGAGCTGAACATTTTGGTCCTCCACACACTGTCACGCGAAGGACACACAACCGATGCACCACCTAGCTTTACTTAATTAAACCCTTAATATTGCACATCAAGGCTAGAAACATGAAACTAAGAACTTATAAAAACCTCAAAGTTCAAAAATTCATAACCTCATAGTAAATTTTATTTTTCTCTAGAGAAGAAAGAAGGTCATCAATGCCACAATTCTTATAGGGCGTCATTTTTAGTGTTAAAACTTATGGAACAATCATTTTAAGTGCAACAACTTTTGAAAAATGATCATCTAAGTGACTATGGTGATTTTGTTTGTTGAAAATCTGGCATGGCTCATTGAAAACACTTAAATGGCTGCTTTAAGAAGTTTTGGCACTAAAAGGATTATTCAAAAAAAATTGGTCATCCACAAAATTATTTCTTTAAAGTTTTAAAAATTGGAGCGAGCCAAAAGCAAAAATCACAAAGAAAATATTTTAGGTTTGACACATTTTTCTTTGTTTTGGTTACACTCAAAAGCAAAATTTTTGGGCAAACATTTTCTTTAAATAGTTTCATATAAAATCACATAGATATATTTGTTTTCCTAACAAAAAGGATAGTAAGTAAAATTTTCTTCGCCTCAGTTAGGTTCGTACTTATTTCTTTTCTGACCTTGCTTTATTCTTAGATTGAACAACAAAGCTTCAAGCATTGCGGTAATGGATTATTGTGCATTTGGTTTAACTTTGTGAAATACCTTTGCATAGATGTAGAGAACCTTAGTTAAAAGGGTTTCTCAAAATGCATAGCACTGTTTGCCAAAATCTTGTAAAGACTTTAGTTTTAAAAAGAAAAATAGAGAATGAAAATGGAAGCACAAATTGATGAAGATGGCACATCAGGCGAAGCTTGAAAGAGAGACGACAACCCGTCACCAAGTTTAGCGACCATAGATGACTTCTGTCGAGGTTAAGCCACCCCAGGTGTACCTTGACCTCTGCAACTGGCGCAACCAGCAAGCATAGAGAGAGTGTATGAGAAAGACAATAAATGATGTTTTTAGAGGGCAAAAGTGGAATACACAATTATAAGTCAGGGTGAGTTTGGAAGGAAAAAAGTCATTACACCCCCACAATAACATTCCAAAAATGTTGAAAGTGGGCCCACCTACTTGAGCTTTCAACTTTACTAATGCTTGCTTTTACACAATGCTCTCCCAAAATTTTATTAGATGTCCTAACTTTTCTAAGGGATTTTAGAGATCCAAAACCCCTTAAGTTAAAAAAAAAAACACACTTCTCTTTAATCAAATGTGAGGATCCATACTAAGGAATGTTTGGAAACTAATCTAACCAAATATCTTATTTGCGAAAAATCGATGCAATTAGCAATGTTGAATGGTATATAAATTACACATCAAACAATTTTAAAACTTCTCGTGTGAAAACTTTAAGAAAGATTACTTTAGTGCCAAGATTTTATAAATGATCATTTTAATGTCAAATCTTTCTAAAATTGTCCATTTAAGTGACCTTAGTGAGTCACATCAATTTTTTCATCAGTCACTTTAATATTGCTCTATAAAAATTGTGGCACATAAGTGATTGTTTAAAAATTTATGGCACTAAAATAAGCGCCTTACAATAATTATGGCACCAATGTCATCTTTATTACTGCCTTCCAAAACTTCAAAATTTAGGTAAACTTTATTTAGAAAATAGCAAGCGCATACTTGATCCTTCCGCTTTATCTTTCCGTTGTTCGAGCATAAATTCCTGTCAAAATAAAAGTATGCGAATTCGATTTCCAAATCATTATGAAAAATGGCAAGATTGCAATTGCAAATGACCTTAATGTACCTACGTATACGTTTCTAGATCAGTCTAATTTTAAATGTCAAAAAATAAAAAGTCATAAATAGAAGCCACGCCTGCTTTTTCCATACATTCTAAAAAGGTCGGTTAAATATTTTGAAGCCACTTGATAAAATGTTCATTTTCTTCGCCGGATGCTAATAAAAAGTTACGTATGAATGATATGTCTTCTATATGATGAGGGAAAGAAAAGAACATTTAAGTGTACACTTGGTTTTATATTCCTTTGTCAACTAAATTTTCATCGCACAGACCGACTCATGAAAATCAAAGTCCCTCATCGGTTGGACGTGTACAGTTGAGGTTACATATATGCCTAATTATGCAGAACGCGAGGCGGTCTGGGCTTCCCATTTTAGCGTACCTTCGACCTCTATACGCATTTCGCCTTTATCTCTTAAGCTTGTTAGTCGGCCTCGCCAATTCTTTACTATTTGTTTCTAGTGTATTCTTATTAATTTTTTTTTTTCAAAAAAGGCCTCTGCACGTGGCCCGAATCCCACACCGCCTAGGACTACGCTGGTAAAGGGAGATTTCATACACGTCTGGATCCAGGAAAGGTGAAACCGTCCGAGCCTCCTCTCTTTGGCGTGTCTTAAAATTTGTATATGCACTCTACTTGATGCGCTTTACCTGAGCTTTTTCACCTACAAAAGAATATTACCCAAAACCAGAAACTGTAACCCTTCACCTTCCGACACTCCACTGCTCTTCTTCCATCATCTGCTGGCTCATCCCTTTGCCTTGTCTTTCATAAGTAGCTGCAAACATCGATCTTTCATATTACAAAATATCCACTTATTTAGTTGTTTTCGTTTATTGCATGAGTCTTGTTAAATGAAAGCAACGAGGCAATGGTCGGTCCCAAATCCCAACCTTTTGCCATTTACTTAATTGATTGTTCATGAAAATTGTCATGCAATCGCACATGTGCTAACTTCGTTGTGCCAATGTCCAATTGAATTTTGTTTTCATGGCTTGCATGGGTGTGAAAATTTCTACGTTCTCGGTATTTTCAAGAAATTTTCACAATTTTTGCTATTTTCTGGAAATTTCAAACAATGATGGAAACATAAGAGTATTTAAAATCTAGCTCTGCTCTGTGGCCGAAAATTTTATCATTTTCAGTAAAGTTGATGAAAAAATATTATACATTGATTTTTGTACATTGTGACATTTCAGGGGAGTGACCGTATAAATGCGCAAGTTTCAAAAAATATGAATTTGTTTGTCTACATGGTATCTACTAGAAATTTACATTTTTTTTTTTTCTGTATGAACCCTATCCATTGTTTTTATTTATGATTCTGAAGAGTTATTTACGGCATTTAAATCATTCTTCGAGTTTTTGGACTGAAGTAAAACATTAAGGACAATTCTCTAATTTTATCGTAATTGGGCTCTTTTAAGGTAATTGATGATTTGTGGAATTTAGATCATTAATGTCCCCATCGGCCTAGAAAATTTTATTGGTATTTTGGTAATTTTATGCTTACAAATATTAAAGATGACACTTGGCCCGTTTGCTTCACGGAAACAATTAGTTAAAAAAAAAAATCATTTTTATCGTTGGAAATATTTAGTTAATAAATAATATTTTCATTATTCGAAAATAATTATGTGTAAACATATTCATAGATGATAAATATATTTTTCATTCACTCATTTTTGTAAGCAATACGATAATTATTTTTATAAGAATATTTTCCTAATCACTTTATATCCGCTTAACAATCACGCCCACGATGATTCCTCAATGGTGCTGAAAATACTGCTTTATGAAATTATATGAATTCATGATAGCTAGAGTTGAGATAACCGGTGCTCTACCTCTCCTAGTGTTGGAAGAAAGTCAGAGGAAGATGACTAACCTCTTTCTTATGTGCAATGAACAATTTACCTTGGAGCGAACGTTGAATTACGGATAATCAATGAACAATATCACTTCACAATGGTTTCGATGCAGTCACGAGGAAAACATCTAATTTCCATGGCGTAAATGCCAATTGTTTTCATAAGGAAATAATGGAACATTTTTTTTTTCTTTGATGGAAAGGGGACAAGAAAGGAGAACAATTTCTTTCTAAACATATGTTCTGCCAACCATCCCAACAGTTATCTTCATAAGTTTTTTTATATGACTCCCTCATACCCTTTCAAATAGTGTTTTTCCATCATGACATATCAAAATGAAATGGTATGTTCTAATTGCACCACGTCATGGATGTATTAATAAAGTATAACATCTCCCACTCGGACATGACGAGCTTGATAAACTCTATAAAGAATATAAGGTATTCAACATTCATCAACTTTAGAAACAATTCATACTTGCAAGAAAGCCGTGCGACTAGTGATTACACCTACACTTGCGGACTCAAATTATGCACCTGTTAAGAATGTCATAATGACTACAACCTTAAAAAGAAATAAACAATTGATGTTGCACAGTGCCCCAAACATATTTTGTTACATCAATCCAAGTATACACATCCCTTAAAGGCTATACTTAATTATTTTCATAACACCATGTATTTACAATTATATCCACAACCACAAAAGGTGATATAATTAGTCGATTAGTAAATATATGTAATAGATGTAAAATAATAATAGTCTTCTTTTGCACTCATGCCTCTCTCCATTTCAGAATAACCGATTTCCTAAACACGTCCCATAAAGCCATATATATTCATGACCACCGGTAACGTGCTAAAGTATCAACATTGATCTTTAACTTCAAGAACATAGTCAAAAGTAACAAATGGCACAAATTAGGTAAATTATAATTATCTCAAGAGCTCACATGATAAGTAAATAGGGATAATTTCACTCACCTTCCTTTATTGGTCGTACAATGCACATGTAGTATGAATTACATGTTATAGTGGATTTCTCTTTTTAAAGAGCGTATGTCATTTATTAAATATATCAAATATACGGATTTTCGCCTAAACATAGTCATGTGCTTCTCATGTACTCAAATTTAGCTCGAGTGTTATATCAGATCGCTTTCTATAGTGTCCAATTAAGTAATTGTATCCGGCATCTTTTAGGCATACATAATTGTGAGACTATCATATTCGGTCTTATTATAAACAAATCACAGACCTTATCTTGACTTCAATCAATGCTACATATTATTTTATGTACTAAACTTGCTATTCAGCATTTATTTATACATAACGTCTTATCTCAACGTGCTAACTATAGCACTTAAGGTGATTACTCGTGTGAGTGAGTCAATTATTGCCTACTGACATACTTTTCAATAATATATTGGTGTATGTACTAGTCTCATAATAGATTTGTACTTATTGATAAAACATCAAGTCATTAATAAACAAAACATATGTTCACATTTACATAAATCAATGATCATCTACAATATCACATATCACATTCTATGTAATCCTAGTGACATCCTGCGGGTCAAGAATACGTCTGTAGGAGTAGCTATCATAAATGGATCAGCAACCATTCTTTTAGTTGAAATGTATTGTAGGATCATTTATTTCTGTGCTATTATATCTCTGATGAAGTTGTTCTTTATGTCAATGTGTTTCGTCCTTCTATGATATTTGGGAACTTTCACATAGGCAATGGCTGCTTGACTATTGCAATAAACTATCACCGGTCTTGGAACCTCAGTGATAATGGCTAAATTTTCCGAGAAATGTTTTAGCCATACTACTTCTTGCATTGCGGCAAAACATGCAATAAATTCTGCCTTCATCGTAGATAAGGCCGTGTATGTTGTTTCTTGCTATTCCAAGAATTGCACTTTCATTGAGCAAGAACACATATCTAAAAGTCAATTTACGCTCATTTAGATCTCCACCTCAATCAGCATCTGAATAGTCTAATAGCTGTAAATCATTTCCTTGGTAACAAAGTCGATAGTTCATGGTGCATTTTAAGTATTTCAAGATCCTCTTCATTGCTTTCCAATGTGCTTGATTAGGATTTGATTGATATCGGCTCATCAATCCCACGGCATAACATATATCGAGTCGAGTACACATCATATCATACATCAAATTTCCGACCGCACTAGCGTAAGGAACAATTTCCATTTCCTTATTTTCTTCTAAAGTCTTAAGACACATTATAGTACTTAGGCCTTCACCTTGCATAACAGGGATATCAATGGGATTACAATGCTACATATTAAAACGTTCAATATGCAGCATTGTAGAATCTTCATTATATAAGACTCTTGTGATAAAATAAGGAGTTTCCTTGATCAATCTCTTTTGATCTTAACTTCCAATATATAAATAGCTTCTCCCACGTTCTTCATTTCAAAATTGGAGGACAATTATTTTTTTATGGTAATAACCAAAACTTTATCATTTCTAGCTAATAGAATATCGTCCACATAAAATGATAAAATTACAAATTTATATTCGGATAGCTTGACATATACACAGTGATCTTTTTCGATCATCATGAAACCAAAAGTCGTTATGGCTCGATGAAAATGAAGATACCACTATCTAAATGATTGCTTAAGGCCATATATTGAGTGATGAAACTTGCAAACATTATGCTCTTGACTTTTAGCTATGAAACATATTGGCTACTTCATATAGATTTCATTAACTACTTTTCCATTGAGAAATGTTGTCTTTACATCCATTTGGTGTAATTCAAAGTCCAAATGTACAGCGATGGCTAGGAGAAGGTGTATTGAGGCAAACCATACAATTGGTGAAAATATTCCATCATAGTCTATACCCTTATGTTGAGTATAACATTTTGCCACAAAACGAGTCTTATACTTTTCAATGGATTTATCCACCTTTCGCTTAATCTTTAAAACCCATTTGTCTCCAATAGCCTTGTGATTGAGTGGTAGATTAACTAAGTCTCAGACGTAATTTGCCCTTATTGACTCCATCTCATCTTCCAAAACTTTTCTCCGTTCTTTCTTATTAGAGGATGAGAGAGTCTCTTGAGCAGTCTTAAGCTCGACATCGTCTTGTTGAGCAATCATAAATGCTTCCCCTTCAATTTCAAAACAACGACGAGAAATACTTTTATAATTATCTTTACGTAACTGAATTTCTCTTAAATTCAATTCACCAAGTAATGCAACACTCTCACTAGATTTTGTATGTTAAGGTAAATCTTCATTTCCCTCTACAACATTAGTGGATGTGTTATTAGGATCTTCCATCTCATATAATTGGAGGTCCTTATCAATCTCACCTCTACTATGAAAATTGTTCTCTAAGAACGTGATATCTCGTGACTTCATTTTGGTCATATTTCCATCAGCTTGTTCACTTATGAACACGTACTCTTTGAAGTGTTCATAATATTCCCTCTAGGACCTAATTTGCCATATTTATGGGAATAGTCATAAACATAAGCTGCTCACCCCTATGGACATAGATTACTTAAGTTTGGTTTTCTACCAGTCTCAATTCATAAGAGGTGGAAGTAACTGATTTTGAGTCCACTCGGTTGAATTCATAGGTAGAAGTCAATAACGCATCTCTCCAATGGGAGATATGTAAATTTGCTTGCGTCATCATAGACCTAACCATTTCTAATATAGTTCTATTTATTCTCTTAGCAACCCCATTTTGTTGTGAAGTACTAGGAATAGTTAATTGTCGTACAATTCCATTTTCATCGCAAAGAGCCTTGAATTTTCAGATAGATACTCACGTTTGCGATCGGTTCTCAATGCTTTTGTTGTTTTGTTCAACTGATTCGCTACCATCACCATATATCGTCTAAAACAGTTTAATACTTCTGACTTATGGGAAATCAGAAAAACATAACCGAAAAGCGTGAAGTCATCCATGAAAGTGATGAAATATGAGGCTTCATGCCTCGGCCTCACATTCAAAGGACCACAAATTTCAGAATTTATGAGTTACAATGGAAATTCGGCTCTAGTTCATTTACCGAATGGTTTTCTAGTTACTTTTTCTGCTAAACAATGTTCACATACGGATAGATTAACATTACTGAGTGACCCTAAAAGGTCTTCTCTAGTTAACATTTGCATTCTTTGTAACCCAATGTGACCTAATCTAACATGCCAAGTACTTATATCGATTTCAACATTACTAGAAGAAGTAATTAAAGAAAAACAATCATCGACATTAACATTATACCAATCATAATCAATGTCTAACACCATAAAACCATTCAATATATGACTTAAATCATGATAAATTGTTCTAAACAAAATATCAACACAGTCACTATGGAAATTTAATACATAACCTAGACTAAGAAGAACAACTATAGAGATTAAGTTCCATCGAAATCTGGAGCATAGAGGACATTATGTAGGAGTAGGCTTCAACCATCATGTAAAATTAAAAAACATGTGCCTATACCCCTAATTTCAACTCTTGAGTTATTCCTAACATATATCCATATTCTTCCAAGCTGTATTTGATAATACTCCACAAATGTTTCTTAATCTCTAGCTACGTGGTATGTTACTCCTGAGTTTATAATACACATTAAATGGAATTCAGCAAGTATTATAGTGCTAGAAACACAATCATTACATAAAATAATGGAGTAACATGGTACCTCTTTTGACTTAATGCTTTCACGAGCAAAATAACCCATCTTGCCACAATTGTAGCACTTCATTTTGACCTTATTCTTCTTCCCACCACACTCCTTACATCGAAAGGTTTTAGCCATCTTAAGTGCATGATCAATTTTCTTCCCTTTGTTATTGAATTGATGATACCTTTTGTGCTTAAAGCCCAAAGCTTTGCACGAACTCAATTCAACAACATAAGTATAGGTAGAAGATTTCGCAGCCTCTAGATGCTCATCCTTTAATTGCAAATGACGTGCTATATCATCAAAAGTGACAATTTTCTCATTATGCATTATATTGATCTTTATATGCTCCTAATTGTCAGGAAGAGACCTTATAATAGCTGAACTTACTGTTCATCTGTAAGGGAGTGACCTGCTGACTGAAGCTCACAAATCATGTTTGATATCTCCCGAAGATGCCGCCTCATTGTTATATTTAGGCGTTTTTGGTATATGTTAGACTTGATGGTGAGTCTCCTCAACTTAGTGGTAGATGTATCCCCAAAACTTATCTTTCAAAGCAACCCACATTATTTGAGCTTTATTATAACTTTCAAACTCACATATGAGATTATCTTACTTACAACTTAGCAACGTGATATAAGCAATACTATTTTTCTTTTTCTAAGCTTGATAAGTTTCTAAATCTCTCCCGTGTTGAGTTGAAGTTCCATGCTAAGGGTCATCAATGTGGTTGAGGGTTTCTAAAACCTCTTGTTCCTCATAGATGTATTGAATCTTTCAGTGCCAAATATTATAATTGTCATTATTCATTTTTTCACTCTTGTTGAGGTCAACCACAATGGTTTTGGATGCAGAAGTCATAATTAATTGATATAACATATTAACATAATAAATGCATAATCAATACAAGTACATTTTTCAAAGTAACACACATATTTGATTTGCAGTACAAACAAACTAAATTAATGATAATTCAATAAAAAACACGGAAACGAAAGTTCACTATGTTTCCAATCAGCTTCTATGTATGATTGTTCTATTATCATTAATTAATTTAATTTGCACAAATTTTAAGTTATAGGTGAGAACTCTTTCGAATTCTACCAACTTACGAACGCTCACTAGAAAAAATAATTATATGATCTCATGTAATTTTTACATTTTTTTATTAACACAAAAGGTATAACATGATGTGAACCAATGTACAAAAAACAATCATGCAGCAACTATAATCAAAATCGTAATTCAACATATACAAAAAAATCAAGAATTTCCAATCATTGTTCGAATTTTCTTGGAACTAGAAAAGTGTAAGTATATTAAACTATATACATATTATTATCGAACCAAGCTCTACATAACATATATGATACCTTTTTCATGTAGGCTAGCTTCTGTATTTCAAAAACCATATGAAAATACAGGCTAAAAAATGAATAAACAATACATTTATACCCCAAAATACAGGTACTTAGAGGTCTGTACACATTTTTATACTTTTAAAAAAACTTAAAAATATAAAATAACTATACCATAATGTAGAGCACATCCATACGAACCAAATGTTCTGACCATGCGGCAATCAAACCACCCAAGCACCCACACGCGCCACCCAAGTGTGTGGCGGGTGTGGCACACACGCCAACGAGCCATAAAGGCTCTTGGCTAGTTTGACTGGTCCAACCAATCCAATCGGCAACTGGTTTGACTGGTTTGACCATCGAACAGGTTGATCGATTGAACTGGTTGACCAGTTCGGTCACGGTCGAATTGGGTCTTGAGTCGGGTCATCGGTCAGCCAACTATCGCCGACGATGACATCATCGATGACGACATCTGGCAGTTACCAACCATTGGATGATGTCAACACACATCTGTTCGCCGATGCGTGGCGCTCACACGTTAGCATGCTCAGCACATCTGGTGTGACATCCTAATTTTTAGCATTTGATTTCGATTGGATAAGTTGGGCTTTTCATCGACACGACTATAGTGTTTTTATTTGAGTTGGTCATTCACGGGATAACTAACCTATCAGGTGAAGCCGTTAATGAATATAAACGTAATGAACTTGAAAACTTGACTAGGAATTGACTACTGGACCATGCTAATCTGGAAGGGTCATTACGGCACAGTCGAAAATCTATTAAAGACCGAAGATAGATCGATTCGACTGAGATAGGTAATCGGAGTGTGGGTGATTTTACCAGATTGCAAAATTATCGTCGATTGGCACTAGACCAATTTTTCTGTTATTTTGGTACCCTGTGGCCGTATTTGAAATCTCGAGATTTTCACGACAATTGAGAGTCGTCAATGTATCAAAGATGTACATTGTGGCTCGAAAATAATTGATCACGGGTCAATTACTCTAAAAATTCCTAAAAGCTACCTGGTATGTTACGTCACGCTAAAATCGTGTCAGATTGAAATTAACTGCTAATTTGAACCCGATTTCAGAATTTGAAAGTTCTGCCTTGTCATAATTTATTTTAAGAACGTCAACTCATCTTTTGAGGAATTTTCGGCGAATTCGGAATTTCTACAAAAAATCAATTCGGACGATTCGAAAAAGAACGGAAATTCGGATTTGTCAAATTAAATGGATTTTTGGCCTCCAAAGTGAGCTACTTAGTGATGGGAAATCGTGGATATTGTGTGAGCTTCTTTCTCAGTAAAAATTGGATGTCAAATTGGAGAAATTGATGAAGAAATAGAAGTCCAATTGGAAGAAATTCGTAGGCTAGAGGGGCTGTCATATTTTAGTCTTCATTTGGACTTCAAATTGTGCAAGTTGGTGTTGAAATTAGCCTTAGGTGACCAATTGATATTGTTAGTTGAAGATAAGATTGAATAATCACACAAGTGGTCAAAGATAAGTGTGTTTAAACTATCTTTTTCTTTCCCCCTCACCGGAATCCCCTTTGCGCACGTCTCTCTCTCTCTCTCCCTCATTCTTGCACGTTCCCCTTTAGCCGACCAGTTCCCTACCACCTTCTTCCATTTGCTTTCTGCCTTTTGACTTTGTGGGCATCCTTATCTATTTCTCTCTCTCTCTCTCTCTCACACCCCCTTTGACCGACACCTCTCTCTCTCTCTCTCTCTCTCTCTCTCTCTCTCTCTCTCTCCCTTATCCCTTTCTTTCCTTTTTTCTCTTCGGTGCAGCTGCCCCCGACCCTTTTATTTTTCTGTTTTTTCCTCTCATTCTCTTGTTCGGTCGAAGATGCCACCAGCTTGCTTCCTTCATCCATTTCTTCTTCGGCTAGCACCACCGATGCACTATCTCACGTGCATCTCTTCACCGAGTCAACCCCAGCATCCAGCAGCCCCTGGCATTGACCCCAGCAGCAACGTCCATGAGAAATCCTCCACTGAATCTATAGCTCTATTGTCTTTCCCTTGGAGTCGAACCCACAGCCCCTTCCGGTTGTTTGTTCGGCCTAGCTCAGCCCATCCAACGTCCACGAGCTCAACAACCCGCGTCTCTCTAGCCACTAGCTTTGCATCTTAGCCTAGCCCTGTGTCTAGCCTTTAACCCTCAAACCAACAACGGGTAGAATTGAATAGCCCAGCTGTGGGCTCCGGGCCTTGTCGGGAGTTGTCGCTTCGGAGTTTGTTGCCTGTCTTCGTGTCGCCGACGCCGTGGACTCACCAACTCGCAAATCTAGTGAGTTTACTCACTAATCTGCACTTAGGGAGTTAATTATGCTTAAGAATTGATTAGTTTAGGTTAAGCATGGATAAGGTAGTTAGTTATAACGGATTAGCAATTTAATTATTCGTTTTTTCATGTTAAGCGGTTAGACTAGCGTAATTAGAGACTAGATAAGCTTTAGTATTTATCTAGATAGGTTTGAAAATTTTCTAGGCCCATTTTAGTATTTGATTAAGCTTTTCTGGCCTAATTTGCATTTATTGGTATTTCTTAATTAATTTTGGTAATTATTTAATTAATTATTATTTTTCGGAAATTAGACCGAGATAGCCGATGACCGAAATTTCGTGATGATTGCAATGATATGATTGGTTTATTTAATTGAGTGTTGCTTTGTATAATTTGAGTATGAATTGTGATTTTGGGGTATTTATCTCAAAATTTAATAATTATTTAATTAAAAAATTACCGAGCGTCGATTTACGAGTCAAAAATGTTTTTATCAACTATATATAGTGGGATTTTATGAAAGAAAGATATTAAATTTTTTGTTGAGGCTTACCATGTACTCACACATGATTATTTTTATCAGGTATGATAAAAGTGGTGAAATTGTTGGTTGAGTATAATGATATACTATATCAGCCTGAGGCTTTGATGTATTATCTTAGAGTGAGCAGTATACCCTAAGTATCGCACAGCTTTGGTGAGCAATTAAGTATCACATAGCTTCGGTGAGCATTAGCAGTATACTATATCAGCCTGTGAGTTTTGATATATTAGCTTAAAGTGAGCAGTATACCATAAGTATCGCACAGCTTTGGTGAGCAATTAAGTATTGCACAGCTTCGATGAGCATTAGTAGTATACTATATTAGCCTGCGGGCTTTGATATATCAGTTTAGGGTGAGAAGTATACACTATAATAAGCTTTTGGCAAGCTATACTATCTATCTTCAGCTTAGGGTGAGTAGTATACGCTATAATAAGCTTTTGATGAACTATATTATCTATCTTTAATTTAGGGTGAGTAGTCCTTGATGTGATTGGACTTTATAGATAGTCTTGAATGGGTTGACCGAGAGATGGTCTTGATGGTATGGAATGTTGGAGAAATCTTTCCAAAATATTTTGAAGCTGACAAAACGTTTCTATCAGTCTAGTCTGGATATTTGCAGACCTTCTGTTTAGAGTCTGAAGACTTTATGATCACCAAACTCAGCATTCAAGACTCAAGACTCAAGACTATTCTCATTGACAGTTTCTCTAATCCAGTGTCGAAGGCAATCCAGAGCTGAAGTATTTGGTCGAGGATTTAGTCCCATCCTCTGGAGAAGATCTCTTGGCTGGATAAAAATAACGGATTCTTTTATACGTAATCTAGATCGTTTGAAGATCTGATGGTTGACGAAATATTCTTGGAAGGTTCTATTCTTGGAAACCAAGATCCTGATTGTATGGGCGAACATGATTGATGGACTATCGTCAGGTTCCTTTAATAGCTCGAATGATCTTCTTAATTGATTCCATCCAACGGGTAGATTGGAGGAATTCCTTTGATAAGTGCCAACGGGTATGATGGCATAAAGGAGTATAAAAGGAAGACGTTCTAGTTACTTTAGAAAATGATTGATAGAGAAATTCTAGAGTCTGAAGCACCTCGATTATTAGTCGATACATTCTAAGCAAAATTGTATACATAGAGAGTGTTTATACTTAGTGAGACCTTAAGCGAGTGTGGTAGATCATCTACACCGAGAAATCAAGGAAGATCAACGATATAACATCTCTTTGTTCATAGTGGAATCCAGCCAATAGGCTGTCAGTGCAGAAGAGTGGACGTAGGCTTGAAATAAGCCGAACCACTATAAACCGCGTGTTTAATTTTCTCTTTCCTTCTCTCAGTCTTACTTTGATTATTGTTTGTCTCAAATCTATCAATTGTCTAGTATTGTGCAATTATCGTGAAAAATCTTTTATATACCTATTCACCCCCCTCTAGGTACTTATACTAGCTATATCAATTGGTATTAGAGCTTGTGTACTCACTTTATTCGAAGTGTTTTACTTCAGAGTTGAAGATCTATGGCTAGTATGCTAGCACCAGGGTTGATGGAAGGGCAAAGCAATACCAGACCACCCTACTTTGATGGAAATGATTACAACATCTGGAAGAACAAGATGAAAGCTTTCCTACGATCAAAGGATCCTCTGGAATGGGACGTTGTAGAAAAAGGAATTACTCCTACAGCTGCATCAGTCTCTGAAAGAGGGAAAGAAATTGTTGAGACTAGCGGAATGACTCAGGAAAAGATAAACAAGAGACAAGCACTCAATGCAAAGCAATTTACTCTTTATATTGTGCTTTGTCACCAACTGAATATAACAAAATATCTTCTTGTGTTACAGCAAAAGAAGTGTGGGACAGATTACATATCACCTATGAAGGAACAGATCGAGTGAAGGAAACCAGAATTAACATTCTCCTCGGTCAATATGAAGCCTTCAAAATGAAACCGGGAGAATCTATAACTGACATGTTTAGCCGTTTTACAGATATTGTCAATGGTTTTGAGAATCAAGGACAAAAAATTTCTGATCCCATGAAGGTAAACAAGCTACTGCATGGACTCTCCAAGGATTGGAATAACATAAAGACTTCAATAAGAGAGATGCAAAGAATTATGCCACTATCTATCGACGAGCTAATTGGAACTCTTTAGTCTTATGAAGTGGAACGAATTAATGAAGACGAAGATCCAAAATGTAAGAAATCCATTGCATTAAAATCAAATGATGATTCTGATGATACAAATTCTGAAGATGATCTGGACGATGAGGAGCTTGCTCTCATGATAAGAAGATTCAAAAAACTTAATAGAAAAGGAAGAAGGTTCAACTCAAAGAAACAAAGTTTCCAAAGATAGCAGACCAAGTTTGTTGATGATGAGGAAACAAACAGAGATGTAGTTTGTTTCGAATGTAAGAAAAATGGATACATTAGACCCAACTGTCCTCTTCTAAAGAAGAAAAGAGGAAAAGCTGAAAAATTTCGAAAAGCTCTCAAAGCCGAAACCTGGAGTGATACAGAGTGTGAAGAAAGTGATAATGAATATGTCAACCTATGTCTGATGGCACATTCAGACTCAGACTCAGATTCTGGATTAGACTCAGACAGTGAATTTGAGGTAAGTGATTTTAAAATTCCTGTCAAAATCTCTAAATACATTGATGAACTGTGTTTTAGTCTTAAGACTTCTCTCAAAAGAATTTCAGAACTTAAAAAGGAAAACTCAGTTCTAAAACAAAAGAAAAACATTTTAGAAGAAAGAGTTAAAAGTTTAGACTTGAATGTTTCTACTCTTAAAGAAAAAGAAGATAATCTTTTGAAAGAAAATGCTTTTTTAAAAACTGACTTATCAAATATTTCAAAGAAATTTTCGATAGGGTCCGAAAAACTTGAAAAAGTTCTTTTAGTTCAAAGACCTTACGTCAATAAGTCTGATCTAAGCATGATAGCAGAAACAATTCCCTTGATTGATTTTCCTAAAGTAAAAGAAAGAATTAAGAAAAGACCCTCGAGAGAGGCTTACAAAAATCATTTCAAGAAATTTTTTGTAAAGTCTCGTAGGTCGAAATGCCCTCAGGTGTTCAAAGTGCAACAGTCCGGATCACTTTGAAAAAGAGTATCCTATGGTTTGGAAACCTGTTAAAAAAGTATGGGCTAATACTGTTTATCTTACTAACACCAAAGGACCCAAGAAAATTTGGGTACCAAAGAAAGCTTGAGACTCTATTTTAAATGCAGGTATCCGTCAAGAAAAAGGTAAAGTGGTATCTTGACAGCGGATGCTCAAGACACATGATAGGAGACTCAAATTGCTTCATAAAGCTTGTTCAAGTAAATGGTGGAAAAGTTTCATTTGGAGGAAACAGCAAAGGAAGTATTGTGGGATTTGGAACTGTGAAAATTGGAAATCTCACAATAAGTAATGTTTCCCTAGTGGAAGGACTCAATTACAATCTTCTCAGCATTAGTCAATTGTGTGACACTGGTTTTAAGATCTTTTTTCAAGAAGGAACATGTTCTGGAACCAGTAGAGACTCTACTCAGTCTTTCACAGGTCGAAGACATGGAAATATCTATCTTCTGGATGTGAAACCAAATGAATCACAATGCCTAATCTCAATCCAAGACGAAGCAAGCTTATGGCACATAAAGCTTGGTCATGTCAACATGAAGCAATTAGCCAAAGTCTCATCAAAGCAGCTTGTTCGAGGTCTACCCAAATTACTATTCCAAAAGTCTGATCCATGCACACCATGTATTCTGGGAAAGCAGGTAAGAAATTCAT
The DNA here is from genome assembly GCA_016097545.1 of Eucalyptus victrix. Classification (NCBI taxonomy): domain Eukaryota; kingdom Viridiplantae; phylum Streptophyta; class Magnoliopsida; order Myrtales; family Myrtaceae; genus Eucalyptus; species Eucalyptus victrix. Next base: position 8,259,958 of record CM027844.1, on the reverse strand, counting down.
TTAAGCCAATAAATCATGTTTCTACTAATCATGTACTATAGTTGCTGCATATGGATCTCTTTGAACCAACCAGAACCCAGAGCATTGGAGGTAAGAAATATTGCCTAGTAATTGTGGACGATTTCTCCCGCTTTACTTAGGTATATTTTCTTGCAAGTAAATCCGAAACCTTCTCGTATTTTGAAAAATTTGCTAAAAAGGTTCAAAATGAAAAAGGATGTGTTATCTTAAGTATAAGAACAGATCATGAAGGTGAATTTGAAAATCAAGATTTTACAAAATTGTGTGATGAATTTAGCTTTAAGCATGTGTTCTCCTCTCCATATATTCCTCAGCAAAATGGAGTTGTGGAAAGAAAGAATAGATCTCTTCAAGAAATGGCTAGAACTCTTTTAATTGAAAGTAAAATTTCTTCACGATTTTGGGCTGAAGCTGTTTCAATAGCGTGCTATATCATCAATAGAGTCTTCCTAAGACCTATTTTAGAGAAAACCCCTTATGAGTTATTCAAAGGAAAGAAGCCCATTATTTCATACTTTCATGTGTTCGGTTGCAAATGCTTTATATTGAAAAATGCAAAAGATCGAGTTTGTAAGTTTGAAGAAAGATCAGATGAAGGCATTTTACTTGGATATTCTACATCAAGCAAAGCCTACAGAGTCTATAACAAGAAAAGCCAGTCTGTGGAGGAGTCAATGAATGTCAAATTTCAAGACTCTACGCAAGATGAATCTAGTCAGACTCATTATGAAGAGTCTGAACCTGCTCCAGACCTTCCAAAGCTTACAACTCAAGAAGCATCTCAGACTCTGGAAGACCAGCATCAAGCTGTTCATGAAGATTCAAATAAAGAAAGAGATCATCAACCAGACAAATCAACTAGTAACTGGAAGCATAAGTCCAATCATCCCAAAGATCTCATTATCGGCGAAATTAATGAAGGAATTTGCACCAGATCCAAAAGACGTGAAAAGTCTAGTGTTGTGGCTCTCATTTCTGAAATTGAACCAAAGAGCATAGAAGAAGCTTTATCTGATGAAAGCTGGATTGAAGCTATGCAAGAAGAGCTCAGACAGTTCAACATTAATGATGTCTAGGAATTGACATCTAAACCAAAAGGTAAAACTGTTATTTGAGCTAAATGGGTGTTCAGAAACAAGATGAATGAAAAAGGAAAAGTCGTACGAAACAAAGCAAGACTCGTGGCCAAAGGATATACGCAAGAATAAGGAATAGACTATGATGAGACTTACGCTCCAGTAGCAAGGTTAGAAGCTATTAGACTATTACTTGCGTTTGCTTGTTATAAAAATTTCAGGTTATTCCAAATGGACGTCAAAAGTGACTTCCTAAATGGATTTATCCATGAGGAAGTTTATGTGGAACAACCACCTGGGTTTGAAGACCCAAATAAGCCAGACTCAGTCTTCAGACTGAAAAAGGCCTTGTATGGTTTAAAGCAAGCACCTCGAGCTTGGTACAACAGACTAAGTAAGTTCTTAATACATAATGGTTTTGTCAAAGATAAAGTAGATACTACTTTATTTATCAAAAAAGGAAAATAAAAGCTTTTTACTTGTTCAAATATATGTGGATGATATTATTTTTGGATCCTCTAATGAAAGTCTATGCAATATATTTTCTAAGTCTATGTAGGATGAGTTTGAAATGAGTATGATGGGAGAATTAACATTCTTTCTTAGTCTTCAAGTAAAGTAGTTGAAGGAAGGAACTTTTATTTACCAAGAAAAATATGCTAATGATCTTGTCAAAAGGTTTGGATTGGAAAATTGCAAAAAAGACTGATATACCAATGTCAAGTTCTTTGAAGATAGACAAAGATGAAGAAGGGAAGAAAGTTGATCAAAAGCTATACAGGAGCATCATTGGTTCACTTCTTTATCTTACTTGCTTCTAGACTTGACATTTTGTTGAGTGTTTGTATCTCGTGCTAGGTTTCAATCGGATCCTAGAGAGTCCCATCTCGATCTTTGAAAACGTATTATTAAATACGTTGCTTCATCTTCAAGCATCGGTCTTTGGTATCCTAAGAAGGGAGACTTTAATCTTCTGGGATATTGTGACACCCCGAACCCTTCGTAGGTCGTCACCAGCGCCGATGCTACACTTTATTATATTTTCCTATCTTGTACTTAGAACAAGCGTCGTTAATCACAGGCATTTTTTTTTTTAAAAAAAGCAGTCCCAGCGCGACTCATAGCGGAAGCAAATTAAACATTACCATCTATCTCCCTACCAATCCATGATACCAATACACACCAGCTAAACATCAGGATTTTATAAACAACTTCGACACTTTGCTTACATACATATATAGCAAGATGGGATTCCATTCGGGTCGGTACAAAACAAGGAAAAGCTAGGACTTTGCCATGTCCAGCCTAAAACCTCAAAAATAAACTCTCGACCCTCAACATCATACGAGTACGAACCCCCATCGAAAGTGTCGACTATCTACATCAAAAAGATCCAGCTCCTACTTATCGCGCGCGGGTCTCACACCCAACTCGGTGCATCAGGCGGTGGCGACGGCAACATCCCTCGCATCGCTCCATCCCGACGAACGTGCACAGAAATGAACTCCTGTATGACAGGGTTCCTAGCCTGGCCTATGTCGTACATCACTAGACAGCGCACTCAAATAAAAGTCAGTCCGGGAACAGAGGGACAATCTATCTCAGCACACTCGACCTCTACATCGGATGGTAGACCATAAAACACCCCCCGGCACACTCGACCTCTACATCGGATGGTAGACTATAAAACACCCCCCCGCGAGACGGCAGGTAGCGGCATACTTGCTAATCTGAAATGTTATCCCCAAAAGGGGTGAGTACAACCACTCAGCAGATAGGGAAATCCAATAACAACTCAATGCATCAGGCATATCATCATACGATGCAGGCATTGCTTACCTTTGATGTCATGCGCATTCATGCATCATCATATCATACATATCATCATCATGGCATCTCATATATTTTTTATCATCATCATGCATTTCATCATGCATATCATACCATGGATGATCATCATATCACATCAATATCATTATCATCACATCATCATGCATATCATCATGCATATCATATCATAGGTGATCATCATATCATATCACATATCATCATGATAACATCATCATGCATATCATCATGCATATCATATCATAGGTGATCATCATATCACATCACATATCATCATCATCACATCATCATGCATATCATCATGCATATCATATCATAAGTGATCATCATATCACAACACATCATCATCATTATCATCATGCATATCACCATCATGCATTAATTTCCATTTTTATCTTTAGATTTGATCACCACATCACCCATTCTCAATTATCATCCCTCCGAGCAAAGACCTCCAACAGGGTTCCCAGCATTCAGCCTCCCAGGCCACCGGGCTTCCGGCCCCCCACATTTCGGGCATCTCGCATCTTAACTAGCATCACGAGGCATTCCCTTCGGGCAGAAACCTCCGACAGGGCTTCCGGCCTTTACCCTTCTAGCCAGGCATCCCGCACCTCAATCCTGGTATCGCGAGGAACCTCCGGGCATGTATCCAAGATACAACCGGACACCGGCCCCCCACATTCCGGGCATCCTGAATCTCCCAGGGAATTCCGGCAATGCATGTCTATACATTCCGGCCTCATCCTCTACCACAACCTCTTACTCACATATTATTTTCCACATTCACCATCCTTTTAATCTCATTATTACATGGCATATGATTCACACACACATCACAATTTATGATCATACATACACCAATGTCATATAACAATGCATAATAAATTCAATGGAATTCATGGCCAATAAAATAATCCCTTACTATTTTATTATTATTTTATTATTTTATTTATTTATTTTCATAAATAAATATTAAATTTAATATCTATAATTTTCCCAAAATCATAATATTCAAAAAATCATTAAACAAACCAATAGGATGACAATTTCATGCAAAAATCATGGCCAAATTGAATTTCACACAATTTCGCAATTTCCACAAAATAGCACATGATATTCGGATAATGACCAGAATGCACAGTTTCCAAATAAATTCGATTAAAATACTCATACGACCTCCCAAAATTACGAAATTTTACAGGGTGATAGAAAAGACATTTTTGTGCATTTTTCATGAAGAACTCCAAGCCAAATTCTTTTTATATTAATTTATACAACCCCACGAAACTTCTGGAACCACTACCGCATCGTCCAGAATACACATCTCTGAAATATTAAGATTTCACCCATCTATTCTCTTTCGTTTCCTCTGAAATTTGAGTATGTTATGTACCAAGGTGTCCTTTACAAGTTTAATGAAGAGATCTAGGTCAAATAACCAAAGTATAGTCACCATTTAAGTCCATGAAGTCTCGGGTGTCTCGGAATACATCACCAGGATCACCATCTCCAAGATCTAGCCGATTTACCAAGATATACTTGTTCTTTTCACTTAAAATTTTAGTATGTTGTAGTTTAAGGTGTTACCTACAACTTTCATGAAGACATCGAAGTAAAATATTCAACAAAAATCAACATGCAAACAAGAATCCAACAAGAAGTCAGTGAAAACTTCACAGATCTAGGGTCTCCGTAAAATAGAATTTTAACCCCTCATATCTCCATCATTTTCCACGAAATTTCAGTATGTTATAGTACAAGATGTTAGCTACAACTTCCATGAAGACATTGAAGCCAAAATCGGAGTCCAAACACACATGCAAGCTCTCATACAAACCGAGCAAGAACAGTCACACGGTTTGAAAACAACCAACCCTTACCTCGGTTTTTCGCACTTAAAACACCTAAAATCTAGCATGCAATCAACAAAACAAACATGCAAGAGAAGTTAAAGGACTCCACTACCTCTAGGATGGACGGTTGACGGTGTACGGTGGACGGACACGACGAACCGACAGCGGGACACGGCGGCTCCTCCTCGGCTCCGCCTCCTCTCCCTCTCGGTCTCTCCTCTCTCTCTCTCGCGATTCCTCTCTCTCTCTCACCCTCTCTCTCGGCCGAATGAAGCAAAAACTAGCCACCTTCTCTCTCTTTTCCCCTTTTATTTCCCCTAAAGCTCATGATTACCTTGCCTCAACCATGGCCAATACATGGCCTTCTCCTTGCCACTTGTCTTGATCCATGCAAGATGGGCTTTGGAGTTGGGCTTGGGCTTGGGCCATCCGGCCACTCCTCCTTGGGCTGGTCGACAGCCTCCTTTGGGCTCTAATGGGCCGACTAGCTTGGCCCACCAAGCTTTAGGCCAATGGGTCAAAGGCCCATTCGAATTTAATCCCCTTTTTCTCTTTTTTTTTTTTGAATTCCTTCTATAAATATTTTTGAATTCCAATTTTCATCTTGACCAAAGTCTTGGGATATTTTTGCTTATTGAAATTTAAATCATATGGCCAAGCATAGATTATTAATCTATTAAATTTCAATTTCCACAATCACAAACACAAATCATCAAATTTAAAAGACTAATGGCTAAAACATGAGCCATAGAAATTCTACCACCTAATTAAAGACTTTCACACACCTTATGGCTTGGCTTTGAAATTCTGGGATGCCACAGATATTCAGACGCAGATCTGGCTGGTTGCAGAGTCGATAGAAAGAGTACTTCAGGAACTTGCCAGTTGCTTGGAAGCAGGACAGTGTCTTGGTTTTCAAGGAAACAAAGCACTGTGGCTCTCTCAACAACAGAAGCAGAGTATGTAGCTCTTAGAAGTTGCTATTCGTAAATTCTATGGATAAAACAACATCCACAAGACTTTGAAATTGAAGACTCATGCACAGAAATCAGATGTGACAACACCAGCGTAATCAATCTCACTAAAAATCCAATCCTTCATTCAAGAGCAAAGCATATAGAGATTCGACATCATTTCATTAGAGATCATGTTCAAAATGGAGAAATCTCAATTCAATTTGTTGATTCAAAGAGCCAACTAACGGATATATTCACAAAGCCTTTGGAGAAAAATCAATTCGATTTTATCTGTTCCAGACTCAACATTTTGAAGCTTGAGGAAGTTAAAGTCTAGATACTCTCCAACCCTCAGACTCAGACATTCATGGCTATAGACTGTAAGTTGCTATTATATTTAAACTCGAAAAGGTACGATCTTTCGTTCAGTTAATTTATAATTTCCGTGAAAAACGGAATCTTGTCTTTTCAAAAGGATTAACTTGGGATAAGTACACTAATGGTGCCATAAGTTGTGTACGGCACTCACTTTTGTGCCAAAAGTTTCTGTCGGATCACTTAAGTGCCAAAAATTTTGAAAAATGATCACTTTGGTGCCATCGCCGATTTGGTTGGCCGGAAATCCGACGTGGCAGTTTTTTATTAATTTTTGACGCCGACGTGGATCGCCGGAGAATACAATCAGCATACAAAGAACAAAACGATGCCGTTTACCGTTTTTCCCCAAATAAGAAACCCTAAATTCCCATTGTCGATTAGAACCGGAAGTTGAAAACCCTAAATCCCCAATTCGATCATTTCGAGTACATACTTCGATTTTCTCTCAAAGTTATCAGCTCGCTCTTGCAAATGGAGGACAAAAGCTTCAGCAGCGGCTCACATTCCTATAAGAAAAGTGAATTAGATGGTGAGTATTACTGTTATTGTGGGTTACCGAGTCCGAGAAGAACATCTTGGACTCGGTTGAATCCCGGAGAAGATTTCATGGGTGTGGCGATATAGAGAAGGCTCGAAGTGCTAATATTTCAAATGGATTGATAAAAAATTCTCGATCGAGCGACAGAGGTGATATTGGAGTTACTTGAAGGCCGAAATCAACCTCCACCTATGTTAATGGACGAGTTGGAGAATGTCGACTTAATGCAAGCTCAAATGAAGGGTTTAACATCTTTGGTGGACCATTTGAAGAGGGAGGTTTCAAGGCTGAAAATCGAAAGAAACTTTTATTGAGCGTTGATTATGTTCTTATTCTCTTGGGTAGTTTATTCAAATGTAAAGTGAGTAATGAGAAGAAGTTTGTATGTCGCCATAGTCGAAGACGTGGAATATGCACTTATATTGGATTGTTTATAAGTAAAATGTGTTTTTTGGTTTGCTGCAATTTTTGTATGGAGCAGAATGTTTTGTTGTTGTAATATATGGGTAGAAATGCAAGGTTGGACTTGGAATGTATTAGTTGTGAGCATTTAAAAGTTTTGTTGTTTAGTTGTGTATTGTCAATGTTTGTTTTGGTTAGTTTTTGCTTCAAATATAATGGTTTGCTGCATTTTTTATTTGGTAATGGTTTGCTGCATTGAAAACTTTTAGTAATGATTTGCTGCATTTTTTTATTTGATGATGGTTTGCTGCATTGTTTTATTTTATGATGATTTGCTGCATTTTTTATTTGGTAATAGTTCACCGGTTTGCTGCTTTGCTGGTTTGCTAGTTTGCTGGTTTGTTGGTTTGCTGCAACTGCAAACCATGGCCAAAATTAAAGGATTGTGGCAAATTCATGATTGACCATTTCAGTGTCATAAGTTGTAAATAGTGATCACTTGAGTACCGAGTTTTGATGAAAGTGATCATTTAAGTGCCAAGTTTTTATGAAAGTGATCATTTAAGTGCCAGTCGCGATTACAAAGTGATCACTTATGTAGCACAAGTTTTTAAAAAAAGAACATGTTAGTGCCAAATGTCACATTCCAAATGCACCTTGTTCTTGCACATTGTTCTTGCACCAGTTGAGTTGCTGGTGCATCTTCTTACACCAGTCCAGATGCAACAAGATGTACCAGCACCCAAAGTGTTCTTTTAGCAACACATATAATCAGCAACAGTGCAGCACAGTAATAGTGCAGCAATGCTGACGGCAACAAATTCATTATAATCCACAACTTTAACCAACAATGCTGACAGCAACAGTGCAGCAACAGCAACAATGCAACAACAGCAACATTGCAGTAACGGCAAAAATAAAATATACAGCAGCAGTAGCATAACTGACTTGCTAGCATTCTAGCCGAAACCAACACAAAGGAAAATGAATAGTCATTCCAGTACTTGCCATTAACATTGATTGATTGTTTACAAAAGAAAAGAAAAGCATTTCTAACTTCACTCCCCAAGTATCGAGAGTTCAACACTCTCTTAAAAAAAAAAAACAATGGCATTGTAGGCAACAACTACCATCAATCCAGCACTCCTAAAAAAAGAAGAAAACAAGAAAAAGACCATATCCAGCATCACATGAAAAAAATCATGTCCAGCATCACATAAAAAGAGACCATGTCCAGCACCTTCCCTCCCATCAATCAATATTGACAACACCTTGATCTCATTTTCCTCTTTGAGCTTTGAATTGATTCATAATCCGAGAACTCTTTCGAACTGGTTGTGTAGGTTCTTTAGTTGGGCTTTCTATCACCTCTTTTTCCTTGTCCTTGTTTTTTACGGCGGCTATTTTTGTTCTACCACGTGTCATGTGTTGGTCCATATCATACCTACTGCTCCCAATCGTTGGTTGAGATGGAACTGGTGCTAGGTTCTTTTTGGATGGCTGTTTCGCAGCTGTACCCGATGTCTTCTTCTTTGGAGCACTCTTCTTTGGCTGCGCCCTTGATTCTTGAGTTGGCCCACCTTGAGAGAGAAGTACCTCCGAAGTTCTCCCAGGCTACAAAAACATAGTGATATTGTCAACCAAATGAATTGAAATACAACAAATTAAATGCATGAGGCCTATAAATCTTACATTCAAAATGGTCATTCCAGTACGTTCATATGTGTAAATCCCATAACCATATTGCCTTAATCTTTTCCCAAGAGCCCCTCTTGTTCGTTGTGGTGCATCATTTTCAGCAGCAATAATCCTTGTAGCAACCTCTGCAACTTGTGTAGTTGCTCGTCTTCTGACACCGAGAAACACGTAACAAATGTAAATTTTAGCCTATAAAAGACCAAACACAGCGATGTACAACTTACAGGGATATTTTTTTCTTGTTTGCTCAACAGTGGACTCGCTTGTTGTTGTTGCTGTCCCCGCCCATTCCAGTCCTATCCCCTCGCACTTGAGCCTACAACATGGCCTTTTTTTGGCCCTTTAGTAGGCCTTACAACAATGTACTATATTAGGATTATGACCAACAGTACTATCGAATAAGAACTATAAAGTTACTAAGACCAAGAGGATACTTACCTTACAACATGGCTTTCTGTTTGCCCTTCAGTAGGAATTACAGCAGGGCCTTCTGTCCTCCCTTCAATAGGCCCAACAAGAGTTTCTTCAGTAGGTCTTGTTCCTGGCACTGAATCAGTCATTACATCTTGCTGTTGATGCTGCTTTTTCAGCTCACAACCTTTCTTATTGTGCCCTTCCTTGCTGCAATAGGAGCATTTCATCTTTGATCCAGTCCTACTCATCCTTTGACTTGATGCCTTTTCCTGCTGCATTCTTCGTCTCTTTTTTGGCCTTCCTATTTGCTTCTTCAGCGGTAAAGGTAGAGGACTTTCATGATTTGTTGGCTCCCAAAATTTGCTGCTTCGGATAGGCTGCATCATGAATTGGTATGAAGCAAGGTATGAGCTTTTTTTGTACCAATCATGTAGGTAATCATCTGGGTTTTCTTGCTTCATCTAAATAGCACAAATGGCATGGACACAGGGAATTCCATTTAGTTGCCAGGCTCGGCATGAACACTTTCTTCTATCCAGGTTAACAACATACTTATCCTGATTTTGAATAATCTCATATCAATTATCTCCATTCCAAACTGGATGGCAGAACCTACTAGCAGCAATATTTGCATCCAATCTCTTCACAATCCTAGAGCCACAGTCTCTACTCCATTTTGTAGCCTCATCTCTTTGCCTATGCAGTCTAGTCATAACCATAACTTGAATATCATCAAGCATGCTGATGATTGGTTTACACCTGGCCTCTAAAATTCTACTATTGAAAGCTTCACTGAGGTTGTTATCAATGATATTGCATTTGAACTCTTCGCTGAAGAAGGCTCGACACCAGTGCTTAGCTTCTGTATGGAAGAGTGCATCAAAACCGTCCTTTGTCAACTGCAACAATCCTTGTTTGGTTAATCTGAAATCAGCCATATTCGTACTCTTTGCTATCTGTCAGAACTGCTTCTGCAACCTATCTCCTTTGAAGTTCCTTGACCAGTTTGCATATATATGCCTTGCGCACATTCTATGCTCAGCATGTGGCATCAATTCAGCCAATGCAGGAATAAGTCCCTACAAAAATTCAAACCAATAAATACAAGTCAAAAAAAAAATATGCAAGTGAAAATTTTTAAAAGGGAGTATATTATAATTGACAATGAAATTACCTTCTGTTGGTCGCTCATGAATGCCCATTCTCCCCCATCGGTTATCTCAAGGTCAGCCATTAAATTTTTTAGGAACCAGAACCAAATATCCTTGTTCTCTATCTTTACCACTGCCCAAGCTATCGGGAACATTTGATTATTGGCATCTCTCCCCACAGCAGCCAATAACTCCCCCTTACATAAACCCTTTAGAAAGCATTCATCCAATCCTATAACTCTTCTGCAACCAGCCAAGAAGCCCCGTTTGCATGCATCAAAACAAACATAAAATCTATCAAATCTATGCCCAAGATCAGGGAGTGGCCTCTCCACAACCTCTACATATACCCTACTATATGGGTTTTGAAACATACATTCACCAGCATAATTCCATACCTGCGCATATTCTTCCTTATACCCACCCATCAATATCTTCATCACCCTCATCTTCGCTCTCTTACATTGATTCCTCGACACATTAACCCCCACTTGCTCCTTCACTAACTGTTGAAATTGAGGACTCTTGATCTCGGGCATTGCTTTAATAGTATTGAAAAAAATGCTTTGATAACCACACACTTGTTACCCTTTTATTGTTAAAGATAATTGGACAAGTATGCTCCTCATGAAATGACCTAATCTGGAATGACCCATTCTTACTAAGCACAGCATAGAGTTTCCACGAACAATTAGCTTGTGAGCACTTAGCTCTCACAAACTCCTTTGTATTTCTAATGAATTTAACGCTCCTCTGTTCACCAATTGAGTTCTTTACAACATCTTCCTTGAACTGTTTGGCATCATCAAATCTCATGCCCACCAACAAAATAGGTTTATCAACAGTCAAATCATAACAAGGGTACTTACTTTTTCTTCGAGGAGCAGGTTCTTCATCATCATTGTCAAGCTCATTTTCCGAACCAGCGACTTCATTGCCACAACTTTCTTCATCTTCACTTCTATTTACTGACTCGGGCCTTCTTGCTGAAGCTGCAAGTTTTTTTCTCAGAAATTCCCTTTTCTTTTGTCTTGACTGTGCAAGTTCATCATCATCTTCGTCACTTGGGAAATTTACTACAACTAAACATTCATCTTCCGATTCACTAGATAAAGCAATTTCTCATTCTAATCCAATGAAGTCTTCATCCAAGATTTCAGGACATTCCCTCTTTGTTCATCTCTATCAATATGACTTATCTCCCTATCATTTTGCCCTCCATCTAACCTAAACTCATCCCCAACCTGATTACTCGCTTGAACAGGATCCCTCACTTCTCCTCCTTCAGTGGTGGTCTGCTCATCCCCATCCTCATCCTCATCCTCATCCTCACTATAATACTCAACATATACCTTAGCTTCTTCACCGTGAAGATAATGGTAAATGATATCCTTAATACCATTATCGTCATTAAAAAATCTCAACCCATCCTTCAATTCTTTCCTAGGAACACAGTAATGTAGTTTTTGCACTTTGCATCGTAAAAAATATACCAAATCCCTCATAAAATTCAATATATGATGGCTTCCAAACATTGACATAAATAGTACATTCATTTCCACCACTATATTCCCAATCTTCAGTGCCAATAACAAACTCTCCACCATAGCAAACAATGACGCCTACTTGATTTGCGTCCATGTCGATACTGCACCCAATGGAAAAAAAGAAAAAGAGTTATTGTCGTTTTGTTGGAAACACATGACAGAATCGGCAACTTTACATGCATGTTCTTGTCGTTTTATTGTCAAGGAACAAATGCGACTAAAATCTCCCCAATTCGGTGCATTTACAGAAACAAAAGAAGCCGAATTAAATAAACAAAGTGAGGTCCCCACCACCCATTTTTCAATTTCATCACATTCACATTCGGTCCCCCAACAAAAGCAGTCCAATTAATTAAATAAACAAATTCAGTCCCACCACTTTGTTTCCATCCGAGTCAAGCCCCTCGGCACCCTATTTTTCTATTCGGTCCCCACAAAGAAAACGAACGAACGATGGAAGAATCAATTTTTCTATTCCGTCCCCATAAAAGTGACATCCCCACCACTTTACCCACTACTTTCCCCCCGAGCCGAGCCCTCAATTTGCCCTCCGTGCCCTAACTTGCCATTCGGAACCCTAAATTTTTCGCAAAATTGATCCATGTAGAGAATATGACAAACCTGAACGATCGTGAACGACGGTGCAACTACAGCGATGGCCAAGCGACGGCGGGCGAGCGACGGCGGGCGAGCGAACGGCGGTGGGTGAACGACGGCGGGTGAGCAAGCTACGGACGGCGTTGAGGAGAACCGTATACGAACCCTATTTTACTCCCTCTGCAACGACGTCGTTTTTTGCTATGGAGGAAGGCGGCGTCATTTCTTATGTGAATCCACGATGGATGGCAAGAAATGACATCGTTTCTTACGAAGAAAGGACAACGGCGTCGTTTTATGCTATCCACCATGAACAATCTTAAGCCACGTCGATTTTTTTTTTTTTAAATATAAAGGCCACGTATTTATTTTGGCCATAATTTCTTGCCGGTGGCACCAAAGTGATCGTTTTTCCTCCGATTTGGCACTTAAGTGATTCGACGGAAACTTTTGGCACCAAAGTGAGCGCCGTACACAACTTATGGCACAATTAGTGTACTTATCCCGATTAACTTCTATTTGGCAGTTAATGATTTTAAAAAGAGGTGTATGTTCACTTTCCTTGTGCCGATTGATCTTTCCTTTTTAAACTGAGTTAAATATATACAGTTTTCTTTTTCACCTAATCTTCAAAACCCTAAAAGGCATTCTCCTCCCAATCCTGTCTCTACTTCGTGTTCATCTTCGAGAAAGTTGTCATCTTTTCTTGGGAAAGCGAGTAAAGTAATCTTTCAACGACAAGGAAGGATGTCTTCTTCGAGGAAGTCTTCAAGAATCGCGAACAGGGGACCACAGAGAATGAGGGAGGGGCCTACCCATTTCGATCTCACCGAAGAAGAAGATTTATCGAGTCAGCAACAGAGCCCGATTCACTCTCCACAACGTCACTCAACATCATCTACCCCACAAGGTGCGGGTCAACAACTGAAGGAAGAGATAATCAAGGATGCAGACCCTGTAAGAGTCCAAAAACCATCTTTTATTTACAAGCTCTATTGTGCGTTGAAGAGCACTGAGACTCTGTTGAACTACGTAGATGATTTCCTTAAGGATAAGAATTATGGGAATGAGTATATATTTTTGCAACAAATGGAGGATTTGGGAATTGCTCCCAAAGGAAAGGCTGAGGAAGCACGAATATACCAAGTGACCCTCGTGTATCGGGACAGAATTCGACTGACGGGAATGATGATGATAAAATGTTTAGTGAATTTCAACCTAGAATGGGTATTGCTGCGAAGGTGAAGGGAAAAAGAATGGAGTTGTTTAAATCGAAGGAACAGGAGAATATGTTCTTCAGACTGTTAAAACGAGGGGTGATAAACCCTAGGAGTGTTGATTTCGATTTCTTGGATGCCATTAATGTGAACTTAAGGGAGAAGTTCAATCTGCTTCAACTTGAGCAATTTTGCATCGATACCACAGATGGTTATGCGCAATCAACAGCATACTTCTATTCGAATCTTAGCTTTTTAGATGCAAATAGAATATCATTCAGTGTTCGAGACCAGGACTATGTGATAGATGTGGACATGTTGGCTGACATAATTGGAGTTGAACGAGGACGCTATCAACCGATCAAAGTCTCAATTGCTCGTGCTTCATTGGAGCTTGTCAAAGATAGGGATACAGAGGGAAGAATTATCTATTCAAGGATGCGAGCCATCAATATCTTGCTTCACGAAATTGTGATTAACTGTATCAGGCCAAAGTCTACATCCAAGACTGACGTGTCTAATTCCGAGGCAAAATTGATGTACACAATCAACTCAGGGAAGAAGTTCTCTCTCCCTCACACCATTCTCTTTCACATGTACAGAGCAATGTCGAAGGACAAGGGCCAATTGCCTTACCCAGGTCTGGTGACCAAGATCTTCAGACACTTGAATATTGAACCTCCACATACTCTTTGTGTTCGACCATGCGAAAAAATGGTGGTAGGGTTTAAAATGCTGACCAAAATGCGTCTGAAAGAGCTTTCTAAGGTAATGGAGAAGTTCAAAGTGAAGACTCCAGCACCTTCTGCTTCAAAGAGAAAAGGGAAGGAGCCCATTGGTGCCCCATCCAAAAAGAAAAGAACTCTCATCTTGGATGATGAAGATGAAGAGGAAGATCTCACTATCTCTGCATTGATAAGGACCAAACGTTCTGTACCTGAATCGACGGAACATCAGAAGAAACAGAGAGAAGAAGAGGAGCAAGCCAAGAATAGAGAAGAAGACGAGCAGCGAGAGAAAGAGAAAGAAGTTGAAGAAGAAGGAGAAGGAGAGAAAGAAAAGTCTGCAGCTGAAGCTGGAGAGAAGGGGAATCTAGATGCTGAAGAACCTGACCATCACTCTTCCCCATTTGAGGTCCTAGAGATAGGGGGAGATGGAGAGTAAGGAAAGTCTACACCAGATGCTGCCAACAGTGAAGGTCTAAGACGCTCACCAACAGATCCAAAAGATTTTCAGACTTCTCAAATGCCTGAAGAAGGACATGATACGTCAACTCCAAATCTGCAAGATTATACAGAAGCTCCATCGTCCGCATTCACTCCATCCGAGAAAGCAAATGCAAGCACACAGACGGACAATTCAACAGATTTTTGTCGTATCATTGATGTTCTTCTGGAAATGCGGGGTCAAATCTATGCATTGGACTGTGAAATTCAAGTCATGAAGAATGCTGGCCAAGCATCTTCGGTTACCCTGGAGGATAAAATGAAAGATCTAGCTCTTCAAATTCAAGCCAATGCCAAAGGAGAAGAGGTAGCTCATCTAAGGGAAGACTTGAAGAGGCTGGAAGGCATCGTCCAGTCGATGGGAGATTTCCAGATCATGCGCATTCCCAAGCAGACCTGACTCTTTTCTCACATTTTTTAATGATGACAAAAATGGGAAGAATTGCAAATTTGAACGAACTCTCTAAACTTTGACTTTAAATTTCTTTTGAGTGTTTGAATGTTTGTTTTTGAGTATGACTTGAGTGAACTTGGGTGTGAATTTGAATTTGACTGACTTGTGTGTAGATTTCAATGCTTGACTGTTTGTATTTATATCAAGTGTTGTCATATGGTATTACTCATGAAAGACTAACCAATTTTCTGTGGATGCAGAGTCTGGTTGTTTTATTAATCTTTATGAGATAGCCATATTGCTTGAGAAATGTTTTTGCAGGTCAAAGTTGTTCAAATCTACAGGAAAGTTTTGTCACCATTAAAAAGGGGGAGATTGTTGGAGAAATCTTTCCAGAATATTTTGAAGCTGACAAAATGTTTCTATCAGTCTAGTCTGGATATTTGCAAACCTTTTGTTTAAAGTCTAAAGACTTTATGATCACTAGATTCAGCACTCAAGACTCAAGACTCAAGACTATTCTCATTTATAGTTTCTCTAATCCAGTGTCGAAGGCAATCCAGAGCCGAAGTATTTGGTCGATGATTTAGTCCCATCCTCTGGAGAAGATCTCTTGGCTGGATAAAAATAACGGATTCTTTTATACGTAATCTAGATCGTTTGAAGATCCGATGGTCGACGAAATATTCTTGGAATGTTCTATTCTTGGAAACCAAGATCCTGATTGTATGGGCGAACATGATTGATGGGCTATCGTCAGGTTCCTTTAATAGCTCGAATGATCTTCTTAATTGATTTTGTCCAACGGGTAGATTGGAGGAATTCTTTTGGTAAGTGCCAACGGGTATGATGGCATAGAGGAGTATAAAAGGAAGACGTTCTAGTTACTTTAAAAAATGATCGATAGAGAAATTCCAAAGTCTGAAGCACCTCGATTATTAGTCGATACATTCTAAGCAAAATTTTATACACAGAGAGTGTTTATACTTAGTGAGACCTTGAGCGAGTGTGGTAGATCATCTACACCGAGAAATTAAGGAAGATCAACGCTGTAACATCTCTTTGTTCATAGTGGAATCCATCCAATAGGCTGTCAGTGCAAAAGAGTGGACGTAGGCTTGAAATAAGCCGAACCACTATAAACCGCGTGTTTAATTTTCTCTTTCCTTCTCTCAGTCTTACTTTGATTATTGTTTGTCTCAAATCTACCAACTGTCTAGTATTGTGCAATTATCGTGAAAAATCTTTTATATACCTATTCACCTCCCTCTAGGTACTTATACTAGCTATATCATGGAATTGACTGGATCAATTTGAATTGTTGAAGTGATTCGTTGAATATATGAATTGTATAGACTTGTAAGAAGGAACTGAGATAAAAGTAAGTCCTCTGTTTTATACTTACATAGATAGCCTTTAGGCATATTTCTTTCCTAATTAGGGTTTAGGGGGTGGATTTGCTAAAACGTTCTCTCACTCCATTGTGGGCTCAACTTTTCAAGTCCCTAGGGTGAATAACCCGGAGCTTGAGGGGGAAGGGTTAGGACCATGGATGGCTCAGAAGTTCTTTTTGAAGATAGACTTCATGTACTTAGACTCTAGAGTTGGCATCTATTTGTAAATCAGATTGTGATTTTTTTTTTTTTTATACGTTGATTTGAAATTTGTTGTCCTACTTTTCTATCCCATGTGTGTTGTGGTCAGGGGATTAGTAATTTGCTTTCGCATGTGCATTAAAATGAATGGGTCAGCGACACGTCCTGGGATATCACAAATTTTATCGACCACCGAGGGACGGGCACGCACTCGAAGTTTGGGGCATGACATCTAGCTCGTGGTGCCCACGTGCCGCGGCTTCTAGCGACGTGTGTGTATACGTTCAGCGTCCTCCGGTAGTGTTCAACCCACCATTTGACTCGTCTCGATGAGTACTTTTACCCTATATATTTAAAAATTGATTTTGGTCGAAAAAAATATTTCGAAAAATGACCAAAACCGTACAGTATATGCGGTCCCCAAACTCGTTCTTCACTTCAATTCATTTTCAACGATTCGGATTACAATTTCGAGCAATAAACATCCAGAAAGTGTAAAATTTATTCTCTTGATCTCAATATCAAATAGTAAACAAGAAAATTCGATGACAAATCAAGGTAGAAATCACAACTAGGCTCTGATACTAATGTTGAAAGAAAGTCGGCGAAAGACAACTAACCTCTTTCTCATGCGCAATGAACAATTTACCCCAGAATGAACGTTGAATTATGGGTGATCAACAAACAATATTACTTCACGATGGTCTGTATGCAATTACGAGGAAAACATCTAATTTCCACAACGTAAATGTCAATTGTTTTCATAAAGGAGTAATGGAACGCCTTTTTTTTTTTTTTTGATAGAAAGGGGACAAGAAAGGAAAACAATTTCTTTTTAAACATACGTTATGCCAACCGTCCCAACGGTTATTTTTTTTTTATATGTCTCTCTCATACCCTTTCAAATGGTGTCTTTTCATCGTAATATATCAAGACGAAGCAGTGCGTTCTAATTGCACCACATCATGGATGTATTAATAAAGTACGACACATGGGAATTTCTACTATAGCATATTTGTGACCAATAATATATTTCTTGCAGAAACGTTGGATCAAACAGAGATGCTTTTGAGTGACTGATGAATTAATAAATATGGATTTAGTTGTTGGTTTATCCTGTCATTTGATCTTATGTTGAAGAACAGTTGCTCGCAATTTTGTTTTAGTACCACTGTTTCCCAGAGGTTATGTCTACGAGTCTGAGTCCATTACCGAGATTTTTATGCTGCTGCTGGAAATTACATATGCTCAGTTGCATTGACATGTCGGTGTGCTATGCTTGTCGTGTGGTGATTAGATTGTGGACGATTGTACTCATCTTTCATGTTTATTTGTTGATAATACCCAAAAATTATTTTGAGTTACCTGCGATGTTAAAGCGCCCTTGGATTTTTGGTGAATGCCGCCTATTTGTCTAGTCACTACTAGATGTGGAGGATCACTTGCTTCACAAGTGAGCTCATTCCTTTATAACATAATGTTTTTCAGATTTAATAGAAATTGCTTAGAATAAACAGCGAATTTTTCATTATCTTTTGGATCTTAAAATAATTTTTTTTAAAATTTTTTAGGAGATAGTCATAAATAGAAGTTATAAATAGGCAAATACCAACCACAAACTGGATTTTTTTAGAGTAAAATGTTATTAACCACATAGACAAGCTAGCTACAAATTCGTGATAGTTTAAAAGTTGCTCTTTTAAAAAAAAAAATTGAAAATTACGAATCCCTCTAAAATAAATTACCGTTCTCAGTCCCCCATATAGACATGCTTGCTTTCTCAAAGTTAGAAGTGTACAAATGGGGATGAAAATTAATTATGTTGAGGTCGCTGGCTTCAGTTCAGGGAAATGCCTCTGGTGAAGAAGAATAACCGATACACAGTTTTCATTATTTCCCGAGTCCTCAAGTGCAAGTATTGAAATAACTCACCCTCACTATCTCAAGATGATGATGATGAGCTGAACTTATTTATCTTACTCAAGTAACAGTAGGTTAAGCAGAAGACGCATTCCACCGGAAATATCTAGTTCAAGGTCAGTTTGGTAATGCATTGTGTTCCGGTAGTTTGCACCGGCTCCGCCATGCCGAGATGCGCTATTAGAAGCCAGACATGGCTGAGAAGCTCTCCTCCTCTGCTCAGGCTCTCGGAGTGTTGGTACCCTTTGCTTTGGGAAGCTGCGTATATCAGAAAGCGTGCCCAGACCTTGCCGATCAACTTCCATTTCCTACCGAAGTCTTTCGACTCAATTTCATTCAACTGGGACGCGAGATGGCAAGCGTCAAACAGCACCGACCTGCTTTTGCCACCGCGTATTTTCGTGGCGGGCAGCTGAGTTCCCACTTGTAGCAGAAGATGGCAGACTTCGCATAGATCGCGTGACTTTGTTGACTTGTGCGCCTTGTCGCAGCTTTTAACATTGGTGTGGTGATGTTTCTCTTTCCTGAATGGATTCTGCGCCCTCGTCTTGACAACCGATGAGTTGATGCTGGTTTCTTCCTTTGACAACACCGCTAGCTTGTCCTCGAAGAACTTATGAGCGTCAACCGAAGTGTCTTCATATCGGAGCACCCCTGTCCCTATTGGCAACATGGAAGGATGGAGTACTAAAAGATAGAGCATGTACCGAGAGACCAACTTACTCATCTTGTAGTCCTTGATGTGCTCCGGGTTTTCTCCCTGCCTGTTGTGGTCCTTGTAGTGGCAGAGCTCCGTGGCGATGTGCCAGAGGAGGACGCTCTGGTCGAACTCCTTATCGTTCACACTCCAGTTCAGGTGATCGTTGTTTGACCTTATCAGTACTTCACTAACCTCCAGCTTAAGACTCGTCAATCCGCTCTTCAGTTTGTTGTTCCGTTCCAGATAATCGACCCTTTTTCTCATGTGATCGAAGGTCCATTCTTTGATGTTGTTGTTGAACACTTTGTAATCGATGTAGAAGTTCTTCTCCAACTTCTCATCTAACTTGGCAAGCCCCGGAATCTTGCTGAAGATCCTGTTTCTTTTCCCGATAGATAACATCAAGAGGCTGAACTGGGCCACGGAATTCGACCATCTTGGGTTCGGGCAGATCCGGAGAAAAGCCATGGCAGATGATATTATGGACCTGCCAGGTCTCTGAAGACGCCAATGGTCGACCCAATCGTATGAAATTGCAAGAAGCACCGAGTAAATCTCTAAAAGTATAGCCGCACTTATCAGCAAGAAGGTGATATAGATGTCGACTTTGGGGTAATCCTTCCTATCCTGTAAGGAGAAGAACAGCAACACGGCACACAGCACCGAGAGATTAATGACCCAACGAATGATGCCCCAAGCACGGTTCAGCAACAGTGCCTTGGTGTAGAGCAGATCGTACATGAACCCGAGCTCGATCTCCACAATCCTAAAAGCTTCCGCTGAGTCCATGTCCTTACGGTTCATGAACATGCTTTTGCTGGCTTTCTGGTCGCCAGAGTTGAGGATAAGGCCCACGAAGAGAAGCTTGAAGATCTTGAACAACTCATAGGCTTTGACAAGAGTTGCTCCTTTCTCCTGGTCGATGGCTTCACCGCTGTTTGCTGAGAGGTCCTCCGGAGCCGGAACCTCCATGACCTCGTCAATGCCGACTTGGTAACCCTCCTCTTTCTTCAGAGTGTACTGCTCCATGATCCTGGGGTATATTGGACCAAAATCGGGAAGTGAAAGCATCGAATCTCGAAGTTGATCTTCGCTTGCCCAATACAAACACAATGTCCTCTCTATATATTTGATGAACCCCACCAGGATCATGCCAGCCGCTAATATCGACAGCGTAGATCCTGACAAGGCCATGAAGTAGATGTAACAAGCTAGTCCCACCTGGACGCAAAGCCGTGCCAACTGCCTCAACCACAGCTCATTGTCCTCCAGGGCGTACGCGGTGATTGTGTCGGGCCCACCCAAGTGGAGGAGAAGGAACGGAGCCCAAAAAGCAGTGATCTGGCTCTTTGGATCGATCGCCCCCTTCGTTTCCTTGATGATGGCCAGGCGGTACGAGACGACGCCGAGCGTGAGGGTTGCGATGAAGTCGGCTAATAGATACGTCGTCCAGACCACGACGCGGATCCAATACTTGTAGATGGATTTCCTCCGAAAGCCCTGAGTCACAAGGGTCAATTGAAGGAACAAGCTAAGGAGGACGAGCACTCGCAGCTCCCACTCCTTCCACAGTTCTCGAGCGTTTTGAGGGAGCAGCGAAAATCCCATGGTTGATCTCGATGTCGGCACCAAAAGGCGCAATGGTCGGGCACCCTTGGTCGATCTTAGGATTTTAAAGGGAGAGGACAAAGTAAGGCAAACAACATGAGCCTCGAATTTACCCCTGCAACATCCTCGAAACGGCCACTCTTTATAACCAATAACTAGATATTGGAATCAAATTCAAAAAGCAGTTACTGACGCTGCGTAACATTATAAGAATGAAAAAGCAATATGCTTTTGGAAAATACTCACGACACACTACCCGTGACACCACTTTTAGATGCATAATTATCAAGCAATTCTCTACGTTTACGTGAGGATGAGGTAAAGTAACAAAATCAGATTCCGAAATTCATACTGACATGATCATAATCTGCTTTAATTGAAAAGATTGAAATATAGAACTAGAGATAAAGTCTGGTTGTAAAATCACTTCTCAAGATTTCAAATCCTATTAACTTCATTATGATTTGTGATCTCCACACTTTTCAGGCACACCCCCACAAACCCGACGTGATCCATGTGGAGTATAAAAATCACCCATTTGAGTTGCTATCACAATAAGTAAAGACATGCAAAAAGGCAAAAAAGAGGGTAATAAATGCTTGCTCCAAGTTGAAGCGATTCCGATGCATTGAGTTGATTGCTTCGATTCCCAAACGACATATTATTCTCCTTGGATACTAATCTCCATATTGAATCCTAGCATAACGTTGTCGCTAAAGTTAGCAAAAAGGGGTCATAAACCCATATTACGACTTAGTTTTAGTTAAATGGGTCATATACAGGTCAAGTGAAAATTAAACACTTTTCAGGCACACCCCCACACACTCGACGTGATCCATGTGGAGTATAAAAACCACCCATTTGAGTTGCTATCACAATAAGTAAAGACGTGCAAAAAGGCAAAAAAGAGGGTAATAAATGCTCGCTCTAAGTTGAAGCAATTCCGATGCATTGAGTTGATTGCTTCGATTCCCAAACAACATATTATTCTCCTTGGATACTAATCTCCATATTGAATCCTAGAATAATGGTGTCGCTAAAGCTAGCAAAATGGGTCATAAACCCATATTATGACCCAGTTTTAGTTAAATGGGTCATATACAGGCCAAGTGAAAGTTAAATATGGGTTAGAAATGGGTTTGAGAAAGTAAAGCACAAAAAGAAATGGGTCTAAATGGATTATTAGAAAACCTATTTTGAACCCATGACCTACCCTCTTTAACTTTATAAAAATGTTTTTTTAATAAAAAATCGAAATTATAATTATTTTTCATATTTCAATTTTTTTTCTATTCTTTTTTCTTTTTCTTTTTTCTTTCTTTTTCTTCCTTCCTTAGCTGGCCGCCGGCCGTCGATTGGCCACAGGCTAAGCGAGGCCAAAGCTCATTGACACGTGAGCTCGAGGTCGCCGACAACTAGCGAGGCTTGAGCCTCGCCAAATCTAGCGAGAATCGGCGAGATCAAGCCTCGCCCGACACCGACGAGCTCGAGTCCTGAAAAATCCAACAAGGCTAGGCCTCATCAATGACTGGTGAGACTCGAGCTCGCCGGCGTCAGGCGGGGCCTCGGCCTCGCCGCATCTAGCGAGACTCGAGCTTTTAACATCAGCGTAAAAATGTTTTAACAATACTTTTTTTTAATTGAAAAATCATAAAAATGAGCTTTTTTATGTTTAGTTAAAAAAAAATTATGTTACAGTTTGTAGTTATTCAATGGTATGTTCACTTCAAATAAGAGAAGCATGTACATGGTATAATTCTTTATAAATATTTCAATTTATAGGTTTTTTTTAAAATTTTTTTATTTTATTTACTATTTTTAATTTGATTTGAAGTTTTAATCCAATTAGCCTATAGTAGAGGTGGGTTTTCCTAGAATATTATTAGGTTTTAGCAATACAGGTTGGATCGGATATGAGTTGGGTATAAGTCGGATTGGGTATGGGTCACTTGATTTACACTATATAAATATGGGTCAAAATGGATTAAATTGGTCAAATATGAGTCGACCCATTTTCGACCTGACCCGACCCACTCATTTGATGAGTCTAGTTGTCGCTCCGATAAAACAATGCATGAGAACACACGTCTCACACCGCATCCCCATCAACTGATGTGCTTCATGACCATCATGATCGCGACTTGTCGTCCATGTCTGATCTATTTGGCATGTGGTCTGCGACACTCACTAAACATCTTTCGTATGAGCTGAACATTTTTCATCCTCCACATACTGCCAAGCGAAGGGGACACAGCCGGTGCACCGCCTTTAACTTTACTTAATTAAACCCTTGACATTGCACATAAAGGCTATAAACACGCAATCAAGAACCTATGAAAATATCAATGTCCAAAAATTCATAACCTCAAAAAAAGTTTTACATTTCCCCGGAGCGAAAATGACGTCATCAATGCCACAACGTTTATAAAGCATCATTTAGTGTTAAAACCTTTTAAATATTCATTTCAAGTGCCACGACTTTTGAAAAATCATCATCTAAGTGAATAGAATGATTTAGTTTGCTGAATATATGGCGTGGCTTGTTGAAGTCACTTAAATAATTGCTTTAAAAAGTTTTGAGACTAAAGTGATAAGTTTTGACATTAAATTGATCATTTATAAAATTGTTACTCTAATTTTAAATTGAAGCAAGCCAAAAGCAAAAATCACAAAGAAAATATTCAAACTTTGACACTATTTTTCATTGTTTTGGACTCATTAGCAAAATCATTGAGCAAACATTCTCTTAAAATAGTTTCATCTAAAATCACATGGATCTATTTGCTTTCCTAGCAAAAAGGATAGTAAGTAAAATCTTCTTCGCCTCTGGTAAGTTCGTATTCATTTCTCTGACCTTGCTCCATTATGGTGCCTTTGGTTCATCTTTGTGAAACAGCTTTGCATGGACACAAAAATTGTTAGGTAGAAGGGGTTTCATAAAATGCAAAACACTATTTGCAAAAATATGTAAAGGACTTTACTTTAAAAAAAAAAAAAAAAACAGACAATAAAAGTGGAAGCACAAATTGACGAAGATGGCACCTCAGGCGAAGCTTGAAAGAGAGACGACGGCCCATTGCCAAGGTCATGTGACCACAAGCAACGCTGTCGAGGTCGCACTACCCCAAGTGATCCTCGACTGTTGTGATCGGCACAACTAGAGCAAAGAGAGATTGTGTATGAGAAAGACAATAAACAGTGTTTCTAAAGGGCAAAAGTGAAATACACAAATTATAAGCAAAGGCAAGATTGGAAGGAGAAAAGTCATTAGAAATCACAATAACATTCCGAAAGCGGTCTCCACCTGCCTTAAGTTTTGTTTTGCCAATGATGGCTTTCACACGATGCTCTCCAAAAAAGAAATTATTAGACGCCCCAACAATTCCTAGGGGATTATAGAGGTTCAAGGTCCCTTGAGTTGAATTAAATGCACTTCTCTTTGATCAATTGTGAGGATCAATACTAAGGAACGTTTAGAAACCAATCTAAGGAAATATCTTAATTTGTGTAAAATTGATTCATTTAGCAATGTTGTTTGATATATAAATTACACATCACACAATTTTAGAACTTCATATGTGAAAACTTTAGGATAGATTGCTTTAGTGCCAAAATTTTATAGATAATCATTTTAGTGTCAAACCTTTTAAAAGTTGTCCATTTAAGTGACCTCAGTGAGCTGCATTAGTTTTTTCAGCAGTCACTTAAATATTGCAAGGGTTAATAACAGTAGAAGTGCCAAAACTTCGCAGCTTATTTGAGTACCAAAACTTTTTACCCAAAGTGAGTTTGTTGGAGGGGCGACCTCCATAAATTCTCCGATCTAAATGGCAGAGAAGTTTCCATATTTATACCTTTTCTTGTTGGAGGGGCGACCGTCCGTTGAACTACCAAAGAAAAAAGGGTAAACCAATGTGATCATGACATTGTAGGTGCTTGCGATGGGACAGATGTGACTTTCCGTTCTTGCTTCGGGTGGCATAGCCTGTTGCAGAAGTCCACCTTTTATTAATCCATTTCTTCAGTCTTAAGGGAGCTTGAATTTACTAAGAGTGATTCAATACCAAGACGCTAACTGTCACTATTGACGGCGGAAGGTGGGAATCGAGCATTACTGGCAGTAAAGGCGCTCTCGAGTCATTTCCATGAAACCTTCCACCAAGAACAGATTCAATAGCTGCGCTTACGGATAGTTGACCAAGAGCCTCTACGATCAGATCTGCAGCGGAAATGCCATTAACATTCACAACGGTGGGCAGGGTAAATACATTAAAAAAAGGACAAATTTCAGCAAATGGTGCCGTTACAGTTGCATGTGGACTCACTTTGAGTGCTAAATCGGAATAAAATCGATTACTTGAGTGCCAATTTGGGCAAATCATCCTATGTGGAATTTTTTTAACTTTTTTAATTTTTTTGCTTTTTTTTATTAAAGAGCTAGCTAGGGTCATTGACGACTCTCATCAGCCGTGAAACCTTCACCTAGATTGGGCGAGACTGCCTCTCCCTCAGTTGTGAAAGCCTTGGGCGAGGACGTTGGGGTCTCGCGGGCCATTGGTGAGGCTGCGAGGGCCCTTGCTAGCTTTGGGCAGCCATGAGTGACGCTACCCAAAGCGGGAAAGGGCGTTGGGTGATGCGATGATCGATGCCCTCACCTAGGGCCTTCACAGCGAGGGCAAGGTGGTCGTCACCCAAATTTGGCCACGAAGGCCATGGGCGAAGGCATCGCAACCTCACTAGTAATGGTTGAGGTGGGGAGGGCCCTCAGCCTCACCAATGGCTGATAAGGCCTCGACAGCTTCACTTATGGCCTCCATGGCCGAAGGCGAGACGACCCTTGCCCAGATTGGCGAGGATTTCACAGTCGACAAGGGTCGTCAATGACCCTCATTAATCCTAAAGAAAAAAAAAAAGCAAAAATTAAGAAAATTTAAAATTCAAGAAGATAATAAAAATATTTAAAAAATTATCCATGTTAGCGCTAGTGAAACCACGTTGGATGACCGACGTTTATATTGGATTTTTCAGTGAGGCATATTGGAATTGATACTCAAGTGATCGATTTTCAAATTTGCAACACTCAAGTGAATAAAAAAAATTGGTAGTTATATGAAAATTTTGGAACTCCTATGGTTCTTAGCCCAATGTTGCAATATAAAAATTGTGGCACATAGATAATCATTTAATAAAATTAAAGTAGGCTCCTTACAATAATTATGGCACTGATGTCATCATTATTCCTACCAGTCAAAACTTCAAAATTTAGGTCAACTTTATTCAGAAAATAGCAAGTGCACACTTGAACCTTCCCATTATTTTTACTTTATTATTCGAGCAAACATTTCAGTCAGAATAAAGTATGCATAATTTGATTTTAAAAAGTTATGAAAAATGGCATGATTGCAATTGCAAATGTTCTCAATGTCCCTATGTATAGGTTTCTAGATCAATCAAATTTCAAATGTCAAATTATAAAAAGTCAGAAATAAAAGTCATGCCTTTTCCATATATGCTAGAAAGATCGATTAAATATTTTGAAGCCTCTTGATAAAATGTTTGATTTCTTGGCCCGATGCTAATAAAAATTTATATATGAATGATATATCTTCTATGCATTAAGGGAAGCCAGGTTTCGCCTCGCTTTTATTAAGCTTTATTCCAAACTTGTCCTCAAGTAAAATAAAGATCTAAAGCGAAAGAAAAGAATATTTTAGTAAACGCTCGGTTCCACATCCCTTTCTCAACTAGTTTTCATCGCACACACAAACTCATGAAAATTAGAGTCCCTTATCGGTTGGACATGTACAAATGAGGTTGCACATTTGCGGAATGTGAGGCCATCTAAGCCTCGCCTTTTTAGCGTGCCTTGGGCTTCTATATGTATTTCACCTTTATCCCCTAAATCTGCAAATTGCACTTGCCAATTCTTTAGAATTTATTTCTAGTTTATTATTATAAAACAAAAAAAGAGGCCTCTGCACGGGCCTGAATCCCACGCCTCCTGGGAAAACACAGGTAAAGTGAGATTTCATACATGTCTGGTTCCAAGGAAGGTGAAACCATCCAGGCCTCCTCTATTTTGCGTGTCTTGAATTTCTGTATGCACTTTACTTAATGCACTTTACCTAAGTTTTTCACCTGCAAAAAAGATAATCGAAAACCGAAAATTGTAACCATCCACCTTCTGAGACTCCACTTTTCTTCTTCCATCATCTGCAGGTTCATCTCTTTGCTTTGTCTTTCACAAGTTGCTGCAAACATCAATCTTTCATATTGCAAAATATCCACTTATTTAGTAGTTTTTTTATTTATTGCATGAGTTTTGTTAAATGAAATCAAGCAAGCAAAATGGTTGTTCCCAAATCCCAACCTTTTGCCATTTACTCGATTGTTCATATTCATTACCACTTATGTTGCTGTAGATACCTGATCAGTCCAAAATGGAATTCGGACAAAGGAGTTATGAGGTCCAAAGTTAGCCCGTGAAATTTATAAGATCTGAAAATTATGTTGCTCGCACATATGCTAGCTCCAACGGCTTGTACAGCTTATCCTAATGTCCAATTGAATTTTTGTTTTCACGGCTTGCATGAGCATGAACGTTTCTGTGTACTGGGTATTTTCAAGAAATTTTCATAATTTTTTTTTCAAGCTTTTGGAAATTTCAAACAATGATGGAAAAATAAGAGTATTTGAAATCTGGCTCTGCTCTGTGGCTGTAAATGTTATCTTTTTCATTAAAGTTGATGGAAAAATATTATACCTTGAGTTATGTATATTGTGACATTTCGGGGAAGTGACCGTATAAATGCATAAGTTTCAAAAAATATGAACTTTTTTGTCTACATAGTATCTACTAGAAATTTACATTTTTTTTTTTTTGGATGAACCTTATCCACTGTTTTTAATTGTGCTTCTCAAGAGTTGTTTACGGCATTTGAATCTTTGTTTGAGTTTATGGACTGAAGTAACGCATTTAAGGACAATTTTCTAATTTTATCTTAATTGTGGAATTTAGATCCTTAATGTCCCCATCGGCCTAGAAAATTTTATAAGTACTTTGGTAATTTTCTGTTTAGGAATTTTAAAGATGACACTTGCTTCCGTTTGTTTGGTTTGTTTGGTAGAAGATGAATGAAATGAAAAATATTAAAAAATAATCACTTGTATCATTTTAAATAATTAGCCAATAAATAACATTTTCATTATTCAACAACAATTTATGTCTAAACATATTCATGAACAATAAAAGTATTTTTAATTCACTTATTTTTGTAAGCGATATAACAATTATTTTTATTAAAATATTTCCCAAATCTTTTTTTTTTCTGTGCAACATTCCTTGGTGGTGCCGGAGATACTACTTTATGACGTTTTATAAATTCAAGATAGCTAGGGTTCAAATAAGTGGTGCTCTGCCTCTGCTAGGAATTTCTACAATAGCATATTTATATTTTTAATGCACAAACATTGGTATATGATAAATTTACTCTAAACTAATTTTTTAACCACCAAACATCTATGATAAATTTATCTAAACAAAATTTTGACCATAAAAAAACTCATACTAATATATTTGTGACAAATTTACTATTTGATAATTTCTGTTAAATTGGATTAATGTACACAATATGTACGCAGGTCTATCACTGTATTCAACCACAAGTTTATCCTAAAGCAGTCAAGGCACTCTACTAGGCTCTCAACACTAACAAGTCTCTTACAGTTGAATGAACACGGCATGTCTTCAGCAGGTGCAACTGTTCCAACTACAAGAAAATGAGTGCGGGCATCACCTTCGATGCGCGCATTCACTTTGATTTTACCATTAGCCTCTACAGTTTTCTTTCTTCGGCACGGACAGAGAAACAAGCAAGGCCTAGTAATAAATAATAAAAAAACATGATCAGCAGGACGATCATCTTGCCTGGAGCGCCACAAGAAAACTGACATGGGATTTGATAAAAATTTTGCAGGTATCAAAAGATGGTAACATCTGCAGGGCCATTACTATATATCTTGTTTCCTCTCATAAAGTAGGATTTACAGCTCCTAGCACGGAAGGGACTGATGAATTTGTTGTCCTACGAAACAACTGATATATTGTTTAATCTGGGAACTAAACATATCTCAAGACAGGCCAATTTTTTCTGACGATATCACCAATCTTCGCATCAATCTGCTTCTGAATGTGAGATGGGCAAAGCTCAGCTGCAAAACTGTTCATTTTAGCAGCCAAACTTGATTTCTTAAGTTCCTCTTCAGGCAGGTTTCCCATCAGCTGGAGGAGAGGTCCCTGCTTGAGCTCGAAGTTCTGCACATTTTCACGGTAAGGAAATTTTTCTCAGAAATGCTGGTGAGAGGAGATTATTTCCAGTTCCTCATGACCAACAAGATGGTAAAACTGAAAATTCATATGGAGTGCATGGATTTCTCAATTGATGAGCTAATGTATTCGGAGATGGCAGCAATATGCATTATAATTGGAAGGGAAAACCAAAGTAAGCAACAAGAAGAGCCATAACACGCTGCAGAGGAGCCAAGGAAACAATTTATTTTCAACTTGATCACATTAGATCTGATTTGACAATTCAGTAGGCAAATTAATACGCAGTTGGACCATTTTCTCTTCCAACAGAACTAGCAGCAAAGCACTTCCTAACACATCAAAAACACCTAGAATGTTTCACAGATCATTATCGTGGCAAATCAAGACAAATCAAAATAGTTGGAAGCACCTAATCCCCTAGTCATTTCCCATCCTCTGGAGGAATTTTCGATCCACGCACAGAATGAATTACTGGTAACATATTTGGATTGCAGGTATTTATGTAGCATTTGGCTGAGATAACACGAGTGGCAACCAGACTGCTCTAAATATGGAAAGTTCTTCAACCTCACTCATTGTCAGTTGAGTCAACACAAAGTGAGGGCAATATTAATAAGTTCAGAATTTACTACAATTTTACTCCAATGAAAAAGATGGGATAGTTATGGTGGACACAATGTATTGAGAGACGTAGACAGGTGCGAGTTCAGCATTACCTATTTGGACATACCGACTTGATAATCTGCCAATTAATATTCTGACCTACTGAGTTAATGATGACTGGTGAAATCAATTTTCTGATAGGTACACTTTCAAGAAATAATGTGCGATTCCCAATTACTTAACCTGATGTTCAGGCTCTGCATGATAAAATGTTTCAAGATGTTGAATCCGAGTAGTGACAACGCTGCCCTTGGACCTGCTTTGCTCTCTTTCTTTGCTAAGGGCTGCTAGCCTGGACTCTTCAGTTCCATTTGTGAAGATAATTGACCTGACAACACAATTCCATCAGTAAATATTAGGTTGACACAAAGCAACAGACCATATTCCCTACTTCTAATAAACAGGAAAACTTTCTACACATAATTGCCGTCACCTGTACTAGTTACCAACATCTGGACCTTGCCCAAGAGCTTGCCTTGAATCATGACTAGACCAAAAGACATCCAAAAGTTGCCTGTAACTGGTCAATCTAGGATCATATTCCACCTGTGGAGTAGCATTCACAAAAAACAAACAAAGCACAAGTAAATATCAATATCAACTAGCAATTTTCTTTTAATTAAAAGATTAAGCTCCAACTAGGAATATTTAATAGTGATGTTTACAAGAACCAAAAACCATGGACATATTGAAGTCTAGAGACTCTCTTGCTCAAAACAGAGGAATTATAGATAAAACTTTCTTGCCAAACTCCTGCTCCTTCCCAGTCCCCAAAGGAAAAAGAAAAGTGGCAAAACGCAAAAGAAACGGAAGAGTGAAAACAATGCTTTCTTCTGATAGAGTCTCAGTTTGAATACCGATTTACCCCTTCATGCTAACAGGGTTCACATCCAAAATCTGCTTTTGCTTGCTCAAATCCTAACCTCTCATACGCCCTATGTCTCCAACAAAATTCTCATCATTTAAGGACAACTGGTGATGAGCTTTAACATACACCTGGCATTCGACAAGTAACTTTGAAAAAAAAAAAAGAATAGAAATCCGTTAAGTGACATCAATTAATTTTTCTATTCCCCGGAATAGAAAAGTGATTGGGAAATAAATTTGGAACAAAAACAAGAAGTAAGAAAAAGTAGTCTTTTGTTCTCAAGAACAATTTCTAAAAATAAGTTATTTTTTATTTTCTTCTTCCTTGCTGCCCCTCACCCCTCGTCAGTGCCCCTTGCTGTCCAGCCATTGTCACCGGCTGCCGGCCGACCGCCTACTGCCACAACCGCTTGCCAGTCGACTGCCTACTGCCGCCAACTGCCAGCCGGCCGCCCATCACTGCAGCCACAGCCGCCCGCCGGTCGACCACCAGCTGACTGCTGGCTGACTGCCACTGGCTGCTGCCCACCGCCTACCTGCCAACCACTACCACCCACCGGCCGACAACCGACCACCACCACCAACCTCTTGCCAACGATGGCTGCCTGCTGTCTGCCGGTCAACCACTGCCACTCTCTGCCGGTCGACAGCCGACTGCCAGTGGCCGGCAAGTAAGAATAAGGTAAGAAAAAGAAAATCTTAAAAATTAAAAGAAATATAAATTTTGTGGATTGTACCAAATATATTCCTATTCTTTATTCCATTCTGAGAATAGAAATTTTATATAGTTACCTTTATTCAGAAATTGTTTCGGGAATAGAAACAAAAAAAAAAAAATACTATTTTCCGAACGAAAGCGTTACCGAACGACCTTAAAAGACTGACGGGAATACTCTTATTTCATAAACATGCAGAACCTATTCAGTTGATTACAAGCGACCATCAGGCAATCTTTCACGGTTTTCACCGACTCGAAACTCTGACGTTTCATCAAGATAAAGCTAAAAGTACCACCTGGAAGTGGCATCTGATGGTTAATATCCAATTGACTATAGCGAATAGTGTCCTCGATTAATAGGAAGAAATTCTAATGGAGGTTGAAGTAAACAACAATGTGAAGGGCAGGATTCTGAAACTGAAAGAAACAAGAACAATGGCATCCACACAAATTGACAAATGACAGCCAAGCATTTCCAATCATTGAAACTCTATACCCAGTCGATAGCACCATCGGCTTCTGATCTGTACAATCCGAACGTTCTCCGTCTCCTATTCAATTTGCAATTACATCGAATCTTCTCACAATAGCCCCGTAACATAAAACCGAATCAAGGTTCACGAAGAAACTACCTGAACGCATTTGGCGTGATCCCGCAAGCTCCGGTACTCGGGGTTGGGCTTGGAACCGCTGGCGTAACCGACAGCGGTCCGGACGACGCCGTCGAGGCAGCCGAAGACGGCCTCGGACCTCTAGAAGCTCCCGAGGGGAAAGACGGCAATCCTCGAGGGTTGGTTCGGAGAGCCGGCGGGCGGGTCGGGGATCCGATTCGCGAACCTGATGCACTGGGCATTGCTGAAGACCGAAGCGAGGACGACGACGACGAGGACGAGAAGGGTCGAGAGGTTGGGTAGAGAGACCGGGACGCCTCTCGAGAGACGAATGGAGCGGGTCTCGGAGAGCAGCCGCGGTCGCCAGAGCTCTTCCATGGCACCGGCGTCGTGCAGCGGGAGCAGGAGCGTCCACGAGGGGGAAGGAGGAGGAGGAGGAATGATTTGGATTGGGTTATGCCTGGATCTGCTCGTTTTTCCAAATATTACTTTTTTTTCTCTATTATTATATTCTAAGCCATTATCACGCTTTTTTTTTTTTTCACCACATTTCCAAACCTTTTTTTTTTTTTTTTTTTTTGGTCCAAACCATATTTCCAAACTTAAACAGGAATTTTTTTGGATAATCCCAATGTGAGCTTTTCGGACGATTTGGATTTAGACGCCTGTTTCTAAAAAACATTTTTCAAGAATTCATTTTCCATAAAAATGACAATATTTTTCGATGTTCAATTACAATCTAAAAATGAATTAGAAAATATTTTTCGCCATTTAGTAGAGAAATTATATTTTCCAAAGAAAAAATACCAAAAATTTGAATTTTTAGTTTCTTCTCTTTTTCTTTTTTTCTTTTCCTTTTTCTTTTTCCTTATTACTCGATTAGCGATCGATCACAGGCAAGAGATGAGACCAAAGGCTCTAGTGAGGCTGAGCTCATCAATATTAGGCAAGGCTTGAGCATTACTCGATCTAGCAAGACTTGACCTCACTAGCTATCTCTCGCTTGTGATATGTCGGCGGCTGTCATCGTGGTCGGCCATTGGCTAAGGAAGAAGAAAAAAGAAACATAAAAGAAAATTAAAGTAAAGAAAATTAAAATTTTGAATTTTAAAAATAATTAAAAATTCAATTTTAAAAATATTTTTATAAAAACAAACATTTCATTAATCAAAGACCCAAGCCTGAACGCTAAGACTCATGCATTGCCTTTGTGGATCAAAGCTCGAGTATCAAGGACTCGAGCACGTCCTTTTATGGAAGCCCGACTCGAGTGCTAGGGAATCGGGCACAAGCACAGACATAAGCACTAGGGTTTGGGCTTGACCTTAATGGACTCAGGCGTTGGTGCCAAGGACTAAGCCCAACTGCCAAAGACTTGGTCCTAAAATACCAGGACCTACAAACCAATGGTAGAGTTTTCATGCACAAGCATAGAGTTTTGAATCCATGACTAGATAATAATATTGTTAAGGACAATATTCCACTTGATGAATTACTATGGATTATTATGGCAAATTTCAAAACATGTAGAAAAATTATTTAACTTCTATGGGAAATTATTTAAAAATTTTAAATATATTATACATTTGCCAATTCTATCATAAATATTTTAAATTTGTCGATTGAGTCCATCCGGTCAATTTTGATCGAAATTCACTGACAAGGATGTCGGCTATCCAATGCTAAGCAATTAGTACTAATGTGGATAAATTTTGATAATATTTTAATATGTTTTTTATTTTTCTTTCTTCTTTCTTCTTCTTCTTTTTGCTAGTGGCTGGCCACCAGTGATGGCCGGCCATGGCTAGGCTGACTAGCCTCCTCGTGGTGAATTGAGGTGAGGAGGGCAAACTTGAAGGAGGACTGGGTCTGCAGGGCGAGGTGGGGGTAGATTTAGGAGTCGTCATAGGTGAGGAACTTGTGGAGGAGGATGGTGGACATTGCGCAAGGGAAGGGAGTTGGGATTGGTCTACTTGGTGAGGTTGAAGAGGGACTCGAATTTAGGATCAGAGCTGGCTAAAGGACAAGAGGTGGGTGATGGGTTTTGAAGTTTGAAGTAGGAGCATGCCTCGACTACCACCGGGTAAGCAGGTATGGTAGTTATCCGCACCTGGGATGAGTGAGGGTGGGTGAAAATCCCACTACAAAGCTAGCACGCCTTATGGCATTGCATAGAACCGTAGGCTAGCTTTATACTCCCGGTTCTGCGCTTGCTGGAACAAAATGGATTTGGGATCCATGGGATTTAGGGTTTTCTTTTCAGCCACATCCCTCTTTCATTTTTCTTTTCTTTTTTACCTTGTGGCCACCTCGAGACTTGGTCACTAGAGCTCAAGCTCTGGGTTCGTGGCCATGGTGGTTGCGCCCAAATTTGAGCAACACTAGGAGAGGGCGGCGACCTTTGCCCGCCACAAGTAAAATAAATAAAAAGAAACCGACGAATCAGAAATTACAAGTCTTGGTCTCGCACATATGGATACATACTTGCTCTCGCAAAATCAAAAGGGCACAAACCGAGGCGAAAATTAATTACGTTGAGGAGTTGCTTAGTAAATCAACAAGAAAAAGGTTACTTAGAAACTTTGAGGAGTAGCTAATAGTTGATATGCTGAAAGTTACAAAATGACTTTGAGGGACTCTAATAGAGGTTATTCTTTGAGCCACATTGATTACGATAAATTTCAACATCTTGATTTTAAAGAAATATGTACTCCATGAGATTCAAGTATTAAATTAAATTATAATATTGGTAGAGCAATAGCATAATATGAATATACGAGTGCTATAGGGTCTTTAATGTATGCAATGCATTGTACTAAACCTGATATTGTTTATTTCGTGTATAAGTTGAGTACATATATTCATAATCCAAATATAAAACATTGGAAGGTTATTATCATAAATTTTTTGTTATCTTAAGAGAACTAAAAATTTATGATTGTTCTATAATAATTATTCGACTATATTAGAAGGATCTACCGATACTTGTTGGATTATAAGTGTGGGGCAATAAACATTTCACTTTTGGATGGATTTTGACACTAGGTAGAAGTGTTGTATCTTGGATGGGCAAGAAACAAACATGTATAACTTACTCAATGATGGAATTTGAATTCATTGCTTTAGCAGCAACTGGGGAAGAGGCTAAATGGAGTAAGAATTTGTTGTTGGATATCAAATTATGGTCTAATCTTATGCCTCATATTTCTATCTATTATGATAGTCAAGCTACTTTGACAAAAGCTTATAAAAGCACTTACAATGGTAAGTTTAGACATATTAGTCTAAGAGATTAATATGTAAAATAATTGATTAAAATGGGTACCATAATAATTGTTTATGTGAGGTCGAGCAATAATCTAGCCAACACCTTGATAAAGGCTTCACCAATAGACATGGTAAATATGAACTCACAAGAAATGGGATTGAACCCTTCATTTAAAATCACCAGTAAGGATAACCCAACTTTGTTTTTTCTATAACATCATTAGTTACAATATTTAATTGGTAACAACAAATTGCTAAAAGTAATTGTTTGATACTGACGTTAATTCTTATATGAGAAGTCAATATCATCCGTTACGTTTTGTATGTTGAATTGAATTCTTAATAAAATATGATACAAACTTGTAATATGTTAATAGTAATAAAAATACATGATAGATATTTCATCTATAGGGGTGAGCGCGGTTCCCGGGTAGAACCGGGAACCGGAGAACCAAACCGGAGGTTCCGGTCCGGTTCCCGGTTCCAAAGGGATCAGTTCCGGTTCCCGGTTCCCTTTTTCTGGGAACCGGCGTTCTCGGTTCCGGTTCCGGTTCCCATGGGAACGGGAACCGAAACCAGAACCGGAACCGGTTAAGTTCCAAAAAAAAGCCCTAAGTTTACCCTAGTCTCGCTCAGTTCACTTCACACTTTCACACTGCTCGCCCTCCTCTGTCTCTGCCCGACGCTGCTTGCCCTCGGAGAATCTCCATATGGAGTCGGGCCTCAAGTCCCTCGACGAGTTCCTCTCCGGCAAGACCTATATCTCCAGGTAACGCTTCAATCTCTCTCTCTCTGTTCTTTGCGCGGGGGATCAATCGGTCGATTTGATATCTTGGGCCCCCTTGCGTGTTTGGGATGTTTATCGGCGTCGTTTTTGATGGCAGAGATCAGCTCCTGAAGGACGACATCAAGGTGTACGCCGCGGTTCTCGAGAAGCCCGGAGGCTCGTTCCCGAACGCGGCAGTGGATTCGCTGTTCTAGGATCGGCATTCGGGATGGACGAGTTCTTCAAGAACCGAATGTTTACAACGCACGCGGTCGCCGCCGCCGCTTCGGTCACTTTAGGAACGGCCCTCACTTATCCTCTCGATACCATCAGGACCCTTATCTAGGTTGGTTTGCTGATGCCCTTTTGTTTTCTTCTTTCCCCTCTGAATTGTAGGAATTTCGGATTTCCATGGTGCTTGACTCTGTGCGTGTGCAAAGCAGCTTGGTTCTGGCTCAACTAAGCAGTTGACTCCGGCGCAGGCTGTGGAAAGAGTTTGGGCTTTGTCCGGAGGTTTAGGAGGTAATTTGGAAATGCAACCATTTTTGCAGTCCATTTACTTTATATTTATTCGATTTTTTTTTTCTCCAGTTCGTTAGAACATAGATAGGAATTGGTAAAGTACATCCTGTGCTCCTGTTCGAAGTTATAACATCCGTGGTCCATTTATGGAGTTTTGAAGTGGTTAGCCATTTCTGGCCTAACAGGGAAAAGAATGGAAAAGAAGACTTAGGAAGTAGCTCTGTTAA
This sequence comes from Eucalyptus victrix, assembly GCA_016097545.1. Lineage (NCBI taxonomy): Eukaryota > Viridiplantae > Streptophyta > Magnoliopsida > Myrtales > Myrtaceae > Eucalyptus > Eucalyptus victrix. The sequence goes on along the minus strand of CM027844.1, from coordinate 8,222,846 downwards.
AGTCCATTCCTTCGATTCCCTGAGAACTTTGCTTATTCAAAATAAATCATGTACAAAATGCTGGAAAAAATTGAAGACTTCCCACACAAAAAATTCCTCTTGTGGAAAAACCTTTTTGTTTCTGGAGTATGCAACTTCTGCTTGCTCTTTGACGAGATTATATGTTTACTCAAGACCCTTCTTCATGATGGAAGTGGCGGTTGATATTCTACTGGTGGAAAGGAGTGTCCGTCCAATATATGGCAAGTTGCTTGAGAATTGTTGCTCCTCCTATTTAGTTGACTGCATGTGCTAAGGAAGATGAAGTGCTTTATTCACAGTATTTTTGGACAATAACTATTGAATATTCATAGACATGATTAGTAGTTGTTGATTCTACTATTACTCTTGAATTGTAGGTCTTTACATTGGCTTTGAATGGCTGATGCCGGGGAGAACATTTGGTCTAGGAGCTTGTTTCGGTGTTTATGAAATTCTAACAGCATTTTGTAAAGGTACTTCATTTTCCACTTTCTTGTCTTCTAGACGTCTGTGTCCGACTATGGCTATGCTTTGTCTGTCCTCTGTTTATCATTCTCTCTTTTTCCCGGCAGGATATATTTATTTTCATACATGGTTGCAGCTGAGTACACCTTATTTTAAATGATGGCTTTAGCTTCTTCACTTTTTGAAAGCATATGGACATTTCTGACGTTGTTATACGTGTTATCTTGAGTAAAAATGAAACACACTTTGATACCAATCACCATTATGCTTTTATTTATTGGTGAGTAATGTACTTTACAAGCTAATTTATATTCCTTTTTTTTTGTTTGGTTGGCACCTGATCTGTATAGCTTGTATATTAACTAGTAATTAATTTTTTCACTGCAGATGGTCGGGAAGACAATCAGAAAGGGTTCTTGATGGATTCGTGCTCAATGTTGTGCAAAGGGAGGCCAAATAGAAGTGGGGACTGCAGCTGTGAAGTGCCCAAATGCTTGCAATTGGATTTGCCGGAGAAGGAGATGGATGTGTGTTCAACATCTGAATTTTTTTAGGTATGCTGTTGGTACTTTTTTATTAGTTTGATATAGCAAAACTAAGTTTGCTTGTAAACTTAAAGAGTGCTGTACCCGAGGGTAGGTTCCAGGTTCTAGACGGAACCGAACCGGAACCGGGAACCACTCACCCCTAATCTATATAAGCTTAAAAGTGATGCCACTTCGTACAAAAATTAGGGCTACTTTTTAGAAAGCTCATGAAATAGGATCAAACACGAGGCCATATTAATGCTAAATAATATAGTTTTTCTCGTCGAAACAAGATGATATTATATATGCAATATGTCCGATTCTATTATTTAAAAGTACAAATTTAAAGTCGAGTCACTTGTCACTTTAATAGAGTTTTGAGATACTTGCACTAAATAAATATTTAACTTGAAAGAAACATATATATATATATATATATATATATATATATATATTAATCTCATGGAAATTTTGGCTATATATTTTTTACCTTTTAATTTTATAATTTTATTTTACAAACAAAGTGGGAGATAATTAGTAGTTTGTTTTAAAGCAAATTAAGAGATGTCTTGTCCTACATCGAAAGAATATGTGTACACACGTGGATGAGATTTGGCATTAATCAAGGATCATTATTTTTTATTTATTGAAAAATTCTGATTTATTTTATAAAAAATTAACCATAGCATCCTATTGAAACAAAGGTGTTCACTGTTCACAAAGAAGTTGCAATTATCTATTATTTATTATTTATTTAGTTTAGAATTTTATTATTTTTTCTAATGGTTATCTCAAAGGTTGTACTTGTTCAAATATAATTTTTTAATCATTGGAAGGTTGTGTTTGTTTGAATGTAACTTTTGTTTTTAGCTATTAAATGTTGAACGCGTTCGTTCAATCATAATCTTCTTCTTCCATATTTCATTTTCTTTACAGTCATATTTTCCAATTATTTCCCTTGAGAGAAACCGGAGTAGAAGAGTCAATGTAACATCCTGATTTTTAGGTTTTGTTTTCGATTGAATAAGTTGGGTTTTTTATCGACGCACCTATAGTTCTTTTCTCTGATTTGGCTATTCACGAGATAACTAAGCTATCGAGTGAAGCTGTTAAGGAATATAAATACAATAGATTTGAGAATTCGATCAGGAATCGACTATTCGACTGTGCTAATCTCTAAGGGTCATTACGATACAGTTAAAAATTGATCGAAGACCGGAGATAAGTCGATTCAACATATGTGTGTGATTAAGTGTAGGTGATCCCACCTAATTACAAAATTCTTGTCGATCGGTACTAAACTGATTTTTCTATTGTTTTGGTACCCTGTGCTCGTAATTGAAATCTTGAAATTTTTACGACAATCAAGAGTCGCCAATGTGTCAAAGATGTACAATATGGCTCGAAAATAATCGATCGCAAGTCAATTGCGCTAGAAATTCCTAAAAGCTACCCAATAAGTTAGGTCACGCTAAAATCGCGTCCAGTTGAAATTAACCACGAAATTGAACTTGGTTTCAAGTAGGGGTGATCGGTTCCCGGTCCGATCCGGTTCCACCCAAGAACCGAGAACCGGACCGGGAGGACCGGTTCCCACTTTTCTGGACTGTGGACCGGACCGGCTGTCTTGGAACCGAGAACCGGACCCGACCAACCGGTCCGGTCCGGTCCGGTCCGGTTCCAATGAACCATCACTTGTTTTCATTTCATTTAACAAAAAAAATAAATAGTAATTACTAGTCGATGGGACCGGCGCGGTCTACGCCTGGGTCGACCCGAGCGGGTTCATAGCCATGTACCAGAACGGCAGCGTCCCGGTTGACGTCGAGGCCTTCAACAGTTTCCAGAAGTCGATTGACTCCTTCCTCCTCCTTCGGCTGGAATCGGACGGTGTGAGGCGAGATGTTGCGGCAAGGCACTCTGAGGAGGAAGAGAGCCGAGCATTGGTGTGAGTGGGGCGTGAGGTGAGGCGTTGGGGGCGTCGGGCAAGGCGTCGAGCAAGCAAGGGGTAGGGTTACGGTTTTGAGATTGAGAGGGAAAGAGTCGAGATAGACAGTGAGAATTGCCGCTGAAGTGAATTAGCTTGTAAAATTTGGGGAAAGGGAGGTTGATGTGATGGTTACTGTATATGAGAGCAGAAACTAAAAAAAATAAACAGAGGGGTTTAGCTGTTTCGGTTGCAAGAGGGAAAAGGAAAATAAGAATTGTAAAATTAAAAAACTGATGTGACTCTTACTGTAGAGTGTAAAGAAACACAAAAAAGGGGTTAGCTTTGAGGAAAAATGAATATGATAACGGGTATTGTAAATTAGTTTAGAAACTAATATATATATATATATATATATATATATATATATATATATATAAATGATCGGTCCGGTCCGGTCGGTCCGGTCGGTCCGGTTCTAACCCCCAAACCGGGAACCGGACCAATCGGTCACCGGTTCCAAAAATAGGAACCTAAGACCGGACCGAGACCCTCTAGAACCGCCCGAAACCGACCGGTCCGGTCCGGTCCGGCCGGTTCCCGGTTCGGGCGGTTTCTGTTGCACACCCCTAGTTTCAAGAATCAAAAGTTCTGGTATGTCACAATTTATTTTAGGAACGTCGACTCATCTTTTGAAAAAATTTCGGCAAGCTCAAGTTTTTATGAAAAATCAATTTGGACGTTTCAAAAAAGAAAAGAAATTCAGAGGGGCCAAATTGAGGGGATTTTTGGCCTCCAAAGTGAGATACTTGGTAAAGGAAAATTGTGGAAATTGTATAGACTTCCTCCGCAGCAAATTTGGTCATCAAATTGGAGAGATTGGTGAAGAAATTGAAGTCTAATTGGGTGAAATTCGTAGGCTTGTGTGGGGGGCTGCAACAATTGGGATCAACTTAGTTATTTGTGGGAATTATGTGCAAGAAAGTAATGGGGGACCAAGGGGATAGGCATGTGGACTTTTGGGGAACAAGACATGATGAAAAATGGGATATTTTGATTGACTCCCCCCCCCCCTCCCCCTCTCTTCTTCTCACGCACGCCTCAGCTGATCCCCCTTCTTCTTCATGCGCGGCCCAGCTTCACCGGTTCTTCTCTCCTTCACTGCTTTCCACCGAGCAACAGCCGCACGTTTCTTTTCCCTCCCTGGCGTTCACTCCCCCTTCTCACGTAACCTCCATCCTTTCCCCTCCAACAGCGACGCCATCAGTCTACTTCTCTTTCACCTGGTCGTTGCACCCCTCCACTTCCTCTCTCTCTCGCTGCCGCCTCACCCCAATGCTTCCTCGTGTCCCCATCTACACGCTCGGTCAACTCCAGCGGCTTCCCTCAACGCTGACTCCACCGTTTCGTCCCCTCCTCCCAGCAGCAGACGCCACACGTCCTCTAGCTCCATCGTCTCCTCCATTCACGAAGCCAGTCACCAATTGCCTTCAGCTGGTTTGTTGACCGCCAGTCTTCAACGCCAGCTGCCGTCGAGCCGCCCACGCCAGCTTCAGCCCACATCTTCAGCCCAAATCCCCGTTACAGCCACGCACGAACCCAACAGCCCACACGTTCCAGCCCAGCGTCCGCAAGCCTCCATCCCTCTCGAAGTCAGCCCAGTTTTCCCCTCCACGGTTGCCGCACCACCAAGGTCAGCCCAACCTCCGACCCAACTCAACTCAAGAACAAATCTCAGCTTAGGCTGAGATTTGTTAGGCCTTTTTTGGCCCGGTCCGAGCTCCCATTGGCATCGCTGTAGGCCCAAGTTTCGGCCGCCGTCGCGCCGCCGTCGATGTGAACCGGTTTTCGCATTAAACCGGTGAGTTTACTCACTAAACTCTGCTTAGGAAGTTAATGAGGCTTAAGAAATGATTAGTTTAGTTCGGGAATTTCCTAGGCCCGTTTCGGTGTTTCGGCGTTCAATTTAGCATTTCCAGCCTAAGTTGCTATTTTTGGTAATTAATTATATTTATTTAATTATATTTAGTATTTATACCATTATTTATTATTTTTCGAAAATTGTACCAGGATAGCCAATGACCGGAATTTTATTCTGATTGCAATGTTGTACTTGAATTATTTAATTGAGTGTTGATTTGTGCAAATTGAGTGGTAATTGTAATTTTGGGTATTTATCCCAAAATTGTGTAATTTCAGTATTTTGTTCAGAAAATGCCGAGCATCGATTTTTTTTTTTATGACCCGAGAACCCCCATACAGCCGGCAGCCGGCGAGGTAAACCCAGGGTAACGCTAGCGGAGGACTCACCACCTCAACATCACACTTAAAATCATGTGCGGCCAGCGGAATTCAAACTCCTCTCCTCCTCACAAAGGATCATGGGAGCCTTATCCAACTGGGCCACCGCAGACGGTGGTTCTGAGCATCGATTTTTAACGCCAAAAAAGTGTTTTTTTGGCACTATATTAAATAGGGGGATTTTCGAAAAGAAAAATATTATATTTTTGGCTCAGGCCAACCATGTACCCACACATAATTATTTTTATTGGGTATTTTTAACACGACGAAAATAAGCGAAGTTCGTTATTTTAATTGAGGAATTTGTGTGCAAAGCACAATATCCCTGACTAGTATTGGATGATTGTGTGATGGTTTATGGTCATGGCAAAGGATGGTCATTGATGGGGAATATGTGATATTGATTGCTTAATTGTGCAATTGGTTGATAATTTATGCAATTGAGTGCGAAGCACAGTGTTCTTGGCTAAGTATGAGTGTGCGAGTATGGGTTGTGAGTAGGTAAAGGGCTAAGTACTACACGATAACGAGACTTTGTGTGAGTTACCTCTAGTGTCTTATACTATTACTTATTGAAATCAATGACTAAGTGTTACATGGCGACTTGAGTCGCATGGGAGTTATCTCTAGAGCCTTACAATATTGTCATGCATAGTGAAGGGCTAAGTACTACACGATATCGAAACTCGTTTGAGTCACCTCTAGTGCCTTGTACTATTGCTATTTGTGGTCAAGGGCTAAGTACTACACAATAACGTAACTTCGTGGGGGCCACCTCCAGTGCCTTGAGTTTATTTATTGAGTCTGATATTGAGTTTGAGTATTGAGTTTGAATTTGGAATTTGAATATTGAGAGTAAATATTGGGTGTAGATTGAACCACTAATATGAGTTACTCGCGCCTGATTATAAGACAAAATTGTGTGGCACTGTATAAAACGTGTCATAACAATTTGACCTTATAATCATGACTCATGTGTTTGATTGGTTTGATAGTGAAATGTCCCATTTGATTAGAACATTGATTATATGAATATGTTTTACGAACTGTACTAATGTGCAGGAAGGAACTGAGGCGAGGTGAGTTTCATTGGTTGTGTGTGTAGGCTGCCTCTAGGTGTATTATCTTCCTAATCGGGGTTTAAAGCTGAAGCAGAAATGTCAAGAGCATGGGTGGTTCAGTAGTTCTTTTTTGGAGATGAACCTATTGTACTTAGACCTTAGAGTTAGCCTCTGTGTGTAAACCAAATTGTTTATAAACGTGTGTTTGATTTGAAATTGGTTGTCCTGCTTTTCTATCACATGTTTGTTGTAGTTAGGGGATTAGTAATTCGCTTCCGCATGTGCATAATTGATTGGGTCGGTGACGCATCCTGAGGGATGTGCGCGCACTCGAGGTTCTGGGCATGATAGTCAAAATGGGTCTTAAACCCATATATGACTCACTTAAATGGGTTATATATAAGTTACTTACATTTTGAAGTGAGTCATATATAGGTCACTTATATTTTGAAGAGACTAGTTAAATAAGTCTTAAATGGGTTGGACTTAAAAACCCATTTCCAACCCAAGCCTCACACTCTCTCTTTACCCCCTTAACTTTATAATTTTTTTTTTATAAAAATTGAAATTAGAATTATTTTTTATATTTCTTTTTTCTTTCCTTTTTTTTTTCTTTCTTTCTTTCTTCTTCCTCCTTCCTCCTTCATTAGCTAATGGCCAGCACAACGATGATCGGCGATTAGCCAGGTGAGGCTTGAGCTTGTCAGCCTCTTACAAGCTTGAGATCACCAACAACTAACGAGGCTCAAGCACGTCGGCATTGAGTGAGCTCAATCTCGCCAATCTAGCAAGGCGGAGGCCTAGCTAACATCTAGTGAGACATGAGCTCATCTGATGCCAACAAGCTTCATCTTGCTGATCTGGCGAGGCGGAGGCCTTACCAACAACCAGTGAGGCTCGAGCTTGCTAGCGTTGGGCAAGCTTGAGCTCATCTATGGTCGGGCGCTGGCTATCATCATGGCTGGCAGCTTATCGAAGAAGAAGAAAAAGAAAAAAGAAAAAATAATTAAAATTTTTATTTTGAAAAATAAAATTATATTTTTAAAGACATAAAAATAATTAAAATTTTGATTTAAGAATAATAATTTTATTTATAAAAATTATAAAAATTGTTCATTAAACTTGTATTACAATAAAGCATTTTAACAATACCATTTTATATATATATCATTAGGTTTAGTTAAAGGTTTTTCAAATTTTTTATTTTATTTGTTAATTTTTATTATTTAATTTACTTTTTAAATTTGATGTGAAGTTTTTATTCAAGTAACATATATGTGAAGAGCTTAAAGTGAATTAAATAGGTGGGAGAGGATTAACCAAAATTAAGTTAAATGTTAATGTATTTTTTATATGGGTTGGGTATGGTATGCGTCATCAAATTTACATTGCATAAAAAGATGTTAAAACGAGTTAGATGGATCAATATGGGTCAGACTATTTTTAACCCGACTCAATCCACCCATTTGACCGCCCTATCTTGGAGAAATACTAGAATTGCTATCTAGTATTCTCAATCGGGATTTCGTTGTATTCTAGAAGAAATTTGCCAATGACCACTAGCGACTTGGAGCAAATAATTCCTTTAAAAAAAGTGATATTATGCCTCAAAGTTTGACTTTGATATTCTACCCAATTCAAAACCATATTTTTCCAACAATGCCTCTGGTGGTGAAGAAGTGCAAGTAGTATTGAAATTTCTTCGCCTCACCATCTCATCAAGATGATGACCTTAACTTATTTATCTTACTCAAGTAACAGTAGGTTAAGCAAAAACACGCATTCCACCCGAAAGTTCTAGCTCATGATCAGTTTGGTAATGCATTGTGCTTCGGAAGTTTGCACCGTCTCTGCCACGCTGAGATGCGCCATTAGAAGCCAGACATGGCTGATAAGCTCTCCTCCTCTGCTCGGGCTCCCGGAGTGTTCATAGCTGTGGCTTTTGTAAGCTGCGTAAATCAGAAGCTTCGCCCAGACCTTGCCGATTAAGTCCATTTCCTGCTGAAGTCTTTCGACTCGATATCATTCAACTGGTACGCGAGATGGCATGCGTCAAACAACACCGACCTACTTTTGCCACCGCCTATTTTTGTGGCGGGCAGCTGAGTTCCCACTTGGAGCAGAAGATGGCAGACTTCACATAGATCGCGCGACTCCGTTGACTTGGGCTCCTCTTTGCAGCTTTTAACACCGGTGTGGCCATGTTTCTCTTTCTTGAATAAATTCTGCGCCCACGTCTTGAGAACCGATGAGTTGAAGTCGGTTTCTTTCTTTTACATCACTGCTAACTTGTCCTCGAAGAATTTCTGAGCATCGACCAAAGTATCTTCATATCGGAGCACCCCTGTCCTTGTTGGCAACGTGGAAGGATGGAGTACTAAAAGATAGAGCATGTACCGAGAGGCCAACTTACTCATCTTGAAGTTCGTGACGTCTTCCGGGCTTTTTCCCTGCCTCTTGTTGAGGTCCTTGTAGTGGCAGAGCTCAATAGCGATGTGCCAGGAGAGGATTCTCTGGTCGAATCGTTCACACTCCAGTTCAGGTGACCGTCGTTCGACCTCTTCAATACTTCGCTAGCCTCCAGCTCAAGACTCGTCAACTGGCTCTCCAATCTGCTCCTCCCTTCCAGATAAGCCACCGTTTCCCTCATGTGACGGAAGGTCCATTCTTTGATGTTGCTCTTGAACTCTCTGTAATCGATGTAAAAGTTCTTCTCCAACTTCTCATCTGACTCGGCGAGCCAGGGATACTTGCTGAATATCCCGTTTCTCTTCCTGATAGATAATTTCAAGAGGCTAAGCTGGGCCACGGAATTCAACCATCTTGGATTAGGGAAGATCCGGAGAAAAGACACGGCAGATGATATTGTGGATCCACCAGGTCTCCAAAGACGCCAGTGGTCGACCCAATCGGATGAAATTGCAAGAAGACCTGAGTAAATCTCTAAAAGTATAGCCGCACTTATCAGCAAGAAGGTGATATAGATGTCGACTTTGGGGTAATCCTTCCTATCCTGTAAGGAGAAGAACACCACCACAGCACACAGCACCAAGAGATTCGTGATCCAACGAAAGATGCCCCAAGCACGGTTCAGCAATAGTGCCTTGGTGTAGAGCAGATTGTACATGAACCCCAGTTCGATCTCTACGATCCCAAAAGCCATCTTCAAGTCCATGGCAGGACTATTCACTAACGTGCGCTTACTGGCCTCTAGGTCTCCAGAGTTGAGAACAAGGCCCACGACGAGAAGCTTCAAGATCTTGAACAACTCATAGGCTTCGACCAGAGTCCCGTCCTTTTCTTTGTCGATAGCTTGACCACTGTTCACTGAGATGTCCTCCGAAGCCGGAACCTCCATGACCTCGTCAAAGTCGACTCGGTAACCCTCCTCTATCTTCAGAGTGTACTGCTACATCATCCTGGGGTATATGGGACCGAAATCGGGAAGCGAAAGCACGTCCTCTCTGCATATTTGATGAACCCTACCAGGATCACGCCAGCTGCTAATATCGATAGCGTAGACCCTGACAAGGCCATAAAGTAGATGTAACGAGCTTGTGCTGTAATATTTGAGATTTTTTATTAGGTTAAAGAAAAGGTGGTGGACCCACTTTAAATAAAAAAGAAAACAAAAAGGAGAAGAGATAAAAAGGAAAGTAAAGCCCATGTTCGGGCAGCAGAAGAAAAGAGGAAAGAAGAAGAAGAAGAAGAAGAAGAAGAAGAAGAAGAAAAAAGAGAAGAAAGAAGAGAGGGGGCTTTGTGTGTTCACGCCGCAAGCAACTCACCAAGCTTATTTACAATGCCTAATAAGTGATCGCACCTTTTATTCTTCCAATCGAAGTAGTTTCGGAGTTAAGGTTTGAAATTCGAAATTTGGGAAAATCAAGCGGCAAAGTCCGATTTTGGCGTCGTTGAGCCATGTATTTTTGTAGGAATGATAGTATAAGGTGTTGTGGAGCCGTGGGATTTTACGGATCGTGATTTGAGTTTATGATTTGTCCGAAACAAAATTTCGAAGTTTCCTGCGCACAGTGAATAGTATGCATCAAGTAGCTTTGAACCCGTATTTTGTTATTTTTCAGCTTGATTTTGGGATAGCCAAGTTGGGATTATTGTAGTATGTTTGAAGGGCTTTCTATTGATTATAAGTATGTTCGGATCGGGTTTGGAGGAGAAAGTTAAGGCGCAATCAAGTTTTGCACTTAAACTCCGTGTTGCAAATGGTTTGAACAATCGCTTTGGTTCTGCGATTTATTAGCACATAGGAATCGTTTTGTTAATGTTTAGGCATAAAATAGCCGTTTCATGGTTGACGTAGTGTGTTACCCAAATTTAATGTTGTTTCTCACTTATTTGATTTTGGAGCATCCCCAAGTGAGTAGTACTAATGTCTTTTTTTGATTTTGTGAAACTCATGTACTAAGGTAAGATTAATCAACATATACTTGTGTAGGAAAGTGAGAAAGTATAATGATAGATATAGTGCTCGGTAATTTTGAGTTATTGTGGGATAATTCGACAAACCTCTCTTAAAGGGTTATGCATGCTGTTTTGGTACAATTGATTTACGTGGTTATGTGATGACTATTAAAAGATGATATGTGTTGTGTTGAGGAAATCAAATGTGTTGTGAACAAGTAAAGGACTAAGTGCTACATGACAACGAAATTTCGTGTGAGCCATCTTTAAAGTCTTGTAGTCAAGGGCTAAGTGCTACATGGCGACTTGAGCCACATGGGAGCCACATCTAGGATCTTATACTACTGACATACATAGTAAAGGACTAAGTGCTACACGATAATGTAACTTCGTAGGAGCCACCTCTAGGGCCTTGTACTATTGCTATATGTGGTCAAGGGTTAAGTGCTACACGATAACGCAATTTCGTGGGAGTTACCTCTAGGGCCTTGAGTTTGGAATTAAGCGTAGAATGAACCATTGATATAAGATAGGATGAGTCCGATTATTAAACAAAATTGGTAATGCTAGTTTTGTTATTATGGATGAATGAAAAATTTTGCTATTTGATATAGCTAAGTTGAGGTAACACATAACGCATTTTGTTCATACAAGTTATCATATTTTTGTTTGGTAATAATAAGCCATGTTTGAATTTTAGAGAAAATTCCAAATAAAGATCCGAAGTGAATTTATTTTCTCAAATAAAGACCCAAAGTAAACTTTGTATCAAATGAGGACTCGAAGTGGACCAATTGTTTCAAATAAGGATCCGAAGTGAATTTTGAAATCAAATAAGGACCCAAAGTGATCAAGTTAATATCTATTGAGGACCTTAGTTCGTTAGCAGACATTTTCCGGCGATTAAAATAGGGGCAATTTTGTCATAAATTTGTGATTGGAAAAAAACGGAAAATTCTAAATTATTTAATTTTAGGTTATTCATTTAGATGTTTACGTTTTCTTCTTTCTTCTATCCCACTGCTTCTCAACCAAATCGCTACCTAGTCATCGTCGCGACTCGATTCTCGTCGCTCCTCGCCTTGCTCGACCGGCAGAGAATTTGGGTCTCCACAAACAAAGAAAGAAACATATGGTTTTCTTCTTGTTTTTCAATTTGTGCCTCAACCGGCGGAGAATTTGGGTCTTCGACTTTGTGGAGGATGGGTACAATAAATGGGGAGAACTTTGGTCTTTGACTTTGCAGAGGTTGGGTACAAGGAACAGAGAGACCGTAGGAAACCTATGGTTTTTTTGTTTCTGTTTTAGGATTTGTTAATTTTCCCTATATTTTTTTTTTGGACAAAATTGCCCAAACTCCGGTTATCAGAAATGTCACATGCTTGATAGCCGGCAAATATTTGGCTGACCAGCAAGCTCAAGTTCTTATTTGGAATTGATTCAACTACTTTGGGCATTTATTTGAAACAATGGGTCCACTTTAGGTCTTTATCTGACACAAAGTTCATTTCGGGTCATTCTTTGAGAAAATTGATCAACTTCATGTCCTTATTTGGAATTTTCCCTAAATTTTAAATGTGTAATGTTGAAGTTTGATATGCTTTTGTGGTATGTACTACTCAATGAGCTTGTGGTTGCTCACCTCTCTATTTCCAAACCTTTTCAGGTTCTTTGGTTAGTAGTAAGTAGGTCAAAGAGTGCTATCGATAAGGACCTTTGGAAGTGGACTTTGGGTATGGTTTGAATTGCGTCCTTCAGATGGAAGGATGGCCATGTCACCCCCATCCTTGTAGGACTTGGGGTGTGACAAGTGCTACCTAGATGCAAGGCCGCAATAACTGCCTCAAGCATAGCTCATTGTCCTCCGGGGCGTACGCGGTGATCGTGTCAGGCCCACCCAAGTGGAGGAGAAGAAACGGCGCCCAGAAAGCAGTGATCTGGCACTTCGGATCGATCGTGCCTTTCACTTCCTTGATGTTGGCCAGGCGATTCAACAGGATGCCGAGCGTGAGGGTTGCGATGGAGTTGGCCGATAGGTACGTCGTCCAGACCACGACGCGGATCCAATACCTGTAGATGGATTTCCTCCGAAAGCCCAGAGTCACGAGGATCAATTGGAGGAACAAGCTAAGGAGGACGAACAACGGCAGCCCCCACTCCTTCCGCAGTTCTCGAGTGTTTGGGCGGAGCAATGAAAATCCCATGGTTGAACTTGATGTCGGCACCAAAAGGCGCAACGATCGGACACCCTCGGTCGATCTAAGGATTATAAAGGGAGATGACAAAGCAAGGCAAAACAGCATTAGCCTTGAATTTACCCTCTGCAATGTCCTTAAAACGGCCACTCTTTATAACCAATAACTTGATATTGCAATCAAATTCAAAGGCACTTGCTCACCCTGCATAACATTACAGGAATGAAAAAAAACAGTATGCTTTTGAAACACCCCCGACACACTACTTGCAACATCACTTTTGGATGCATAAAGCAATTCTCTAAATTTGCCCAGGGATGAAGTAAAGCAACAAAATCAGATTCCAATATTAATACTAGCATGTTTATAATCTGATTAAATTGAGAAGATTGAAATATAGGCCTAGAGTTAAAGTCTAGTTTCTCAATCACTTCTCAAAATTTCAAATCCTATGAACTTCATTAAAATCATTGTGATCTTAACACTTTGTCTGGCATGCCCCACAACACTTTGTCTGGCATGCCCCACAGCCCAACATGATCCATGTGGAATATAAAAATAAGCCATTTGGGTTGCTATAACAACAAGTAAAGACTTTACCAAAAAAACAACAAGTAAAGACACAAAAAGACCGAAGAGGGAGTGCTAAATGCTCACTCCAAGTTGAAGCAATTCCGATACTTTGAGTTGATTGCTTCAATTCCCAACAGACATATTATTGTCCTTGGATACTAATCTCCGTATTAAATCCTGGAACGAAGTCATCACTATGATAAAACAATACATGAGAGTGCACGTCTCACACCACATCCCCATTGCACGTCTCACACCACATCCCCATCTGCTGATGTGCTTTATGACTATCATGATCACGACTTGTCGTCCATGTTTGACCTATTGCATGTGGTCTGCGACACTCACTAAATATTTATGAGCTGAACATTTTTCGTCCTCCACGTACTGTCACGCGAAGGACCCAGCCGATGCACCACCTTTAGGTCACCTTAATTAAACCCTTAACATTGCACATAAAGGCTAGAAACATACGACCAAAAACCTATGAAAACCTCAGAGTCCAAATTTTCATAACCTCAAAATAAGTTTTACTTTTCCCTATAGCGAAAATGACGTCATCAATACCACAATTTTTATAAAGCATCACTTTAGTGTTAAAACTTCTCAAACAGTCATTTTAAGTGCCACAATTATTGAAAAATGATCATCTAAGTGAATACGATGACTTAGTTTGCCAAAATTTGGCGTGACTCGTTGAAGTCACTTAGATGGTTGCTTTAAAATGTTTTGGCACTAAAGTGATAAGTTTTGGCATAAAATTGTTGGTCTAAAATTTTAAAAATTAGAGCGAGCCAAAAGCAAAAATCACAAGAAAAAAATTCTAACTTTGACACTATTTTGCTTATGAGCATTTTTCTTTGTTTTGTTAGACTCAAGAGCAAAATCACCTAGCAAACATTCTCTTAAAATAGTTTTATCTTAAATCACATAGATCCATTTGTTTTCCTAATAAAAAGGATAGTAAATAAAATTTTCTTCACCTCTCGTAAGTTCGTATTTATTTCTTCACTGACCTTGCTCTTAGATTGAACAACAAAGCTTCAAGCATTACGGAAATGGATTACGGTGCGTTTGGTTCAGTTTTGCGAAATGCCTTTGCATAGATGCAAAAAACCTTAGATTAAAGGGGTTCAAAAAATGCAAAACACTATCTGCCAAAAACTTGTAAAGGACTTTCGTTTCCAAAAAAAAAAAAAAAAAAAAAAAAAAAAAAAAAAAAAAAACAAAGAATGAAAGTGGAAGCACAAATCGATGAAGATGGCACCCCAGGCAAAGCCTGGAAGAGAGAGGATGGCCTATCGCTGAGGTCACGCCGCGCTACCATAGGTGAGCCTCTACTTTTGCGACCGACAAATCTAGCGAGCAAAGAGAGAGTGTATAGAAAGACAATAAACAGTGTTTCTAGAGGGCAAAAGTGAGATACACAATTATAAGTGAGGGCAAAATTGGAAGGAAAAAAGTCATTAGACACCACAATAATATTTCGAAAATGCTAAAAGTGATCCCAACCTGCCTTGAACTTTCAACTTTGCCAATGCTGGCTTTCACACAATGCTCTTCAAAAAAATTATTAGATGCCCTAACTTTTCCTAAGGGATTTTAGAGGCCCAAAGTCCCTTGAGTTGAATTAAATACACTTCTCTTTGATAAACTGCGAGGATCGATATTAAGGAACATTTGGAAACCAATCTAACCAAATATCCTAATTTGTGAAAGATCGATGTGTTTAGCAACGTTGTTTGGTATATAAATTACTCATCACACACAATTTTAAAACTTCTTGTGTGAAAGCTTTAGGAATGATTACTTTAGTGCTAAAATTTTATAAATGATCATTTTAGAGTCAAATCTTTTTAAAAGTGTCCATTTAAGTGACCTCAATGACTCACATCAGTTTTTTCATCAATCACTTAACTATTGCTTTATACAAATTGTGGCACATAAATGATTGTTTAAAAAATTTACACCAAAGTATGCACCTTACAATAATTATGGCACTAATGTCATCCTTATCCCTACCTGCCAAAACTTCAAATTTAGGTCAACTTTATTTAGAAAATAGCAAGTACATACTTGAACCTTCCCCTGAATTTTCCGTTACACGAGCAAAAATTTCTGTCAAAATAAAAGTATGCATAATTTGATTTCCAAAAATTTTGAAAATGGCATGATTGCAATTGCAAATGTCCTCAATGTCCCTATGTATAGGTTTCTAGATCAGTCAAATTTCAAATGCTAAATAATAAAAAGTCAGAATTAAAAGCCATGCCTGCTTTTTCCATATCTGCTAAAAAGATCGATTAGATATTTTGAAATCTCTTGATAAAATGTTCCATTTCTTGGCTTGATGCTAATAAAAAGTTATATATGAATGATATATCTTCTATACATTAAAGGAAGCCAGGTTTTGCCTCACTTTTAGTAAGCTTCATTCCAAACTTGTCCTCAAGTAATATAAAGTTATAAAGTGAAAGAAAAGAATCTTTAGGTGTACACTTGGTTTCATGTCCGTTTCTCACTAATTTTCATCGCACACACCAACTCATGAAAATCGGAGTCCCTTATCGGTTGGATGTGTGCAAATGAGGGTGCATATATGCCTAATTCTGCAGAACGTGAGGCCGGCTAGACCTTCCTTTTTAGCGTGCCTTGGGCTTCTATATGCATTTCACCTTTAACCCTTAAGCCTGTGAATCAGCTTTGCCAATTCTATAGGATTTATTTCTAGTTTATTCTTATAATTATTAAAAAAAAAAAAAAAAAAGGCCTCTGCACAAGGGCTGAATCCCACACCGCTTACGTATGCACAGGTAAAGTAAGATTTCATACACGTCTGGTTCCAACAAAGGTGAAGCCGTCTGGGCCTCCGCTTTTTGGCGTGTCTTGAATTTCTGTATGCATTACACTTAATGCACTTTACCTAAGCTTTTCACCTACAAAAAACATTATCCAAAACCGAAGATTGTAACTCTCCACCTTCTGACACTCCACTGCTATTCTTCCATCATCCGCAGGTACATCTTTTTGCTTTGTCTTTCACAAGTTGCTGCAAACATCAATCTTTCATATTGCAAAATATCCACTTATTTAGTTGTTTTTATTTATTGCATGACTTTTGTTAAATGAAATCAAGCAAGGCAATGGTTGGTCCCAAATCCCAACCTTTTGCCACTACTTAATTGATTGTTCACATTCATTACCACTTATGTTGTTGTACATAACTAATCTGTCCAAAATGAAATTTCGGCGAAGGAGTTATGAGGTCCAAATTTAGCCCATTGAATCTGTAAAATCTGAAAAGTGTGTCCTTCCCATATGTGCTAACTTCAAACGGCTTGTATAGCTTATCCTGATATCCAATTGAATTTTTGTTTTGACGGCTTGTATGGGCATGGAAGTTTCTACGTTCTGGGTATTTTCAAGAAATTTTCATAATTTTTTTTTATTTTTGGGAAATTTCAAACAATGATGGAAAAATAAGAGTTTTTGAAATATGGCTCTACTCTGTGGCTGAAAATGTTATCTTTTTCATCATGGATGATGGAAAAATATTATACATTGAGTTTTGTATATTGTGACATTTTGCAGAATGACCGTATAAATGCGGAATTTTCAAAAAAAAATTATGAACTTTTTTGTCTATATAGATAGTATCTACTAGAAATTTACATTTTTTTTTTTTGGATGAACCCTATCTATTGTATTTATTTATGCTTCTCAAGAGTTATTTACGGCAGTTGAATCTTTGTTCGAGTTTATGGACTGAAGTAATGCATTTAAGGACAATTTTCCAATTTCATCGTAATTGGGCTCTTTTTAGGTAATTTACGATTTATGGAATTTAAATCATTAATGTGGCCGCCATGAAAATTTTATGGGTATTTTGGTAATTTGCTGCTTACAAATATTAAATATCAGATTTGACTCCATTTGTTTTGCGGAAGATAAATGATTTGAAAAATATTTAGAAATAATCGTTTGTATCGCTTGAAATAATTAGAACATAAAATATTTTTTATGTCAAAATATATTCATGGATGATAAAAATATTTTTCATTTACTCATTTTTGTAAGCAATACAACAATTATTTTTATGAAAATATTTTGAAATCATTTTATTTTCACGTAACAAACGCACCACTATGATTCCTTGGTGGTGCCGGAGATATTGCTTCATCAAATTATATGAATTCATGATAGCTAGAGTTCAGATAAATGGTGCTCTGCCTCTGCTAGGAATTTCTACAATATAGCATATTTGTAACCAATAACATATTTTTATGCATAAACATTGGATCAAACAAAGATGCTTTTGAGTGACTGATGAGTTAATAAATCTGGATCTAGTTGTTGGTTTATCCTGTCATTTGATCTTATTCTGAAGAACAGTCGCTTCCAATTTTGTTGTGATACCACTGTTTCCCAAAGGTTATGTCTGCGAGTCTATGTCCATTACCGAGATATTTACGTTGCTGCTGAAAATTATGTATACTCACTTGCATTGACGCGTCGGTGTATTATGCTTGGACGTTTGGGGAATGCCTAATACTTCTAATCACTAATAGAGGTAAAAGGATCACTTACTTCACAAGCGAGCTCATTCCGATTTAGTAATAATTGCTGAGAATAAACAGCAAGTTTTTCATTACTTTCGGGTCTAAAAATAATTTTTTTGTCTTTAAATTTTTAAGAGAAAATCATAACTTAAAGTGATAAATACGCAAAAACCGGCCCAAAACTGGATTATACTAAGTAAAATGTTACTAACCACGTAGACAAGTTAGCTAGTAATTTATGGTAGGTTAAAAGTTACTCTTTTTTTTTTTCTTTTTCTTTTTTAAAAAAAAAAAAAAAAAATTGAAACTTACAAGTCACTCTAAAAAAAAAAAATTACAAGTCTCCGTCTCGCATATAGATACATACTTGCTTTCTCAAAGTCAAAAGTGTACAAACCGGGAAGAAAATTAATTATGGTAAGAGGTTGCTAGGTAAATCAACATGAAAAAGTTACTTGGCACTTTTGAGGAGATATGCCGAAAGTTACTAAACGACTTTTGAGGGACTCAAATTCTCCGTGCCAATGATAACGCCTCTGGTGAAGAAGAACAGCTGATACACAGTTTCATTATTTCTTGAATCCTCAAGTACAACAAGTATTGAAACAACTCAACCTCACCATCTCATCAAGATGATGATGATGATGATGATTTAGCTTTATCTTACTCAAGTAACAGTAGGTTAAGCAAAAGACGCATTCCACCTGAAAGTTCTAGTTCAAGATCAGTTTGGTGATGCATTGTGCTTCGGAAGTTTGCACCAGCTCTGCTACGCCGAGATGCGCCATTAGAAGCCAAACATGGCTGATAAGCTCTCCTCCTCTGCTCAGGCTCTCGGAGTGTTCGTAGCCTTTGCTTTGGCAAGCCGCGTATATCAGAAACTTCGCCCAGACCTTGCCGATCAACTTCCATTTCCTACCGAAGTCTTCCGACTCGATTTTATTCAACTGGGATGCGAGATGGCACGCGTCAAACAGCACCGACCTGCTTTTGCCACCGCGTATTTTCACAGGCGGGCAGCTGAGTTCCCACTTGGAGCAGAAGATGGCAGAGTTCGCATACATCGCGCGACTCTGTTGACTTGTGCGCCTTGTTGCAGCTTTTAACGCCGGTGTGGCCATGTTTCTTTTTCTTGAATAAATTACTGCGCCCACGTCTTGACAACCGATGAGTTGATGCTGGTTTCTTTCTTTGACAACACCGCTAGCTTGTCCTCGAAGAACTTCCGAGCGTCGACCGAAGTATCTTCATATCGGAGCACCCCTGTCCCTGTTGGCAACATGGAAGGATGGAGAACTAAAAGATAGAGCATGTACCGAGAGACCAACTTGCTCATCTTGTAGTTTGTGATGTCTTCTGGTCCTTTTCCTTGCCTCACGTCGTGGTCCTTGTAGTAGCAGAGCTCAGTGGCGATGTGCCAGATGAGGATGCTCTGGTCGAACTCCATACCGTCCACACTCCAGTTCAGGTGATCGTTGTTTGACTTCTTCAGTACTTCACTAGCCTCCAGCTTAAGACCCGCCAACCCGCTCTTCCCTTCCAGATAAACGACCGTTTTTCTCATGTGACCGAAGGTCCATTCTTTGATGTTGCTCTTGAACTCTTTGTAATCAATGTAGAAGTTCTTCTCCAACTTCTCATCTAACTTGGCGAACCACGGATACTTGCTGAAGATCCTGTTTCTTTTCCTACTAGATAATTTCAAGAGGCTGAACTGGGCCACAGAATTCGACCATCTTGGGTTCGGCCAGATCCGGAGAAAAGCCACGGCAGATGATATCACGGATCGCTCGGGTCTCTGAATCCGCCAGTGGTTGACCCAATCAGATGAAAATGCGAGCAGAACCGAGTAAATCTCTAAAAGTATAGCCGCACTTATCAGCAAGAAGGTGATATAGATGTCGACTTTGGGGTAATCCTTCCTATCCTGTAAGGAGAAGAATACCAACACGGCACACGGCACTGAGAGATTAATGACCCAACGAGTGATGCCCCAAGCACGGTTCAGCAACAGTGCCTTGGTGTAGAGCAGATCGTACATGAACCCGAGCTCGATCTCCACAATCCCAAAAGCCATCACCGAGTTCATGGCATCGTTCGTGAACATGCGCTTACTGGCCTCCAGGTCGCCAGAGTTGAGGATAAGGCCCACGAAGAGAAGCTTGAAGATCTTGAACAACTCATAGGCTTTGACCAGAGCCGTGGCTTTCTCTTCGTCCATGGCTTGACCGCTGTTCACTGAGAAGTCCTCCGGAGCCGGAACCTCCGTGACCTCGTCCATGCTGACTCGGTAACCCTCCTCTTTCTTCAGACTATACTGCTCCATTATCCTGGGGTATATGGGACCAAAATCAGGAAGCGAAAGCATTGAATCTCGAAGTCGACCTTCGCTTGCCAGGTACAAACACAATGTCCTTTCTACATATTTGATGAACCCCACCAGGATCATGCCAGCTGCTAATATCGACAGCGTAGACCCCGACAAGGCCATGAAGTAGATGTAACAAGCTAGTCCTACCTGGACGCAAAGCCGCGCCAACTGCCTCAACCATAGCTCATTGTCCTCCAGGGCATACGCGGTGATCGTGTCAGGGCCACCCAAGTGGAGGAGAAGGAACGGCGCCCAGAAAGCAGTGATCTGGCTCTTCGGATCGATCGTGCCTTTCACTTCCTTGATGTTGGCCAGGCGGTTCGAGAGGACACCGAGCGCGAGGGTTGCAATGGAGTCGGCCGATAGGTACGTCGTCCAGACCACGACTTGGAT
Organism: Eucalyptus victrix; assembly: GCA_016097545.1. Lineage (NCBI taxonomy): Eukaryota > Viridiplantae > Streptophyta > Magnoliopsida > Myrtales > Myrtaceae > Eucalyptus > Eucalyptus victrix. Next base: position 8,202,034 of record CM027844.1, on the reverse strand, counting down.
CCAGTACTTGTAGATGGATTTCCTCCGGAGGCCCAGAGTTACGAGAGTTAATTGGAGGAACAAGCTGAGGAGGACGAGAAACCGCAGCTCCCACTCCTTCCACAGTTCTCGAGTGTTTTCGGGGAGCAGCAAAAATCCCATGGTTGCACTCGATGTTGGCACCAAAAGGCGCAACAATCGGGCACCCTCAGTCGATTTTAGGATTATAAAGGGAGAGGACAAAGTAAGGCAAACAACAATAGCCTTGAATTTACCTCTACAACATCCTCGAAACGGCCACTCTTTATAACCAATAACTTGATATTGGAATCAAATACAAAAGCACTTACTTACCCTGCATAACATTACAGGAATGAAAAAGCAGTACGCTTTTTGAAACACCAACAACACACTACTCGTGACACCACTTTTAGATACAAAATTGTCAAGCAATTCTATACATTTGCCTGAGGATGAAGTATAGCAACAAAATCATATTCCGTTATTCGTACTGGCATGATTATAATCTGTTTTAATGGTGAAAATTAAAATATAGACTCAAAGTTAAAGTTTGGTTTCTCAATCACTTCTCAAGATTTTGAATTCTGTGAACTTCATTCTAATCACTATGGTCTTTACTCTTTATCTGGGACACCCCACCAACCCAACATGATCCTTGTGGAATATCAAAATCACCCATTCTAGTTGCTTTAATAAGTAAAGACACGCAAAGGCTGAAAAGAGGTTGATAGATGCTTCTCCAAGTTGAAGCGATTCTGATGCAATGAGTTGATTGCTTCCATTCGGAGACAGCATATTATTGTCCTTCCGTATTAATTGCATTAAAACCTGGAATGAAGTTGTCGTTACGATAAAACAATGCATGAGAGCACACGTCTCACACCACATCGCGGTCAGCTGATGTGCTTTATGACCACCATAATCGCAACTTCTCGTCCATGTCTGACCTAATGGCATGTGGTGTGCGACACTTGCTTAACATTTTTCTCCCACGTGGTGTATGAGCTGAACGTCTTCGTCCTCCACATACTGTCACGTGAAGGACACACAGCCGGTGCACCACCTATAGCTTAACTTAATTAAACCCTTAACATTGCACATCAAGGCCAAAAGCATGCGACTAAGAACCTATGAAAACCTCAAAGTCCAAAAATTCATAACCTCAATATAAGTTTTATTTTTCTCTAGAGCGGAATGGACATCATCAATGCCACAATTTTTATAGGCCATCACTTAAGTGAATGTGGTGACTTAGTTTGTTGAAAATCTGGTGTGACTTGTTGAAGTCACTTAAAGGATTGCTTAAAAAATTTTAGCTCTGAAGTGATCATTCAATAAGTTTTGGCATTAAATTGATCATTCAAAAAATTGGTGCTCTAAAGTTTTAAAAATTAGAGTGGGCCAAAAGCAAAAATCACAAAGAAAATATTCTGACTTTGACACTATCTTTCTTTGTTTTGTTAGACTCAAAAGCAAACTCATTGAGCAAACATTCTCTTTAAATAGTTTCATCTAAAATTACATAGACCTATTTGTTTTCCTATACCTAACAAAAAAGATACTAAGTAAAATTTACCTTTGCAACATCCTCAAAATGGCTACTCTCTATAAGCAATAACTTGATATTGGAATCAAATGCAAAAGCACTTAGAAACCCTGCATAACATTACAGGAATGAAAAAGCAGTACACTTTTGAAACACCCACGACACACTACTCGAGACACCTTTTTTGGATGCATAATTGTCAAGCAATTCTTTGCATTTGCCTAAGGATGAAGTAAAGCAACAAAATTAGATTCCGGCATCTATACTGAGTTGATTATAATGTGCTTTAATTTAGAAGATTGAAATATAGGCCTAAAGTTAAAGTTTGGTTTCTCAATCAATTCTCAAGATTTCGAATTCTGTGAACTTCATTCTAATCACCATGATCTTAACTCTTTGTCTGGCACCGCCCATCAGCCCAACATGATCCATGTGGAATATCAAAATCACCCATTTAGGTTGCTATAACGACAAGTAAAGACGGTCAAAAAGGCCAAAAAAAGGGTGATAAATGCTCACTCCAAATTGAAGCAATTCTTATGCATTGAGTTGATTGCTTTGATTCCCAAACAACATATTATTGTCCTTAGGTACTACTCTCCGTGTTAAACCTTGGAATGAAGTCGTCGATAGAACAAAAATAATGCATGAGAGCACACATTTCACACCACGTCGCCGTTAGCTAATATGCTTTATGACCATCGTGATTGTGACTTGTCGTCCATGTCTGACCAATTGGCATGTGGTGTGCCACACTCGCTGAACATTTTTCTTATGAGCTGAACATTTTCATCCTCCACATACTGTCACGTGAAGGACCTTAACTTCATTAAACCCTTAACATTGCACATCAAGGCTAGAAACGTATGAAAACCTCAAAGTCAAAAAATTCATAACCTCAAAACAAGTTTTATGTTTTCCTAGAGTAGAAAGGAGGTTTATAGGGCATCACTTTAGCATTAAAAATTTTCAAAAAATCATTTTAAGTGCCACAACTTTTGAAAAATGATCATCTAAGTGAATACGGTGCCTTAGTTTGTTGAAATGTGGTGTGGCTTGTTGAAGTCACTTAAATGATTGCTTTAGATAGTTTTGGCACTAAAATGATCATTCAAAATGGTTTGGCATTAAATTGATCATCCATAAAATTGTTGCTCGAGAGTTTAAAAATTAGAGCGAGCCAAAAGCAAAGGTCATGAAGAAAATATTCCAACTTTGACACTATTTTTCTTTGTTTCATTAGACTCAAAAGCAAAATCATTGAGCAAACATTCTCTTAAAATAGTTTCATCTAAAATCACATAGATTTTTCATAACAAAAAGGATAATGTCATGTCCCGACCTGTTTTGAGTGCGTGGCACCCTCACTTCCATTCAGATGGTCATTCAATTGCAACGTCTCAAAGAGGCATCACCGACCCAATTCGTAATAACAATAAAACGCACAAGCGGAAATGTAAACAAATCTCCAACCATCATTCAATAGGGATAGTTAAAATATATATATGCGTCATAAGTCAATGTTGCATACACAACAAGTTCAAAAGCTAAACAACCAGCTTCATTACATCTAACATGCTTGACCGCGTTGCCACAACCTTCTACAAAAGGGCCCAGGGTGACTCTAGAGTGGTCCAAAAAGTACTAGCAAACTATATCTAAGCCTCAATGACCTCTGGGATCCATGGCTCCGGCACGGTGATCAGCTTGGGGTCGAGCTCATTGTCGGACATGTTTCCATCAAGAATGTCCCCGTCTTGGCATTCCAACTGATGCCTCCCCTAGAACCTCTAACACCCGGCGGAACTGTCAAAACCACGGATGGGACCATGGCTCTCATTACCCACCCAAAAGTACCAGGCCACAAATCGGAGTGGCACGAGGTTAGGTAGACCTTCATTGACCCAAATGGTCATGATGTAACATGTGTAATGTGTGCCGACCCCTCCCGATACAAAATACTCCATCACCTCCTAACTATCCTCAACAAGTAGGTCAAACATATCTAACGGAACAGCTCAACCACTCTTAGGGCCTATAAACATTTCAACAAACAAATATGAGATAGACTCAATGAGTGAACTTCCTAGACCTCACATAAGGAAGTCGTTCACCTTGGAAGTGCCCTAAACAAGCAATTATCTATCAATGGAAAAATGTGACAACACTCTTCTCACTTTACTTTTACTATCCTCATAATAACAAATCTATTATTCAAGGCCATTAATATAGACGCCTAGGCAATTCCATAACATATATTCCATGCTCTCAAGCCAAACATATGAATGCGCATTATGGTTCAAATCATGCTCTCATGCCATGCAATAATCCAGACTTGAACATATACAAATCTCATGCACTTTCCATACAAATATATCCAGATTATTATGGCCACTCAGGACCCAAAGGCCAACCCAAATGTTCGTAGTCATCCTGGCGTGACTAGCATTGTCTCGCCTCATCAAGCATGGTATCATCCCTCTTAAAATGCATAAGGACGGTCATTCCCGTAAAGAGCTTCGTTCTAAAATCCATCTACGATTGGCATCCCATTAACTTTGAGGCATCCAAACTAAATCAGGCATCATCCCATTTAAAACCCATTAGGATGGGTTCACACCCCACATCATAAGCATCAAGGCCTTAGATGATCACGCGGGCATATCATCACACAATTCATTTCTTTTCTTTCTCATTTAACCCATGTGATACTCATGCGATATGCCACATCACTATCAAATGCAACTATGTTACACAAGTGCATCATATTACATTATATAAATGTTTATTTTATTCATAAAGAATCCATGGCATATGGATCACTTATTACAATGAGGTAAGGTCATCATAGTATTCCAAAATTATCTATCACGTGCCATTACAATTAGCAAAGACTCATCTTTTATTCATATTGCATACTACCCTACCATAATATGCTCTAATAACGAGTCATATCAAAATGTCACTCCATAACGGCACACGTGACACATATAACATAGGTTACTGACCCTGTATAACATACATACACATAACCCATGTAGCGCATATACACACATAAACTATGTAACACATTTAACACATAATCCTTATGGCACATAACTCAAATAATGCATCTAGCACATAATCCATATGTCATATCTAACCAATATAATCCCTATATCACATAATAGCATTCCATCATATTATGATATGATAGAATCACATATCAATTTCACTTATTGTAATCTAATAACTTATTGCCCTAACCGTGATAACCTATCACTTTGAGACTCAATAACCCATCTAAGTCCAACAATAACTTATCAAATCAATTAATCATCATTTAACCACCAACAAGTCCTAAACTACTCCTTAAATGCAACCATAACCCTAATCAAGGGTTGGAAAGCCACTCACAAATGATCCGGGCTTTGAAATGCATCGAGAGAAGGAACAACAAGACCAAATAGCAGCTATGGACTGCTAATCACACATCAATAGGCTGCGGAGGAGATGGATAGCAGCTGAATGGCGGTCCGGCGATGGCGTGGTGGTAGTCCAACGGCAGTTCAGCGTCAATTCGGCATCGGCACGGTGTCTAGGCCTTGCAAGGGACTAAATCGGAGAAAAAACGAGTGAAAGTTGCTCAATGCCGAATAGCCCTTAATGTAACACTCTTGATAACGACCTCGTAAGGATTGGCCCATAAGGTCCTAAAAGGATCAATCATGGGCTATTGGCCATGGATCGATAAGTTCAATCGGTAAAGAATCAAGGATCGATCATGGACCAACCGACTGACCAACCGGTCACAAAATGGTCGAGGTGTCGGTCGTGAATTTCTATTGATCATACCGATGGGATAGGATCACTAGCTCATAAAATGACATTTTGATCATGAGGGTTGGTCACGGATGATTTTGAATCATCGGATGATCATGGGTCAATCCGATCGATCGCAGTGCCTAGTCACGAGTGATTCCACCCGGCTATGCACCAATACATGGCGGATCTAACTTGATCAAATGTGACCTCCTTCAAACCAAAAATGCATCATTCCCTATTTAATCCTTAATGATCATAAAAGATTCTTGAATTGGTGATGTTCAATCGTAGATTAGGTAATGCACCGACCATGAGCCATACAAATGGATTAGGTGCCGACTGAATGAACTTTGAGATAAACCCAGTTATTCCGTCACTAATTCTAAGATCCATAAGTGTCTTGGCTTAGTACTAGGCCATGGGTAGTCTTAGATTGGCCTTAAACCGATCAAAAGACAATAAACCCTTTAGGCCAACTGACCTTCCAAAGGAATGGTTTGGGTGAGCATGGGGTGTGATGGCCAAATCTTGGGTGTACGTAATTTGATTTTTCGAAGTGTACCTATTGATCCATTCTCTGGTTGCGGAATCAACTTAGATGGGGAATTCTCTAGATCACATTTGATGAAGAAAATGACAAAATAAGATAAAATTCTAGAACCCCTTCATTAAATGAAGGGTTGATGTGTCCTTTGAAAATTCAAACATCATGATGGTAGCCCAAAATATCTTTGAAGTTCTAGAAAAAGATAGCACACATGTGGACCAATCAGAGAGCAATACATGGGCCCTCATTAATGATCAAAGATTCTAGATTGTTGAGTTGGCAACTATGGTACCATTATTATCAAACCCCATTAAATATTCATTAAATGCGGGATATAGGTGGACCAATGGAAAGTGAAAAGCAGGCCGTCATCGATTATGTCAATGGACTAGATTGCCAAGTAAAACCTTTTAGCCATGCCAACTTACTTTTAGGTGCAATCATGAGGCAAGCAAACTTGTCACCCAAGAATTTTAGGCAAGCTACATGGAAACTTAAGATTGGATCGAGTGGCTCAATAAAGATGGCATTAAGGGTTATAAATAAGAGGATCCCTCTTCATTTCCCCACCTTAACTCCCATTTCCTCCTCCCTCCCCTCTTGCATGCCTCCTCCTCTTGCACGCCCTCTTTCTCTCTTTCGGCCTCCAAGCAAAGCCACCCATCTCTTGTAACTCATGCTTTAGTGTGAGGTTCTCCCAAGAAAGTGTAGTTTCTCCCTTCTTTTAGTAACATTTGGGACATCTTTGACTCTAGGAAATCCTCTCTTGAACAATTGATTCTTGGATGTTCATTAACATTTGGGACATAGGTTGATTGATTCTTGGATGATGATGTATTCTATGATTTGTTCGTGTACTTAAGTTTCTTGTATGACAAAAATGAAGTCATGGTTCATAGCTTTCATTTGGTACAAGTCAAGGTTTGCCCATAGCCATAAGATGTGATTCGGTATTGAGGCGTACCGAGTTCACGTCTTGGATTGGTGTGGGGTTCCTTTATGCTTGTTACTCAAGCGAGGCTTTGGGCTTAGGTTCATTTGTAATGTTGTTGATGAAGAAATTCATGACTTCATGACTTGTGCATTATGTTTGAGAATAAAATGTATAGTTCATGGCATGTGCATAAGACTTGAATACAACCTCAAGAAGAGATTGTGCTCGAGCTAAGTTTGAGTCCCCGATTTCCTAGCAAGAATTGGGTTTGAGTCCTAGAGGCTAGCAAGAGACTTAGGTTTGAGTCCCAAGCATATTAACTATGTTTGAGTCCCAAAAGCCGGCAAAAAGCTAGAAGTCTAGATAAAAGCCCAAATTAAATTGGGTTTGAGTCCCAAAATGGTTTCGAGAAGACTTGGGTTAAAGTCCCAAGCATAAGTGAAAAGCTTAATGAGCATGGCATGCATGAGCAAGAAAGAAAGGCTAGAAGTGCATAAGCTTAGGGCATGCATCATGTTCATGAATGATTGCAAGAATTGTCATTTATATATGCCTGAAGCATGATTGCTCTTTGCCATTGATTTGCTTTTGACATGGTTTGCATGAGAAGGAGGAGAGAGACAAGGGAAATATTGTCCATTAATGCACATCAACTCACAAGCTTTTGGACTCACATCACTCACTCAAGGAGAGCTTCTTCAAGAAGTGAAAATCTATGCATTAATGAGGGGATTTCACACTTGAGTGTCTAGGCTGACTAGACTAGCTAGGGAGGCTAGATAGGTCATCAAACTTCTCCAATTTGCCGCCTAAATGCTTGAGCCGCCCCCTTCTCTTGCCAATTTCCATCTTTGCCCTTTTGTCCTTAGTCCAATGGAAGGGCATTTCGGTCCTTTCACCAATATCTCGCACTATTCATACACTCTTCACATCCTTGCATGCATTTAATGCCAAGATCTTGACAAAAGAAGGCTTGATGGGCTTAAAGGACCCATGGACCTCCCTCGACAACCCACTCCTTGGGCGTGTGGGCCTTGAGCCGCCCACTTGGGCTCGGGCCCATTGGGTCTCTGCCCATGGTCCGTTTCCACCTTTTCCACACTTGTACGTCTTTATCAATAAAAAAAATCAAGTTTTCACCCCCAAAGTGGCCTTTTCGGATGCCCTTGTGGTTTATCAATCCTCAATACGATCTTGTCCAACAATCACTTGTTGAAACAATTCCATTTTGAAAAACCGGATGAGGATGAGGATGTCAGAATGAGGATGTCATAGTTTAGCAATGTTGTTTGGTATATACATGTGACCACATCTTCAGCCTTGCAATTACGTGCAGCCATTTCCCTCCATGCAGCTACATGCAAGAGTTGTCTACGAAGAAGTTATGACGTCCAATGGTCAACAAACGAAGAGGTTGACCGGGAGAGAGAGAGCCCACGTCCACGTCTTTGGGATGGTCAACAATTGAAGGAATGGTTAACCGAAGGAGGCAGCCGCGGTTTGCTTCAATTGGCCACGTCCTGCATGCAACATGCAAGGTGGCGAGCGGTCAACTAAAGCGGAAAATTTGACCGAGGAGAAGCCACGTCGATTCGGGCAGCTGAAGACACGCCCTGCATGAAGAAGTCGCACTGGCTTGGCAGGGAGAGAGATCCCCATGCAAGGGGCCACATTCCTCTCCACTTGTCCCATTTCCCTGCCGCCACCGAATTCTCTTTGTTGACTAGGGAGTCAACAAACTAGCTTTCGAAGTGGAACAAAATAGGAAGCGGACGAGCAAGCCGAGAGAGAGAAACCGAGAGAGAGAACCGCGACCGAGAGAGAGGGAAAGCGCGAGAGTGAGAGAGAAAGAAAGGGATGGTTCCCTTCGCCCGTGCACGCCACCGCCGCCCCCATCGCGCTGATCCAGCCGTTCCGACCAAGCCCGCAGCTGCCACACCACAGCGCCACCTCCTCGCCGCCGACACCACTGACATTAAGGCAAGTCGATATCCACTAACCTATATCATGTAATCTAGTCGCTGCTTGATTGAAATATTAGCACTACTTTGGATTATTTCGCCAAATGGTGAATTTGAAATCCCGAATGGACTTCGGACTGTGTAGTGGAGAGGAGTGAAATGTTGCTGTAGTTAAAAGGAATTCAGGCACCTAGTTAAGGTCGGCTTTTATAATCGCGAATTCTGAAAGTTTTCACGTAGACCCCATTTGAAATTTCGAAGAATCGTTTTGGAACTTGCTGTTTTGTCGATGCTTTAATTTTAGTTTATATTTCGAATTCGAGTTTTGTGAATTAAGCGAGCATTGTACTATTGATGTGTTATTGCTACCATCGGACGCTCGGGTTGACGATGCCCCGGGAGTTGGGATTGCTTGGAGGGTCACGGTGGTGATGCTTCTGGATGCCTGGGGACCGGTGAGCCCAGAGGTTCCCCGGGAGTGTCGAGATGCCCAGATGTGTGACGATACAAGTTCCGGAGAATAGGGACAACCATTTACATGGTGAGCCCCAGCGATTCCTCGCGATGCTAGATGAGGTGCGAGATGCCTGGAAGTGTGACGCAACGCACTCTGAACACGCGGTGACTAAAATATGGAATCGGAGGCTTTCGTGACGCCAGGTTAGGTACAATGCTTGGAGGGACGCAAACACTGGTCCTCTAGGAGTAGGTGATAGCAACTTGAAAAATCTATTGAGTTTTAAGGCTTCATGGTTCTGCTGTGTTATACCCTTTCATTGGAAAAATCTTATCGGTTTAATGTATGCCTACTTCTTCAGTTATGTGTATTGTTCAAATTGCGCAAATTGGGTAACGGTAGCTTTACGTAATATAGTTTAGTGAATTTTAATTGCTGAGTAGTCGTACTCACCCCTTGTGTGGCTAACATATTCAAACTAGGAAAGAATGTTGCTGCTGCCCCCACCTCCCAGCACCTTCTACAGTGTCCCCATTGACATGAGATGGGAGCAAACCGAACATCCGGATCCAGACATGCTAGGTTTGACTTATATCCAGGTGCAAGCGATCCTGACTTTTGATGCCGGTCTTCCTTCGGGTCCGGTAGTCCAGAATTTTGTCGTCCTCTACATCAGGTTGGACGGCCATGCAATGGGACCATTGCCGCTGCCACCAGAGGAGGATGACGGAGCATCCAGTGGGACCAAGTAGGGGGAGGAGAACGAGAGGCTATAGGAAAATTTTGGACACCGACACCACAGACGGATGATGCTGTAGATGGCTAACCAAATAGTCGGTTTGTTTTAGTACACATATGGCCAATATAGAAATAGTTGGTCTTTTTGAATGTACCGACAAGCGACATCTGTTACATGTATATATATAAAAAAAAGGTGCCTAGTTAGTGTGTATGTTTGGTGTGCATCATTTCTGAGTATAGGAAAGGGAGTTGTTAAATATGCTTCCGCCATATACATTGTGTAGGGACCAATGAAGTGTGTGATAGAACCCCCACATGGATTCCCTGAAGCCCACTGATCTGAAAAAGAAGAACATCCAGAACGAGGTAAGAAGTGTGGTGACCCTAATCAATACGAGGGCCATTGGGGGGTGCCACAATACATTATGCAACACACAATTTTAAAACTTCTTGTGTGAAAATATTAAGACATCACTTTTTCATCAATCACTTTAATATTGCTCTATAGAAATGCGGCACATAAATAATCATTTAAAAAAATTTGGCACCAAAGTAAGAGCCTTACAATAATTATAGTACTAATATCATCTAGGAAAATTATCCAAAAAGTCCTAAACTTATTGCACTTTTGCTAATTCAATCATAAACCTTTCAATTTTATCAATTTAATCCTAAACATTTTCACTTCTTACCTTCATCTAGTCAATTTTGTCAGGAAATTGCTGATGTGGATAGTCAACGCTAACGTGGCACTTTTTAAATAATTTTTTGAATTTTTTATGGTTTTATCTTCCTCGTTTTTACTTTTTTTGCTTTTTCTTTAGGTTTTCAAATATATAGTTGGCCTGGCCACAAACGAGCGCAAGCAACCTTGGCCAGCCATAAGCAAGGGCCATGACGCCCTCACCAGCAAAAGTGAGGGTACGCAAGCCCTCGCCCAGAAATGACAAGGGCCGCAACGCCCTCACCAACCTAGCCGGCAACACTAGCCAGCCATAGGCAAGGGCCACGACACCCAGTGAGGGCGCGCAAGCCCTCCCTAGAAATTGCGAGGGCTGAGATGCCCCCATCGGCTCTAGGCGATAAGCAAGGTCGCTGCCCTCACCTTGCCAGATCTAGCGGGGGCTCCCATGCCCTCACTTTCGCCGACGAGGGGTGCAATGCCCTCACCCAAAGCCGGCAGCCCTCGCCTATCGCTGGCGAGGGGTAGCCAGTAACCCTTGCCAGCCCTAGATCCGGAAACCCCCATAAAAAAGAAAAAAAATAAAATAAAATAAAAACATATAAAAAATAAAAAATATTATTAAAAAGGTGTCACGTAGCACGCTGGCCATCCACATCAGCAATTTCCAGCTAAAATTGGCTAATTTGACACACTTGACAAGGAGCAAAACAGTTTATAACTAAATTAGCAAAAGTGTAATAAGTTTAGCATTTTGCGGACAATTTTCCCAATATCATTCTCATCCCTACCTACTAAAACTTCAAAATTAAGGTCAACTTTATTTAGAAAATAGCAATTGCATACTTTAACCTTCCCCTTATTATTATGCTATTCCAATGAAAATTCCAGTCCAAAAAAAAAAAAAAAAAAGTAAGCATAATTTGATTTCCAAAAAATTATGAAATGGCATGATTGCAATTGCAAATGACCTTAATGTCCATATGTATAGGTTTCTAGATCAGTCAAATTTCAAATGTCAAAAAATAAAAAGTTAGAAATAAAAGTCATGCTTGCTTTTTCCATCTATGCTAAGAAGATCGATTAAATATTTTGAAAACCCTCGATAAAATGTTCAATTGCTTGGCCTGATGCTAATAAAAGGTTATATATGAATGATATATCTTCTATACATTAACTGAAGCCAGGTTTCACCTCGCTTTTACTAAGTTCCATTCCCAAACTTGTCCTCAAGTAAGATAAAGATCTAAAGCGAAATAAAAGAATATTTAACTATACACTCAATTTCATATCCCTTTCTCACTAATTTTCATCGCACACCAACTCACGAAAATCAGAGTCCCCTATCGGTTCAATGTGTACAAATGAGGTTGCATATATGCCTAATACTGCGGAATGTGAAGCCGTCTAGACCTCTCTTTTTAGCGTGCCTTGGGCTTCTATATGCATTTCTCCTTTAGCCCTTAAGCCAATGAGGGCCCGTTTGGTTGGGCTTTGCCAAGGGGCTTTGGGGGGGAAAATTTTTGGTGTTGGCAAAGTTTTTGAAAGCTCCTTTGCCCAAATATGAGCATTCCGAATGCTAAATGCTGAAAGCTGGGGAAGGGCAGCATTGAGCATTCGGCATTTAGGAAATGCCACGCCTACTGCTCATCTTTCTCTTTCCCCCGTCGTCTTCTCTTCTTCTTCTTCCCGGCCATTGGGCTTCTCTAGCAGCCGCCGCCACGGCCACCGCTTGAGGGTCATGCGTCCCTGGTGACCACCATCTAGGGGTGGCACAATGCACGACCCAAGCGGCGCGAACCTCAAGCAGCATCGCCTGAGGTTGCGCGAACCCAAGAGGCGTTGCCTGGTTTCGCGTGAACCAAGCGATGCCGCCTAAGGTTCGAGCGACCTCAAGCCGCCAGATTTGGCGATTTAGAGGCTAGATCTGGTGCCAGACGGCCAGATTTGGCCTCTACAACCTCAGGCGCCTGAGGTCGCGCTGCCTAGATCCGCACGACCTCATGCCGCCAGATCTGGCTGTTCGACACTGTCGACCACCGGATTTGATTTTCAAATTTTTTTTTTGAAAAAAATTTAAAAACAAAAGTCCATTTGTAATAAGTTTTGCCAAACGATATTTTTACACAAGCCACTTTCCAATGCGTAATTTGCCAAACATCCAAGCATTCCCGAAAACCCCTTTACCCTAAAGATATTTGCATTTGGCCAAAGGCATTTCCCCAAAGCCGAACCAAACGGGCCGTGAGTCGGTCTCGCCAATTCTATAGGATCTATTTCTAGTTTATTCTTATTTAAAAAAAAAAAATTACGGCCTCTGCACAAGGCCTGAATCCCACACCGCTTAGGAATACACAGGTAAAGTAAGATTTCGTACACGTCTGGTTCCAAGAAAGACGAAACCGTCTGGGCCTCCTCTTTTCGGCGTGTCTTGAATTTCTGTATGCATTATACTTAATGCACTTTACCTAAGCTTTTCACCTACAAATAACATTATCCAAAACCGAAAATTGTAACTCTCCGCCTTCTGACACTCCACTGCTCTTCTTCCATTATCTGCAGGTTCATCCTTTCGCTTTGTCTTTCACAAGTTGCTGCAAACATCAATCTTTCATATTGCAAAATATCCACTTATTCAGTTGTTTTTATTTATTGCATGAGTTTTGTTAAATGAAATCAAGCAAGGCAATGGTTGGTCCCAAATCCCAACCTTTTGCCAACTACTTAATTGATTGTTCACATTCATTACCACTTATGTTGTTGTACATACCTATCCATCCAAAATGAAATTTCGGCGAAGGAGTTATGAAATCCAAATTTAGCTCGTTAAATCTGTAAAATCTGAAAAGTGTCCTTCCCATATGTGCTAACTTCAAACGGCTTGTATAGCTTATCCTGATGTCCAATTGAATTTTTTTTTGACGGCTTGTATGGGCATGGAAGTTTCTACGTTCTGTATATATTCAAGAAATTTTCATAATTTTTTCTATTTTTGGGAAATTTCAAACAATGATGGAAAACTAAGAGTTTTTGAAATATGGCTCTACTTTGTGGCTGAAAATGTTATCTTTTTCATCATGGATGATGGAAAACTATTAGACATTGAGTTTTGTATATTGTGACATTTTGCAGAATGACCGTATAAATGTGGAATTTTAAAAAAAAAATATGAACTTTTTTGTCTATATAGATAGTATCTACTAGAAATTTGCATTTTTTTTTTTATGAACCCTGTCTATTGTATTTATTTATGCTTCTCAACAGTTATTTACAGCTGTTGAATCTTTGTTCGAGTTTATGGACTGAAGTAATGCATTTAAGGACAATTTTCCAATTTTATCGTAATTGGGCTCTTTTTAGGTAATTTACGATTTGTGGAATTTAGATCATTAATGTGGCTGTCGGCCATGAAAAATTTATGGGTATTTTGGTAATTTGCTGCTTAGGAATATTAAATATCACATTTGACTCTATTTATTTTGTGAAAGATGAATGAATCGCTTAAAATAATTAGAACATAAATAATATTTATGTCAAAATATATTCATGGATGATAAAAATAATTTTCATTTACTCATTTTTGTAAGCGATACAGCAATTATTTTTATGAAAATATTTTGCAAAACATTTTATTTTCATGTAACAAACGCACCACTATGATTCCTTGGTGGTACCAGAGATATTGCTTCATCAAATTATATGAATTCATGATAGCTAGAGTTCAGATAAATGGTGATCTGCCTCTGCTAGGAATTTCTACAAAATAGCATATTTGTAACCAATAACATATTTTTATGCATAAACATTGGATCAAACAAAGATGCTTTTGAGTGACTGATGAGTTAATAAATCTAGATCTAGTTGTTGGTTTATTCTGTCATTTGATCTTATTCTGAGAAACAGACGCTTCCAATTTTGCTGTGATACCACTGTTTCCCAAAGTTTATATCCGCGAGTCTATGTCCATTACCGAGATAATTATGTTGCTGCTGAAAATTATGTGTACACTTTCTGTAGACGAATTGATTGGCACACTTTAGTCCTATGAAAGTGAAGCAAATCAATGAAGAAGAAGATCCCAAATGTAAGAAATCAATTGCTTTGAGATCTAACGATGATTATGATGTTATAGACTCTGAAGATGACATGTATGATGAAGAGCTAGCCCTTATGATAAAAAGGTTCAGGAAACTAAACAAAAAGGGAAGAAGATTCAATTGGAAGAAACAAAGTATTCAAAAGTCTCAAAACAAATCAACTGAGGATGATGAATTCAATAAAGATATGATCTGTTTTGAATGCAAGAAAAAGGGATACATCAGACCCAATTGTCCCATGTTGAAGAAAAGGAAAGGAAAATCTGAGAAATACGAAAGGCTCTCAAGGAAGAGACATGGAGTGATACTGAATGTGAAGAAAGTGATAAAGCTTATGCCAATATATGTCTAATGGAAAAATCGAATCGACTCGACTCGAAATAGATCGATTCGGATTAGATAGTGAAATCGAGGTAAGTAATTTCAAAATCCCTACTAAAGTCTCTAAATATATTGATGAACTGCGTCTTAGTCTCAAAACCTCTCTCAAGAGGATTTCTCTGTTAAAAAGGGAGAATTTTGCATTGAAACAACAGGAAATTTTATGGAAAGAAAAGTTTGAAAATTTAGATAAAAGCTTTGTTACATTAAAAGAAAATGCAGACTCTCTTTCAAAAGAAAATATGTTTTTAAAAAATGACATTTCGAATGTTTCAAAGAGATTTTCTATAAGATCTGAGAAATTGGAAAAGATTCTTTCAGCACAAAAAATCCCACTTTAACAAATCAGGTTTGGGAATGACTTCTGAAACTATTCCTCTAACTGATTTTCCAAAAGTAGAAGAAAGAATTAAACAAAGGCTTGTTGGAGAAATCTTCTTGAAGTGTTTTGAAGCTGACAAAACGTTTCCATCAGTCTAGTCTGAAGGTTTGCGACTCGCTATTTAAAGTCCGAAGACCTCCGGACAGCCGACTCAAGACTCAAAGTCTATCCTCATTGACAAGTCTCTAATCCGTTGAAGAAAGGTTATCCGAACTGGATGTTTCATTAAGGATATGACCTTATCGAATGGGAGAAGATCTCTTGGCTGGAAAAGACATAATGGAATCCTTTGATTGATCGAGATTGACTCAAAGATTAAGGATCCGATGATTGCCTAAATATTCTTGGAAGGTTCTACTTATGGAAACCGAGATTCTGATTGTATGGGCGAACATGATTGATGGGTTATCGACATGTTCCTTTAATAGCTCGAATAATCTTCCTAATTGATTCCGTCCAACGAGTAGATTGGAGGAATTCCTTTGGTAAGTGCCAACGGGTATGATGGTATGAAGGAGTATATAAGGAAGACGTTCCAAGTTGTTCGAGGTGTGCGCGATAGAAGAATTCCAAAGTCTGAAGCTCTTTGTCGTTTAGACAATTCCTTTGAGCGAAACCTTGTATGCAAAAGAGAGTCTATATTTGTGAGAAACCTTGAGGAGGTGTGGTAGAACATCTACACTGTGGAATCAAGGAAAAGCTATGCTGTAACTACTATTTTGTTCATAGTGAAATCCAGCCGGTGGGCTGTTAGTGCGGAAGAGTGGACGTAGGCTTGGAATAAGCCGAACCACTATAAACCTTGTGTTCAATTTTCTCTTCCTTACTCTCTTTGCCTTGATCGTACTTCATTTTGTTAACTTCCTTTCTATCGTTTGCCTAGAATCGCTTCCGTATCTTGAAAAACTATTTGTGCACCTATTCACCCCCTCTAGGTGCTTATACTAGCTATCTCAATTGGTATCAGAACTCGTGTACTCACTTTGTTTGAAGTGTTTTGCTTCAGAGTTAAAGATCCATGGCTAGTATGTTGGCTTCAGGGCTAGTAGAAGGGCAAAGCAATACCAGACCGCCTTATTTTGATGGAAATGACTACAACATATGGAAAAGATCCTCTGGAATGGGACGTTGTAGAAAAAGGAATCATTCCTAAAGCTGCACCTGTCTCAGAAAGAGGAAAATGTACTGTGGGTTTAGCGAAATGACTCAGGAAGAGATAATCAAGAGACAAGCTCTTGATGCAAAAGCAATTTATTCTTTATATTATGCTTTATCACCTACTGAATATAACATAATATCTTCTTGTGATACAGCTAAAGAAGTTTGAGATAGATTACACATTACCTATGAAGGAATCGATCGAGTGAGAGACTAGAATCAACATTCTTCTCGGTCAATATGAAGCCTTCAGAATGAAATTGGGAGAATCCATAACTGACATGTTTAGTCGTTTTACAGAAATCATGAATGGTCTTGAAAATCAAGGTCAACCAATTTCTGATCCCATGAAAGTAAACAAGCTACTGCGTGGACTCTCCAAGGATTGGAATCACATAAAGACGTTAATCAGAGAGACCCAAAGAATCATGCCACTGTCTGTTGATGAGTTGGTTGGGACTCTTCAATCTTATGAAGTGGAACGAATCAATGAAGACAAAGATCCTAAAGGTAAGAAATCCATTGCATTAAAATCTAATGATGATTCTGATGTAACAGATTCTGAAGACGATATGGATGATGGGGAACTTGCTCTCATGATAAGAAGATTCAGAAAGCTAAACAGAAAAGGAAGAAGATTCAATTGAAAGAACAAAGTTTTCAAAAGCAACAGGGCTGAAGATGATGAATCAAACAAAGATGTAGTCTGCTTTGAATGTAAGAAAAAGGGACACATTAGGCCTAACTATCCTTTTCTGAGGAAGAAGAAAGGAAAAACTGAAAAGTATCAAAAAGCTCTCAAAGCTGAAACCTGGAGTGATACAGAATGCGAAGATAGTGATGATGATTATGCCAACATATGTCTAATGGCACAATCAGATTCAGAATCAAACTCCGAGACAGATTCAGATTCAGAAAGTGAATTCGAGGTAAGTAACTTCAAAATCCCTGTTAAAGTTTCAAAATACATTGATGAATTATGTTTTAGTCTTAAGACTTCTCTTAAAAGAATTTCCGAACTCAAAAAGGAAAATTCTACTCTAAAACAACAAGAGAATGTTTTGGAAGAAAAAGTGAAATGCTTAGACCAGAATGTTTCTTCTCTCAAAGAAAGTGAAGATAATCTTTTAAAAGAAAATGCATTCTTGAAAAATGATATCTCAAATATTTCCAAAAGATTTTCTCTAGGATCTGAAAAACTGAAAAAAAATACTTTCTGTTCAAAGACCTTATTTCAATAAATCTGGTTTGGGTATGACTCTAAAACCATTCCTTTAATTGATTTTCCTAAAGTGAAAGAAAGAATCAAACAAAGACCCACAAGAAATGCTTACAAAAATCATTTTGAAAGGACTTTTGTAAAACCAGTAGGTCGCAATGCTCTCAGATGTTCAAAATGCAATAGTGCAGATCATTTTGAGAAAGAATGTTCTATGGTTTGGAGACCTGTCAATAAAGTTTGGGCAAAAACCGCATATCATACTAACTTAAAAGGACCCAAGAAAATATGGGTACCAAAGAAAGCTTGAGTCTCTTTTTAAATGCAAGTCACTATCAAGAAAAAGGTAAAATGGTACCTGGATAGTGGATGCTCGAGACACATGACAGGAGATTCAAATTGCTTCATAAAGCTTGTTCAAGTGAATGGTGGAAAAGTCTCATTTGGAGGAAACAGCAAAGGAAAAATTGTGGGATTTGGAACTGTAAAGATTGGGAACCTCACAATAAGCAATGTTTCTTTAGTTGAAGGGCTCAACTACAATCTGCTCAGTGTCAGTCAGCTGTGTGATGCCGGTTTCAGAATCAACTTTCAAGAGGGTATTTGTTCAGGAACCAGTAAAGACTCTACACAGTCATTCATGGGTCGAAGACATAGAAATATCTACCTCTTGGACGTGAAACCAGATGAATCGCAATGTCTAATCTCAATCCAAGACAAAGCAAGCTTATGGCACAAGAAGCTTGGGCATATTAACATGAAGCAGATAGCCAAAATCTCAGTAAAGAAGCTTGTTCGTGGTCTACCCAATTTATCATACCAAAAGTCTGATCTATGTACACCATGTATATTGGGAAAATAGGTAAGAAATTCCTTTAAACCAATAAATCAAGTTTCCATTAATCATGTACTGCAGCTTTTGCATATGGATCTCTTTGGACCAACAAGAACACAGAGCATTGGAGGTAAGAAATATTGCCTAGTAATTGTGGATGACTCCTCACGATTTACTTGGGTATATTTCTTGACAAGTAAGTTTGAAACTTTCTCTTACTTTGAAAAATTTGCTAAGAAGATTCAAAATGAAAAGGGGTATGTTATTTCAAGTATAAAAACAGACCATGGAGGTGAATTTGAAAATCAAGATTTTACAAAATTTTGTGATGAATCTGGTTTTCAGTATTTGTTTTCTTCTCCATATACTCCAGAGCAAAACGAAGTTGTGAAAAGGAAGAATAGATCTCTTCAAGAAATGGCTAGAACTCTTTTAATTGAAAGCAATATCTCTTTACGATTTTGGGCTGAAGCAGTTTCAACATCATGTTATATTATCGATAGAGTTTTTCTAAGGCCTATTCTTGAAAAAATCCCTATGAACTATTTAAAGAAAAGAAGCCTATTGTTTCATATTTTCATGTATTTGGATGCAAATGTTTCATACTGAAAAATGCAAATGATCGAGTTGGTAAGTTTGAAGAAAAGTCAGATGAAGGCATCTTCCTTGGATATTCAACCACAAGCAAAGCGTATAGAGTCTACAACAAGAAGACTCAAACTGTGGAAGAATCAATGAATGTCAAATTCCAAGATTCTATACAAAATGAATCTATTTAGACTCATCTTGAAGAGACTGAACCTGCTCCAGACTCTACAAAGTCTAAATCTCAAGAAACAGCTCAGACTTTGAAGGACCAGCAACAAGTGACTGTTGAAGATTCAAGTGAAGGAAGTGACCATCAATCTGATAAATTAACCAGCAATTGGAAACATAAGTTCCGTCATCCCAAAGATCTTATTATTGGCGACATCAATGAAGAAATTCGCACAAGATCCAAAAGGCGAGAAGAGTTTAGTGTTGTGGCTCTTATTTCTGAAATAGAACCCAAAAGCATAGACGAAGCTTTATCCGATGAAAGCTAGATTGAAGCTATACAAGAAGAACTCAGACAATTCAAAATTAATGATGTCTTGGAGTTGACTCCTAAACCAAAAGGTAAATCAATTGTTGGAGCTAAATGGGTTTTCAGGAACAAGATGGACGAAAAAGGAAAAGTCATAAGAAACAAGGCTAGACTCGTGGCCGAGGGATACACACAAGAAGAAGGGATCGACTATGACGAGACTTATGCACCGGTAGCAAGGTTAGAAGCAATTCGTTTATTACTTGCATTTGCTTGTCATAAGAATTTCAGGTTATTCCAAATGGATGTCAAAAGTGTCTTCCTAAATGGATTCATCCATGAGGAAGTTTATGTGGAACAACCACCTGGGTTTGAAGACCCAAGGAAACCAGACTCAGTATTCAGACTCAAAAAGGCATTATATGGCTTAAAACAAGCACCTCGAGCTTGGTACGATAGACTAAGTAAGTTTTTAATTCAAAATGGTTTTGTTAAAGGTAAAGTAGACACTACTCTTTTTATTAAAAGAGAAAGAAAATTTTTTCTACTTGTTCAAATATATGTCGATGATATTATCTTTGGATCCTCTAATGAAAGTCTGTGCAAGAAATTCTCTAAGACTATGCAGGATGAATTTGAAATGAGCATGATGGGTGAGTTAACCTTCTTTCTCGGGCTTCAAATTAAACAACTGAAGGAAGGAACTTTCATTCATCAAGAAAAGTATGTAAATGATCTTGTCAAAAAGTTTGCATTGGTCAATTGCAAAAAGGCTGATATACTAATGTCAAGTTCCTTGAAGATAGATAAAGATGAAGGAGGAAAGAAAGTCGACCAAAAACTATACAGGAGTATTATCGGATCACTTCTTTATCTTACTGCTTCTAGACCTGACATTTTGTTTAGTGTTTGCATTTGTGCCAGATTTCAATCAGACCCTAAAGAATCTCATTTAAATGCTGCAAAGCGCATTATCAAATATATTTCATCAACTTCAAGCTTTGGTCTCTGGTATCCAAAAAGGGGAGACTTTACTCTTCTTGGATATTCAGACGCAGACTTTGCTGGATGCAGAGTCGATAGAAAGAGCACCTCGGGTACCTGTCAACTACTTGGAGGTAGGACGGTGTCTTGGTTTTCAAGAAAGCAAAGTACGGTGGCTCTCTCTACATCAAAAGCAGAATATATAGCTCTTGGAAGTTGTTGTTCACAAATTCTATGGATAAAACAACAGCTAAGAGACTTTGGAATTGAAGATTCATGCACAGAGATTAATTGCGACAACACCAGCGCTATCAATCTCACCAAAAATCCAATTCTTCACTCAAGAGCAAAGCATATAGAGATTCGACATCACTTCATTAGAGATCATGTTCAAAATGGAGAAGTCTCAATTCAATTTGTTAATTTAAAGAATCAACTGGCGGATATATTCACAAAGCATTTGGATAAAAATCAATTTGAAATCATCCGTTCCAGACTCAACATTTTGAGGTATGAGGAAATCAAAGTCTAGAGACTCTCAGACTCAGACATACAAGACCTTGACTGTAAGTTATTCTCTCTCTCTCTCGAATCTTATCTTGAAAAAGTACGATCGTCAAACTGTGGTTTATTATTGCTATATTTAATCGACGTAATTATTGCAACGTTTCCTTTTCAAAAAAGAAGTTATTTTTTTTTAAATGACTATTTTCGCGGAAAAAGGACAATTATTTTGAAAAGGCATCTTTTTATTTTCCTTTATAACGATTCGTATACCTCTCTTTTTAACCAACTATGCACTGTTGATTCTTCTTTGCTTTACTCTAAAAAACCCTAGAAAGCATCGATCTCGATCTTCCATTCCCGTTTTCTTCCCTTGTTTAATCTTCGAAAAAGTTGCCATCTTTTTTGGGAAAGTCAAGCAAGGAATCTTCCAAAAAATGAGAGAGATGTCGTCTTTAAGAAAGTCTTCGAGAATCGCAAGCAGGGGACCACGGCGAATGAGTGAGGGGCCTACGCACTTCGATCTCATCGAAGAATAAGTGTCTCCAAATCAGCAGCAGAGCCCACATCATTCTCAGCAGCGTCATTCTCCTCCATCTAGTCCTCAAGGCGTTGATCATCAACAAAAAGAAGAAATCATTGAGGATGCAGATCCTGTAAGAGTTCAAAAGCCCGTTTTTATTTATAAGCTGTTGTTGGAGAAATCTTTCCAGAATATTTTGAAGCTGACAAAACGTTTCTATCAGTCTAGTCTGGATAATTGAAGACCTTCTGTTTAGAGTCTGAAGACGTTCAGATCACCAGACTCAGCACTCAAGACTCAAGACTATTCTCATTGACAGTTTTTCTAATCCAGTGACGAAGGCAATCCAGAGCCGAAGTATTTGGTTGAGGATTTAGTCTTATCCTCTGGAGAAGATCTCTTGGCTGGATAAATATAACGGATTCTTTTATTTGTAATCAAGATCGTTTGAAGATCCGATGGTCGACGAAATATTCTTGGAAGGTTCTATTCTTGGAAACCAAGATCCTGATTGTATGGGCTAACATGATTGATGGGCTATCGTCAGGTTCCTTTAATAGCTCGAATGATCTTCTTGATTGATTCCGTCTAACGGGTAGATTGGAGGAATTCCTTTGGTAAGTGCCAACGGGTATGATGGCATAAAGGAGTATAAAAGGAAGACTTTCTAGTTATTTTAGTGCATAATCGATAGACAAATTCCAGAGTCTGAAGCACCTTGATTATTAGTCGATACATTTTGAGCGAAGTTGTATACACAAAGAGTGTATATACTTAGTGATACCTTGAGTGAGTGTGGTAGATCATCTACACCGAGAAATCAAGGAAGAATAACGCTGTAACATCTCTTTGTTCATAGTGGAATCCAGCCAATAGGCTGTCAGTGCAGAAGAGTGGACGTAGGCTTGAAATAAGCCGAACCACTATAAACCGCGTGTTTAATTTTCTCTTCTCTCAGTCTTGCTTTGATTATTGTTTGTCTCAAATCTATCAATTGTCTAGTATAGTGCAATTATCGAGAAAAATCTTTTATATACCTATTCACCCCCCTCTAGGTACTTATACTAGCTATACCAATTGGTATCAAAGCTCGTGTACTTACTTTATTTGAAGTGTTTTACTTCAGAGTGAAAGATCCATGGCTAGTATGCTAGCACCAGGGCTGGTGGAAGGGCAAAGCAATACCAGACCACCCTACTTTGATGGAAAGGATTACAACATCTGGAAGAACAAGATGAAAGCCTTCCTTCGATCAAAGGATCCTCTGGAATGGGATGTTGTAGAAAAATGAATTACTCCTATAGCTGCATCAGTCTCTGAAAGAGGGAAAGAAACTGTTGAGACTAGCGGAATGACTCAGGAAGAGATAATCAAGAGACAAGCACTCGATGCAAAAGTAATTTACTCTTTATATTGTGCTTTGTCACCAATTGAATATAACAGAATATCTTCTTGTGGTACAGCAAAAGAAGTTTGGGACAGATTACATATCACCTATGAAGGAACAGATCGAGTGAAGGAAACCAGAATTAACATTCTCCTTAGTCAATATGAAGCCTTCAAGATGAAACCAGGAGAATCTATAACTGACATGTTTAGCCGTTTTACAGATATTGTCAATGGTCATGAGAATCAAGGACAAAAAATTTCTGATCCCATGAAGGTAAACAAGCTACTGCGTGGACTCTCCAAGGATTGGAATCACATAAAGACTTCAATAAGAGAGATGCAAAGAATCATACCACTATCTGTCGACGAGCTGATTGGAACTCTTCAATCTTATGAAGTGGAACGAATTAATGAAGACGAAGATTCAAAAGGTAAGAAATTCATTGCATTAAAATCAAATGATGACTCTGATGATGCAGATTCTGAAGATGATATGGACGATGAGGAGCTTGTTCTCATGATAAGAAGATTCAGAAAAAACTGAATAGAAAAGGAAGAAGGTTCAACTCAAAGAAACAAAGTTTTCAAAGACAGCGAGACCAAGTCTCGTTGATGATGAGGAACCAAACAAAGATGTAGTTTGCTTTGAATGTAAGAAAAAGGGACACATCGGACCCAACCGTCCTTTTCTGAAGAAGAAGAGAGGAAAAGCTGAAAAGTTTCGAAAAGCTCTCAAAGCCGAAACCTGGAGTAATACAGAGTGTGAAGAAAGTGATGATGAATATGCCAACTTATGTCTGATGGCGCAATCAGACTCAGACTCAAACTCTGGATCAGACTCAGACAGTGAATTTGAAGTAAGTGATTTTAAAATTCCTGTCAAAATTTCTAAATATATTGATGAACTGTGTTTTAGTCTTAAGACTTCTCTTAAAAGAATTTCCGAACTTAAAAAGGAAAACTCAGCTCTAAAACAAAAGGAAAACTTTTTAGAAGAAAGAGTTAAATGTTTAGACAATAATGTTTCCACTCTTAAAGAAAATGAAGATAGTCTTTTGAAAGAAAATGCTCTTTTAAAAACTGGTTTATCAAATATTTCAAAGAAATTTTTAATAAGGTCCGAAAAACTTGAAAAAATTCTTTCAGCTCAAAGACCTTACTTCAATAAGTCTGGTCTAGGTATGACGGCATAAACTATTCCCTTGATTGATTTTCCTAAAGTAAAAGAAAGAATCAAGCAAAGACCCTCGAGAGAGGCTTACAAAAATCATTTCAAGAAAGTTTTTGTAAAGTCTGTAGTTCGAAATGCCCTCAGGTGTTCAAAGTGCAACAGTCCAGATCACTTTGAAAAAGAGTGTCCTATGGTTTGGAAACCTGTTAAGAAAGTATGGGCTAATACTGTTTATCTTACTAACACCAAAGGACCCAAGAAAATTTGGGTACCAAAGAAAACTTGAGACTCTCTTTTAAATGCAGGTCTCCGTAAAAAAAAAGGTAAAGTGGTATCATGATAGTGGATGCTCAAGACACATGACAGGAGACCAAATTGCTTCATAAAGCTTGTTCAAGTAAATAGTGGAAAAGTTTCATTTGGAGGAAACAACAAAGGAAGTATTGTGGGATTTGGAACTATGAAAATTGGAAATCTCACAATAAGTAATGTTTCCCTAGTGGAAGGACTCAATTACAATCTTCTTAGCATCAGTCAACTGTGTGATACTGGTTTTAAGATATTCTTTCAAGAAGGAATATGTTCTGGAACCAGTAAAGATTCTACTCAGTCTTTTATGGGTCGAAGACATGGAAATATCTATCTTCTAGATGTGAAACCGGATGAATCGCAATGCTTAATGTCAATTCAAGACGAAGCAAGCTTATGGAACAAAAAGCTTGGTCACATCAACATGAAGCAGTTAGCCAAAATCTCTACAAAGTAGCTTGTTCGAGGTCTACCTAAATTACCATACCAAAAGTCTGATCCATGCACTCCATGTATTCTGGGAAAGCAGGTAAGAAATTCATTTAAGCCAATAAATCATGTCTCTACTAATCACGTACTACAGTTGCTGCATATGGATCTCTTCGGACCAACCAGAACCCAGAGCATTGGAGGTAAGAAATATTGTCTAGTAATTGTGGACGATTACTCCTGCTTTACTTGGGTATATTTCCTTGCAAGTAAGTCCGAAACCTTCTCGTATTTTGATAAATTTGCTAAAAAGGTTCAAAATGAAAAAGGATTTGTTATCTCTAGTATAATAACAGATCATGGAAGTGAATTTGAAAATCAAGATTTTACAAAATTTTGTGATAAATCTGGCTTTAAGCATGTGTTCTCCTCTCCATATACTCCTCAGCAAAATGAAGTTGTGGAAAGAAAGAATAGATCTCTTCAAGAAATGACTAGAACTCTTTTAATTGAAAGTAAGATTTCTTTACGATTTTGGGCTGAAGCTGTTTCAACAGCGTGCTATATCATCAATAGAGTCTTCTTAAGACCTATTCTAGAGAAAACCCCTTATGAGTTATTCAAAGGTAAGAAGCCTATTGTTTCATATTTTCATGTGTTCGGTTGCAAATGCTTTATATTGAAAAATGCTAAAGATCGAGTTGGTAAGTTTGAGGAAAGATCAGATGAAGGTATCTTCCTTGGATATTCTACATCAAGCAAAGCCTACAGAGTCTATAACAAGAAGAACCAGTCTGTGGAGGAGTCAATGAATGTCAAATTTCAAGACTCTACGCAAGATGAATCTAGTCAGACTCATCATGAAGAGTCTGAACCTACTCCAGACCCTCCAAAGCTTACAACTCAAGAAGCATCTCAGACTCTGGAAGACCAGCATCAAGCTGTTCGTGAAGATCCAAATAAAGAAAGAGATCATCAATCGCGAAATTAATGAAGGAATTCGCACCAGATCCAAAAGGCGTGAAGAGTCTAGTGCTGTGGCTCTCATCTCTGAAATTGAACCAAAGAGCATAGAAGAAGCTTTATCTGATGAAAGTTGGATTGAAGCTATGAAAGAAGAGCTCAGACAGTTCAACATTAATGATGTCTGGGAATTGACATCTAAACCAAAAGGTAAAACTGTTATTGGAGCTAAATGGGTGTTCAGGAACAAGATGAAAGAGAAAAGAAAAGTCGTATGAAACAAAGCAAGACTCGTGGCCAAGGGATATACGCAAGAAGAAGGAATAGACTTTGATGAGACTTACACACCAGTAGCAAGGTTAGAAGCTATTCGACTATTACTTGCGTTTGCTTGTTATAAAAATTTCAGGTTATTTCAAATGGACGTCAAAAGTGCCTTTCTAAATGGATTTATCCATGAGGAAGTTTACATGGAGCAACCACCAGGGTTTGAAGACCCAAAGAAGCCAGACTCAGTCTTTAGACTGAAAAAGGCCTTGTATGGTTTAAAGCAAGCACCTCAAGCTTAGTACGACAGACTAAGTAAGTTCTTAATACAGAATGGTTTTGTCAAAGGTAAAGTAGATACTACTCTATTTATCAAAAAGGAAAACAAAAGCTTTTTACTTGTTCAAATATATGTGGATGATATTATTTTTGGATCCTCGAATGAAAGTCTGTGCAAGAAATTTTCTAAGTCTATGCAGGATGAGTTTGAAATAGTATGATGGGAGAATTAACCTTCTTTCTTGGACTCCAAATAAAACAATTGAAGGAAGGAACATTTATTCATCAAGAAAAATATGCTAATGATCTTGTCAAAAAGTTTGAACTGGAAAAGTGCAAAAAGACCGACATACCGATGTCAAGTTCTTTGAAGATAGACAAAGATGAAGAAGGGAAGAAAGTTGATCAAAAGCTGTACAGGAGCATCATTGGTTCACTTCTTTATCTTACTGCTTCTAGACTTGACATTTTGTTGAGTGTTTGCATCTGTGCTAGGTTTCAATCAGATCCTAGAGAATCCCGTCTCAGTGCTGCGAAACGTATTATTAAATATGTTGCTTCATCTTCAAGCATCGATCTTTGGTATCCTAAGAAGGGAGACTTTAATCTTCTGGGATATTCAGACGCAGATCTGGCCGGTTGCAGAGTTGATAGAAAAAGCACTTCGGGAACTTGCCAGTTGCTTGGAAGCAGGACAGTGTCTTGGTTTTCAAGGAAACAAAGCACTGTGGCTCTCTCAACAACAGAAGCAAAGTATGTAGCTCTTGGAAGTTGCTGTTTGCAAATTCTATGGATAAAACAACAGCTACAAGACTTTGGAATTGAAGACTCATGCACAGAGATTAGATGTGACAACACCAGCGCAATCAATCTCACTAAAAATCCAATCCTACACTCAAGAGCAAAGCATATAGAGATTTGACATCACTTCATTAGAGATCATGTTCAAAATGGAGAAATCTCGATTCAATTTGTTGATTCAAAGAGCCAACTAGCGGACATATTCACAAAGCCTTTGGAGAAAAATCAATTCGATTTTATCCGTTCCAGACTCAACATTTTGAAGCTAGAGGAAGTTAAAGTCTAGAGACTCTCCAACCCTCAGACTCAGACATTCATGGCTATAGACTGTAAGTTGTTATTATATTC
The DNA here is from genome assembly GCA_016097545.1 of Eucalyptus victrix. Lineage (NCBI taxonomy): Eukaryota > Viridiplantae > Streptophyta > Magnoliopsida > Myrtales > Myrtaceae > Eucalyptus > Eucalyptus victrix. The sequence goes on along the minus strand of CM027844.1, from coordinate 8,174,257 downwards.
AATCTCGAAAAGGTACGATCATTAGTTTAGTTAATTTATAATTTCCGTGAAAAACGGAATCTTGTCTTTTCAAAAAGATTAATTTATATTTGGCAATTATTGATTTTAAAAGAGGCATCTGTTTATTTTCCTTTGTGCCAATTGGTTTTTCCTTTTTAAACTGAGTTATATATATACAGTTTTCCTCGCTTAAACTTCAAAACCCTAAAAAAGGCATTCTCCTCCCAATCCTGTCTCTACTTCGTGTTCATCTTCGAGAAACTTGTCATCTTTTCTTAGGAAAGCGAGTAAAGGAATCTTTCAACAACAAGGAAGGATGTCTTCTTCGAGAAAGTCTTCAAGAATCGCGAACAGGGGACCACAGAGAATGAGAGAGGGGCCTACCCATTTCGATCTCACTGATGAGGAAGATTTACCGAGTCAGTAACAGAGCCCGATTCACTTTCCACCACGTCACTCTTCATCATCTATCCCACAAGGTGTGGGTCATCAACCGGAGGAAGAAATAATCGAGGACGCAGACCCTGTAAGAGTCCAAAAACCCTCTTTTATTTACAAACTCTATTGTGCGTTGAAAAGCACTGGGACTCCGCTGAACTACATAGATGATTTCCTCAAAGAAAAGAATTATGGGAATGAGTATATCTTTTTGCGACAAATGGAGGATTTGGGAATTGCTCCCAAAGGAAAGGCTGAGGAAGCACTTGTGAACATTCCAAGTGACCCTCGTGTATCGGGATTGAATCTGACTAACAGGAACGATGATGATAAAATGTTCAGTGAATTTCAACCTAGAATGGGTGTTGCTGCGAAAGTGAAGGGAAAAAGGATGGATTTGTTTAAACCGAAGGATCAGGAGAATTTGTTTTTCAGACTGTTGAAACGAGGGGTGATAAACCCTAGGAGTGTTGATTTTGATTTCTTGGATGCCATTAATGTGAACTTAAGGGAGAAGTTCAATCTGCTTCAACTTGAGCAATTTTGCTCCGATACCACAGATGGTTATGCGCAATTGACAGCATACTTCTATTCGAATCTTAGCTTTTTAGATGCGAATAGAATATCCTTCCGTGTTCGAGACCAAGACCATGTGGTAGATGTGGACATGTTATCAGATATAATTGGAGTTGAAAGAGGACGCTATCAACCGATCAAAGTTTCAATTGCTCGTGCCACACTGGAGCTTGTCAAAGACAGGGATACAGAGGGAAGAATTACCGACACAAGAATGCATGCCATCAACATTTTGCTTCACAAAATTGTGATCAACTGTATCAGGCCAAAGTCTACATCCAAGACTGACGTGTCTAACTCCGAGGCGAAATTGATGTACGCGATCAATTCAGGGAAGAAGTTCTTTCTCCCTCACACCATTCTCTTTCATATGTACAGAGCAATGGTGAAGGACAAGGGCCAATTGCCTTACCCAGGTCTTGTGACCAAGATCTTCAGACACTTGAACATTGAACCTACACATACTCTTTGTGTTCGACCATGCGACAAAATGGTGGTGGGTTTGAAAATGCTGACAAAAATGCGTCTGAAAGAGCTTAGTAAGGCAATGGAAAAGTTCAAAGTGAAGACTCCAGCATTTTCTACATCAAAGAGAAAAGGGAAGGAGCCCATGGGTGCTCAATCCAAAAAGAAGAGAACTCTTATTTTGGAGGATAAAGATAAAGAGGAAGATCTCACTATCTCTGCATTGAAAAGAACCAGACGTTCTGTACCTGAATCAACAGATCGACAGAAGAAAGAAAAAGAACAGAGAGAAGAAGAGGGACAAGCAAAGAACAGAGAAGTAGAGGAGCAACAAGAGAAAGAGAAAGAAGACAAAGAGAAAGAAGCTGAAGAAGAAGAAGAAGCAGTGAAAGAAAAGTCTGCAGATGAAGCCGGAGAGAAAGGGAATCAAGACGCTGAAGAGCATGACCATCACTCTTCCCCAATTGAGGTCCTAGAGACAGGGGGAGATTGCGAGCAAGGAAGGACTACACCACATGTTGTCAACAGTGAAGGTGTGAATCGCTCACCAGAAGATTTTCAGGCTTCTCAAATGCCTGAGGAAGGACATGATACATCAACACCAAATTTGCTCGATTACACCGAAATTCCATCGTCTGCCTTCACTCCATCTGAGAAAGCAAATGCGAGCACACAGACGGACAATACAGCAGATTTTCGTCGTATCCTTGATGTTCTTCTGGAAATGCAGGGTCAAATCTATGCTCTGGACTGTGAACTTCAAGTCCTGAAGAATGTTGGACAAGCATCTTCTGTTACCATGGCGGATCAAATGAAAGACCTCGCTCTTCAAATTCAAGCCAATGCCAAAGGAGAAGAGGTGGCTTATCTACGGGAAGACTTGAAGAGGTTGGAAGGCATCGTACAGTTGATGGGAGATTTCCAGATTGTGCGCATTCCCAAGCAGACTTGACTCTTTTCTCACCTTTTTAATGATGACAAAAAGGGGGAGAATTGCAATTTGAACTCTTTAAACTTTGACTTTAAATTTCTTTTGTGTGTTTGAATGTTTGTTTTTGAGTATGACTTGGGTGTGAACTTGAATTTGACTGACTTGGGTGTGGATTTTAATGCTTGACTGTTTGCATTTATATCAAGTGTTGTTGTATGGTCTTACTCATGAAAGACTAACCGATTTTCTGTGGATGCAGAGTCTGGTTGATTTATTAATCTTTATGAGATAGCCATATTGCTTGAGTAATGTTTTGCAGGTCAAAGTTATTCAAATCTACAGGAAAGTTTTGTCACCATCAAAAAGGGGGAGATTGTTGGAGAAATCTTTCCAGAATATTTTGAAGCTGACAAAACGTTTCTATCAGTCTAGTCTGGATAATTGAAGACCTTCTGTTTAGAGTTTGAAGACGTTCAGATCACCAGACTCAGCACTCAAGACTCAAGACTATTTGTGGCATCCCAAATTTAATGACAAGCCGCAAGGTGCATTGAAGTTCCTAATTAGGTGATAGAATTTCTTTTGGCTTATGCATTAGCCAATTTGTCTTTTAATTTGATGATTTGTGTATTTAAATTTATAGATTAATAATTGGCCATGAGATTATAAATTTAAATCTTAATAAACAAAGTGTCCCAAGACTTTGGCCAAGATGAAATTTGAATTTGGAAATATTTATAGAAAGGAATTCAAAAAAAAAAAAGGGAAAAAGAGGGTTATTTTTGGAATGGGCCTTGGACCCATTGGCCTAAAGCTTGGTGGGCCAAGCTTGTCGGCCCATTAGAGCCCAATGAGAGAATTCGACCAGCCCAAGGGGAGTGGCCGGATGGGCCTAAGCCCAAGCCCATTCAAATTCAAATTAAAACCCAATATGACAAGTGGCAAATGGCAAGAGCATGCATTGGTTAATTTTTAGGCAAAGCAATGATTGCTAATCATGGGATTAAGGGGATATAAAAGGGATGAGGAGAGAGAGATGGCCGGTTCTTTGCTTCATTCGGCCGAGAGAGTGTGAGAGAGAGAGAGAGTTCGAGCGGAAGGGAGAAACCGAGAGGGAGAGGAGGCGGAGCCGAGGGGTGTGCCGTTCGTTTGCCGTCCGATCGCCGTGTCCCGCCGCCGTTCGTCGTCGCTTGTTCATCTTTAAGGCAAGTGGAGTCCGTAACTTCTCTTGCATGTTTGTTTTGGTGGTTGCATGTTCGATTTTAGGTGTGATTTGTACGAAAAAACGAGGTAAGGAATGGTTGTTTTTAAGCCATGTGACTGTTCTCGTTCGGGTTGTGGAAGTCAGTAGCTTGTTCGAGTTTGCATGTGTGTTTGGAGTCCGATTTTGGCTTCGGTGTCTTAATGAAAGTTGAAGCTAACGTCTTGTACTATGACATACTAAAAATTCGTAGAAAACGATGGAGATTTGAGGGGTCAAAAGTTCTATTGTACGGAGACTTTAGATCTGCGAAATTTTCACTGACCTCTTGTTGATTTCTTGATTTCATGTTGATTTCTGTTGGAAATATCACTTTGTTGTCTTCTTGAAAGTTGTAGGTAACATCTTAAAATACAACATACTCAAATTTGAAGAGAAATGAATGAGTGTAGCCTAGTAAATCAGCTAGATCTTGGAGATGATTGATTCTGGTGAGGTGTACCGAGACACCCGAGACTTCAAGGACTTAAATGGTGACCATACTTTGGTTATTTGACCTAGATCTCTTCATGAAACTTGTGAAGGATACCTTGGTACATAACATACTCAAATTTCAGAGGAAAATAAAGAGAATAGATGGGTGAAATCTAAAAATTTCGGAGGTGTGTGTTCTGGACGACGCGGTCGTGGTTCCAGAAGCTTCGTAGGGTTGTAGAAATTAATCTAAAAAGAATTTGTCTTAGAGTTCTTCATGAGAAATGCACGAAAATGTGTTGGATATCACTCTGTAAAATTTTGTAATTTTGAAGGCCATATGAGTATTTTAATCGAATTTATTTGGAAACTGTGCAAGTCTGGTCATTATCCGAATATAAGGTGCTATCTTGTAGAAATTGTGAAATTATGATAAATTCAATTTGGCCATGAATTTTGTATAAAATTGTGATTCTATTGATTTGTTTAGTGATTGTTTGAATATTATGATTTTGGGAAAATCATAGATATTAAATTTAATATTTATATATGAAAATAAATAAATATAATAAAATAATAAAATAATAATAAAATAAAATAGATTTCTATTTGGCCATGGATTCAACTTCATTTGTGTGGCACTTGTGTGATGAGGTCTTCGTACATGTATTAAGTTGAAATGCATATGTGATAAAGCTTTGGCATGTGTATGACATGTGAATTGAAATGCAAGTGTGATTTGTTTGATGCCATGCCAAATGCCATGTTAAATTGAGATAAAAGGATAAATTTGGATGAAGAAGTGGTTGTGGTGGAGGATGATGTCTGGTGGCCGAGTGGCATAATTCCAGAGATTCCTTGGGAGATTCAGGATGCCTGGAATGTGGGGGGCCGGAAGCCCTGTCGGAGGTTTCTGCCCGAAGGGAATGCCTCGCGGTGCCAGGATGTGGGTGCCGGATGCCTGGCTAGAAGGGTAAAGGCCGGAAGCCCTGTCGGAGGTTTCTGCCCGAAGGGAATGCCTCGTGATGCTAGTTGAGATGCGAGATGCCCGGAATGTGGGGGGCCGGAAGCCCGGTGGCCATGGGATGGCTGGAATGCTGTGAACCTGTCGGAGGTTTCTGCTCGAAGGGTTGATGATGAGATTGATGATTTGAGAAATGGGTGATGTGGTGATCAAAATTGAAAGATAAAGATGATAATTAACTCATGACATGATGATGCATGATGATGATGACATGTGATGTGATATGATGATCACCTATGATAATATATGCATGATGATGCATGATGATGATGACATGTGATGTGATATGATGATCACCTATGATAATATATGCATGATGATGCATGAGGACGATGGCATGTGATGTGATATGATGATCACCTATGATAATATATGCATGATGATGCATGATGATGATGTGTGATGTGACATGATGATCATCCATGGTATGATATGCATGATGAAATGCATGATGATGATGATGATAATGATATATGGTATGCCATGATGATGATATATATATGATGTGATGATGCATGATACGCATGATTACAAGGTAAGTGATGCTTGCAACGTGTGATGATATGCATGATGCATTGGGATGTTATTGGATTTCCCTATCTACTGAGTGGTTGTACTCACCCCTTTTGGGGATAACATTTCAGATTAGTAAGTATGCCGCTACCTGCCGTCACGCGTGGTACGTTTTATGGTCTACCGTCTGATGTAAAGGTCGAGTGTGCGGAGATAGACTGTTCCTCTGTTCCCGGACTGACTTTTATCCGAGTGCGATGTCTAGTGATGTACGATATAGGCCTGGCTGGGGGCCCTATCATTCAGGAGTTCATTTCTGTGCACGTTCGTCGAGATGGTGCTATGCGAGGGATGTTGCCGCCGCCACCGCCTGATGCACCGGGTTGGGTGTGAGACCCACGCGCGATGAGTAGGAGCTGAATCTTTTGATGTAGATAATCGACACTTTTGATGGGGGTTGTGCGCTTGATGTAGAGGGTTGATAGTTTCTTTTTGAGATTTTAGGCAGGACATGGCAGAGTCCTTGCTTTTCTTGTTTTATATCGACCCGAGAAAGGAGGAGTCCCATCCTAAAAGAATATGTAAATAAAGTGTCGAAGTTGTTTATAAAATCCTGATGTTTAGCTTGTGTGTATTTGTATCATGGATTGGTAGGGGGATAGATGGTGATGTTTAATTTGCTTCCGCTATGAGTCGCGCTGGGACCGCTTTTAAAAAAAAAATGCTTGTAATTAACGGCGCTTGTTTTAAGTACAAGGTAGAAAAAGGTAATAAAGTGTAATGTCGGCGCTGGTGACGACCTGCGAAGGGTTCGGGGTGTCACACTATTCTCATTGAAGTTTTGCTAATCCAGTGATGAAGGCAATCCAGAGCCGAAGTATTTGGTTGAGGATTTAGTCTTATCCTCTGGAGAAGATCTCTTGGCTGGATAAATATAACGGATTCTTTTATTCGTAATCAAGATCGTTTGAAGATCCGATGGTCGACGAAATATTCTTGGAAGGTTCTATTCTTGGAAACCAAGATCCTGATTGTATGGGCGAACAGGATTGATGGGCTATCATCAGGTTCCTTTAATAGCTCGAATGATCTTCTTGATTGATTCCGTCCAACGGGTAGATTAGAGGAATTCCTTTGGTAAGTGCCAACGGGTATGATGGCATAAAGGAGTATAAAAGGAAGACATTCTAGTTATTTTAGTGCATAATCGATAGACAAATTCCAGAATCTGAAGCACCTTGATTATTAGTCGATACATTTTGAGCGAAGTTGTATACACAAAGAGTGTATATACTTAGTGATACCTTGAGTGAGTGTGGTAGATCATCTACACCGAGAAATCAAGGAAGAATAACGCTGTAACATCTCTTTGTTCATAGTGGAATCCAGCCAATAGGCTGTCAGTGCAGAAGAGTGGACGTAGGCTTGAAATAAGCCGAACCACTATAAACCGCGTGTTTAATTTTCTCTTCTCTCAGTCTTGCTTTGATTATTGTTTGTCTCAAATCTATCAATTGTCTACTATAGTGCAATTATCGAGAAAAATCTTTTATATACCTATTCACCCCCCTCTAGGTACTTATATTAACTATATCAGCTGTATCGTGCTTTAAAAGGGACACACACTCCATTGAACTATGTTGATGATTTTCTTAAAGACAAAGGGTATGGAAATGAATATATCTTTTTGCGAAAAATGGAAAGTTAGGGAATTGCTCGTAAAGGGGTGGTAGGAGAAACCCTTACGAATATCCCAAGTGATGCTTGTGATTGGGGAGTTAATCTTGTAGATGGGAATGATGATGACAAATTGTACAGTCAATTTTAATCGAGAATGGGTGTTGCGGTTGAAAATCGAGGAAAAATGGGAGACTTGTTTAGATCGAAGGACCAAAAGGATCTATACTCAAAATTGTTGAAGTGTGGGGTAATAAACCCTAGGAGTGTGGATTTTGATTTTCTGGATGCTGTGAATGTGAACTTGAGGGAAAAGTTCGGTTATCTTCAACTTGAAAAGTTCTGCTCCGACACTATAGAGGCCTATGTTGAACTGACTGTATATTTCTATTCAAATCTTAGCTTCTTGGATGCAAATAGATTCTCTTTCAGCGTCAAAGATCAAGACTTTGTTGTGGATATGGGTATGTTGGCAGATGTGTTAGGAATTGAGAGAGGAAGATATCAACCGATCAAAGTCTCTATTGCTCGTGCTACATTGGAACTTGTTAAGGACAGGAGAGCAGAGGAAAAGATTTCCTACTTAAGGATGAGTGCGTTTAACGTTTTGCTTCACAAGATTGTGATCAATTGCCTTAGGCCAAAATCAACTTCCAAGACCGATGTTTCAAGTTCAAAGGCAAAGCTGATGTATGCCATCATCATTGGGAAAAGGTTTTCTCTTCCTCACACTGTTATGTTCCACATGTATAGAGTAGTGGTGAAAGATAGAGGTCAACTTCCTTATCCAAGTCTTGTGACGAAATTATTCAGACATCTGAATATTCAGCCTCCGCAAATTCTTTGTGCTCGATCGTGCGATCATATGGTGGTAGGACTGAAAATGGTGACCAAGATGCGTCTGAAGGAACTAAGCAAGGCATTGGAGAAATTCAAGGAGAAGACTCCAGTTAAAACTCATCAAACCTCTTCTTCGTCAAAAAGGAAAGGGAAGGAGCCCTTGGTTGCTCCATCCAAGAAAAGAAGAGCTCTCATCGTTGAAGATGAAGATGATGAGGAAAACATCACCATTTCTGTAATGGCTTTGAAGAATCTGAGTCATTCTGTTCCAGAGAAAGAATCAGAACAAAGGACGAAGGAAGCAGAGGAGAAAGAAGAAGAGGAGAAGGGAGAAGAAGAAAGAGAAGCTGAAAAGGAAAGAGTTGAGAAAGAAGAAGAAGAGAAAAGAGAAGAAGGAGAACCTGAGGAACACTCTTCTTCAAAGTCCTCATATCCTGCTACAAGTGAGGGAGTCAGTCGCTCTCCAGCAGATCTAGAGGACATTTATGCCTCTCAATTTCTGAGGAAGGTCATGATGTTTCATCGCCAAATTTGCGTGATTATGTTGATCTACCATCGTCTGCATTTACTCCATCAGATCGTGCCGAAGCAAGTACTCAGACTGATAATGCAGCAGATTTTTGCAGAATTATGGATATTCTCTTGGAGATACGAGGTCAGATTTATGCTCTGGGATGCGAGGTTCAAAACTTGCAGAACGCAGGTCAAGCTTCTTCGGGTTCATTGAATGATCAAATCCAAGCCCTCTCTGTTCAGATTCAGGCCAATGCCAAGGGTGAGGAAATTGCACAACTGAAGGAAGACTTGAAAAGGCTGGAAGGCATTGTTCAGTCTATGGGGGATTTCCAGCTTGTTCGCGTTCCCAAGCAATCTTGACTTTATTTCATTTTCATCTCAACCTTTTTAATGCTGACAAAAAGAGGGAGAGATGCAAGATTTGAAACTTTGAGTTTTATCGTTTGGATTAGATTGTTTTGATGTTTAACTCTATTTGACTTTATTTTTTGTGTCTGGATGAGAACTGAACTTGACTTGGACTTGACTGCTTATACTATCTACTATTTATATCTTATGGATGGCTATATCGCATACTAAACTAACCTATTTTCTGTGGTTGCAGATTCTAGTGTTATTCATTTAGCCATTTATCTCTATAAGATATGCATATGTGTTTGAGAAATGTTTTGCGGTCAAAGTTGTCCAAATCTGCAGGAAAGTTTTGTCACCATCAAAAAGGGGGAGATTGTTGGAGAAATCTTCTTGAAATGTTTTGAAGCTGACAAAATGTTTCCATCAGCCTAGTCGAAGGTTTGCGGACTCGCTATTTAAATTCGAAGACCTCCGGACAGCCGGACTCAAGACTCAAAGTCTATCCTCATTGACGAGTCTCTAATTCGTTGAAGAAAGGTTATCCAACTGGATGTCTCATTAAGGATATGACCTTATCGACTGGAGAAGATCTCTTGGCTGGAAAAGACATAACGGAATCCTTTGATTGGTCGAGATTGACTCGAAGATTAAGGATCCGATGATTGCCTAAATATTCTTGGAAGGTTCTACTTATGGAAACCGAGATCCTGATTGTATGGACGAACAGATTTGATGGGCTATCGACACGTTCCTTTAATAGCTCGAATAATCTTCCTAATTGATTTCGTCCAACGGGTAGATTGGAGGAATTCCTTTGGTAAGCGCCAACGGATATGATGGCATGAAGGAGTATATAAGGAAGATGTTCCAAGTTGTTCGAGGTGTGCGCGATAGAAGAATTCCAAAGTCTGAAGCTCCTTGTCGTTTAGACAATTCCTTTGAGCGAAACTTTGTATGCAAAAAAGAGTCTATATTTGTGAGAAACCTTGAGGAGGTGTGGTAGAACATCTACACTGTGGAATCAAGGGAAAGCTGTGCTGTAACTACTCTTTTGTTCATAGTGAAATCTAGCCGGTGGGCTATTAGTGTGGAAGAGTGGACGTAGGCTTGGAATAAGCCGAACCACTATAAACCTTGTGTTCAATTTTCTTTTCCTTACTCTCTTTGCCTTGATCGTACTTCATTTTGTTAACTTCCTTTCTATCGTTTGCCTAGAATCGCTTCCGTATCTTGAAAAATTCTTTGTGCACCTATTCACCCCTTCTAGGTGCTTATACTAGCTATCTCAAGGCTTACACAAACTTTTTATAGAAATCATTTTCAAAAAGTCTTTGTAAAACCTGTTGGCCGAAGTGCTCTCAAATATTCTAAGTGCAACAGCTCAGAACACTTTGAGAAAGAATGTCTTATGGCTTAGAGACCTGTTAAGAAGGAATGGGCAAAGACTGCTTATTGCACTAACTCATCTAGACCCAAGAAAATGTGGGTACCAAAGAAAGCTTGAGTTTCTTTTTTAATTGTAGGTCACTATCAAGAAAAAGGTCAAATGATATTTGGATAGTGGCTGTTCAAGGCATATGACTGGAGATTCAAGTTGTTTTATAAAGCTTATACAAGTTAATGGTCGAAAAGTCTCTTTTGGTGGAAACAACAAAGGAAAAATTGTTGGATGTGGAACAGTAAAAATTGGAAGTCTCACAATCAACAACGTTTTCTTAGTGGAAGGACTCAATTACAACTTGCTGAGTATCAGTCATTGTGCGGCACTGGATTCAAGATTAATTTTCAAGAAGGAATATGTTCGGGAACTAGTAAAGATCTTTCACAATCTTTTACTGGACGAAGACATGGGAACATCTATCTTCTGGATATAAAACCAGAGAAATCTCAATGTCTAATTTCAATACAAGATGAAGCAAATCTTTGGCATCAAAAGCTTGGCCATGTCAATATGAAGCAGATTGCCAAGATCTCTTCTAAGAATCTTGTTCAAGGGTTGCCCAACCTGAAGTTTCAAAAATTTGACTTATGCACACCATGTGTATTGGGAAAACAGGTTAGCAGTTCTTTTAAACCATTGAATCAGGTTTCTATTAATCGCGTTTTGCAGCTTCTGTATATGGATCTCTTTGGACCAACCAGAACTAGAAGTATAGGCGGAAAGAGATACTGTCTAGTAATTATTGATAACTATTCATGATTCACCTGGGTTTACTTTCTAGCAAGTATGTTTGAAGCTTTTTCTTACTTTTCAAAGTTTGCTAAGAAAGTTCAGAACGAGAAAGGATATGCTATTTCAAGCATACGGACATACCATGGAGGTGAGTTTGAAAATTAATAATTTGCAAAATTTTGTGATGAATTAGGTTTTCAGCATGTTTTTTCTTCTCCATACACTCCAAAACAGGATGGAGTTGTGGAAAAAAAAGAATAGATATTTGTAGGAGATGGCAAGGACTCTTCTAATAGAAAGTAGTATTTCCTCTCATTCTAGGCTGATGCAGTTTCTACAGCATGTTATATTATTAATAGAGTCTTTTTAAGGCCTATTCTGGAGAAAACTTCTTATGAGTTATTCAAAGGAAAGAAGCCAATTGTTTCATATTTTCATGTATTTGGTTGCAAATGTTTTGTTTTGAAAAATACAAATGATTGAACTAGTAAGTTTGAAGAGAAATCAGACGAAAGAATCTTCCTTGGATATTCAACCACCAGCAAAGCTTACAGAGTATTCAACAAAAAGACTCAGTCTATGGAAGAATCAACGAATGTCAAATTCCAAGACTCTTTACCGAATCAACTGATTCAGACTCATCCTGAAGAATTTGAATCTGCTCCAAACTCCACAAAGTCTACCTCCCCTAAAGCAGCTCAGACCTTTGAAAATCAACAAAAGGAAGTTGAAGAATCAACTAAAGTAGAAGAGCAGCTTCCTGCCAAACCATCAAATAACTGGAAACGCAAATCTAGTCATCCCAAAGAACTCATCATTGTTGATATCGATGAAGGAATTTGTACCAAATTCAAAAAGCAAGAAGAGTCTAGCACTGTGGCACTTATTTTTGAAATAGAACTCAAAAGCACGAAGAAGCTTTAACGACGAAAACTGGATTGAAGCAATGCAAGAAGAACTTAAACAGTTCAACATTAATGATGTTTGGGAATTAACTCCTAAACCAAAAGGTAAATCCATTATTGGAGCTAAATGGGTTTTCAGGAACAAGTTGGACGAAAAAGGAAAAATGATCAGAAACAAAGCAAGACTCGTGGCCAAAGGATATAGACAAGAAGAAGGGATATATTATGATGAAACTTAAGCTCCAGTAGCCAGGTTAGAAGCAATTAGATTAATACTTGCTTTTGCTTGTTATAAAAATTTCAGGTTATTCCAAATGGACGTCAAGAGTGCATTCCTGAATGGATTCATCCAAGAAGAAGTCTATGTGGAACAACCTCTTGGATTTGAAGATCTAAAGAGACCATACTCGGTATTCGATTGAAAAAGGCTATCTATGGTTTAAAACAGGCATCTCGAGCTTGGTACGACAGGTTAAGTAAGTTTTTAATGCAAAATAGTTTTGTCAAAGGAAAAGTGGATACTACCTTGTTTATTAAAAGGGAAGGTAAAAACTTTCTACTTGTTCAAATTTATGTTGATGATATTATATTTGGATCATCTAACGAAAACCTGTGCAAGAAGTTTTCTAAGTCTATGCGAGAATGAATTTGAGATGAGCATGATGGGTGAATTATCTTTCTTTCTTGGATTACAAGTAAAACAATTGAAGGAAGGAATCTTTATGCAAAAGAAATATGCAAAAGAACTTATTAAAAAGTTTGGATTGCAGAATTGCAAAAAGACCGAGATACCAGTGTTTAGTTCTTCGAAGCTGGATAAAGATGAAGGAGGAAAGAAAGTTGATAAGAAACTTTACAGGAGTATTATCGATTCACTTCTTTATCTTACTGCTTCTAGATCTGACATTTTGTTTAGTGTTTGTATCTGTACTAGATTTCAATCTGATCCTAAAGAGTCTCATCCAAGCGCCGCAAAACGCATCATCAATTACATTGCAACTACTTCAAATTTGGGTCTGTGTTATCCCAAAGAAGGAGACTTTACCCTCCTTGGGTATTCAGATGCAGTCTTAGCAGGTTACCGAGTTGATAAAAGAGCACATTTAGTACATGCTAAGTGCTGGGAAACAGGTTAGTATCTTGATTCTCAAGGAAGCAAAGCACTGTAGCTCTTTCAATAGTAGAAGCAGAATATATGGCTCTTGGAGGTTGCTGCTCTCAAATCTTATGGGTAAAACAACAATTGAGAGACTTGGAATTAAAGATTCGTGTATCAAGATCAAATGTGACAACACCAGCGCAATTAATCTCACAAGGAATCCAATTCTTCATTCAATAGCAAAGCATATAGAGATTTGACATCACTTTATTAGAGATCATGTTCAAAATGGAGAAGTTATGATTCAATTCATTGACTCAAAGAATCAACTAGCGAACATATTTACAAAGCCTCTGGAGAAAAGCCTATGTGAGTCTATTCGCACTGGACTGAACATTACATCTCTTATCCAGTAAAGTCTGGACACGCTCAAGACTCAAAGGTAAAGTCTGAAGATATTCAGACTCTGAAGACCAAGAGTTACAACTGTAAGTTGATCCTTTTTCAATATTTTAAACTTGAAAAGGTACGGTTATTTATTGCTAATTGAAATTATCTTTCCAAGTTTCCCTTTTTCAAAAAGGCAATTATCAATTTTGAACAGACAGTTATTTTCCAAAAGGGAAGTAATTCGTTTTTAAAAAGGTATTTTTATTTTCCTTTTACGACATTTCCTTTACCTCGCTTCACTTGCTTTATATACTGCCGAGACTCGTCTTCTTTGTTTTTACATTGAAACCCTATAATACAAAATTCCTATTTGCTTTCACTTTCCCTCTCGATTTGTTCAAAAGTTTTCACCTTTTTCAAGCAAGTTTGTGAATTCCTCCCTTGGAAGAGACAATGTCTTCGAGAAAGTCATCAAGGATTGCAAGCAGGGGACCATGACATATGCCCGAGGGTCTGACCCACTTCAACTTGACCGAAGAAGAAGTTTCTACTCCTCAATAGCAACAAAATCAGCAACAACCTTCTCAGCAACATCAAACTCTTGCACTGACTCATCCAGAAGAAGAAGTTTTGGAAGAAGCAGATCCTGTAAGAACATTAACTCCTAAAGTCGCTTTCAAGCTTTATTTTAATCTAAAAAGAGGAGGAACTCCTATGACATTGATTGATGAATACTTAAAAGAGAGGGGGTATAAGAACGAGACTCTATTTTTGTGTGACATGGAAAAGATGGGTATTGCCGAAAAAGGTTCAGTTGAAAAAGCCTTTGCTAATTTTCCTAGTGACCCACGAATGGGGACTGCTAATAAACCTCAAGGATTGGATGACGATGAAAGAATGTTTTCCCATTTTCAGCCTAGAATGGGAGTGGGTGAAAATATTATTGATGGTTCTAATCTGTTCAGATCAAAGAACCACAAAAGGGTTTATTCGAATCTGCTGAAGAGAGGGGTTATGCATCCAAGGAATGTTGATTTTGATTTCCTTGATTCAGTGAAAGTAAATCTACGAAAGAAGTTTGCTGTCCTGCAATTGGAGCACTTTTGTTCTAAATCCACTACTGCTTATACTGAACTCATTGCATACTTTTATTCGAACTTATCATTTGTGGATGCAAATAGCTTCTCTTTTACTGTGAGAGACAAGGCGTTTTTAGTGGATATGGGTACTTTGGCTGATCTAATTGGGGTGGAAAGAGGATGTTTCCGACCATTTGGTATACCTTTTGCTCATGCTACTCAGTCATTGGTGAAAGACAAGGATGCTGAAGGCAGGATATACTATTCTAGGATGAATGCCATCAAATCTTGTTACACAAAATTGTGATCAACTGCATTAGGCCAAAGTCAACATCCAAGACCAATGTATCTCGGTTTAAAGCGAAACTGATGCATGCCATCAATTTCAGATACAAATTTTCTCTGCCTCACACTATTATGTTCCATGTGTACGGAACAGTTGTCAAAGGTAAGGGACAACTCCCTTATTCTGCTCTTATCACGTGTCTTTTTAGACATTTTAAAATTCACATTCTTGCTCCATTAAGTTTGTCAACAATCTCTCCAGTGGTGATTGGATTCAAAATGGTCAAAAAGATGCGCTTGCAAGAGCTAAGTAAGGTATTGGAACGCATGGAAGAGAAATCTCCTCTAAAAGCAAAACAAGACTCTGCTGCAGCAAAAAGGAAAGGCAAGGAGCCCATGACTGCTCCTGTGAAGAGAAAAAGAATTCTCATCTTGTAGGATGAAGAGGATGAGGATGAGATGACTCTTTTAGCCTTACGTAATTTGAAGAGTTTTGTTAGTTTGGATGAAGCAGAGCCAGTAGAAGGAGAAAAAGAGAGAGAAGAGGAAGAAGAAGAAGAAGAGGAAGAGAAAGAAGGAGAACAAGATCAGGGTCAAAGAGACTCTTTCGAGCCAACTTTGGCTGTCTCCCTGTCAAGTGATTCTAAGATGGCAGGAACTGCTGACATTCATCACTTTGAAGCTGAAGTTGAACAAGAAGAAAACTTACCTACTCCACCAGAAGGCAACAAAACAAGGGGAGCTGCTGGACCAAAATGTATTTCTTCACCTTTATTTGCTAGTGATGTAAGCCGGTCTGCAGCAGACCTAGAGGATGTTTATGCCTCGCATTATCCAAAAGATAGTCATGGTGATCGATCTGCTGAAGTTCCATCCATTCTCAAAATCCCTAGAAAGACTTTTCAAGAATACTGGAAATTCTACTAGACGTCAGGAAACAACGATATGCTATGGGATATGAGATGCAAGATCTCAAGAATGCTTTTAAGGCCACTTCAATGTCTCTGCACGATTAGTTACAAGCCCTGAAGACTTAAGTTCAGTCCATTGTGCAGGGTGAAGATTTTCAGTCACTGAAACAGAATTTTGAATGGCTTGAGAGGATAGTGCATTCTATGGGAGAATTCGAGCTTGTTTGCCTTCCCAAAAAGCCATGATTTTGACTCCATTTTCAACCAACTCTTTCTCATTTGTTCTCCACTTTTTGCTGTTGACAAAAAGGGGGAGAGGTTTTATGCAGATTTGATGATTTTTTGATGATTTTTTTTTTTGGACTATTTTGGACTTTATCCTTTGTCTAGTGTGGTTATGACTTGGACTGGTTTGGACTGACAATGCTTGCAAGTAACTTAAGCTATGTTATTGATAACGATTGTTGCTCTTACAGGACTAATTGTTTTCTGTGGTTGCAGAATTGCTACTATCCTTATCCTAATCCAATTATCTTTTATAAGAAATATTGGTTTGCTTAAGTGTTGTTTTGCAGCGCAATGGGTCCAAATCTGCCGGAAAATTTTGTCACCATAAAAAATGGGGAGATTGTTGGAGAAAACTTCCTTATCTGTTTTGAAGTTGATAAAACGTTTCCATCAGTCTAGTCTGAAGACTTGCAGACTCTATCATCAAAGTCTGAAGACCTCCCGACTCAAGATTTAAAGTCTGCCCTCATTGATATCTTCCAGACCGACGAAGGAAAGTATTATCCGTTGAAGAAGACTTATCCAAATGCGGGTATATCTTTAAGGATTTAGTTCATACGGTTGAAGAAGATCTCATGGCTGGAGATTGCACCTCGAGATCTATTATTCGTATTGAAATTAATTCGAGTATGTTAGATCCGTTGATTGGCGAAGTATACTTGGAAGGTTCTACTTATGGAAACTTAGATCTTGATTGTATGGGCAAGCAGGATTGGTGGGCTATCATCATATTCCTTAAATAACTTGAGATCTTCCAAATTGATTCCGTCCATTGGGTTGATTAGAAGAACTCCTTTGGAAGGTGCCAATGGTTATGAAGGCATGAAGGAGTAGATAAGGAGGATGCTCAAGTTATTCGAGTGTGTGCGTGAAAGAAAAATTCCAAAGTCTAAAGCTCCTAGTTCTTCACTATTTCAACTGTTAAGCTTTTCTTGTATTCAAAATAAAGATTAAATACTTATGAGACCTTGAGGAAGTGTAATAAAGTCACTACACTGTGGAATCAAGGACGTGAAACGGTAAAATCTCTTTTGATTGATAGTGGAATCTAGCCGGTGGGCTGTCAGTGCGGGAGAGTGGACGTAGGCTTAGTCTAAGCCGAACCATTATAAACATTGTGTCTCAATTCTCTTTCCCTTATCTCCTTACTTTAAAATTGCAACTTCATACTTTTGCTTTTAGTTCTTTACACCTTCAGCTTGTTATGCTTAAAAATTAATTTTTTTAAAGATTTACAAAAACTTCTTTGATCACCTATTCCCCCCCTCTAGGTGCTCATACTAGCTCTATCAATTTGAACATATGCGAGCTTCACTTCTACATCAAGATCCATTACCTTGTCTTGAGACATTTGTCTCCAAGTTGTTGACTAAGAATATTCGACTTGCTACCTTAAAGGTGCAACGGTCTTTGTCCTTGCCTACAGACATGATGCTTGCCACTCCTAATTCTTCCTCCTCGCGTAGACAATATCGTATGAATTGTCATCGATTTGGTTAATTTGCATCCAATTGTTATTGACGACAATGTAGGCAACCTACAGAGACAAACAATTAATCCTGGCAGAATGGTCCACCTCAATTGCACGTCAATTGATTGCTGCTATTACTAAGGGTTCCACCAAAGACTCATTTTTTACTTTATCAATTAAAAAATATTTGTTCCATTTTTCGAGAATTTTGTACTTCTTGCTCCTTTGTCCCTAGCAATTCTGCTCTATTACTCACTTCAAATTCATGGTTCTTTGATTTTGGGTACTGTAATCAAATGACTATCAACTCCAATTTTTTGATGTCATACTCATTCGCTTCACAAGTACTTGTGGTTCATACAACTGATAACTCACTGATAATAATTAGTCATATTGATAACATTTCGACATTCAAATTGTCCTTACCTAATACCTTTTTACGTCCTAAACTCTCTTTAAAATTGATATCTATGGGACAATTATGTGAAGTTGGTGTTGATGCTCATTTGTCTTCAAATGGTTGTCATGTGTAGGATCTACGAATGGGACAGATAATTAGGACAAGTCGTAAAGTGGACGTTGATTTGATCTCATTTCCTTACAGCAACTAAATTTTTTCACTGTTTGTGCTACCATAGTTTCATTTGGAACTTGGCATTCTCACTTGAGTCATGCTTCTTTCTCTAGATTAGGTCCTTTGATTTATGGTGGCAATCTAGGTTTTGTTGATGATAAACACTTTGATTGCTTATCTTGTAAGTTGGGAAAATGTCATGCTTTACCATTTGATTTTAGTGACTATATCTCTTATGCTTTCTTTGATCTCATTCACTTCGATATTTGAGGGCTAGCTCCTACTCCAACTACGGGAAGATCTCTTTATTTTGTGACTTTTTGATTATCACTCTTATACGTGGCTATATGTAAGAATTGCTATGAACTTACTCATATTTATCATGATTTTGTGAACCCGATAAAAGCACATTTTTCTTGAGATATCAAAGTTTTTCGTACCAATAATGCCATGGAACATAGAGATACATAGTTTTTTTTTTTTTTTTTCAAATTATTTCTCAGAATAGTATTATCATTCATCATTCCTTTCCATGAACTTCACAACAAAATGGTCAAGCAGAGCATAAACATAGGCATATCTTAGATGTTGTATGACTTCTCATTTCAACCTCTTGTCTAAAATAGAGCACTTGTATGGTAGTGTTCCTAATTACAATTTTTTTTTTTGATTTTTTTGGCAATGCTTGTTTAATGCATTTACTTCCTAATGAATGCACGAAGTTACAAACTTGAGCCCGCTCATGTTACTTTCTTGGATATGGCATTTGGCATAAAAAATATAAATGTTAAGATCTTGTCTATAATCATCTACACGTGTCTTGCCATGTTATTTTTTGGTAATACAAGATGTCCTTGTCTCTCCGTCCTTTTAAGTTATCTCCAACTATTTGCTTCTTCACCAATTCTTTAGTATAACTATTTCCTAAAAATGACATACTTGCATCTTCCTCTTCAAAGTTCTCTTCTTCTAATCTTGATGCGGGTAAATCTAGGGATCCCATTTGGACAACTCTTGATATGCATGCACCAGCCGTACATTCTCTACACTTAGTGATAACTTTTTCTTATTATCGTCATCCACCCATGTAAGTCAATCTTTTGTTCAATTTCGTGATTTTCGTTGTTATTCTAGTATTTCTTCTTTCCACGAGCATCACACATATAAAACAACTCAAACTAATCCTCTTTGGTTGAAAGAAATGGTGGACGAGTTGCAGGCGTTAGACAAATCTCATATGTGGGATTTGATATAGCTAGTACGAGTACCTAGAGGGGGGTGAATAGGTATATAAAAGATTTTTCTTGATAATTTCTTGATAATTGCGCAATACTTAGACAGTTGAAGGATTTGCGATAAGTAATAATCAACGTAAGACTAAGTAAAGGAAAGAGAGAATTGAACACGCGGTTTATAGTGGTTCGGCTTGATCCAAGCCTACGTCCACTCTTTCTCGCACCGACAGCCCGGTTGGCTGGATTCCACTATGAACAAAGAGATGTTACGTGTTGATCTTCCTTGATTTCTAGGTGTAGATCATCTACCACACTCGCTCAAGGTATCACCAAGTATAGACACTCTATGTGTATACAATTTCGCTCAGACTGAATTGACTAATAATCAAGGTGCTTTAGACTCTGGAATTTTTCTATCAATCACGTACTCAAACAACTAGAACGTCTTCCTTTTTATACTCCTTTATGCCATCATACCCGTTGGCACTTTCCAAAGGAATTCCTCCAATCTACCCGTTGGACGAAATCAATCAAGAAGATCATTCGAGCTATTAAAGGAACCTGACGATAGCCCATCAATCCTGTTTGCCCATACAATCAGGATCTTGGTTTCCAAGAATAGAACATTCCAAGAATACTTCGTCGACCATCAGATCTTCAATTGATCTAGATACGAACAAAAGAATCCGTTATGTTTATCCAACCAAAAAGATCTTCTCCGACGATAGAATTAAACCCTCAACCATATACTTCGGCTCTGATTTCCTTCGTCACGGATCGAAAGACCGTCAATGAGAATTGTCTTGAGTCTTGAGTCTTAAGTCTTGAATCTTAAGTCTTGAATCTTGAGTCTGTAATCGAAAGTCTTCGAGACTTTAAATCGACGATCTACAGATATCCAGACTAGACTGAAAGAAACGTTTTGTCAGCTTGAAAATATTCTGGAAAGATTTCTTCAACAATCTCCCCCTTTTTGATGGTGACAAAACTTTCCTGTAGATTTGAACCTCTTTCACTGCAAAAACATTTCTCAAGTAATATGGCTATCTCATAAAGATTAACAAAACAACCAAACTCTGCATCCACAGAAAATTGGTTAGTCTTTCATGAGTAATACCATATAACAATACTTGAAATAAATGCAAACAGTCAAGCTTCTAAATCCACAGTCAATTCAGTCAGATTTAAGTTCTCATCCAAGTTCACTCAAGTCAAAAAAAAAAAAACAAACACATTCAAAATAAATTTAAAGAAGGTTGGTTGGTTGGTTCAAATTGCTTTCTCCCCCTTTTTGTCATTATTAAAAAGGTGAGAAAGGAGTCATGTCTGCTTGGGAATGCGCACGATCTGGAAATCTCCCATGGACTGGACTACGCCTTCTAGCCTCTTCAAGTCCTCCCTTAGATGAGCTACCTCCTCTCCTTTGGCATTGGCTTGAAGTTGCAGAGCGAGGTCTTTCATTTTATCCTCCAAGGTAACTGAAGATGCTTGTCCAGCATTCTTCATGGCTTGAACTTCACAGTCCAGAGCGTAGATTTGGCCACGCATTTCCAGAAGAATATCCATAATACGACGAAAATCTGCAGAATTGTCCGTCTGTGTACTTGCATTTGCTTTCTCAGATGGAGTGAATGCAGACGATGACGCTTCTGTATAGTCTTGCAGATTTGGAGATGACGTATCATGTTCTTCTTCAGGCAATTGAGAAACCTGAAATTCTTCTGGGTCTGCTGGAGATTGTCTTAGACCTTCACTATTGGCAGCATGAGGTGTGGACCTTTCTTGCTCGCCAACTCCCCCTGTCTCTAGGACATCAAGAGGGGAAGAGTGATGATCATGCTCTTCTGAGTCTTGATTCTCCTTCTCTCCAGATTCAGCTGCAGACTTTTCTTGCTCTTCTTCTCCTTCTTCTTCAGCTTCTTTCTCCTTCTCTCGCTGCTCTTCTTCTTCTCTGTTCTTGGCTTGCTCCTCTTCTTCTCTCTGTTTCTTCTGTTGGTTGGGGAACAGAACGTCTGGTCCTTATCAAGGCAGTGATTGTAAGATCTTCCTCCTCATCTTCATCCTCCAAGATGAGAGTTCTCTTCTTTTTGAATGGGGCACCAATGGCCTCCTTCCCTTTTCGCTTTGAAGCAGACGGAACTGGAGTCTTTACTCTGAATTTCCCCATTGCCTTAGAAAGTTCTTGCAGACGCATCTTCGTTAACATTTTCAAACCTACCACCATCTTATCGCACGGTCGAACACAAAGTGTGTGTGGAGGTTCAATATTCATGTGTCTGAAGATCTTGGTCACCAGACCTGGATAAGGCAATTGTCCCTTGTCCTTTGACATTGCTCTGTACATGTGAAAGAGAATAGTGTGAGGAAGAGAGAACTTCATCCCTGAGTTGATTGCGTACATCAATTTTGCCTCTGAATTTGACCCATCAGTCTTTGATGTAGCCTTGGGCCTGATGCAATTGATCACAATTTTGTGCAGCACAACATTGATGGCACGCATCCTTGAATAGATGATTCTTCCCTCTACATCTCTATCTTTGACAAGTTCCAGTGAGGCACGAGCAACTAAGACTTTGATTGGTTGATAGCATCCTCGTTCAACTCCAATTATGTCCGCCAACATGTCCACGTCTAACACATAATCCTGATCTCGAACACTGAATGATATTCTATTCGCATCTATAAAGCTGAGATTCGAATAGAAATATGCAGTCAGTTGTGCATATCCGTCCGTGGTATTAGTGCAAAAATGTTCCAGTTGAAGCAGACTGAACTTCTCTCTCAAGTTCACATTCACAGCATCCAAGAAATCGAAATCGACACTCCTAGGGTTTATCACCCCTCGTTTCAGCAATCTGAAAAACAAATTCTCCTGTTCTTTCGATTTGAACAACTCCATCCTCTTTCCTTTCACCTTTGCAGCAATACCCATTCGAGGTTGAAAATCAGTGAACATTTTATCATCGTCGTTCCCATCAGTCAAATTTGGTCCCGACATACGAGGGTCACTGGGAATATTCGCAAGCGCTTCCTCTGCTTTACCCTTAGGAGCAATTCCCAAATCCTCCATTTTCTTCAGAAAGATATACTCATTCCCATAATTCTTATCTTTGAGAAAATCATTCACATATTTCAACGGAGTCCCAGCATTTTCAACGCACGAAAGTTTGTAAATAAACGAGGGTTTTTGGACTCTTACTTGGTCTGCGTCCTCGATTATCTCTTCCTCTGGATGTTGACCCGCATCAAGTGGGGTAGATGGCGTTGAGTGATGCGGTGGAGAATGAGTCGGGTTCTGTTGCTGACTCGATAATTCTTCCTCTTCTGTGAGATCGAAGTGGGTAGGTCCCTCCTTCATCCTCTGTGGTCCCCTGTTCGCGATTCTTGAAGACTTCCTCGAAGAAGACATCCTTCTTGTCGCTGAAAGATTCCTTTGCTTGCTTTCCCAAGAAAAGATGACAACTTTCTCGAAGATGAACACGAAGTAGAAATCGGATTGAGAGGAGAACGCTTTTTAGGGTTTTGAAGATTGAAAATGAAAACTGTGTATATATAACTCAATTTTGAAAAGGGAAGTTCAATCGGTACAAGGAAAATGTACGAATACCTCTTTTCGAAATCAATAACTGCCAAAATTAATCCTTTTGAAAAGACAAGTTTTCGTTTTTCACGGAGACTACGAAATAACTTAACGAAAGATCATACCTTTCGAATAACAACTTACAGTCTATAGACATCGATGTCTGAGTCTGAAGATACAGAGTCTGAGAAATTTGAGTCTGACGATCAACTTTATGAGTCTGAAGGTTGGAGAGTCTCTAGACTTTAACTTCTTCGAGCTTCAAAATGTTGAGTTTGGAACGGATAAAATCGAATTGATTTTTCTCCAAAGGCTTTGTGAATATATCCGCTAGTTGACTTTTTGAATCAAAAAATTGAATCGAGATTTCTCCACTTTGAATATGATCTCTAATGAAGTGATGTCGAATTTCTATATGCTTTGCTCTTGAATGAAGAATTGGATTTTTGGTGAGATTGATTGCGTTGGTGTTGTCACATTTGATTTCTATGCATGAGTCTTCAATCCCATAGTCTTGTAGCTGTTGTTTTATCCATAGAATTTGTGAGCAGCAGCTTCCAAGAGCTACATACTCTGCTTCTGTTGTTGAGAGAGCTACAGTGCTTTGTTTCCTTGAAAACCAAGACACTGTCGTGCTTCCAAGCAACTGGCAAGTTCCTGAAGTACTCTTTCTATCGACTCTGCAGCCAGCTAGATCTGCGTCTGAATATCCTAGAAGAGCAAAGTCTCCCTTCTTAGGATACCAAAGACCAATGCTTGAAGATGAAGCAACGTATTTAATAATACGTTTTGCAGCACTGAGATGGGATTCTCTAGGATCTGATTGAAACCTAGCACAGATGCAAACACTCAACAAAATGTCAGGTCTAGAAGCAGTAAGATAAAGAAGTGAACCGATGATGCTCCTGTATAGCTTTTGATCAACTTTCTTTCCTTCTTCATCTTTGTCTATCTTCAAAGAACTTGACATTGGTATATCAATCTTCTTACAATTTTCCAATCCAAACATTTTGACAAGATCATTAGCATATTTTTCTTGGTAAATGAAAGTTCTTTCCTTTAATTGCTTTATTTGAAGACCAAGAAAGAATGTTAATTCTCCCATCATACTCATCCTGCATAGACTTAGAAAATTTCTTGCATAGACTTTCATTAGAGGATCCAAAAATAATGTCATCCACATATATTTGAACAAGTAAAAGGCTTTTGTTTTCCTTTTTGATAAATAAAGTAGTATCTACTTTACCTTTGACAAAACCATTCTGTAATAAGAACTTACTTAGTCTGTCGTACCAAGCTCGGGGTGCTTGCTTTAGACCATACAAGGCCTTTTTCGGGACCCCGAAGACTCGAGTCTAGCTTCTTTGGGTCTTCAAACCCAGGCGGTTGTTCCACATAAACTTCCTCTTGGATAAATCCATTTAGGAAAGCACTTTTGACGTCCATTTGGAATAACCTGAAATTTTTGTAATAAGCAAACGCAAGTAATAGACGAATAGCTTCTAACCTTGCTACGGAGCGTAAGTCTCATCATAGTCTATTCCTTCTTCTTGCGTGTATCCTTTGGCCACGAGTCTTGCTTTATTTCATACGACTTTTCCTTTTTCATTCATCTTGTTTCGAACACCCATTTGGCTCCAATAACAGTTTACCTTTTGGTTTAGATGTCAATTCCCGGACATCATTAATGTTGAACTGTCGAGCTCTTCTTGCATAGCTTTGATCCAGCTTTCATCGATAAAGCTTCTTCTATGCTTTTTGGTTCAATTTCGAGATGAGAGCCACAAAGCACTAGACTCTTCACGTCTTTTGGATCTGGTACGAATTCCTTCATTAATTTCGCCGATAATGAGATCTTTAGGATGATTGGACTTATGCTTCTAGTTACTGGTTGATTTGTCTGGATGATGATCTCTTTCTTTATTTGAATCTTCATGAACATCTTGATGCTGGTCTTCCAGAGTTTGAGACATTTCTTGAGTTGCAAGCTTTGGAAGGTCTGGAGCAAGTTCAGACTCTTCATACTGAGTCTAACTGGATTCATCTTGCGTAGAGTGTTGAAATTTGACATTCATTGACTCCTCCACCGACTGGCTCTTCTTGTTATAGACTCTGTAGGCTTTGCTTGATGTAGAATATCCAAGGAAGATGCCTTCATCTGATCTTTCTTCAAACTTACCAACTTGATCCTTTGCATTTTTCAATATAAAGCATTTGCAACCGAACACATGAAAGTATGAAACAATGGGCTTCTTACCTTTGAATAATTCATAAGGGGTTTTCTCAAGAATAGGTCTTAGGAAGACTCTATTGATGATATAGCATGCTGTTGAAACAAATTCAAATTTCCCAAAATCGTGAAGAAATTTTACTTTCAATTAAAAGAGTTCTAGCCATTTCTTGAAGAGATCTATTCTTTCTTTCCACAACTCCATTTTTCTGAGGAGTGTATGGAGAGAAGAACACATGCTTAAATCCAGATTCATCACATAATTTTGTAAAATCTTGATTTTCAAATTTACCTCCATGATATGTTCTTATACTTGAGATAACACATCCTTTTTCGTTTTGAACCTTTTTAGCAAATTTTTCAAAATACGAAAAGGTTTCAGACTTACTTGCAAGGAAATATACCCAAGTAAAGCGGGAGTAATCATCCACAATTACTAAGCAATATTTCTTACCTCCAATACTCTGGGTTCTAGTTGGTCCGAAGAGATCCATATGCAGCAACTGAAGTACATGGTTAGTAGAGACATGATTTATTGGCTTATATGAATTTCTTACCTGCTTTCCCATAATACATGGAGTGCATGGATCGGACTTTTGATATGGTAGTTTGGGTAGACCTCGAACAAGCTGCTTTGATGAGATTTTGGCTAATTGCTTCATGTTGACATGACCAAGCTTTCTGTGCCATAAGCTTGCTTCGTCTTAAATTGAGATTAGGCATTGTGATTCATTTAATTTCATGTCTAAGAGGTAGATATTTCCATGCCTTCGACCCATGAAAGACTGAGTAGAGTCTTTACTGATTCCAGAACATATTCCTTCCTGAAAGGAGATCTTGAAACCAGTATCACACAATTGGCTAATGCTGAGGAGGTTATAGTTGAGTCCTTCCACTAGAGAAACATTGCTTATTGTGAGATTTCCAATTTTCACAGTTCCAAATCCCACAATGCTTCCTTTGCCGTTTCCTCCAAATGAAACATTTCCACCGTTTACTTGAACAAGTTTTATGAAGCACTTTGAGTCTCCTGTCATGTATCTTGAACATCCACTGTCAAGATACCACTTTACCTTTTTCTTGACAGAGACCTGCATTTAAAAGAGAGTCTCAAGCTTTCTTTGGTACCCAAATTTTCTTGGGTCCTTTGGTGTTAGAAGGATAAACATTATTAGGACATACTTTCTTAACAGGCTTCCAAACCATAGGATACTCTTTTTCAAAGTGATCCTTACTGTTACACTTTGAACACCTTAGAGCATTTCGACCTACAGACTTTACAAAAACTTTCTTGAAATGATTTTTGTAAGCCTCTCTCGATGGTCTTTTCTTAATTCTTTCTTTTACTTTAGGAAAATCAATCAATGGAATTGTTTCCGCTGTCATGCCTAGACCAGACTTATTGAAGTAAGGTCTTTGAACCGAAAGAACTTTTTCAAGCTTTTCGGATCCTATCGAAAATTTCTTTGAAATATTTGATAAGTCCGTTTTTAAGAAAACATTTTCTTTCAAAAGATCATCTTCTTTTTCTTTAAGAGCAGAAACATTCAAGTCTAAACATTTAACTCTTTCTTCTAAAATATTTTCCTTTTGTTTTAGAACTGAGTTTTCTTTTTTAAGTTCAGAAATTCTTTTGAGAGAAGTCTTAAGACTAAAACATAGTTCATCAATGTATTTAGAAACTTTGACAGGAATTTTAAAATCACTTACCTCAAATTCACTGTCTGAGTCTGATCCAGAATCTGAGTCTGAGTCTAAATGTGCCATCAGACATATGTTGGCATATTCATTATCACTTTCTTCACATTCTGTATCACTCCAGGTTTCGGCTTTGAGAGCTTTTTGAAACTTCTCAGCTTTTCCTCTTTTCTTCTTCAGAAGAGGACAATTGGGTCTGATGTGTCCCTTTTTCTTACATTCGAAGCAGACTACATCTTTGTTTGGTTCCTCATCATCAACAGACTTGGTCTGCTGTCTCTGGAAACTTTGTTTCTTTGAGTTGAATCTTCTACCATTTCTATTCAGTTTTCTGAATCTTCTTATCATGAGAGCAAGCTCCTCGTCGTCCATATCATCTCCTGAATCTTATCATCAGAATCATCATTTGATTTTAATGCAATGGATTTCTTACCTCTTGGATCTTCGTCTTCATTAATTCGTTCCACTTCATAAGACTGAAGAGTTCCGATCAGCTCGTCGACAGATAGAGGCATAATTCTTTGCGTCTCTCTTATTGAAGTCTTTATATGATTCCAATCCTTGGAGAGTCCACGCAGAAGCTTGTTCACCTTCATGGGATCATAAATTTTTTGTCCTTGGATCTCAAGTCCATTGACAATATCTGTAAAACGACTAAACATGTCAGTTATAGATTCTCCTTGCTTCATTTTGAAGGCTTCATATTGACCGAGGAGAATGTTAATTCTGGTCTCCTTCACTCGATTTGTTCCTTCATAGGTGATATGTAATCTGTCCCATACTTCTTTTGCTGTAACACAAGAAGATATTCGGTTATATTCAGTTGGAGACAAGGCACAATATAAAGAGTAAGTTGCTTTTGCATCGAGTGCTTGTCTCTTGTTTATTTCTTCCTGAGTCATTCCGCTGGCATCAACAGTTTCTTTCCCTCTTTCAGAGACTGATGCAGCAATAGGAATGATTCCTCTTTCCACAACGTCCCATTCCAGAGGATCCTTTGATCGTAGGAAAGCTTTCATCTTGTTCTTCTAGATGTTGTAATCCTTTCCATCAAAGTAGGGTGGTTTGGTATTGCTTTGCCCTTCCACCAGCCTTGGTGCTAGCATACTAGCCATGGATCTTTTACTCTGAAGTAAAACACTTCAAATAAAGTAAGAACACGGGCTCTGATACCAATTGATATAGCTAGTACGAGTACCTAGAGGGGGGTGAATAGGTATATAAAAGATTTTTCTTGATAATTTCTTGATAATTGCGCAATACTTAGACAGTTGAAGGATTTGCAATAAGTAATAATCAACATAAGACTAAGTAAAGGAAAGAGAGAATTGAACACGCGGTTTATAGTGGTTTGGCTTGATCCAAGCCTACGTCCACTCTTCTGCACTGACAGCCAGTTGGCTGGATTCCACTATGAACAAAGAGATGTCACAGTGTTGATCTTCCTTGATTTCTAGGTGTAGATCATCTACCACACTCGCTCAAGGTATCACCAAGTATAGACACTCTCTGTGTATACAATTTCGCTCAGACTAAATCGACTAATAATCAAGGTGCTTTAAACTTTGGAATTT
The DNA here is from genome assembly GCA_016097545.1 of Eucalyptus victrix. Classification (NCBI taxonomy): domain Eukaryota; kingdom Viridiplantae; phylum Streptophyta; class Magnoliopsida; order Myrtales; family Myrtaceae; genus Eucalyptus; species Eucalyptus victrix. The sequence goes on along the minus strand of CM027844.1, from coordinate 8,145,756 downwards.
TTCTATCAATCACGTACTCAAACAACTAGAACGTCTTCCTTTTTATACTCCTTTATGCCATCATACCCGTTGGCACTTTCCAAAGGAATTCCTTCAATCTACCCGTTGGACGGAATCAATCAAGAAGATCATTCGAGCTATTAAAGGAACCTGATGATAGCCCATCAATCCTGTTTGCCCATACAATCAGGATCTTGGTTTCCAAGAATAGAACATTCCAAGAATACTTCGTCAACCATCGGATCTTCAATTGATCTAGATACGAACAAAAGAATCCGTTATGTTTATCCAACCAAAAAGATCTTCTCCAGACGATAGAATTAAACCCTCAACCATATACTTCGGCTCTGGATTTCCTTTGTCACTGGATCAGAAAGACTGTGAATGAGAATTGTCTTGAGTCTTGAGTCTTAAGTCTTGAATCTTGAGTCTGGTAATTAGAAAGTCTTCAGACTTTAAATTAGACGATCTGCAGATATCCAGACTAGACTGAAAGAAACGTTTTGTCAGCTTCAAAATATTCTGGAAAGATTTCTCCAACAGGATTTGCTCTATTTTCCTCTTGGAAAGTTTGCTATAGATTGTAAATGGGTGTATAAGATCAAAACGAAGGTACATGGTGAGGTGGAATATTACGAACCTCGACTAGTAGTAAAAGTTTTACTCTGGATTATAGGATTGACTATGATGAGATGTTTGCTATAATTGCTTGTCTTATGTCTTTTCAAAGTCTTCTTGCTATCACTTTTATTAAGTGATGGCCTTTGTTCCAAATAAATATCAAAATTTTTTTTCTCAATGATGATCTTACTGAGGTAGCGTATATGGAACCTCCTCCTCTTGGATACACTACTTCTGACAAAATGTGTCGATTACGTTGAGCACTACATGGACTGAAGCAAGCTCCTCGTGTATGGTGTTACAAGTTCAATTCTACCATGGAACACCTTGGTCATAAAATTAGCCCTTATGACAGTGCTCTCTTTGTTCAAACGAACATCTCACTGGTATATTCTGCCACCTTTTTTTTTTTTCTATGTAGACTACAGGTGAGCGGTTCCAGGTTCCTTAAAAGTTCTGCCCGGAACCTAGAACCCGGAACCTACTTCGGAATGCGGAACTTGGAACCTATCCTGTCACAGGTTCCAGGGTCGGTTCCAAGGTCCAACGTTTTTTTTTTTTTCCATTTTTAGTTAAACAAAATGAAAATGAACGCAACAATAATAAACAAGCTTGTCATTTATGAGAGAGAATACAAAACAAATAAAACTGAACAGCAACTCGTGGGACTTTTTTCCATGGCAGCTCGTCAACACGCGGGTTGCTCGTCATTGAAGTCTGAACAGCAGCAGCATCGTTGATGGCAAAACAACGATGGCAAAACAACAAGGTCCAGAAAAAGCACTATAAAAAATTTGACATTCAAAAACACTAATCTCAAGTTCAGAGCATTTCTGTGGAATAATATCAAGGCATCCTCTAAAATTAGCCAACTCATCATCGGCCTACTTTGGAAATTTGTGAAAAAACTTATTAAAAAGCTTTCACGTTTCTAAATTGCAGATCCACACTATATAGTAGACATCCTAAGAATCCAGCTCTATAGAAGCAATGGCAACAAAAATAAAAGAGGTCTCTAACTCGCAATGCTAAGTCCCAAATAGGTAAAACCACCAATGCACATAGACATCAGGAGTGTCATTCTCTAGGTTTCTATATACCTAAAAGAATGCCTTGAGAAGGTTGTGTCCTGTCCCGGATGTAGCTACAAAAGTAGCTGCCATAGTCCTAGCAGAAGACTTTATTCTAGCAACACCAAAAAGTGCTCTGCCAAAAAATCTTGATAACATTGATCTTGACCAGATGGCTGCATAAGAGAACACATAAAAAAAAGTAGTTATGTGATTATAATAAACCAAATGGCTACAAAAAATGGAACTAACTATCAATTCGAGAAAGAGAAACAAAGCGAAACATTTTCAAATAATTTCATAATCAAAGAACTCAAAGAGACAACTAAAAGACTACAATTTTGGGAAATCGATCAAAGTGTTCTTTTTTTCCTTTAAACTTTACCTCTTCAATGTGACTTCAAACTCCTTCTCTCGGTGGACTTTTACCTGCGAATGACTTTCTGCTATTCTTACAATGAAAAGTTCATAATCTTGGCTTCGTCATTGAGTTCTATGATTCTACACAACTAGCATATGCTTAGAATGACAATCTACACCAATTCGATTGTGTGTCAAAGTGGATTGCCACTAAAATGTTAATGCCTATGCCTCTACTCCACTAACAACTTACCAGCCATCTAGGAGACTCTGGAACAAAGAACAAACCCAAAATTTGTATGACACACGGAATGCATCTTGAAGATGAAATCACAAAGAATGACTTTTTGATATTTTCCAACTCATTCACCACATAACATAAAAAGAGGGAACTGAAACACTATCGATCAGAGCCAAGATACGCTAGGAGACAATGGTTCCAAGAAAGTAAATCAATGAAAAGCCATAACGTATCATGAACTACAGCAGAAGCTAGCTCTTTGTTAATAAGCAAATGAATTGTCTCAACTCACTTTCAATTTCTACGTTGTCCAAACTTTTTGACTTGATTGAATGCCATAAATGCTCCCCGAACATACCCACCTTCACACTCCTCTCTTCCGAACGAAATACATAGGCCGTGCAAAAAAAGGACACTAAAGGAGAACTGAAATTTGCAGGACAACAAAGGGCTTTGCTTAGTTTTGCGACACTTTGCAAAACGATGGACAGAGGGGGCGGCAGAGATTACTAGCACGAAAGGTGAGCGACGAGAGGCATCGAGGGCGGCTAGGCGAGCAGCATCAGGGGCGACTGGGCGAGTGGCGAGTAGCATCCACTGAGGGAACGAGCTATGTCTAGTAGCAGCGTCAATGGCGAGCGATGTCCAACGGCTGAGCTGCAGGGCGAGAGGGGGCTAATGGTGTCGAGGGAGGAGAGGGCGGGGCGAGCAAGGGGTGACTGGCATCTAGCGACGGGACGAGCGGCGTTCGGCGGCGGTATTGAGGGTGAGCGGCATCCAGCGGCAGCATTGAGGGCGAGCAACATTGGGCAAGGGGCAGAGGCAGAGAACGAGAGAGGAGAATTGAACCATTGATTTGGGGATTTTAACTTTTAAGGAACCCTAACCGGTTCTAAAAGGGACGGTTTCGGTTCCAGTTCCCATAAGTACCGGAACCGAAACCGAGAACTGCCGGTTCCTAGAAAAAAGGAACCGGGAATCGAAACCGGCCCCTTTAAAATCGGGAACTGCATTGGACCCTCTGGTTCGGTTCTCCGGTTCCTGGTTCTACCCAGGAACCGCGCTCACCCCTAATGTAGGCAACATGGTTATCATTAGCGATGATCATACATGCATTACAAAACTCCAACAGTATCTCAGTCAACGGTTTAAAATGAAGATCTTGAGCTACTTACTTATTTTCTAGGCTTGGAGATTAATTTAGATTGCTTGGGTTATAACCTATCTTAGGCTAAATATGCTACGCATCTTCTTTCTTGAGTAGGACTTGCTGAGAACATGACTACTGCAACTCCTATTAAGACTAATGTCAAGTTTAATCACAAAGATGAGACTCTTCTTTTGAATCCTCCTCTTTATTGACAGCTTGTTGGTAGCCTTGTATACCATACTATTGCTAGGGGTGTGCATGGTCCGAGCGGGCAGTTCTTGGCCTAGAACCGAGAACCACCTGCTAAAGACTAGTTCTGAAAAATTAGAATTGGGAATTGTCTGTTAGTTACATGGATTAGCCTAGGATCCAAACTAGTGAGCGGTTCTTGGGTGGATCCATGGAACCGGTCCCACCAAAAGCTATTTAATAATTAATGGAGCAGTAACCACCTGAAACCGGAACAGGAGCTAGCAACCTCTTCTTCTTTTTTTCTTTTCATTTTCCCTTTCGTTTTCCTTGCAAAAACCTTGTCTGCTTGAGGTTTCTACAAGGGTTTATGCAAGCTTCATTGCTGCAAAGCCCAGCTTGCTTGTTGCCCAACTTGCTTATTGCCATGGCTTTACAGCTGATGGGTTTTGCTAATTACATGTTGAAGAGGTTTAGTGATAGTTTGGGGTATCTAAATAGATCTAATAGGATGTTGGCTAAGCTAGAGGAAGAGGGGTCTGGAGTGGAGGACATTAGACCAGTGCAGCACGCGGTGCTTCTTGAGTTGGCGAACATGAAAACAGTAATGGCAAGAAGAGGGGAAGCTATTAGGAATCTTAGGAAGTGTATGGAATTTTTTTAATATTTAAAATTAATATATTATTATAATATAACCGGTTCGGTCTAGGTAGGCGAGTGGGCGGATGTGACAACCCTAGCACGTCACGGCTCGTAGAACTACTATTGCCAATATCTTCTTCATTTTAATTTTTCTTAAGCATGCGAAAGCGTAAGGGACTAAAGGAAATCCTGGGGTACATGCAATTTTCTATAAACAGGGCAACTTCATTTCTTATTTATCTATAAATTGTACATCAAACAACAAGTGGGGTGCTATGGGGAAGTACAAAAGGTCAATACTAAATTGACTTTACAAGACTCTAGGTCGGTCACCCCTCCCACCTAATTGTACAAGTGCCACCTAACAGTGGCCCATGATGTCATCAAAAATCTTCCGAGCTCCAAAAATCTTGTTCCTTCCTACCTCCTTCCTATGTCACTGGGCTGTCTCCGCCTCCTAACCCTTTAGAGGATAGCGGGAGTGAACCCACCGTACGTCCGTTAACGCGAGCATACACCTCAATGAACTCAAGGGTGACTTGCCCTGTCGGGGGCTCTATGTCAATGACCATATTCGACTTGATCTGAATGAATATAGTATTTGGAAAATCGGGGTCTATGAACCTGTCCTCCTCCCAAGTGAAGTTCACCAGCACCCCGTAGCGAATCATTGGGGAGGTAGGTGGGATCGACATTATAATGATATAAAAAGATGAAGTCAACAACCAATGAGTCACAACCCAGCAAGTAGAAGGTCCACCGGTCTATACCACAAAATTGGTCATCGTATGACAAACGTCTCAATAGAAAGTTTCATAAATCACATACACAACAGCTTACTTGAGACCCTTTTCAGGATACATGGTTAATCAATATAAGTAATATTTTTTCCTAGCAAATGACCAATAGTTCCATTCAGGAATACTAAAGTGACAATCAATACAATTTCATGTTGCCATCATCTTCCGAGGAACCCCGTTACCCCTCGGTTATCTCGCACCCATTTGACATCGTGAGACATTTGGGGGAACCGCATTACATCCCCCAGGCATGAAGGAACCCAGTTATCCCTCCAAGCATCCCTACTACAACCCGGGGTATCGTCGTCCCAAGGACCGATGGCATTCTCAGTCACACATTCAAACCACGATGCAACAATTCCATAATTCAAGTAAAAGGACGTTAACACCACTATCATTAAGGGATTCAAGCATGCATCTAATAAATCATTAGTTATTTTCATTTCTTAGACTAATACAAACTCATCTATATAGATATTAAGTGAACTGTGGGAAAGATCCCACATTCTAGGCCCGAACTAGCCTCATAAGGCGTCTCCTATGCCTCTAGAGTTGAGGGCTATTGTCTAGGTAATCAATCTTAAAAAATTATGAGACTTTAGTATGAGGTGGAAAAGACCTAAAGGAACATATTTTGTGAAGAACTCAAAATCCGGTTTGGTTCATGCAGTTCTCAATAATTTTTGCAAGCTGGGCTCAAAACAGTCAAAATCTCCAGGACGAAATTGAGTAGAAAAATAAATATTTCACTGACCTATTGAGACCAAAAAATTATGAAAATTTAATATGTGGTAGCTTGGGATGTTCTCTACAACTTTTGTGAAGAACATATTTTAATTCTGGACCGAGAAATCTGTAGAAAATGAAAAACAGAAAGAGGTCGGTCCAGTGATCCAAAAACAGATTTTGAATCCCGAATTTTTTCAAATATATCTTTGTCATATGAAACCCAAAAATTATGAAATTAAAGTATGTCATAGAACATTCAACAGGGGACAACTCTTGTGCAGAATTCCTTATGAGATTTGCACCACATAAGTTGCTACAAAATTAGCAAATTTCTGGGTCAGGCTAGAACCGAATCCGCCCTCAGCCCAATCACGACTCTCCTTCAAAATTTCTGCCATTCCGGCCCTCACATGTGCCAAATATCGATTATCCATGCCTCTACGACCTAACCACGAGCTCGACTATTTCGAACTCGACAACGTAGCTAAGTAACATAGTCGAAATTTTCGATTAAACGAATAACATAGTTGAAACTTCGATTAAACGAAAATCTCAACAACGTTCTTGAATTTCTATGAAACTATTCTCATCACATGACAAATAATCAATATAGGATAGAGTGGAGGATATCCACTTGTCTTGGGTCCTAGTGCATTGCGGAGACGGCTTTGCGGAACAGAGACAAGCTAGTAGCGTCGACGCAAGGGCCAAGAAGAGAGAAAAACCCAACCTTCTTGTGCTAAGGAGAGGTCCCTATGTTGCTGGCTCCTTTGCACTTTGCTGGCTGAAATGGATGGTGAAGTGAAGGGCAGAAGGTGGGCGTGATGGGGTTTGGTTATCAAGCAAGAGCTTCCCTCTTTCTCTCTCTTATTTATTTCTTTTCTCCACCGCCATACTTGGTCTTCCATTTGGGTGGCACTTGTTGATTCATGCTAGCTGGAATGTGGAGTACCTTGGAGAAGATTCAAGAGTCTTGGTAATTTTTTTTAAAGCTATTTTTTAAAGGCCAATGCCTTGGAAGTTCTTGGGGTTGGGATGTTTGGATCAATGTAGTTTATTGACGACGAGGTAGCGGCGGCGACTCGGTGATGTCGCGATGAGGATGCGAATGGCGTAGTCCGATGGAGAGCTCGCTATTTTGTTGAGCAAAAAAATTCAGGATATCACAATTTTCTCTCTTAAAGAATTTTGTCCTTGAAATTGAATGTTCCGGATGTTCCATTGAAGAGATGGGGATACTTTTGCCTCATTTCCTCACTTTCCCATGTGGCCTCTTCTATGTTATGGTATCATCATAATAACTTGACAAGCGGGGGGTACTTTGGTTTGAAGAACTTGCTCCTTCCTATATAGTATTTGCACTGGCTCTTCCATGTATTTCACTTTTTTGTCTACTTCGATGACCTCATGATCCAATATATGTGTAGGGTCAGGTTGGTACTTTTTCAACATCAATACATGGAAGACATCATGTAGATTTGATAGCTTAGGAGGTAATGTGAGTTGATAGGCTAAATCCCCTATCCTTTTGAGGATTTCAAAAGGTCAAATGAATCTTGGGCTCAACTTATCTTTCTTTCCGAACCTTGATACGCCCTTCATGTGGCGACCCCCGATCTTAAGGCCTGTCACATTGCTTGTTGGTCCCTGCGCAATTTCTACTGCGGAAGCAGATAGATCAACTCCCTTGCAACTCCTTTAGTGATGATGATGCACACAATAAATATATAGATACCAACTAGGCACTTTTATTTATATATATATATTTGTTAGATGATGTTTGTCGGTACACAAAAGCCAAAATTTTCTATATTTGGCTATACCGAAATTTGACCAACTCTTCCGTTAACTATTCACAACGTTGTTCGTCTTCATACATTGGTATGCCAAAAATTTCTGCCGTCATCCTTTGTCCTCTGTTACTCTACCCTACTCGAGCCACCATCGTCATCCTGCGGTGGCGGTGGTAGTGGCCCCATGGTGCGCCCGTTCAGTCGAGCATACAGGACCACGAACTCCAAGTGCACTGGACCCGAGGGGAGTTCGGTGTCTATAGTCAGTACCACCCATATCTGGATGAAGACGAGTCCTGACAGGTCGAGGTCAGGGTGCTCTGACTACTCCCATTGCAGGCCGATGAGGATGCCATAAAAAGTACTAGAAGACGCGGGTAGCAACGGCATCTTTATCACTCTATAATATGTTAGCCCCATGAGGGGTGAGTACAACTACTCAGCAGTCAAAGTTCTACTAAACTATATTACGTATGTCTACCGCTACCCAATCATATGTAATCCAAAACAAATCACATAATTGAAACAGAAGATATGCATCAGACTAGAAGATTATCATAATAAAACAACATATCCAAAATCGATGAGAATTTAGAACTCGTTTTATCCCAAATTACTACCACCATCTTCCGGAAGGACCAGTGTTTGCGTCTCTTCCAGGCTCTCGCATCTTACATGGCATCACGAGGACCTCCGGTTCCATATTTCAGTCACTGGGCATCTGGAGTATGTTATGTTACACCCGCAAGCATCTCGCACCCTACCTAGCGTCACGAGGAACCTCCGGGGCTCACCATGTCAATGATGTCCGCGGGCATCCGGTACGTGTTACGTCACACTACCAGGCATCTCGACTCCCGAGACACCTCTGGGGCTCACTTGTGGCATCCCAAAAATTCAAGACAAGCTCTAAGATGTATTAAAGCCTAGCCGAGAGATGAGGCCCATTTTTGCAGGAAGAAGACCATGTGTCTCTCCCAAATTGCCAAGTGTAGATCATGCAATTAGCAATCATTGCTAATAATGGAAGGGAAGACCATTAGGGGGGATAGTGGCTGGTTAAGGTGAGAAAGAGAGGGAGAGAGAGGACTTCGTCCAAGCCAAGAGAGAGAGAGAGAGAGAGAGTTGCGAGAGTGAGAGGGAAACCGAGAGAGGAGGAAGAAGGAGCCACTCGCTGTTCGTCTGCCCGTCGTTGTCCGTTCGCCCGTCCGTGTGCCGTCCGTGTGCCGTCGTTCGCTTGATCTTAGAGGCAAGTTAGGATCCATTTTCTACTCTTGCATGTGTGTCTTGCATGTATGTTTGAAATGGTGTTGAATCTTGGATGCTTAGAAGTAAGAAACCGAAGCTAGTGTGATTTGTTCTTGAAATAGCTTGCTGTTTTCGTGTATACCGCCTGACCCAGAAACTTGTGGAGGCTTGCATGCGTGTTTCGAGTTGGATTTTGACTTTGACTCCTTCATGAAAGTTGTAGAAAACATCTCAAAGTATAACATACTAAAATTTGAGACAAAATAGTTGAGTTTTAAGGGGCAAAACCCTTCTCCTACGAAGACACTAGATCTGGAACTGCTTTGTCGACCTCTTGGTGATTTTGTGGGTTACATGTTGCTTTTTACCGAGAATATCACTTTGACTTCTTCATGAAAGTTGTAGAGAACATCCTAAATAATAACATACTCAAATTGTAGGGAAAATGAGAAAGTGTAGCCTAGTGAATCGATTTTCTTTTGAAGATGGTAAATCTGGAAAAACGGTACTGGACACCCGAGACTACTTAGACCTATATGGTGACTATTCTTTGAAAATTACACTTATATACCTTAATGAAAGTTGTAGGGGACCTCTTGAGGCAAATCATATCAAAATTTCAGAGCAAATGAAGAAGGATAAGTAGGCAAAACCTCAATATTTCGGAGATAGCTAAACTGGACGTTTTGGTGCTAGAAACAAGAACTTCGAACGTCTATAGAAAATTATCTAGAACGAATCTGGCCTAGATGTCTTCATGAAAAATCTACTTTAGGGTATTGAATATAACCTGGTAAAATATCATAATTTTTGGAGGTCATTCGGGTATTTTAATCGAAATATTTCAAAAACTGCGCAATCTGACTTTGTCCGAATTTTGCATGTTGGAATGTGTGAGCTATATCCTTTTTGTGTGAAGCTCTTTTGGGCATGTGTCCTTCATGAAATTGTTACTTTTATGTCTTATCTAGTACATGCTCTGATTTTGTGATTTTTGAGGATCATATGGATATTTAATTTAAATGTTTTCCAAAATTGTGTGGGCTGGAATTTAGTAAATTTCAAAAAGGCATGATATATGGACTATTCTAAGTTGTATGGATTCCATGGATTGTACTGTCTTTAGTGATTGTATCTTGCTGCATGTATGATGATGATTAGAAATGCATATAAGAATTAAAATGATGAAAGTGATCACATCATGTGCCATGCCGAGTTAAGACATAAATTTGGTGAACATGAACAATGATAAATGAGGAAATTGTTGGAGGTAGTTGATAATGCCCTGGGAGTGTCAGGATGCCCAGGATGGGGGATGCCGGATGCCTGAATTGTATTGAGATACATGGCCGGATGTCCTCGGGAGTTTCAAGATGCCCAGAATGGTTGGGTGCCGGAAGCCTTGGAGGTTTGTGCCTGAGGGGATGCCTCGTGATGCCAGTTGGGATGCGAGATGCCCGGAATGTGGGGGTGTCGGATGCCCGGTGGTGTGTGTCGGAGGTTTATCTCGCGATGCCAGGTTGGGGTGCGAGTGGTAAAGTAAGGGATGCAACTACTGATCCTAAGAAAGAGAGATGTGGTGATCAAATTGAAAGATAAAATTGGAAATTGAATCATGCACATGTGATATGATGACATACGTATGGATGTGTGACATGATGATGATGATATGTGTGAGACATGATGATGGTCACCTATGGCATGATGACATATGTGTGTGATATGATGATGATCACCTATGGCATGATGATATGTGTGAGACATGATGATAATCACCTATGGCATGATGATATATGTGTGTGACATGATGATGATCACCTATGGTATGATGATATGTGTGAGACATGATGATGATCACCTATGGCATGATGATATGTATGTGACATGATTGTGATAAGTATATGAGGATGTATGATGACATATGCATGGCTGCAAGGTAAGTTATGCTTGAATGCATGAATGGCGTGTACTATGTTATGATTGTTATGATTGTATTGTGATGCATTAAGTGGTTAATTGGATCTTTTACCTGCTGAGTGGCTGTACTCATCCCTTCGAGGACCAGCATTTCATATTAGAAAGATGTCGCTCCCTACTGTCACGCGGGGCACGTTCTATGGCCTCCCATCGGATGTAGAGGTAGAGTTTACGGAGTTCGACTGCGTCACCATCCCTGGACTGACATTTGTGCGAGTTCGAGTGCTGGTTATGTACGATGTGGGCCTAGCTGAGGGCCCCGTCATCCAGGAGTTTCTGTCAGTTCATGTACGCTGAGATGGAGTGTTTAGGGGGATGTTGCCGCCACCACTGCCCGACACACCAGGATGGGTGTGATGGCCATGTAAGGGGTAGAGAGCTGATGTTTCTTTTTGGGAGTAGCCACCACTGTTAGATGGAGGATGTCACGTGATCACTTTAGGGGTCGAAGTATCTTTTTGGGATGTGGCTAAGTATAGCTAAAAATCTTGGCTTTCTTTTGTTGTATCGACCCGAGAAAGTCCATCATGAAAATATGTAAATAAAAGTGGCCTAGCTTTATCTTTTCCTATGGTAATTAGTGGTGTACATTGTATCATGATTGTTGGAGGGAGAGATGGTGATATTAAATTATGCTTCCGCTAATAAGTCGCGCTGGGACCATTTTCAAAAAAAAAAAAAATGCCTATGATCTACGATGCTTTTACTAAGTGATGTAACTAGTGTCCATTAGGTGTAGCAATAGGTGCCTGTGGCAACCTAAGGTGTTTCGGGGTGCCATAGCTGCCCTTTTTGGTATTAGAGCGAATGGTTATGAGTTGGAGTAATAAGGAGCCTCATTTGGAAATTAAGGAACATGATGACAATGCACACCATAGGATATTAACTGGAATAGTTGCGTAATTTTGAATAGCGGGTGATGAGTATTCACTTGTAGATCCCAAGTAGTTTATTTTGAGTAGTCTTTAGGTACCGGTAACATGTATATGTTACTTATGTAGTAGTAGTAGTTGCTTTGAATGGAGACAGTGAGTCTCAGATTATTCCTGAGGCAATGCTTGGAAATTGCAAGAAAGTCATGGTGCGAGCTGGAAGTGCTCATCCATCGAGGGCTGAAGCCTCTGCAGCAAGGGCTGAACCCCGGATGGAAGAAATCCTGTAGGCATTAGCCAATATTGGAAATCTGATGGAAAGACAAGCGCAGCAATAGCCCGGAGCAGAATGCCGTACTTAAGGACTGGTGGAGCAATTTCTGAAGCTGAAGCCACCTAAGTTCAATGGAATAGGAAGTCCTGAGGAGGCGGAGCAATGGATTGATGAGATGGAACGAATTTTCCGACTGTGGGACTGTAATGATGCTGAGAAAATAACTTTGGCAGAGTACCAGCTGGAGGGAAATGCGAAGTTTTGGTGGAGAGCTTCGAAGGACATAATCTTTCCACCAGGTACTGATGTTAACTGGGAAGAGTTTGTGAGAGCTTTTAATAGAAATCATTTTTCTAAGCGTGCTAAGGATAGGAAAATTTCAGAATTTGTTCAGTTAGAATAAAAGGAGCTGACAGTAGACCAATATGAGGCTAAATTTTCTGAATTATCTAGATATGCTCCTAGGTTGATTGAGGATCAGGAAGAAAAGGCTAAGAGATTTCTAAAAGGGTTGAGGACTGATATCAGGAAACAACTAGTGCCTTTGAACATAAGGGATTACCATGAGATTTATGAAAAGGGCACAATTAGTGGAGCAGGAACTGTTGAGAGAGCGATTGGAGTTTAAGAAACAGCTGAGTTTTAATGATGTGAGAAGGGGTAAAAGACCCTACTCTGGTCAAGGTCAGACTTGGAATGTGAAGAAGAAGAGTAATTTTGGAAATTTTGGGGGAGCAAGAAATGGCTTGAATATAAGAAAAGCACCCTATCAGCCTGATGCTTGTTAAAGGTGTAATGGGCGACATGGCCCAGGACCTTGCAATGGACGACTGAAATGTTTTGGTTGTGGACAAGTGGACCATCTTAGGAGAAGTTGCCCACAAGAAAGGTCACAAATGAGTGTTGGCTTGGTGCGACAGGGACAACAGAGTACAGTTAGATCAAACCTTTCAAGGAATCCTCATAGGCCACCAACACAAGGAAGGGTGTATGCGGTCACCCAAGAGGAAGCGGAAGCTTCCAAAAACGTTATCTCAGGTACGATCCATATAAATGGTAAAAAGGCACATGCATTGTTTGATACGGGTGCAATGCATTCGTTTGTGTCTGAAAGATATAGACATTTGAGTAAAATAAAAGTTATGCCTCTCGAGACGCCTCTGTGTTTCCACGCCTTTAAAGAATATGGTATTGTCTACGCTGGTGTGTGGAAATTGTAAAATATCAATGGGAGGAAAGGACTGGAAATAGACTTGGTTGTAATGGCTATGTATGATTTTGATGTTATTATAGGAATGGATTGGCTTCGTAAGTATCGGGCCATAATGGATTGTTATAGAAGAGTGATCCAATTCGTCTTACCTGATCAGTCTAGTTGTGAATTTTTAGGAGGTTAGACCCACCTACCTATAGCACTTATTTCTGCAATAGAAGCTTGTGCGTTACTTGACAAGGGATGTCAAGGATACCTGGTCATAATTAAAGATTATACTAGGGAGGAGCCTAAACTTGAGGAAGTTCGAGTGGTTAATGAATTTCAAGATGTATTTCCTGAGGAGTTGCCTGGATTACCACCAGAGTGGGAAGTTGAATTTGAAATTGAATTAATGCCTGGAACAGGACCAATATCTAAAGCCCTGGATAGGATGGCCTTAGTCAAATTGAAGCAATTAAAGGTGGAACTACAAGAGTTGCTTGACAAGGGATTCATTAGGCCAAGTGCTTCACCTTGGGGTGCACCAGTCTTGTTTGTGAAACAGAAAGATGGATCGATGCGCTTGTGCATTGACTATAGGCAACTGAACCAGGTGACCATTAAGAATAAATATCCTTTGCCTAGAATTGATGACCTGTTTGACCAACTCCAAGGAAGTTCGGTCTTCTCTAAGATTGACTTAAGGTCAGGATACCATCAGCTAAGAATTAAGAAAGAGGACATTCCTAAGACTGTGTTTAGGACTCGTTATGGGCATTATGAGTTCCTGGTCATGCCATTTGGACTGACTAACGCGCCGACTGCATTTATGGATCTAATGAATAGGGTATTTAAGCCTTATTTAGACCAGTTTGTGATTGTTTTTATTGATGATATTCTGGTATATTCAAGAGGACCTAAAGAGCATGAACAACATCTAAGGATAGTTTTGCAAACCTTGAGAGATCATAAGTTGTATGCCAAATTTAGCAAGTGTGAATTTTGGCTAGGCTAGATAATATTTTTAGGGCATTTGGTGTCAGGAGAAGGAATTGCAGTAGACCCAGCAAAAGTTGAAATGGTAATAAATTGGCCGAGACCGATGACACCTACTGAAATACGGAGTTTCTTAGGACTGGCTGGTTATTATAGGAGGTTTATTGAAGGATTTTCACGACTGGTAGGTCCTTTAACTATGTTGACCTGAAAGAATGTGAAGTTTGAATGGAATGGGGAATGTGAAAGGAGTTTTCAGGAGCTTAAAAGGAAATTGACCTTGTCTCCAATCCTGACCATACTGACAAGATCGGATGGTTTTACGATGTATAGTGATTTATCTCACAAAGGACTAGGATGTGTTCTGATGTAGCATGGTAAGGTCATAGCCTATGCATCTAGACAATTAAAACCCCATGAACTGAACTACCAAACACATGATTTAGAGCTAGTAGCTATAGTGTTTGCCTTGAAGATATGGAGACATTATTTATATGGGGAAAAGTTTGAGATTTATACAGATCATAAGAGTTTAAAATATCCATTCTCACAAAAGGAGTTGAACATGAGACAAATGAGGTGGATGGAGTTGTTAAAGGATTATGATTTCGAGATACGATACCATCCAGGGAAAGTAAACAGGGTAGCGGATGCTCTTAGTCGTAAGTCGGCTATGGAGATGGCAAGTTTAAGAATGACGGAATGGAGCCTATTAAAGTCTGTCGTAGACTCAAAGTTTAAATTGGAAATGGATTGTTTTACTGGTATGCTTAGTGCATTAAGAATTGAACCCGAGATTATTCCGAAAGTTAAGACATTACAAGGATCTGACCCATAAATTTTTAAAATGAGAGATGCAGTGTCTTTAGGGAAAAGACCAAAATTTCATTTCTCTGAAGATGGAGTGGTAAGATGCCAAGGACGACTCTGTGTTCCCGACAATGAAGAATTAAAGAAGGAAATTTTTTCGAAGGCACATAGGAGTAATTACAGTATTCATCCAGGTAGTACAAAGATGTACATGAATTTACATAAGCAATTTTGGTGGAATGGTATGAAAGCAAATACGGCTAAGCACGTTTCTCAATGTTTGACGTGCCAGCAAGTAAAAGCGGAGCATCGCAAACCCGTAGGGCTTTTTAGACCGTTAGACATACCAGAATAGAAATGTGAACATATAACAATGGATTTTGTGCAAGGATTGCCAAGGACATCAAGTGGTCATGACTCTATTTGGGTAATAGTAGAACGCTTAACCAAGTCTGCTCATTTCCTAGTAGTTCGCATGGACTACCCAATGGATAAATATGCGGATCTATATGTAGGTCAAGTGGTATGCCTACATGGTGTTCCAGTGACTATTACCTCAGATCGGGATTCAAGATTTACTTCGAACTTTTGGCGAAGCCTTCAAATTGCATTAGGAATTAAACTCCAGTTTAATACTGCTTTTCACCCTCAGACAGATGGACAAACAGAAAGAGTAATCCAGACATTAGAGGATATGTTGAGGGCTTGTGTAATTGATTTCAAAGGAAATTGGGATGAGAGATTGCATTTGGTGGAATTTGCATATAATAATAGTTTTCAGAAAAGTATAGACATGGCTCCCTATGAGGCATTATATGGAAGGAGATGTAGGACTCCTGTCTGTTGGAATGAAGAGGTGAAAAGAAATTGACAGGACCTGAATTGGTACAAGTTACCACTGAAGCTGTTGAAATTATCAGGAAAAGACTTAAAACAGCTCAGAGTAGACAGAAAGACTACGCAGATAGGCGTAGAAGGCTTTTGGAATTTAATGTGGGAGATCATGTATTCTTGAAAGTATCTCCAATGAAAGGAATATCTCGATTTGGAATGAGGGGTAAGTTAAGTCCTAAATTTGTTGGACCTTTTGAAATACTGGAAAGAATAGGAGATGTGGCTTATCGTTTGGCACTGCCTCCTGAGTTAGGAAATTTGCATGATGTGTTCCATGTATCGATGTTGACGAAGTACCAGCCGGATCCTGGTCACATACTCGATCATGAAGCCATTGAAGTGGATGAGAAAGTGAGGTACATCGAAGAGCCTGTACAGATACTGGATCGGAAGGAACAAATTCTCAGGACTAAGAAGATCCCTCTGGTTAAGGTATTATGGTGACATCATGATATGGAAGAAGCCACATGGGGAAGTGAAGATCAGATGAAGGAAAAGTACTCTTACTTGTTTCAAGAAGGCACGAGTGGTGTTTAATTTCGAGGACGAAATTCTCTAAGGAGGGGAGAATTATGGCATCCCAAAAATTCAAGACAAGCTCTAAGATGTATTAAAGCCCAGCCGAGAGATGAGGCCCATTTTTGCATGAAGAAGACCATGTGTCTCTCCCAAATTGCCAAGTGTAGATCATGCAATTAGCAATCATTGCTAATGATGGAAGGGAAGACCATTAGGGGGGATAGTGGCCGGTTAAGGTGAGAAAGAGAGGGAGAGAGAGGGCTTTGTCCAAGCCAAGAGAGAGAGAGAGAGAGAGAGAGAGAGAGAGAGAGAGAGAGAGAGAGAGTTGCGAGAGTGAGAGGGAAACCGAGAGAGGAGGAAGAAGGAGCTGCTCGCCGTTCATCCGCCCGTTGCCGTCCGTTTGCCCGTCCGTGTGCCGTCCGTGTGCCGTCGTTCGCTTGATCTTAGAGGCAAGTTAGGATCCATTTTCTACTCTTGCATGTGTGTCTTGCATGTATGTTTGAAATGGTGTTGAATCTTGGATGCTTAGAAGTAAGAAACCGAAGCTAGTGTGATTTGTTCTTGAAATAGCTTGCTGTTTTCGTGTATACCGCCTGACCCAGAAACTTGTGGAGGCTTGTATGCGTGTTTCGAGTTGGATTTTGACTTTGACTCCTTCATAAAAGTTGTAGAAAACATCTCAAGGTATAACATACTAAAATTTGAGACAAAATAGTTGAGTTTTAAGGGGCAAAACCCTTCTCCTACGAAGACACTAGATCTGGAACTGCTTTGTCGACCTCTTGGTGATTTTGTGGGTTGCATGTTGCTTTTTACCGAGAATATCACTTCAACTTCTTCATGAAAGTTGTAGAGAACATCCTAAAGACTAACATACTCAGATTTGAGGGAAAATGAGAAAGTTTACCCTAGTGAATCGATTTTCTTTTGAAGACGGTAAATCTGGAAAAACGGTACTGGACACCCGAGACTACTTAGACCGATATGGTGACTATTCTTTGAACATTTCACTTAGATCCCTTAATGCAAGTTGTAGGGGACCTCTTGAGGCAAATCATATCAAAATTTCAGAGGAAACAAAGAAGGATAAGTAGGCAAAACCTCGATATTGCGGAGATAGCTAAACTGGACGTTTCGGTGCTAGAAACAGCAACTTCGAACGTATATAGAAAATTATCTAGAACGAATATGGCCTAGATGTCTTCATGAAAAATATACTTTAGGGTCTTGGTTATAACCTGGTAAAATTTCATAATTTTTAGAGGTCATTTGGGTATTTTAATCGAAATATTTCAAAAACTGCGCAATCTGACTTTGTCCGAATTTTGCATGTTGCAATGTGTGAGCTATATCCTTTTTGTGTGAAGCTCTTTTGGGCATGTGTCCTTCATGAAATTTTTACCTTTATGTCTTATCTAGTACATGCTCTGATTTTGTGATTTTTGAGGATCATATGGATATTTAATTTAAATGTTTTCCACAATTGTGCAGGCTGGAATTTAGTAAATTTCAAAAAGGCATGATATATGGACTATTCTAAGTTGTATCGATTCCATGGATTGTACTGTCTTCAGTGATTGTATCTTACAGCATGTATGATGATGATTGGAAATGCATATAAGAATTAAAATGATGAAAGTGATCTTGTTTGCCATTACATCATGTGCCATGCTGAGTTGAGACATAAATTTGGTGAACATGAATAATGATAAATGAGGAAACTGTTGGAGGCGGTAGATAATGCCCTGGGAGTGTCAGGATGCCCCATATGGGGGGTGCCGGATGCCCGGATTGTATTGAGATACATGGCCGGATGTCCTCGGGAGTTTCGAGATGCCTGGAATGGTTGGGTGCCGGAAGCCTCGGAGGTTTGTGCCCGAGGGGATGCCTCGTGATGCCAGTTGGGATGCGAGATGCCCAGAATGTGGGGGTGTCGGATGCCCAGTGGTGTGTGCCGGAGGTTTATCTCGCGATGCCAGGTTGGGGTGTGAGTGGTAAAGTAAGGGATGCAACTACTGATCCCGAGAAAGAGAGATGTGGTGATCAAATTGAAAGATAAAAGTGGAAATTGAATCATGCACATGTGATATGATGACATTCGTATGGATGTGTGACATGATGATGATGATATGTGTGAGACATGATGATGATCACCTATGGCATGATGACATATGTAACACCCCGAACCCTTCGCAGGTCGTTAACAGTGCCGATGTTACATCTTTATCCATCTCTATCTATTGGCTAAATAAAGCCTTGCCAGATAACAGGCATTTTTTTTTTTTTTAAAACGGTCCCATGCGCGACTCATAGCGGAAGCAAATAAATATCACCATCTATCTCCCTACCAATCCCATGATACAAATACACACCAACTAAACACCACGATTTTTATAAACGGTGTTGACGCTTTGCTTACATGCATACATATAGCGAGATGGGGTTTTCCTCGGGTCGGTACAAAAGAAACGAAAAAGGTTAAGACTACGCCATGTCCCACCTAAAATCTCAAAAAGGAACTCCGACCTCTAACATCATATGAGCACAAAACCCTCCCATCACGAGCGTCAACTATCTATACCAAAAAGCGGTCTAGCTCCTACTCCTCGCGTGCGATCTCACACCCATCCCGGTGCGTCGGAGTGGTGGCGGCGGCATCCCTCGCATAGTACCATCTCGACGGACGTGCACGGACAAAAACTCTTGTATGACGGGGCCCCCGGCCCAGGCCGATATCATACATGACTAAGCATCGTACACGGATAAAAGTCAATCCGGGTACCGAGGGACATCTATCTCGTCATCTCCACCTCGACGTCGGACGGAATACCGTAAAACACGCCACGCGAAAGCGAGGCAGCGGCATAGTGCTAATCTGAAATGTTATCCCCAAAAGGGGTGAGTACAACCACTCGGCGAGATAGGAAATCCAATAACAACTCAGTGCACCATGCATACCATCATACAATTCAGGCATCACTTACCTTTTTGATGACAAGCGTATTCATGCATCATCATAGCATATCACATCATATCATCATTGGCCATGCATCACCATGCATATCACATCATCATTAACCATGCATCACCATGCATATCACAGCATATCATCATTAGCCATGCATCACCATGCATATCACATCATCATTAACCATGCATCACCATGCATATCACATCATATCATCATTGGCCATGCATCACCATGCATTTCACATCATCATTAACCATGCATCACCATGCATATCACATCATATCATCATTGGCCATGCATCACCATGCATATCACATCATCATTAACCATGCATCACCACGCATATCACATCATATCATCATTGGCCATGCATCACCATGCATATCACATCATCATTAACCATTTTTATTTATCAATTGATCCCCACATTATCTTTTCTCAAATCATCACCATCCCTTCGGGCAGAAACCTCCGACAGGGTATCATTATCAATCCTTCGGGCAGAAACCTCCGACGGGATTCCATGATCAATTTGATCATCACCCTTCGGCGAAACCTCCGACGGGGTTCCCAGCATTCCGGCCATCTCATGGCCAGCCCCTTTGGGCTTCCGGCCCCCCACATTCCGGGCATCTCGCACCTCAACTAGCATCACGAGGAACCTCCCTTCGGGCGAAACCTCCGACCGGGGACTTCCGGTCTTTACCCTTCTAACCGGGGATCTCGCACCTAATCCACGGCATCGCGAGTCACACTCCCTTCGGCGAAAACCTCCGACGGGGACTTCCGGCCCCCACATTCCGGGCATCCACGAAACTCCCGGGGAATCTGCGGAATTATGCCACTCGGCCACCAGAGATATCAACCTCCGCCACATCCTCTTACTCACATGCCACTTCCACATTTTATTATTCTTTTCATCTCATTATTTCATGGCATATGGTTCACACACATGCGTCACAATTCATGATCATTCGGCATCAATGCCATATAACAATACATCATAGTTCACGATCATACGTGCACCAATGTCATATAACAATGCATCATAATTCACGATCATACGTGCATCAATGTCATATAACAACACATCATAGTTCACGATCATCGTCCATCAATGTTATATAACAATGCATCATAATTCACGATCATACGTGCATCAATGTCATATAACAACACATCATAGTTCACGATCATGCATCCATCAATGTTATATAACAATGCATCATAATTCAATAGAACTCATAGCCGATAAAATAATCCACTTTTATTTTTATCATTATTTTATTATTATTTTATTATTATTTTATTATAATATTATTTTAATATTATATTTATTTATTTCCATAAATAAATATTATCTTTAATATTTATGATTTTCCAAAAATCATGAAAATCAAACAATCATTAAACAATTAATTAGAATCACAATTTCACACAATTTCATGGCCAAATTTGCATTTCACATAGTTTCCCAAATTTCCACCAAATGCACTTAATATTCGGATATTGGCCAGATTGCACAGTTTTCGGATTAATTCAATTAAAATATTCATATGACCTCCGAAAATTCCCAAATTTTACAGGGTGATAGCCAACACATTTTCGTACCTTTTTCATGAAGAACACTAAGCCAAATTCTTTATAGATTAATTTATACGACTCCATGAAGCTTCTGGAACCTCCACCGTTTCGTCCAGAACACACATCACCGAAAAACTTAGATTTGACCCATTAAATCTCTTTCGTTTCTTCTGAAATTCGAGTATGTTATGCATCAATGTGTCCTTTAAAATTTTCATGAAGGGATCTAGGTAAAATACCCAGATTTTGGTCACCATTTTAACCCGTGAAGTCTCGGGTGTTTCGGTTCACTCCAACAGAACCATCCGTCTCAAAGATTTAGCCGATTCACCAAGTTATACTTGTTCTTTTTGCCTCATTTTCGAGTATGTTGTAGCTTAGGGTGTTTCCTACAACTTTCAAGAAGACAACAAAGTGAGATCTTCAACAGAAATCAACATGCAACCAAGAAATCATCAAGAGGTCAGTAGGAAATTCGCAGATCTAGAACCTCCGTATAACAAAGCATTTGACCCCTCATATCACCTTCGTTTTCCATGAAATTCGAGTATGTCATACCTCAAGATGTTATCTTCAACTTTCATGAAGACACCGAAGCCAAAATCACAATCCAAACCCACATGCAAGCTCGAACAAGAAACTGTCTACCACAAACCGAACGGAAACAGCTACATGGCATGCAAACAAACCCTCCTTGGCTCGGTCTTTCTCACACATAACACTCAAAACCAGACATGCAACTACCAAAACAGACGTGCAAGAGAAGTTATGAACTCCCACTTGCCTCTATGATGGACGAATAGCAACACACGGCGGCGTACGGCGGCGTAGGGACGGCGAACGGACAGCACCCTCCTCCGGCTCCGCCTCCTTCCCTCTCGGCTTCTCTCCCTCTCACTCGCAATTTCTCCCTCTCTCTCTCTCACCTTGGACGAAAATGGAGCCAAGGTCCGGCCACTCTCTCTCCTCATCCTTTTATACCCCCTTAGGCCATCATTTGCAATGATTATTCACCTATCCAATGGCCAATGCATGTTCTTGCCATTTGCCACTTGTAATTTCTAATTTTGAATTTGAATTTGGGCTTAATGGGCTTGGGCTTAGGCCCAACCGGCCATTCCCCTTGGGCTGGTCGAAAATCCTTCTCTTGGGCCCAATGGGCCGACTAGCTTGGCCCACCAAGCTCTAGGCTAATGGGTCCAAGGCCCATTTCGAAAATTACACTCTTTTCTCTTTTTTTTTTTTTTTGAATTCCTTTTAATTAATATTTCTAAACTCAAATTTCATCTTGGCCAAAGTCTTGGGATATATTTTTAATTATTGAAATTTAAATCATATGGCCAAGCATTTATCTATTAAATTTGAATTTCCACAATCACAAGCGAAATTTATCAAATTAAAAGACAAATTAGCCAAAGCATAAGCCATAAAATTCTATCACCTAATTAAAGACATTTAACACACCTTAAGGCTCGGCTTTGAATTTCCGGGATGCCACAACATATGTGTGTGATATGATGATGATCACCTATGGCATGATGATATGTGTGAAACATGTTGATGATCATCTATGGCATGATGATATATGTGTGTGACATGATGATGATCACCTATGGCATGATGATATATGTGTATGACATGATGATGATCACCTATGGCATGATGATATGTACGTGACATGATTGTGATGAGTATATGAGGATGTATGATGACATATGCATGGCTGCAAGGTAAGTTATGCTTGAATGAATGAATGACGTGTACTATGTTATGATTGTT
The DNA here is from genome assembly GCA_016097545.1 of Eucalyptus victrix. Taxonomy (NCBI): domain Eukaryota; kingdom Viridiplantae; phylum Streptophyta; class Magnoliopsida; order Myrtales; family Myrtaceae; genus Eucalyptus; species Eucalyptus victrix. The sequence continues at coordinate 8,123,042 of CM027844.1, read as the reverse complement.
ATGATTGTATTGTGATGCATTGAGTGGATAATTGGATCTTTTACCTGCTGAGTGGCTGTACTCACCCCTTCGGGGACCAACATTTCAGATTAGAAAGATGCCGCTCTCCACCGTCAAGCAGGGCACCTTCTATGGCCTCCCATTGGATGTAGAGGTAGAGTGTACGGAGTTCGACTGCGTCACCGTCCCTGGACTGACATTTGTGCGAGTGTGAGTTCTGGTTATGTATGATGTGGGCCTAGCTGAGGGCCCTGTCATCCAGGAGTTTCTGTTAGTTTATGTACGCCGAGATGGATTGTTTAGGGGGATGTTGCCGCCACCACCGCCCGACGCACCGGGATGGGTGTGATGGCCGCGTGAGGGGTAGAGAGCTGATGTTTCTTTTTGGGAGTAGCCGCCACTGTTAGATGGAGGATGTCACGTCATCACTTTAGGGGTCAAAGTATCTTTTGGGATGTGGCCAAGTATAGGTAAAAATCTTGGCTTTCTTTTGTTGTATCGACCCGAGAAAATCCATCATGAAAATATGTAAATAAAAGTGGCCTGACTTGATCTTTTCCTATGGTAATTAGTGGTGTGCATTGTATCATGATTGTTGGAGGGAGAGATGGTGATATTAAATTATGCTTTCGCTAATAAGCCGCGCTGGGACCGTTTTCAAAAAAAAAAAATGCCTATGATCTACAATGCTTTTACTAAGAGATGTAACTAGTGTCCATTAGGTGTAGCAGTAGGTGCCTATGGCAACCTAAGGTGTTTCGAGGTGCCACATCACCCGTCCCCAAGCATCCAGAGGCATCGCCATCACGATCCTCTAGGCAACCCGACTCCCGAGGCATCGTCATCCTAGGGTCCGACAGCATCAATAATGTTTCAACCATAGTGTAGTAGTCTAATCAATGATTTCATATCAAAAGTCTTTCATGTACGGGAATAAATTACTCCCAAAATCTCAAATCATAATATAAACCATAGTGCAAACAAATCTTTAAAAACATACCAGCTCACGTCGATGAAAACAATTCATAAAATCGAGGTTATAAACGCCTAATCGACCACAGTTGACTTCACGGTTTAACCTCGACATATCTCCGAAACTCACATGCACATGTTTCAATAATTTTCAAGTTCCACAATTCCAGAACTCTTGTACAAAGCTGTTCGTGGGTGATGCATAAAAAATCCAGCAATGCCACGGTCAGTCAATTTTAGTTCTATAAGCCACGTTTTAACCCCTCAACCAAAACACGTACTTCTCTCCCTATTTAAGTCCAGGATCACCCAAAACGGTTTTGTAAATTTACTAAACACGAGAGTATCATAAACTAAATTCTTGCCAAGCAACGACGGACTTCATGTTGTATAGGTTAGTAGATATCGGCTTGCCTTAAATTTGGTGGCTTCAATGGCGAGTGAACCGTGAGCTGTGGTCTCCTTGAGTCAGTAGCGGCTGAGGAATGGTGGTGAGGGAGCTGGTGGCGTCGAGGCTAACTAGGGTTGGCTGTAGACGATCCAACAGCGATGAAGAAGGGTTGGGGTGTGGCGATCGACGGCTGGTGGCGTGTGTGTACGGAGGGCGAGCAGCCGGCAGTGGCGAAGAGAAAACAGCGGCCTCTTCCTCTCTCTCTCTCTCTCTCTCTCTCTCTCTCTCTCTCTCTCCGTTTCTGTCGCTGGATTTGTTCCTCCCGCGGGTTGACTAATCCAGTCAACAACCGCTCTCCTTGGTGGCAGCGACGAGCAAGGACAGCTCGAAGAATCGTGGCCATCCCTGGAGACTTCAGCTGCCACCCATCTTGCTGCATGCATGGGCGTGTCCCTCTGCATGTAGAAGTCTTCCTCCGTTGGCCACCGAAGCGAAAAGGGGCGTGGCAGCTGGGTGTGGCGGCACTTGATTAACCTTGCATGCATGCAGGACGTGGCTGTCGTTGGCTCCCTCTTGGTCAACATTCTCTATTTTGTTGACCATCAAAGGGGCGTGGCAGCTGGGTGTGGCAGCACTTGATCAACCTTGCATGCATGCAGGATGTGGCTGTCGTTGGCTCCCTCTCGGTCAACATTCTCTCTTTTGTTGACAATCAAAGGGGCGTGACTCTTTCTGGGCAGTCCTTGCATGCGTGAACTTAGCTGCATGGGTCAACAAATCCCTCATGATTGACCGGCCGAATAGAAGGGGAGAGGCGCGGCTGCGTGGGCTCTTTGCGTGCATGGGAAAGTTTGCTCAGCGTGGCCGCACGGTCCTTGGTCGCATGAAAAGGGGCAGCTCGTGGTGGCCGATCTGTGGTGTTTCTTCCTCGGCGTACATGAAAAGCTTGCTTTAGAAAGGCACAAATGCGGAAGGGGTTGGTCTCGCGAGTGACGTTGTGTGAAGAAATTTCTAGCGGAGATACTATCGCGAGAACGTGACATTATGTGACTTCTCGGTCTGGTGATGGTAATGACAAAACGGCATCCACAAATGGTGCCAACGACGTAGTCCGACGGCAATTTCGTCGACTCATCACAAACCGTGGCATATTTGAGGTCCGGCGAAATCCGGATATCACAGTTCATTAGCGATACCTTTAAGAATACGTGGTCTCCCACGTTAAATTCCAGGGGTCTCCGACATTTAGCTACGTAACTTTTCTGTCGACTCTGGGCCGTCTTAAGTTGACTTCTAATGATTTCCATTGCATCCGATGTTACTTGTACTAGCTCTGGTCCTGTCAACCTTCTCTCGCCAACCTTATTCAATTATACAGGTGTTCTACAAGTTCTTCGATTAATGCCTCGAATGGGGCCATATCAATGCTATGTTAATAGCTATTATTGTATGTGAATTCTATTAGGTGTAGCTTCTCATCCTAGTTACCCTTAAAATCAATCACGCAAGCTCTCAATATATCTTCTAGCACTTGGATTACTCTCTCTGTTTGCTTGTCTGTTTGCGGATGGAAGACAGTAATAAATTGAAGTTTGGTCCCTATTCCAATTTGAAGACTCCACCAGAAGTTTGAGGTAAACCTCTAGTTTTGATCTGAAGTGATGGTTACAGGGACACCGTGTAGGCGTACTATATGCCTCACATATAGTTCTGCGTATTTGCCCATCAAATGATCCATACGTATCGCTAAGAAATGAGCAAACTTATTCAGATGATCCACTATTACCCAGATAGAGTCGTGGCTGCTTGATGTCCTTGGTAACCCTATACGAAATCCATCGTTATATGCTCCCATTTCCATTCCGGTATATCCAGCGGTCTTAGCATTCCTGCAGGCTTGCGATGGTCTGCCTTAACTTGTTGGCAAGTCAAGCACTAAGATACATGCTTAGCAATGTTTGCCTTCACACCATTCCACTAGTATTGTTGGTGTAAATTTTGATACATATTTGTATTTCTAGGGTGGATACTATAATTACTTCTATGTGCTTCTGATAAGACTTCTTTTCTTATTTCCTTATTATTAGGGAGACATAGTCGTCCCAAGTATCTCACTATTCCATCTTTAGAAACTTGGAACTCCGGTCTTTTCCCCAACAATATCTCTTCTCAAAATTTTACAATTTCCGGGTTCGACTGTTGTAGCGTTCTAATTTTTTGGATAATTTCGAGTTTGATCCTCGGTGCAACTAGTACATCGGCGAGATGATCTATTTTTATCTTAAACTCCGAATTGACTATTATTTCTAACAAGTTCCTTTCTATCATCATTATACTTGCCATACCCACAACTAACTTACGACTGACAGCATCTGCTACCTTGTTCGCTTTTCCCGAATGATACAATATCTCATAGTCGTAATCCTTTGGCAGTTTCATCCAACATCTTTGCCTCATGTTTAATTCCTTCTGGGAGAATAGGTACTTTAGAATTTTGTGATTTGTATTAATTTCAAATTTTTCCCTATACAGATAATGTCTCCATATCTTCAGTGCAAAAATTACCATCGCTAATTCTAGGTTGTGAGTTGGGTAATTCAATTCATAAGGTTTTAATTGTCTCGATGCATAGGTTATGACCTTCCCATGTTGCATCAAGACACACCCCAACCCTTTGTGGGAGGCATCACTATATACCGTTAAGCCACCAAATCTAGAAGGGATAGCTAGTATCATGGCTGTAGTCAATCTTTTCTTAATGCCACGACCAAAATTTCGGGTGCACCACCTAAAATTAAGCTAATGGATTGCTAAGCCTAGACTTAGCTCGAGCTCTCCCAAGCCCATACCAATTCGCGACTTAGGTTAAAATATATAGCATGCAAAAAGGAGTTGCCACTAATCAGTTTACAGTAAATCGATTAGATACTTAAGTAAAATAATGGGAGAATTATTTCACTTCTACGAACTAGAGATTTGTGAGTACGAAGACTTGATTACGTTAGATTTCTCTAATGCCTTTTCGGTACATTTCTCTTTTATTTTGAAAAAAAAATGTTTTGCAGGCAGCTTGAATTAATTTTAATTCACTTCCCTAACATGTGAGGTGATCATGCATGTGTGCAAACCACCAATTTAACACTCAAGAAAGCAAATAAAAAAAATGCAGGACTTACCTCATAACAATAAAAGCATCTACGTTGTTAGATCAGAATTCATATCAATAGTCCTAGATATGATTTCTAATTAACACGCAAATTCTTTTTTCCACTTATTTAATGAGAGTCATGCAATGCATGCTACTATCCTAACATGAAATGATATGACATGGCAATACAATCTACCTATATGACATAAATAAAATGCAGTCTATCCTAAAGAATGAAATTGATTTACTTTAAAGACAACTTTTTTGATATTTTCCATGAAATTCGAAATTAAGAAAAATGTAAAAATTATCTAGCTAGATTAAGATTCTATCCAACTTATATTAAGGATTAGGTCAGGCGAATCTTAATTTAACCTAAGATATTTTCTTAACTTGGTAATCTCTAACCTAATATACAATCTATCTAAAAATCTATCTAAACTTGAAATTAAACATGCAATTTTATCATAATATACAATGACATATAAAGAATGCCGTAATTCTACATGACATATGCATGATGATTTTATTGTGTTTTTTTTAAATAAAATTCGAAATTAAAATTGACACATAATTACACGTGCAATTTAGATTTTAAAAAAACTAACATCTTAAATGAAATTTTTTATTTTTTATTTAAAAATTCAAAATAAGATTACTATTCTAAATATGCAAGATAACCCTAGGACGAGGAATATTCTAAAACGAACCTAATCCTAATTCAATTTTTTTTAATTTTTTTTTTACGAAAACAAAGACGACTCAAACGACACGACAGCACATCCAACAAGATAAGATTGATATCTAAAAATTGACGAACCATATCTCACGCATGAGATTGGGTTGGCCAATTTTAAACTAAATCACAAATTGAATCTTGGACGAGAGATAGGATTGACGATTTTGTAAGAGATTGCGAGTTGAATTTCAGGCGCGAAAATCAGATTGTCAATCCCTAATTTGAGAGGCTATTTCATGTCGAATCTCAATGATATATCAAGGAATAATTCTACTTAAAAAGAAAAATAAATAAAATAATAATAAACAAATAAAAAATAAAGTAAATAAAAAATACTTAATTTCATTTTTTTTCCTTTCCAAATGGGGCTTGGCAACTCGTGGGTGCTTAGCCAAGGGTGGTTGGTCATTGGTGTTCGGAGCTCCAACAGGGGGAAGACGAGACAGTAGAACGGGGGAGCCGCTTGGGGAGACTCAGATCGGGATAGCAGTGGCTTTGTCGGCCGAAGCAGAAGTCCTGGGCTGGTTGAGGTAGATTGCTGGCGAAGGCGGGGCGGTGTTGCTGCGTCTGGGCGGAAGGTTCGGGTGGTAAGGGAGCTCGAGCGCTGGGCTGGTTGAAGCGATGCTCGCGGGTTGCTGCGGCATCAGGGGGACGGTCAGTGTTGACATCGGGGCTGGCAGAGGAAAACTTGGCAAGGCAGCAGTGAGTAGTAGTGGTGTGGTGACCGGCTTGGGTTGCTGCTACGACGGTGGTGGTGCGGTGGGTTGTGGACCTGCTAGCATCAGGTCAGAAAGGGCAGCGGTCCGGAGCTGCAATCGTCGCTGGTGGTAGGTGAGCGAGGTTGGTGGAGTGAGGTGGCCATCATGGGCGGAGGGTAGGCTGTCGTAGGGCAACGATGACGTGGCAAGGGAGTGGCTCTGGTAGCAGATGGGAAGTAGATATACTGAAGAAGAAGAACAGTGCCGCACGTCCCTTTTCTTTTCTTTTTCCTGTTTTCTCTCACCTATCCCCTCTCATGTTTGTCTCTCTCACATCTCTCTCTTTTTCTCTGTCTCTCTCTGTCTCTCTCTCTCTGTTATGCTTTTTGCTTTTTGTTGACTTTTCTTTCATTCCCCCAAAAGCTTTTTCTTCCTCCTTTTGGTCTTAGGCCGAAGGAACGAACCAAGAAAACCAAAGCTTTCTTCTTCTTTTGTGCTAAGATCCTAAAACTCAAGAGAAGCCCCCGAAACCCTACGCATTTTATCTTTTTATAGGCCACCGATTAGTTTTTTTTTTTTTATAATTTTTCCAAATCGATATCCACAAAGATTTTTTTTTTCCAAACACAATATTTGCTTTTCCGAACGCAATATTTGCTTTTCACATCCGCCCTATTAAAAAATTCATCATATCCCAAAAAAAATTTCAAATTCCTATTTTTCACGAGATAATTTTTATCGTTAATTTTTGGGCCAATTTGCTCGCTTCATGGGCTTAGTTCGGCCTGCCAAGTTAAAGCTTAGAACCACTAATTTGAACCCACCCGCCACTTTGGTCTAATAAATAAATTCAAAAAAATACAAATTAAAAATAAATGCACCTAAATTTATATGCTATGCAACTAATATTTTTTTTTCAGGGATAAAATTAACCCATAATTTTCTATACAATAAGTAAATGACTGGATCGCCAAAATTTATGTGTCAATAGCTGCCCCTCTTTGAAGGTGAGCTCGTAGAGGTTGCCTTCAAAGACAAATTGAAACCTAAATTTTGACCATACATATGCACTGAATAATTTTTTTTTGTCGGAAAATGAATCCTATTTTAAAATGCAATTTATATGTTGCATGAAATTGCTAACGCAAATGCATGATGCAAAAGAAAGGAACGTACCCACAGTTACTTACCAATCAGTGCGGTAGAGCATCTTGAGGTACATGATAAATTCCCATTTACTCCACAAGTACCTAGTTTTCACTCAGGTTCCTTGAAGAGTCTAATAGGTAATAAATTGAGACATCAAGATTGAGAAGAACATTTACATCCAAAGTGAAATGTTCAACGAAAAGAATTGAGACATTCAGATCCAGACTGAGATGTCAAGATTTTTAAACTCAAAATACCTAGATCTAGACAAAGGTATAACGAGAAAGGTTGAAAAACATTCACACTAAGATGTCAAGATTTTGGAACCCGAAACACCTAGATCCAAAATAAGGTATAACGAGAAAGATAAAAAAAAAAAAACATTCACATCTAGAGTGAAATGTTCAATGAAAAGAATTAAGACATCCAGATCCAAACGAGATGTCAAGATTTTGGAATTCAAAATACCTAGATCCGAGACTAAGGTATAACGAGAAAGATCGAAAAACGTTCACATCCGAGTGAAATGTTCAACGAAAAGAATTAAAACATTTAGATCTAGACTGAGTTGTCAAAATTTTTGAACTCGAAATACCTAGATCCAAATTAAGGTATAGCGAGGAAGATAAAAAAAACATTCACATCCGAGTGAAATACTCAACGAAAAGAATTAAGACATCCAGATCCAGATTGAGATGTCAAGATTTTTGTACTCGAAATACCTAAATCCAGACTAAGGTATAACGAGAAAGATTACAAAACATTCACATCCAGAGTGAAATGTTTAAATGAAAATAATCAAGACATCCATATCCAGATTGAGATGTCAAGATTTTGAAACTCGAAATACCTAGATCCAGACTAAGGTCTAACGAGAAAGAATGAAAAATATTTACATCCAGAGTGAAATGTTTGGATGAAAATAACTATGACATCCAGATCAACACTGAGATTTCAAAGGAATCTGCCTGGAATATCTTACCTTCAAGGAGGGTAGAGTGGTTCAAGGTAGTTGGTGTTACATGTCCAGGACCCGTACCTTTCTACGGTCACCTAGCGTTGCAATATAAATTATCTGACTAGGACCCGAACCTTTCTTCAGTCGCCTTAATCAAACTGAATCTTGAGAAAAATCTCTAAGGGGCAGCTCGATCGAGTCAAGTGTTGGTGCATTTGAGGGGAATACCTGTGTAATGACAAGTATTTAAAGTAAAGTATTGATAGAGATATACTTACATGGTAACATCTCTGATCCTCGGGGATATGTCTCCTGCAAAACATGGTCATAGGAGAGGCAACATGCATTTGTAATCACAAACATGCATTAATTCAAGGGAGATTCATGCGTGATGATTTCTATCAATCTTGCATCACCTAATTTCCATTGGGAAATATTTCAAAAGAGTATTCCAATTTGAACACATGAGTGTCATGGATATGTCAAATAAGAGATCTTGCGATCTAAAATGACTTTTCACTCATCCTCATTAAAAGGGCTATTTCATTTTGACATTTGATGTAGGATTTCGTCAATCGCTTTATCTCACCATCGTCATGCCAAATAAGGGTCTGAGCAATCTCGCAAGTGGTACAACCTTACCAATCTGAGAGGTCTTTAATAGGGACCGTAATGTGGGCTCGGTCATCGGCTTAACAAAGCAGACTCTTTGAGTCAAGGCTATTGAAAAATGACATTTTGCAATTGTCTTGGGGTTTACAAGTCAAGAAACATACGAAATAAGGCAGAAATTATCTTACTCGCACTTCTTCAAGTGATGCTTTCAAATATATAAACTTTAACGTTAATTCAAGTGCCCTAATCTGAAGAGACTTTGCAAGCGATGTAACACAGACTTGGTTCATGGGTTGAGAAATGAAAGGATCATTGGGCTCAAAAAGTATTTAGGGGGTTAAAGTTGGTGATCGTCATGACATTTCCACCAATTTTCTTCTCCATTGTCGAAGATTTTCTTCATTTCAAAACTTCATTAATTGCAACAGCATTTGAGTTTTTGCCTTGTTGGGGATACGACTCACTACATCAAGTGTTTGATTTTTCTCTTTGGGCATTGGCCTTACTTTTACTAGCCACACTACTTTTTCATGCCCCTTATTTTTTGCACTTACTTTCTTTGGACTCGCACAGCCTCCATCTTTTATCATTCTAGACCATACCATTTGAATTTTTTCTTGCCCTAGTGTGGGGGATGATCACCAGCTGTGTTTAATGTGAAACAAATTCATAGGCTCAAATGGGCTAAGCAATTGATAAAAGTGTATATGATAGAGAAAGAACTGCTCTTCATCATCCTAAGGCACTTCAATTACCTTATAAGTTACTCTGAAAAGCAATACTCGAAGATTGATGCAAGTGTGAGTAAGAAAATTCCTATCATTCATTTTAAATTTTGTCCTAGTATGGGATGATCCTTGATAGGGATAATTTAAAATGCTCTTCATGTGTATGGGCTCAAAGGGCTAAGCAACGGGTAGACCTGTAGTGTTTCAGGTAAAAGAAGAAATTGCCTCTCGTCACCTCGGTTGGCGCACCCTTTGCGAGATCACCCTCTTCCTTGTGGGAATGGATTTTTCCACACAACTCACTGGGGATTAGTGTATAAAACATTGTATAGAATACGGCTTGCCTTTCGTCATTCCAAAGTATCCTATTTGACACATTCAATCCATCTCACACAATTCATCAGGGAAAACGTGCAAGATTTACAACAAATTTGAACAATTGAATTTACGACTCATTAAGGCAATTTATTCGTCATAAAAATGCTTGCATTTCAAAACATGACATCAAATTATATCATGGGTAATATTTCTTGACGGCATAAGAATTAACTAGAGTAAAAAACTCACGACCATCCATTTCTGCTAGGATCAAGGCACCTCCAAGAAGTACATTCTTTACCACATATGGGTCACTGTAATTTGGAGCAAACTTGCCCCCAGGATCTTCCACCGAAGAATGATGGTCCTCTTTTACTTGCCTCAAATCTATTTTTTCATTGCAAGTGCACTCTAAGCCTGTTGATCATGAATCAAGTTTATGATCATTGAATCTTGATATGCTATTTTCAGATGTCCCTTGTCATAACAAGTTATAAAATTATGCTATGAGATAAGAAGTAAATGAGTCAGACAAACAAACAGGTTTAATTTGCTACATGCTTTGGGGAAATGTTTTTTTTTTTAATAGCGAAATGCTTTTGTTTTTGAAAAAGTTTTTTAGGATGAAGCATGAGAAAGTCTAGCCCTCAAGATTTCTCCATGGATGATATTTTCTTTTCATGGTTGGATATCATCATTGGACTGATTTGGTGTACCCCGTCATGCCCTCAAAATTGGAAATAAAATTGTAATTTCATTGAATAGAATCAAATGAATTACATTATTGGAATGGAAAATGCAAACAAGCAAACCCTAGAATCGAAAGCAATAATTAAAATCTAAAAAAGCAGGAAATCCTAGAAAAAGCTTGAAATCCTAGAGAGCATAAAAAAAAAAAAGGAAAGACTCCTTTGTAAAGGAGTGTGAAGATAAGAATTTCTTCACTCAGTGACAGCATTTACGCCTCTGTCATGGCTAAGCAGAGGATTTTTTTGATTACTGCTGAAAGAGAATACCTTTGTAACCCAGAGGTTTTGGATCCGGTGCTTGAGGATGAAACATTCATCAGTTAAATGTCCCAATTCACCATTGTGGTAATCACACTTCTTTGCCGAGTCATAACCACGGATGTGCTCTCGATTAGGATGCCTCGGCCCACTAGTAAGCAAGCCTTTCTTTTGAATGATTGCCAACACTTGGGATGGAGATCCAAGGAGATGAGTGAACTACGTTCTATTATTTGCTTAGGCAAACGATTGACGGTCAGCAGTTTGTTGTTGCCTTAGATTCATTTGGATAGCCGGGGTGCGATTAATACTTTTTTGGCTATAAGCCACATTCACATCTTCAACAACTTCCTTCTCCTTCTTGGTGTTGGAGAAAACTTCCTTGAGTGTTTTGAAATTGACAAATGTTTCCATCAGTCTAGTCTAAAGACTTGCAGACTCTTCCATCAAAGTCTGAAGACCTCCGAACTGCCAGACTCAAAGTCTATTCTCATCAACAGTTTCTAGTCCGTCGAAGAAGGCTTATCTGAAACGAAGTATTTCGTTAAGGATTTGATTATGTCGACTAAAGAATATCTCTTGGCTGGATATAGTATGTCGGAATCCATTATTCAAATCAAGATTGATTCAAGGATTTTGGATCCGTTGATTGGCGAAGTATACTTGGAAAGTTCTACTTATGGAAACCTAGATCCTGACTGTATTGGCGAGCAGGATTGATGGGCTATCGTCATGTTCCTTAAATAGCTCGAAAATCTTCCTAATCGATTCTCTCCAACGGGTAGATTAGAAGAATTCCTTTGTAAGTACCAACGGGTGTGATGGCATAAAGGAGTATATAAGGAAGGTGTTCCAGTTGTTTGAATGTGTGCGCGATAGAAGAATTCCAAAGTTTGAAGCTCCTTGTTCTTAGTCAATTAAACTGTTGAGCTAAATCTTGTACGCAAAAGAGAGTCTATATCTTTGAGAGACCTTGAGGAAGTGTAGCAGAGTCTGTACACTGTGGAATCAAGGAAGAGCTTTACTGTAACAATTTTTTTGTTTCATAGTGAAATCTAGCCGGTGGGCTGTCAGTGCGGAAAAGTGGACGTAGGCTTGGATTAAGCCGAACCACTATAAACTCTGTGTTCATATTCTCTTCCCTACGCTCTTTTACTTTGATCACAACTCGTTTTGTTTACAAGAGTCGAATTTCCTTTTCATAATCTATTGTTGATTAGTGCTGCACACTTATCTCGTAAAATTGTTTTTACACCTATTCACCCCCTCTCTAGGTGCTCGTACTAGCTTTCACAATTGGTCTCAGAGCTCATATACTCACTTAAGTTGAAGTGTTTTACTTTAGAATTAAAGATCCATGGCTAGTATGTTGGCTTCAGGACTGGTTGAAGGGCAAAGCAATACTAGACCGCCTTATTTTGATGGAAAGGAATACAATATATGGAAAAACAAGATGAAGGCATTCTTAAGATCAAAGGATCTTCTGAAATGGGATGTGGTAGACAAATGAATCATTCCTAAAGTTGTGCTTGTCTCAGAAAGAGGAAAAGAAGCCGTTGAGTCTAGTGAAATGACTCAAGAAAAGATAACCAAGAGACAAGCTCTTGATGCAAAAGCAATTTATTCTTTATATTGTGCATTATCACCTACTGAATATAACAGAATATCTTATTGTGATATAGCTAAAGAAGTCTGGGATAGATTACACATCACCTATGAAGGAACTGATCGAGTGAAAGAAACTAGAATCAACATTCTGCTTGGCCAATACGAAGCATTCAAAATGAAATCAGGAGAATCTATCACTGACATGTTTAGTCATTTTACAGAAATCGTGAATGGTCTTGAAAATCAAGGTCAACCAATTTTTGATCCATGAAAGTAAACAAGCTACTGCGTGGACTCTCCAAGGATTGGAATCACATAAAGACCTCAATAAGAGAGACACAAAGAATTATGCCACTTTCTGTTGATGAATTGGTTGGGACTCTTTAGTCTTATGAAGTGAAGCGAATCAATGAAGATGAGGATCCTAAAGGTAAGAAATCCATTGCGTTAAAATCTAATGATGATTATGATGTCACAAATTCTGAAGACGATATGGATGATGAAGAGCTTGCTCTCATGATAAGGAGATTCAGAAAGCTAAACAGAAAGGGGAGAAAATTCAATCCAAAGAAACAAAGTTTTCAAATGCAACAGTCTAAGTCAGTTGAGGATGATGAATCCAATAAAGATGTAGTCTGCTTTGAATGTAAGAAAAAGGGATACATCAGACCCAACTGTCCCCTTCTAAAGAAAAAGAAGGGAAAAGCTGAGAAATATCGAAATGTACTTAAAGCAGAAACTTGGAGTGATACAAAATGTGAGGAAAGTGATAATCGGACTCGATTTAAACTCCGAGACGACTTATTCGAGACGGTGAATTCGAGGTAAGTAATTTGAATATCCCTACTAGAGTCTCTAGATACATTGATGAATTGTGTCTTAGTCTCAAAACTTCTTTCAAAAGGATTTCTGACCTTAAAAGAGAAAATTCTGCATTGAAATAATATGAAAATTTTTGGAAAGAAAAGGTCAAAAGCTTAGACAAAAGTGTTACTACTTTGAAAGAAAATGCAGACAATCTTTCAAAAGAAAATGCATTCTTGAAAAATAATATCTCAAGTATTTCTAAAAGATTTTTTATAGGATCTGAGAAACTTGAAAAAATTCTTTCAAGCATAAAGACCTTACTTCAACAAATCGGGTTTAGGAATGACTGCTACAACCATTCCTCTAATTGATTTTCTTAAAGTAAAGGAAATAATTAAGCAAAGACCTACAAGAGATGCTTACAAAAATTATTTTCAAAAAGTTTTTGTAAAACTAGTAGGTCACAATGCTCTTAAATGTTCTCAGTGCAATAGCTTAGATCATTTTGAGAAAGAATGTCATATGGTTTGGAAACCTATTAAGAAGGTATGGGCAAAGACTGTATATTGAACTAACACCAATGGACCCAAGAAAATATGGGTACCAAAGAAAACTTGAGTCTCTTTTCTAAATGCAGGTCACTATTAAGAAAAATGTTAAATGATACCTGGATAGTAGATGCTCAAGGCATATGACAGGAAATTCAAATTACTTCATAAAGCTTGTTCAAGTTAATGGTGGAAAAGTTTCTTTTGGAGGAAACGGTAAAGAAAGAATTGTGGGATACGGAACTGTAAAGATTGGAAGCCTCACGATCAATAATGTTTTCTTAGTGGAAGGACTCAACTACAATTTGCTAAGTATCAGTCAGCTATGTGACACCGGTTTCAAAATCAACTTTCAAGAAGGAATATGTTCAATTTCCTCTCAGTCTTTCATGGGTCGAAAACATGGGAATATCTATCTTTTGGATGTCAAACCAGATGAAACTCAATGTCTAATCTCAATTCAAGAAGAAGCTATCTTATGGCACAGAAAACTTGGGCACATCAACATGAAGCAAATAGCCAAAATCTCAGCAAAGAAGCTTGTTCGTGGACTGTCCAATCTGTCATACCAAAAGTCTGATCTATGCACACCATGCGTGTTGGGAAAACAGGTAAGAAACTCATTCAAACCAATAAATCAAGTTTCCACTAATCATATACTGCAGCTCTTGCATAAGGATCTTTTTGGACCAATCAGAACTCAGAGCATTGGAGGTAAGAAATACTGTTTAGTGATTATGGATGATTATTTACAATTCACTTGGGTATATTTCCTGGCAAGTAAGTCTGAAACCTTTTCTTATTTTATAAAGTTTGCTAAAAAGGTCCAAAATGAGAAAGGGTATGTTATTTCAAGTATACGGACAGCCCATTGAGGCGAATTTGAAAATCAAGACTTTACAAAATTCTGTGATGAATCTAGTTTTCAGCATGTGTTCTCTTCACCATATACTCCAGAGCAAAATGGAGTCGTGGAAAGAAAGAATAGGTCGCTTCAAGAAATGGCTAGAACTCTTTTAATTGAAAGTAATATCTCTTATTGTTTTTGGGTTGAAGTAGTTTCTACAACACGTTATATTATTAATAGAGTTTTTCTAAGGCCTATTCTCGGAGAAAATTCCCTATGAGTTATTCAAAGAAAATAAGCCAATTGTTTCTTATTTTCATGTGTTTGGATGTAAATGTTTTATGTTGAAAAATGCAAATGATCGAGTTGGTAAGTTTGAAGAAAAATTAGATGAAGATATTTTTCTTGGATATTCTATCACAAGCAAAGCTTATAGAGTTTACAACCAAAAGACTTAATCTGTGGAGGAATTGATGAATGTCAAATTTCATGACTTTATGCAAAATCAATCGATTCACACTTATCTTGAAGAATCTAAACTTGCTCCAGACTCTACAAAGTCTAAATCTCCATAAGCAGCTCAACCTTCAAAAGACGAGCAACAAATTATCAATGAAGATTCAAATGAGGAAAAAGATCAACAGTCTGACAAATCAACTAGAAACTTGAAGCATAAGTCCAGTCATCCCAAAGATCTCATTATTGGCAATATTAATGAAGGAATTCGCACAAGATCTAAAAGGTGCGAAAAGTCTAGTGATATGGCTCTTATTTCTGAAATAAAACCTAAGAACATAGAAGAAACTTTAACTGATGAAAGCTAGATTGAAGCTATGCAAGAAGAACTCAGGCAATTTAGCGTCAATGATGTATGGGAATTGACTCATAAACCGAAAGGTAAATCCATCATTGGAGCTAAATGGGTTTTCAGGAACAAGATGAACGAGAAAGGAAAAGTCGTAAGAAACAAAGCAAGACTCGTGGCCAAGGGATATACGCAAGAAGAAGGGATAGATTATGATGAGACTTACGCACCAGTAGTAAAGTTAGAAGCAATTAGATTATTACTTGCTTTTACTTGTCATAAGAATATCAGGTTATTCCAAATGGACGTCAAAAGTGCTTTCCTAAATGGATTTATCCAAGAGGAAGTCTATGTGGAACAACCACCCGGTTTTGAAGACCCAAGGAAACCAGACTATATATTTAGACTGAAAAATGCTTTATATGATTTAAAGTAAGCACCTCAAGCTTGGTACGATATACTAAGTAAGTTTTTAATTCAAAACGGTTCTGTCAAAGGTAAAGTAGATACTACATTATTTATCAAAAGAGAAAACAAAAGTTTTCTACTTGTTAAAATTTATGTTGATGATATTATTTTTGGATCTTCTAATGAAAGTCTGTTCAAGAAATTCTCTAAGTCTATGCAGGATGAGTTTGAAATGGGCATGATGGGTGAACTAACATTCTTTCTCGGGCTTCAAGTGAAACAACTAAAGGAGGGAATCTTTATTCATCAAGAAAAATCTGCTAAAGAACTTGTCAAAAAGTTTGGACTGGAAAATTGCAAAAAGACTGATATACCAATGTCAAGTTCTTTGGAGCTGGACAAGGATGAAGAAGGAAAGAAAGTTGACCAGAAGCTATACAGGAGTATCATTGGTTCACTTCTTTATCTAACTGCTTCTAGACCTGACATTTTGTTTAGTGTTTGTATTTGTGCCAGATTTCAATCAGACCCTAAAGAATCTCATTTAAGTGCTGCAAAGCGTGTTATCAAATACATTGCCTCAACTTCAAATTTGGGTCTCTGGTATCCTAAAGAAGGAGACTTTACTATTCTTGGATACTCAAACGCAGACCTAGCTAGATGAAGAGTTGATAGAAAGAGCACCTCGGGCACTTATCAACTACTTAGAAGCAGGACAGTATCTTGGTTTTCAAGGAAGCAAAGTACAGTAGCTCTTTCTACGGCAAAAGCAGAGTATGTAGCTCTTCGAAGTTGTTGTTCACAAATTCTGTGGATAAAACAACAGCTGAGAGATTTTGGAATTAAAGATCCATGCACTGAGATCAAATGTGACAACACTAGCGCAATCAATCTCACCTAAAATCCAATTCTTCATATAAGAGCAAAACATATAGAGATTTGATATCATTTCATTAGAGATCATGTTCAAAATGGAGAAGTTTCGATTTAGGTCATTGATTCAAAGAATCAACGATGAATATATTTACAAAGCCTTTGGAGAAAAATCAATTTGAAGTTATTCGTTCCAAACTTAATATCTTAAAGTCTAAAGAAGTTCGGACTCGGGATCGAAAGTCTAAAGGCACTCGGACTCGGACAATCAAGATCTAAGACTAAGTTATTTCTATTTTAGAAACTTATCTCTCAGATCAAATCTTGAAAAGGTACGATCATCTATCCGAAATTGATTGGTGTTATTTCCCAATTTTCGTGATTATTGCAATCATTCCTTTTCGAAAAAGAAGTTATTTTTGAAATGACAGTTATCTAATTTTTGAAAAAGGTAGTTATTTTTAAAAGGCACTTTTATATTTCCTTTTTACGGCATTTCGTATGCCTCGCTTCGACTGCCTTATATACTGTTGGTTCTTCTTCGTTTTACTCACAAAAACCTAAAGAGAGCACCTATCTTCCACTTTTGTCTTCTTCTCTTGTTTAATCCTCGAAATGCGTGAGGGGCCTACGCACTTTGATCTCACCGAGGAAGAATAATCTCCTAGACAGTAGCATAGCCCACAACATTCTCAGTAGCATCCATCTCCTTCATCTAGACCTCAGGATGTTGTACATTAAGAAGAGGAAGAAATCATCGAAGATGCAGAACCCGTAAGAACTCATAAGCCCACTTTTACCTACAAGCTTTACCATGCTTTGAAGAGAAGTGGTACTCCGTTGAACTACATAGATGAATTTCTGAAAGACAAAAGGTATAGAAATGAAGCTTTCTTTTTACGCACAATGGAACGATTGGGAATTGCCTCTGCGAGGTCGGCGGAAGAACATCTGGCAAATATCACAAGCGATCCACGTGTTGGAGGACTAAGTCAACCTGATGGGAATAATGATGATAAGATGTACAGTCAGTTTAAACCTAGAATGGGTGTTGCAGCAAAAATCCGAAGCAAAAAGACAGACTTGTTTCGCTCGGAGGAACAGAAGCAACTGTACTCTAAGTTGCTAAAGCGTGGGGTGATAAACCCTAGAAGTGTAGACTTTGATTTTCTTGACTTTGTGAATGTCAATCTGTGGGAAAAATTCAGTCTTCTTCAACTTGAACGGTTTTGTTCTGAAACGATAGAAGCTCATGCTGAACTTACTACTTATTTCTATTCGAATCTCAATTTCTTGGATGCAAATAGATTCTCTTTCAGTGTTCGAGATCAGGACTATGTGGTTGACATGAATACATTGGATGATGTAATTGGGGTTGAAAGAGGGAGATATCAACCCATCAGTGTGTCTGTTGCTTGTGCAACGATCGAGCTTGTTTAGGATAGAACAACGGAAGGGAAGATTTCCTATTTGAGGATGAATGCGTCCAACATTTTGCTTCACAAGATAGTGATTAACTGCCTTAGACCAAAATCTACTTCAAAGACCGATGTTTCAAACTCGGAGGCAAAGCTGATGTATGCCATCAATGCTGTCAAAAAGTTCTCTCTTCCACACACTATTATGTTCCACATGTATAGAACAATGGTGAAGGACAAGGGTCAACTTCCGTACTTAGCACTTGTGACCAAGTTATTTAGACATTTGAACGTTCAGCCTCCATGGATTCTTTGTGTTCGAACATGTGATCAAATGGTGGTGGGACTGAAAATGGTCTCTAAAATGCGTCTGAAGGAACTCAACAAGACTTTGGAGCAGTTCAAGGTAAAAACTCCTGTCAAGACTCATCCAGTCTCTTTGGCGGCAAAGCGAAAAGGGAAAGAGCCCATGGTTGCTCCATCCAAGAAAAGAAGAGCTCTCATCATTGAGGATGAAGAGGATGAGGATGATGTCACCATTTCTACGATGGCATTGAAGAACTTGAGTCATTCTGTTCCAGAAACAACGGAGAGATAGGAAAAAGACCAGGATGAGACAGAACAGAGGACTGGAGAGAGAGAAGATTTGGAGAGAGAAGCATAGGAGGAAAGAATTAAGGAGCAAGCAGAAGCAGAGCATGAGGAATACTTTTCTCCACCTGAAGGCATGGAAACAGGGTGAGATCCTGAGAAAAGGGGTACGTCCTCATTTCCTGCCACTAATGAAGGAGTAAGTCGTTCTCCAGCAGATTTAGAGGACATCTTTGCCTCTCAATTTCCTAAGGAGGGACATGAGGTTTCATCGCCCAATCTGTGTGATCGTGCTAAATTGCCATCATCTGCCAATACTCCATTTAATCGTGCAGAAGCCAGTACTCAGACAGATAATTCAACAAACTTTTTCAGAATACTTGATGTTCTTTTGGAGATGCGAGGTCAAATATATGCTCTGGGATACGGAATTCAGAACTTGCAGAATGCAGGACAAGACTCTTCAGTTTCTTTGCATGATCAGATCAATGCCCTCACTATTCAAGTTCAAGCAAATGCTAAGGGTGAAGATGTAGTGCAACTAAAGGAGGATTTGAAGAAGCTGGAAGGGATTGTTCAGTCAATAGAAGATTTCCAGCTTGTTCAGATTCCCAAGTAATCTTAAAGCCATTCTCTTTTCATCTCTACCTTTTTAATGATGACAAAAAGAAGGAGAGATGTGGTGCAAATTTGATTTTGAACTTTAAACTCTTGACTTTTTTGAACTTTTGTGACGATTATATTTGATTGACTTGACTTTTGTGTTTGGCTGTTTGGATTTGGATTTGACTGTTTAAACGTTTGTTTATCTTAAGCACTAGTGATATCTCATGGCTTTGCTCATTGACAAAACTAACATATTTTCTGTGGATGCAGATTCTAATGTTATCTTTATTAAGCCATTTATCTTTTGTGAGATATCCTTGTTTGCTTGAGTAATGTTTTATAGGTCAAAGTTATCCAAATCTGCAGGAAAGTTTTGTCACCATAAAAAAGGGGGAGATTGGTGGAGAAAACTTCCTTGAGTGTTTTGAAGTTGACAAAACGTTTCCATCAATCTAGTCTGAAGACTTGCAAACTCTTCCATCAAAGTCTGAAGACCTCCAGACTGCCAGACTCAATACTTAAAGTCTATCCTCATCGACAATTTCTAGTCTATCGAAGAAGACTTATCTGAAACAAAGTATTTCGTTAAGGATTTGATTCTGTCGACTAAAGAAGATCTCTTGGCTGGAAATAGTATGTCAGAATCCATTATTCAAATCAAGATTGATTCAAGGATTTTGGATATGTTGATTGGCGAAGTATACTTGGAAAATTCTACTTATGGAAACCTAGATCTTGATTATATGGACGAGCAGGATTGATGGACTATCGTCATGTTCTTTAAATAGCTCGAAAATCTTCCTAATTGATTATGTACAACGGGTAGATTGGAAGAATTCCTTGGGTAAGTGCCAACGGATGTGATGGCATGAAGGAGTATATAAGGAAGACGTTCCAGTTGTTCGAGTGTGTGCGCGATAGAAGAATTCCAAAGTCTGAAGCTCCTTGTTCTTAGTCAATTAAACTGTTGAGCTAAATCTTGTACGCAAAAGAGAGTCTATATCTTTGAGAGACCTTGAGGAAGTGTAGCAGAGTCTCTACACTGTGAAATCAAGGAAGAGCTTTACTGTAACAATTCTTTTGTTTCATAGTGAAATCTAGCTAGTGGGCTGTCAGTGCGGAAGAATGGACGTAGGCTTGGATTAAGCCGAACCACTATAAACTCTGTGTTCATATTCTCTTCCCTACACTCTTTTACTTTGATCGTAACTCGTTTTGTTTACAAGAGTCAAATTTCTTTTTCATAATCTATTATTGATTAGTGTTGCACACTTATCTCATAAAATTGTTTTTACACCTATTCACCCTCCCTCTCGGTGCTTATACTAGCTTTCACACTTGGTAGAAAACCTTTTGGTGGATGGCTCAGTAAACCATCATTCCCTTATTTTGTGGCACCCCGAACCACCTTAGGTCGCCACAGGCACCTAATGCTACACCTAATGGAACACTAGTTACATCTCTTAGTAGAAGTGTCGTTGTTCATAGAATTTTTTTTTTTTTGAAAACGGTCCCAGCGCGACTCATTAGCAGAAGCAAAATTTAATATCGCCATCTCTCCCTCTAACAATCATGATATAATGGATACCACAAAGTACCATAGGAAAAGATAAAGCCATGCCACTTTTATTTACATAATTTCATGATGGATTTTCGCGGGTCGATACAACAAAAGAAAGCCAAGATTTTTCAGCTACACTTGGCCACATCCAAAAAGATACTACGACCACTAAAATGATCACATGACATCCTCCATCTAATAGTGGTGGCTACTCCCAAAAAGAAACACCAGCTCTCTACCCCTCACGCAACCATCACACCCATCCTGGTGTATCGGGCGGTGGTGGCGGCAGCATCCCCCTAAACACTCCGTCTCGGCGGACATGTACTGACAGAAACTCCTGAATAACGGGGCCCTCAGCCAGGCCTACATCGTACATAACCAGCACTTGCACTCGCACAAAAGTCAATCCAGGGATGAGGACGCAATCGATCTCCAAACACTCTACCTCTACATCCGATGGGAGGCCATAGAAGGTGTCTCGTGTGACGGTAGGAAGCGACATCTTTCTAATCTGAAATGTTGGTCCCCGAAGGGGTGAGTACAACCACTCAGCAGGTAAATGACCAATAAACCACTCAATGCATCAAGCCACACAATCATCACAGTCATAGCATCACATGTCATTAAAGCATCCATGCACAATTTACCTTGATATCATGCATATGTCATCATACCTCATGTACATACATCATCATATAGTCATTACCATCATGTCATACACTTACCATCATCATGTCACATGTACCATCATGCCATAGGTGCACATACATCCATGCACTTACCATCATCATGCATCCATGCACTCATCATCATCATATCACATGTACCATCATCATTACCATGCATCCATGCACTCGTCATCATTATGTCATATGTACCATCATCATTACCATGCATCCATGCACACATCATCATCATGTCATGCATATACAATCATGCATAATTCAATTTCAATTTCTCAATTTCATCCTTTCATTTTGGACCGCCACATTTCTCTTTCCCGGGACTAATGTTTGCATCCCACATTCATCACTCGCACCCCACCTGGCATCGCGAGAACCATCCGGCACAATACCTGTCGGGCATCCGGCACAATACCTGCCAAGCATCTCGTACCCCAACTGGCATCACGAGGCACCCCCCGGCACAATACCTACCGAGCTTCCGGCTCCTCATGCTCCAGGCATCTCAAAACTCCTGAGGACCTTCCGGCATTCAGCCATTCTAGGCCACCGGGCAACCGGCCGTACCCTTTTAGCCAGGCATCCCGACACTCCCGGGGCATCGTCGGCTCACACCTCCGACGGCCTTCTCACCTATCTCAATTCACATCTTCAATTATAGTTCAATTTTAACATGGCATGTGATGTGATGGCAATCAAGATCATTTTCATCATTTGATTCATACATGCATCTCCAATCATCATCATACATGCAGCAAGACACGATCATTCATAACAATACAATTCATGGAGTCCATACAATTTAGAATAGTCCATATATCATGCCTTTTCGAAGTTTACTAAATTCCAGCTTGTACCATTTTAGAAAACAATTAAATTAAAAATCCATATGATTCTCAAAAATCATAAAATCAGGACATGTGGTAGACAAGACAATAAGATAACAATCTCATGGAGAACACATTCCCTAAAGAGTTTCACACAAGAAGATATAATTCACACAAATACAGCATGCAATTTCGGATAGAAACAGATTGCGCAGTTTTTGAAATAATTCGATTAAAATACCCGAATGACCTCCGAAAATTATGAAAATTTACCAGGTTATATTTAAGACCCTAAAGTAGATTTTTCATGAAGAAATTTAGGCCAGATTCGTTCTAGGTAATTTTCTATAGACGTTCGAAGCTACTGATTCTAGCACCGAAACGTCCAGTATAGCTATCTCCGAAATATCTAGTTTTCACCCACTTCTTCTTCTTCGTTTCCTCTAAAATTTGGATATTTTTTGCTTCAAGAGATCCCCTGCAACTTTCATCAAGGGATCTAAGTGAAATTTCTAAAGAATAGCCACCATATGGGTCCAAGAAGTCTCGGGTGTCCAGTACCGTGTTTCCAGATTTACCTTATTAAAGAGTAAGTCGATTCACCAGGCTACACTTGCTCATTTTACCTCAAATTTGATTATTTTATTCTTTAGGATGTTCTCTACAAGTTTCATGCAGAAGTTAAAGGGAAATTCTCGGTAAAAAGCAACATGCAACCCGCAAAACTACCAAAAGGTCAGCAAAGCAGTTCCAGATCTAGTGTCTTCGTAGGAAGAGGGTTTTGCCCCTTAAATCTCAATCATTTTGTCCCAAATTTTAGTATGTTATATTTTGAGATGTTGTATACAAATTTCATGAAGGAATAAAAGTCAAAATCCAACTTGAAACATGCATGCAAGCCTCCACAAGTTTCTGGGTCGGGTGGTATGCACGAAATCAGCAAGCATCTTTCAAGAACAAGCCACACTAGCTTCTGTTCCTTACCTCTAAACACCCAAGATGCAACCACACATGCAAGACACACATGCAAGAGTAGAAATTGATCCTAACTTGCCTCTAAGATCAAGCGGACGGCGGCACACGGACGGCGAACGGGCGGCGACAGGCGGCGACGGGCGGACGGCTCCTTCTCTCGGCTTCCCCTTCTCTCTCGCCACTCTCTCTCTCTCTCTCTCTCTCTCTCTCTCTCGACTTCCTCTCTCTCTCTTTGGCTTGGCTGAATCCTCAACCGGCCACTCTCTCTCCCCCTTTTGTTTCCCCTAATTCCCATCATTAGCAATGATTAAGGGCCACCCACAATGGCCAATGCATGGGACTCTCTTTTTGCCACTTGGCAAAGCTCATGCAAGGTGGGCTTGGGCTTGGGCTTGGGCTTGGAAGAAGTGGGCCAGCCACTCCTCCCCTCCTTATTCGACGGCCACCTCTCCAAGGGCTTCAATGGGCCGGTCATTTGGCCCACCAAGAGTCCAAGCTATTGGGCCTAAGGCCCAAACCTAATTAAAATCAAATTTTAACCTTCCTTTTAAATGCTAATTAAATCTGATTGAACTAAAGTACTATAGGGTAAATTTAAATAACTAAACACTTAAAATTACAATTCCATAAATTCTAATTCATGATACATATGGCCAAAGATAAGTCATCCTCTTCCAAGATTTATCTATTTAGACTTGGCCATTGACCTCAATACAAGACACTAATTGGAGCACCCCTAATGACTGGCAAAAAATTTTAGGATGCCACAATTCTCCCCTCCTTAGAGAATTTCGTCCTCGAAGTTAGACACCACTCGTGCGTTCTTGAAACAAGTAAGGGTACTTTTCCTTCATCTGATCTTCACTTTCCCATGTGGCTTCCTCCATATCATGATGTCGCTATAATACCTTAACCAATGGGATCTTTTTAGTCCTAATAATTTGTTCCTTCTGATCCAATATCTGCACAGGCTCTTCCATGTACCTCACTTTCTCATCCACTTTGATGGCTTCATGATTGAGTATGTGACCAGGATCCGGTTGGTACTTCCTCAACATCGATACATGAAACACATCATGCAAATTTCCCAACTTAGGAGGCTGCGCTAAACGATAAGCTAGGGCTTAACTTACCCTTCATCCCAAATCGAGATATTCCTTTCATTGGAGATACTTTCAAGAATACATGATCTCCCACACTAAATTCCAAAGGCCTTCTACGCTTATATGCGTAGTCTTTCCGTCTACTCTGAGCTGTTTTAAGCCATTTTCTGATAATTTCAATAGCCTCAGTTGTAACTTGTACCAATTCAGGTCCTGTCAATTTCCTTTCACCTACTTCATTCCAACAGACATGAGTCCTACATCTCCTTCCATATAATGCTTCATAGGGGGCCATGCCTATACTTTTCTGGAAACTATTATTATTATAGGAAAACTCCACCAAATGCAATCTTTCATCCCAATTTCCTTTGAAATCAATTACACAAGCCCTCGACATATCCTCTAATGTCTGGATTACTCTTTTTGAAAAATTTCAGGTTCAATCCTTAATGCACTAAGCATACCAGTAAGACAATCTACTTTTAATTTAAATTATGAGTCTGTAACGGACTTTAACAAGCTCCATTCCGCCATTCTTAAACTGGCCATCTCCATAGTTGACTTACGACTAAGAGCATCCGCTACCTTATTCGCCTTCCCTAGATGGTATTTTATCTCACAATCATAATCCTTTAACAATTCCATCTATCTCCTTTGTATCATGTTCAACTCCTTTTGGGAGAATAGATATTTCAAACTCTTATGGTCCGTATAAATCTCAAACTTTTCCCCATACAAATAGCGTCTCCATATCTTCAAGGCAAACACTATAGCTGCTAGCTCTAAATCATGCGTTGGGTAGGTCAGCTCATGGGGTTTTAATTGTCTAGATGCATTAGCTATGACCTTGCCATGCTGCATCAAAACACATCCCAGTCTTTTGTGAGATGCATCACTATACACTGTAAAACCATCAGGTCCAGTTGGTATAGTCAGAATTGGAGCCGAGGTCAATTTCCTTTTAAGCTCCTGGAAACTCCTTTCACATTCCCCATTCCATTCAAACTTCACATTCTTTCGGGTCAACTTAGTTAAAGAACCTGCTAGTCGTGAAAATCCTTCAATAAACCTCCTATAATAACCAGCCAGTCCTAAGAAACTTCCTATTTCAGTAGGTATCATCGGTCTCGGCCAATTTATTACCATCTCAACTTTTGTCGGGTCTACTGCAATTCCTTCTCCTGATACCATATGCCCTAAAAATATTATCTGGTGATAACTCTATAAAAATAGAGTTATTTGACCTATTTTAGGCAATAATTAATGCATTATCTGTGAGAAAATATTTGAATTTCCTTCTGATTATTTGAATTTTCCTTGTTTATGCATAATAATGAGATATGGCGAGGATAAGGAAAATGATGTCAACTATCAAAAATTCAAATAAAAGCAGCAGTGGAAGATAGATATCAAATTAGGAAATTCTTGATTTTGTTCCCTAATGTTATCTGCAAGCGTTGGAAGATAGATATCTTGGATATATCTTATAAATAGAGACAGAGAGAGCAGCTAGGGTTTTTTAGAGAGAGGAGGGGTGAGATCATTTTTCCATTGTTCTGAGAGTGAGATCGTTTTTCCATTGTTCTGAGAGTTTTTCAAGTATTTTGAAGAGAAGACAAAAGTGGTGACAGAATTCTTGTTTTTTGATTCAAGATGCTGGGTTTGATTTATATTTTTATTTTTTCTTCTACTATGTTCTAATTTTCTTTTGTTAGGGCTACGATGTAGCCTAACCATGACGATGTGAATTTTCATGATTTTTATGTTCTACATTTGATTTCATTCATGTGAGTTATATATTATTGCGTTTAATGCTTTTGAGTGACTGGCCACCACTTGAATGATCTGATGTGCATGTTTGAGACCGAGAGGTGATAATATGCAATTGCTCATTATAATATATAACCATGAATTAAACGTGGATAGAAATATACCGCGTTATTTGTGTAGCTTTCGGTGATAAGGTGATCCAAAGACTCATTGTAAACCGGGAATATTCATAGTTTTTAATGCACTCATGTTTATTTTAATTCACATAGAAATATAGTGGATTCATAAGCTGAGTAGGTTTGCTATACCTAGAGATAGGATAGTAAATAGATTAGGAAATTCCGCTATTACATGTTTGATATCGTTCTTGTATTCATAACAATATGAAATTCATATCTAGTGGTTACGGTGAAATCGGATGCTCTAACATATTTATCTGATTGATTTTACTGCATTTAGTCTTCAAGTTTTGTTTTTAATTTATTCTAAATTATATTTTGATTTGTTAGATAAATTTTAGAATTAATCTATTTTAGTATTTAATTAGTTCATTAATCATCGATCTCTCGTGGGACGATACTTTTTCTCATCATTAAATTACTTGTTCGATACGTGCACTTGCGTTTAGAATTTTACGAACATCTGGTCCAGCCAGAATTCACACTTACTAAATTTGGCATACAACTTATGCTCCCTTAGAGTTTGCAAAACTATCCTCAAGTGTCGCTCATGCTCCTTAGGTCCTCTCGAATATATCAGGATGTCATCAATAAAAACAATTACAAACTGGTCTAAATAAGGTTTAAATACCATATTCATTAGATCCATAAATGTAGCCGGCGCGTTAGTCAATCCAAATGGCATAACAAGGAACTCGTAGTGTCCATAACGAGTCCTGAACGCAGTCTTAGGAATGGCCTCTTTCTTAATTCTTAGTTGATAGTATCCTGACCTTAAGGAGCTCATGCTCCTTAGGTCCTCTCGAATATATCAGGATGTCATCAATAAAAACAATTACAAACTGGTCTAAATAAGGTTTAAATACCAAATTCATTAGATCCATAAATGCAGCCGGCGCGTTAGTCAATCCAAATGGCATAACAAGGAACTCGTAGTGTCCATAACGAGTCCTGAACGCAGTCTTAGGAATGGCCTCTTTCTTAATTCTTAGCTGATAGTATCCTCACCTTAAGTCAATCTTAGAGAAGACCGAACTTCCCTGGAGTTGGTCAAACAGGTCATCAATTCTAGGCAAAGGATATTTATTTTTAATGGTCACCTGGTTTAGCTGCCTATAGTCAATGCACAAGCGCATCGATCCATCTTTCTTTTTCACAAACAAGACCGGTGCACCTTAAGGTGAAGCACTTGGTCTAATGAATCCTTTGTCAAGCAACTCCTGTAGTTGCAGTTTCAATTCCTTCAATTCGACTAAGGCCATCCTATATGGGACTTTTGATATAGGTCCTGTTCTAGGTATTAATTCAATTTCAAACTCAATTTCTCGCTCTGGTGGCAATTCGGGCAATTCCTTAGGGAATACATCTTGAAATTTGTTGACTACCCGAATTTCATCAATCTTAGGCTCTTCCTTAGTATAATCTCTAACCATGGCCAGGTACCCTTGACATCCTTTGTCAAGTAACGCACGGGCTTCTATTGTTGAAATAAGTGCTACAGGTAGGTGGGTCTGACCTCCCAGAAATTCACAACTAGACTGATCAGGTAAGGTAAATTGGATTACTTTCCTATAACAATCCATTTAGGCCCGATACTTACCAAGCCAGTCCATTCCTATGATAACATCAAAATCATACATGGCCATTACAACTAAGTCTATTTCCATATCCTTTCCCCCCATTGTTATTTTAGAATTTCCACACACCAGCGTAGATAATAACATATCCTTTAGAGGCGTAGAAACACAAAGAGGCGTCTCAAGAGGCATAGTTTCTATCTTTTTCAACTATCTATATCTTTCAGACACAAATGAATGCGTAGCACCCGTATCAAACAATGCATATGCCTTTTTATCATTTATAAGGATCGTACCTGAGATAACATTTTTGGAAGCTTCCGCTTCCTCTTGGGTGATCGCATACACTCTTCCTTGTGTTGGTGGCCTCTGGGGATTCCTTGGTAAGTTTGGCCTAACAGCATTCCGCTATGGCTGCTGCACCGAGCCCATACTCACGTGCAACTTTTCCTGTGGGCAGTTTCTCTTAATATGACCTATTCGTCCACAACTATAACATTTCGGTTGCCCACTGCAGGGTCCTCGGCCATGTCGCCCATTACACCTTCGACACTCCTCATTTTGATAAGGTGTCCTTTCCAAATTCAGGCTACCCCTGCCTCTTCCAAAGTTCCCAAAATTGCCCTTCTTCTTAGATTCCCAGGTCTGACCTTGACCTGCATAGGGTCTCTTACCCCATCTCACATCACCAAAGGACAATAGTTTCTTATTCTCCGAATGTTCCCTTACCAACTCTTGCTCCATCAACTGTGCCCTTTCATAGATCTCATTATAATCTCTTATGTTCAAAGGCACTAGTTGTTTCCTAATATTAGTCCTCAACCCTTTCAGAAACCTCTTAGCTTTCTCTTCTTGATCCTCAACTAGCCTAGGAGCATATCTAGACAGTTTAGAAAATCTAGCCTCATACTGATCTACCATCAGGTCCTTATGTTCTAATTGAACAAATTTAGTAATTTTCCTATCCTTAGCACAGTCAGAAAAATGCTTTCTGTTGAAAGCTCTCACAAACTCTTCCTAGTTAACCTCAGTACCCGATGGGAAGATTGTTTCCCTCGATGCTCTCCACCAAAACTTTGCATTACCCTCCAGCTGGTACTCTGCCAAAGTTATTTTCTCAGCATCAGTGCAGTCCAACAACCTAAAAATTTGTTCCATTCCATCAATCCAATGTTCCGCCTCCTCAGGACTTCCCATTCCACCGAACTTAGGTGGCTTCAGCTTCAAAAACTGCTCCACTAGTCCTTGAGTACGGCGTTCTACTCCAGGTTGTTGCTGCGCCAGCCTTTCCATTAGATTTCCAATTTTGGCCAATGCCTGCAGGATGTCTTCCATTCGGGGTTCAGCCCTTGCAGCAGAGGCTTCAGCCTCGATGGATGAGCACTTCCAGCTCGCACCATGACTTTCCTGCAATTTCCAAGCATTGCCTTAGGAATAATCTGAGACTCACTGTCTCCATTCAAAGCAACTACTACTACTACATAAGTAACATATACATGTTACTAGTACCTAAAGACAACTCAAAACTAACTACTAGGGATCTACGAGTGAATACTCATCACCCGTTATTAAAAGTTAATCAATTATTCCGTTTTATATCCTATGGTGTGCATTGTCATCATGTTCCTCAATTTCCAAATGAGGATCCTTATCACTCCACCTATAACCATTGCTCTGATACCAAAAACGGCGGCTGTGGCACCCCGAACCACCTTAGGTCGCCACAGGCACCTAATGCTACACCTAATGGAACACTAGTTACATCTCTTAGTAGAAGTGTCGTTGTTCATAGACATTTTTTTTTAAATGGTCCTAGCGCGACTCATTAGCGGAAGCAAAATTTAATATCGCCATCTCTCCCTCCAACAATCATGAAACAATGCATACCACTAAGTACCATAGGAAAAGATAAAGCCATGCCACTTTTATTTACATAATTTCGTGATGGATTTTCGCAGGTCGATCAACAAAAGAAAGCCAAGATTTTCAGCTACACTTGGCCACATCCAAAAAGATACTACGACCCCTAAAATGATCACATGACATCCTCCATCTAACAACGGCGGCCACTCCCAAAAAGAAACACCAGCTCTCTACCCCTCAGGCAACCATCACACCCATCCTGGTGCATCGGGCGGTGGTGGCGGCAGCATCCCCCT
Source organism: Eucalyptus victrix (assembly GCA_016097545.1). Classification (NCBI taxonomy): domain Eukaryota; kingdom Viridiplantae; phylum Streptophyta; class Magnoliopsida; order Myrtales; family Myrtaceae; genus Eucalyptus; species Eucalyptus victrix. Next base: position 8,092,971 of record CM027844.1, on the reverse strand, counting down.
AAACACTCTGTCTCGGCGGACATGTACTGACATAACCTCCTGAATAACGGGGCCCTCAGCCAGGCCTACATCGTACATAACCAGCACTCGCACTCACACAAAAGTTAGTCCAAGGACGACGACGCAGTCATCATAATCATAGCATCACATGTCATTAAAACATCCATGCCCAATTTACCTTGATATCATGCACATGTCATCATACCTCATGTACATACATCATCATATAGTCATCACCATCATGTCATACGCTTACCATCATCATGTCACATGTACCATCATGCCATAGGTGCACATACATCCATGCACTTACCATCATCATGCATCCATGCACTCATCATCAACATATCACATGTACCATCATCATTACCATGCATCCATGCACTCATCATCATCATGTCATATGTACCATCATCATTACCATGCATCTATGCACACATCATCATCATCATGTCATGCATATACCATCATGCATAATTCAATTTCAATTTCTCAATTTCATCCTTTCATTTTGGATCGCCACATTTCTCTTTCCCGGGACCAATGTTTGCATCCCACATTCATCACTCGCACCCCACCTAGCATCGCGAGAACCATCCGGCACAATACTTGTCGGGCATCCATCACAATACCTGCCAAGCATCTCGTACCCCAACTGGCATCACGAGGCATCCCTTGGCACAATACCTGCCGAGCTTTCGGCTCCCCACGCTCCGGGCATCTCGAAACTCCCGAGGACCCTCCGGCATTCAGCCATTCCAGGCCACCAGGCAACCGACCGTACCCTTTTAGCCAGGCATCCCGACACTCCCAGGGCATCATCGGCTCACACCTCCGACGGCCTTCTCACTTATCTCAATTCACATCTTCAATTATAGTTCAATTTTAACATGGCATGTGATGTGATGGCAATCAAGATCATTTTCATCCTTTGATTCATACATGCATCTCCAATCATCATCATACATGCAGCAAGACACGATCATTCATAACAATACAATTCATGGAGTCCATACAATTTAGAATAGTCCATATATCATGCCTTTTTGAAGTTTACTAAATTCCAGCTTGTACCATTTTAGAAAACAATTAAATTAAAAATCCATATGATTCTCAAAAATCATAAAATCAGAACATGTGATAGACAAGACAATAAGATAACAATCTCATGAAGAACACATGCCCTAAAGAGTTTCACACAAGAAGATATAATTCACACAAATACAACATGCAATTTCGGATAGAAACAGATTGCGCAGTTTTTGAAATAATTCGATTAAAATACCCGAATGACCTCCAAAAATTATGAAATTTATCAGGTTATATTTAAGACCCTAAAGTAGATTTTTCATGAAGAAATTTAGGCCAGATTCGTTCTAGGTAATTTTCTATAGACGTTCGAAGCTCCTGATTCTAGCACCGAAACGTCCAGTATAGCTATCTCCGAAATATCGAGTTTTCACCCACTTATTCTTCTTTGTTTCATCTAAATTTTGGATATGTTTTGCTTCAAGAGATCCCCTACAACTTTCATCAAGGGATCTAAGTGAAATTTCCAAATAATAGCCACAATATGGGTCCAAGAACTCTCGGGTGTCCAGTATCGTGTTTCCAGATTTACCGTCTTCAAGAGTAAGTCGATTCACTAGGCTAAGCTTGCTCATTTTACCTCAAATTTGAGTATGTTAGTCTTTAGGATGTTCTCTACAATTTTCATGCAGAAGTCGAAGGGAAATTCTCGGTAAAAAGCAACATGCAACCCACAAAACTACCAAAAGGTCAGCAAAGCAGTTCCAGATCTAGTGTCTTCGTAGGAAGAGGGTTTTGCCCCTTAAATCTCAACCATTTTGTCCCAAATTTTCGTATGTTATATATTGAGATGTTGTATACAACTTTCATGAAGGAATCAAAGTCAAAATCCAACTCCAAACATGCATGGAAGCCTCCACAAGTTTCTGGGTCGGGTGGTATACACGAAATCAGCAAGCATCTTTCAAGAACAAGCCACACTAGCTTCGGTTCCTTACCTCTAAACACCCAAGATTCAACCACACATGCAAGACACACATGCAAGAGTTGAAATTGATCCTAACTTGCCTCTAAGATCAAGCAGATGGCGGCACACGGACGGCACACGGATGGTGAACAGGCGGCGACGGGCGGTGATGGGCTGACGGCTCCTTCTCTCGGCTTCCCCTTCTCTCTTGCCACTCTCTCTCTCTCTCTCTCTCTCTCTCTCTCTCTCTCTCTCTCTCTCACAACTTCCTTTCTCTCTCTTTGGCTTGGCTGAATCCTCAACCGGCCACTCTCTCTCCCCCTTTTGTTTCCCCTAATTCCCATCATTAGCAATGATTAAGGGCCACCCACAATGGCCAATGCATGGGACTCTCTTTTTGCCACTTGGCAAAGCTCATGCAAGGTGGGCTTCAGCTTGGGCTTGGAAGAAGTGGGCCGGCCACTCCTCCCCTCCTTGGTTGACGGCCACCTCTCCAAGGGCTTCAATGGGCCGGCCATTTGGCCCACCAAGAGTCCAAGCTATTGGACCTAAGGCCTAAACCTAATTAAAATCAAATTTTAACCTTCTTTTTAAATACTAATTAAATCTTATTGAACTAAAGTACTATAGGGTAAAATTAAATAACTAAACACTTAAAATCACAATTCCATAGATTCTAATTCATGATACATATGGCCAAAAATAAGTCATCCTCTTCCAAAATTATCCATTTAGACTTGGCCATAGACCTCAATAGAAGACACTAATTGGAGCACCCCTAATGATTGGCAAAGAATTTCAGGATGCCGCATATTTTCATATCGATTTGTTCTCCCACATGAATAAGTTGATTGAAGTTCTCGACGTACGTGCATTCAGTTACGGAACTCAGACGGGAGAGTCTTGATGAACAACTTCATCAGCTCTTTGTTGGTAGGCTCAGGAGTGATTTGAGCTTCCAGATTTTGCCATCTCACGGCATACTCCTTGAATGATTCACTCTGCTTCTTCTCCATCCTCTCAAGATCTTCTTGGGAAGGTGCAATGTCTATATTGAACTTATATTGCTTGAGGAACGTGTCAGTCACTTAATTCCAGGTGTCAAGAAGGTTCACGTTCTTCATCACATACTAGTTCAGTGTGGGCTTAGTCAAACTCGCATAAAATGATTAGATCATGAGGAGCTCATTCTTGACATATTGGGCCATGCGTACGTGGTACATCTGCAAATGAGCTTTTGGGCAAGAAATTCCATCGTATTTCTCGAACTCTGGCATTTTGAACTTCTTTAACATCTTAACCTTCTCAAAAACTGACAAGTCAAACGGGAGTGAGATCTGTGACCCTTGCAATTGCTTCACTTTCTCCTCGAGTTTTGCAAAGCATTCATCTTGCTCCTTCTTAGGGACATTGTTAGGCTTTGCCTTTTCGGCAATGACCAACAATGGGTCATCTTCTAGCCCAGGCACGCCGTCATCACCCATTTGAGCCTTGTTTGCTTGCTTCGAGATAACTATCTCAGGAAGAGCGGGTGCAGGAGTTGGATTTGCTCGAAGGGATTGAATTTGATCTGTCATAAGTTGCATAGAGGCGAGCAGTTGTTGGAGTTGGACTTCCATAATAGACATACGATCACGCATTTCAGTTTGGTCGGCCATTCTAGCTCTTGATCACGTAATTATGGGCGAATGTGAGGGATCCATTATCACCTAATTTGAAGAAATGAAAAAAAAAATAAGTGTCTCATATGAAATTTGCTAGTCCATGGCAATGGTCTAGAATTTTTATTCATTAATGGAGTTTTTGACAAGCCTAACAAAATATAAACTCGAAATGACCTAAACAAATAAACTAAGAAAGTAAATGACTCAACTTCCTAAACATTAATCTAAATATGAAAATAACGAGATTGATTCAAGCACTTCATCTAGCTTGATCAATATAAACTTGGGACACCACTAGGTGCAATCGCTTATTCTCCTCTTGAGCTCTTTCGGCAACCCTTTTGAGGTGTTTATTCTCAGTGCAATTGGTGATCTTTAACAACACCTCTAGTATCTCCGAAAGTAAATCCTCTGGAACCTTGTGTTGTTGAATGTACTTAGTTAAGGCATAGTACTTCCTTTATTTACCCTTCAACTCCTCCTCGGCCCATTTGAGTTTTCATGGATGTCACATGTCCCACATTGATTTGATTATGAGAATGGATTCTTCATGGTCTTGGTCTCCATCAATGAAGCTTACTTGGAGCGGATCTGTTTGCAATGCCGGGGGAAGCTCTTGCATGACTTGATACTGACAGGTCACTCTAGTCGGATAGTACTCTATTGCTCCAGTGAATCCCAGTAAAGGGATTGGGCCAACACCTCCACACTAGAGCCTCGCCACACGAACTTGGAACCACTTAACATGCCATAGGAAACCCTTGGAAGTTGGTTTTTCATGAAAGTTAGGCACCTAGAATAATGGTAATCCAGTGCATGTTTTTGGTTGCTCTCAAATCTCATAATAGGGTGATTAGAATTACTAACATCATGTATAGTCATTAAACCACAAAAACCTTTTATATGAGAAAAAAACCAAATTTGCAAAAGCTCAGTAGAGGAATAGAAAGTTTTATCACCGCCTCCTTTAAATCGAGTGAGAGAAAGAAAAGTTTTAGCCAGAATAGTATTTACGAAATTTTTTCCTTCCAACACTTGTTTAACTAAATGAGCAATCAAAGGGTTAATAGCATTCTTGTAGTAAGGAAAAATTATAAACCCAAAGAAAGCTAAAAGGAAAGCCCTACGCGTTTGAAATGGAGTGCCATTTTCAAAACATTCTTTTAGAAAAGATAAAGGACATGTATTGCGGTGAGCCTTTAAAACCTTCCTTATTTTGTCCTCCTTTATTCTAAAAAAATCAGATAAGGCCACAACAGGATCTATTCCGATGGGCAGACTAATTAATTCAAATTTCAAGGATTTTCCCATGGCAATGCTATACTCTTCCAAGGTGAGAGTGAGCTCATGCTTACCGCTGAAGATAAAAGTTGAAGTCTCAGGGCACCAATAATGGGCAAGTGCTTGGATGAGGCCGCCATGGATGTTGATACGCAGCAGTGGAAGTAGTCGAGCAATATGCGACTCTACAAATTGACGGCTAGCTCAGTCTAACTTGTCCCACCATGTGCTAAGCTCTTCCTTCGGAGGGAGAATAATTCGAATGTCTGGTATTCCCATTGTATATTGATCAAGACTTAGGACAACCCTAATGCCATGGGCGGACAAAATGATATAATAAAGTAAGTAGATTGCATGGGTGTGAATTTAGAAAACTTTCTTTACCAATGAACAATGGGCAATCACATAGACATGTGCATGGTAAGTGGCTCGATTTCTAGTCCATAAGGCTTAACAAGGTAGAGACACGAGGATGATCAGACTAGCCACAGGCATGTGGACTACGTCGGGTCCTCATGACTCCGGCTTGGTCAAAGAGCCAACTTAGGTCGCGAGCATGCAAACCGAGGTGAGTACTCTCGAAACCAAAGAAGAAATTTCAAGATCGAGATGGGCAACTCGTACCGTAGGCATGCGATCAGAGTGGTATCCATCTCGATACTATCCTAGTTAATCTTATGTGGCCCAGGTCCGACGGCAATTTGTGTGTGATAGAGTGTAGTGCAAATGCAAGGCATGCACAGCAGTTTATATCAAATAACACTTCAACATGAAAATAAACCATACATTCCTTCACCTCCCTACAAAATAGAGGTTATCAAACACTTCTCTTTATATCTCCTATCCTGTAAGAACATTTAACACCTTAAATGGGCAGAAGTACAGCCCAAGTGCCAAAACTTGGCACGAGGGACACTTAAGTGCTAAAACTTTGAAAATGTACACTTATGTGCCAAAATTGGAGTAAAATTGATTACTTAAGTGCCACTCTGGCCAAAATCCGGCCAAATTGCTGACGTGGCAATTTTCCGCCGAGGTGAGGGCAAAACAGCGTCGTTTTGCACACCGACATGGTGAGAAAATGCAAAAACGACGTCATTTTAGCCTATGATGTGTAAATAATTAATATAAAAATTAATTAAATTTAATTTAAAACTAAATTTATTTAACATATTCTAAAAAGAACTTAAAATTTAAAAACAAGAAAAGGGGGGTAGGCCGAAGGACGCGGGCGAGGGGCCGAGCCCTCGTCACCTTCATTGCTTTGGGAAGGGTCGGTGACGGAGGGGGGAGGGTCGGCCAGGGTCGTCGGCTCCTGTCTGACTGGCGGTGAGGTCTCGTGGGCCCTTGCCACCTGTCAACTGGCGTCGCCGGCCCCTGGCCAAGGCCTAGCGTCCCCGGTCGATGCTCCTGCCATCATCACTGGCCTTTCCTGGTGACGGTGGGGAGGCAATGAGGGTCCGCGAGCCCTCATCGCAGGTCGGCCGGCATCGCCGGTCCCTAGCTAGGGCCGATGACCCCAGCCGATGCTCGCCCCACCGTCGTCGACCCTTCCCGGCGACGGCGGGGAGGCGACAAGGGCCCGCGAGCCCTCGACCATATCTGGGGCGCGAGTCGCTGCCCTCGCCCAAATCCGGTGAGGGCTCTGTCACCGGCCCTTCCCGACGGCGGGGGGGAGGCGCGGCGCGAGGGCTCGGCCCTCGGTCGCCTCCTTCGGCCACCATTTTTTTTAAAGTTTTTTTATTTTTTAGAATATTTTAAATAAATTTAGTGTTAAATTTAATTACAATTCCATTTTTTTTTACTTAACTTACTTAAGAGAATTTTTTTATATTAATTATTTACACATCGAGGCCAAAACGACGTCGTTTTTGTATTTTCTCACCACGTCCGTGTGCAAAACGACACCGTTTTGCACTCACCTCGTTGGAAAATTGCCACGTCAGCAATTTGGTCAGATTTTGGCTAAAGTAGCACTTAAGTGATCCATTTTACTCCGAAACTGGCACTTAAGTGTACCTTTCCAAAGTTTTGGCATCTAAGTGTCTCTTCGTGCCAAGTTTTGGCACTCCAGGTGTCCCAACCTCCCTTGAATGTTAGGGACGTACTTGTAATCCTTACTACCAAACACAAACATTTTTCAAAAGAAAGAGAAAATTGGCCTAAGTCCATTAAGAGTTTTAACTAAATTCCTTAGCGGAGTCGCCAAGCTGTTGCGACCAAAATTTCAGGTGCACCACCTAAAATTAGGCAAATGGATTGTTAAGCCTAGACTTAGCTCGGGTTTTCCCAAGCTCATACCAATTCGCGGCTTAGGTTCAAATATCTAGCATGCAAAAGGGAGTAGCCACTAATCAGTTTACGGTAGGTCAATTAGACACCTAAGTAAAATAATAGAAGAATTATTTCACTTCTACGAACCAAAGATTTTGGGTACGGGGACTTGATTACGTTAGATTTTTGTAACGCCTTTTCAGTACCTTTCTCTTTTATTTTGAAAAAAATATTTTGCAGGCAGCTTGAATTAATTTTAATTCACTTCCCTAACTTGTGAGATGATTTTCTGGGTGCGCACACCACCAATTTAACACTCAAGGAAACAAATAAAAAAAAAATGCAGGACTTACCTCATAACAATGAAAGCATCTGCGTTGTTATATTAGAATTTACATCAATAGTCATAGATATGATTTCTAATTGACACACAACTTTTTTTTCACTTATTTAATGAGAGTCATGCAATGCATGCTACTAATCTAACATGAAATGATATGACATGGCAATAACACCTACCTATATGACATAAATAAAATGCAGTCTATCCTAAAGAATGAAATTGATTTACTCTAAAGACAACTTTTTTGGTATTTTCCATGAAATTCGTAATTAAGAAAAATGCAAAAATTATCTAGCTAGATTAAGATTCTATCCAACTTATATTAAGGATTAGGTCAGGCTGGATCTTAATTTAAACTAGGATATTTTCTTAACTTGGTAATCTCTAACCTAAGATACAATATATCTAAACTTGAAATTAAACATGCAATTTCATTATAATATACAATGACATATAAAGAATGCCATAATTCTACATGACATATGCATGATGATTTTTAGTGTTTTTTTTATAAAATTCGAAATTAAAATTGACACATAATTAAACGTGCAATTTAGATTTAAAAAAAATAACACTAAAGGAACACATTTTTTTTTACTTTTTATTTAAAAATTCAAAATAAGATTACTATTTTAAATATGCAAGATAACCCTAAGATGAGGAATATTCTAAAATGAACCTAATCCTAATTCAATTTTTTATGTTATTTATGAAAACAAAGACGACTCAAACGACACAATAGCACATCCAACAAGATAAGATTGATATCCAAAAATTGACGAACCATATCTCACGCATGAGATTGGGTTGGCCAATTTTAAACTAAATTGTGAATTGAATCTCAGGTGCGAGATCGGATTGACGATTTTGCAATAGATTGCGAGTCGATTTCAGGCTCAAAAATCGGACTGTCAATCCCTAATTTGAGAGGCTCTTTCATGTTGGAATCTCAATCATACATCAAGGAATAATTCTACTAAAAAAGAAAAATAAATAAAATAATAATAAACAAATAAAAAATAAAGTAAATAAAAAACTACCTAATTTGATTTTTTTTTCTTTCCAAATAGGGCTTGGCAGCTCGTCGGTGCTTAGCCAAGGGTGGCGGGTTGTCGGTGTTCGGAGCTCCAATAGGGGGAAGACGAGATAGCAGAACAGGGGAGCCACTCGAGGAGATTCAGATCGAGACGGTGGCGGCTTCGTCGAGTGGAGTAGAAGTGCTGGGTTGGCTGAGGCGGATCACCGGCAAAGGCGGGGTGGTGTTGCTGTGTCTGGGCGAAAGGTTTGGGTGACAGGGGAGCTCAGGTGCTGGGCTGGTTGAAGTGATGCTCGCGGGTTCTGCAGGTGGAGGTGCGGGCTTGCAAGTTGCTGCGGCGTCAAGGGGATGGTCGGTGTTGACACTGGGGCTGGCGGAGGAAAACTTGGCAAGGCGGTGGCAAGCAATAGGGGTGTGGTGATCGGCTTGGTTTGCTGCTACCGAGACGGTGGCGCGACGAGTCGCGGACTTGCTGGCGTCGGGTCAAAAAGGGCGGTAGTCCGGAGCTGCAATCATCGCTGGTGGCAAGCGAGCGGGGTTGGTGTAATGAGGTGGCCGTCACAGGCATAGGGTCTGCTGTCGCAGGGCAACGGTGACGCTTTAAGGGAATGGCTTCGGCAGCAGATGGGAAGCAGATCCACTAAAGAAGAAGAATAATGCCGCACGTCCCTTCTCTTTTCTTCTTCCTGTTTTCTCTCACCTGTCCCCTCTCTCACGTCTATCTCCCTCACACATCTCTCTCTCTGTTCTGCTTTTTGCTTTTTGTTGACTTTTCTTTCTTTCCCCTAAAAGCTTTTTCTTCCTCCTTTTGGTCTCGGGCTAAAGGAACGAACCAAGACAACCAAAGCTTTCTTCTTCTTTTGTGCTAAGATCCTAAAACTCGAGAGAAGCCCTCGAAACCCTAGGCATTTTACCTTTTTATAGGCCACCGATTAGGTTTTTTCTAACTTTTTTCAAATCGATATCCACGAAGATTCTTTTTCCAAACACAATATTCACTTTGCAAAACGTAATATTTGCTCACATCTGCCTTATCAAAAAATTCATCATATCTCGAAAAATTTCAAATTCCTATTTTTCACAAGATGATTTTTATCATTAATTTTTTGGCCAATTTGCTTGCTTCATGGGCTTAGTCTCGCCTGCAAGTTAAAACTCAAAACCATTAATTCAAACCCACCTCGCCACCGGTCCAATAAATAAATGCAAAAAATACAAATTAAAAATAAATGCACCTAAATTTATATGCTATGCAATTAATATTTTTTATGGATAAAATTAACCCCTAATTTTCTATGCAATAAATAAATGACCGGATTGCCAAAATTTAGGTGTCAATGCTTAAGTTCTTGGAAGCTCTTTTCACATTCATCATTCCGTTCAAACTTCACATTTTTCTTAGTCAATTGGATCAATGGACCTGCCAGTTGTGAGAATCCTTCTATAAACCTCTTATAATACCCTGCAAGTCCCAAGAAACTTCTTATTTCTGTCAGCGTTGTTGGTCTTGGCCAATTTACTACGATCTTGACCTTTGTTGGATCCACTGAGATTCCTTCTCTTGATACCACATGGCCTAGAAATATTACCTGATCCAACTAGAATTCGCACTTATTGAATTTGGAATACAATTTATGGTCTCTAAGTGTCTGCAATATTACCCTCAAGTGTCGCTCGTGTTCTTTTGGCCCTTTTGAATATATCGGGATATCATAAATAAAGACAATTACAAATTGATCCAAGTAGGGTTTAAACACCCTATTCATTAGGTCCATGAACGCAGCCGAGGCATTTGTTAGTCCAAACGACATAACCAGGAACTCGTAGTGCCCATAACGAGTCCTAATGGCAGTTTTAAAGATGTCTTCCTTTTTAATTCTTAATTGGTAGTACCCAAACCTTAGGTCTATCGTAGAAAAGACTAAACTTCCTTGTAGCTAGTCAAATAGATCGTCCATTGTAAGCAACGGATACTTGTTCTTGATTGTTACTTGGTTCAGTTGCCTATAGTCAATGTAAAGGCGCATTGACCCATCATTCTTTTTTACAAACAACACTAGTGCACCCCATGGGGACGTGCTTGGCCTAATGAATCTTCTATCGAGTATTTCTTGCAAATGTACTTTAATTCAGCTAAGGCCATTCTATATGGGGCTTTTGATATTGTTTTAGTTCTGGGTACTAATTCAATTGTGAACTCCATTTCCCGCTCCGGTGGCAATCCTGGTAGTTCTTTAGGAAATACGTCAGGAAATTCTTGGACCACTTGAATTTCTTCGAGTTTGGCTTCTTCCTTGGTTTGATCCTTTACTACTGCTAGGTATCCTTGACATCCCTCATCGAGAAGCATATGCACCTCCATTTAGGGGTGAGCATGGTAAGAGTTGGGCCGGTCCACCCCCTAACCCTATAACCAATCTACACAATACTAGTTCTCAATTTTTGGGACCGAGGACTGAACCTATTGAGCTTGGGACCAAAGACTGAACCAACCCAATGGGTTTGGTCCGGTTCTAGGGTCAACCCGAGACCAACCGATAATTTTTTATTTCATTTTTTGTACTCCTTAAAAAAACGATTAAGGATCGAACTGAATCAATGGGTTTGGTCGGGTTCCAAGGTCAACCCGAGACCAACCAATAATTTTTTATTTCATTTTTTATACTCATTGAAAGGGCAACCGAGGACCGGACTGATCCAATGGGTTGATGATGAGCGATGACAACTAAGAAAGGCAAGTGGTGAGGGTCGAGTGGGGTGAGCATCAAACAAAGTGAGGATCGAGTGTCGAGCAGGGAGTAACAAGCCAAGCGAGCATCGAGCAGCGAACGGCACAAGTGACCTAAAGTGAGTGAGACGAGTGTTGAGTGGCAAGTTGAGTAGTTGTTTCTTTTGATTTTGGCAAATTGAAGACTACGAGAACAAATAAAACAAAAGAGAACAAGTACTGCAGAAGGATGTCATAAAAAGCTATTTATGCCATTTTGGACGCTGTGAAGACTCCTCACAAAAATATTTTCTTCATTCGTAAATTTTGACTATTGACGCCATAAAAGACATTAAATAACAATGTAAAATTACTTGAACTCTTCACTAAAGAGCTGTTTAATGTTGTTCACGCCATTTATTTTAAGATTTTCTCTATATAAAAAAAATTCTAAATAATATATTAGATATATATACACACATAGTCAAGGTTGGTTCAAGTTGGACCAACCCTGAACTCCCAGGACTGATGACTAACCCACACAATGTTGGTCCAGGAATTCTAAGACCAAGGATTGACCCAGTCTCCCTGGGAACCAGACTAGGATCATCAGGGTTGGGTTGGTCTAGGGCTATTCCAAGGTTGACCTTGGACCGATGCTCACCCCTACCTCTACTGCCATAATAAGGGTCACTGAGGGGTTTGTTTGATCTCTGTGGATTTCAAAACTAGGCTTGTTAGGTGGGTTGAACCGAATCATCTTCCTATAATAGTCCACCTTAGCTCATTGTTTACGGAGCCAATCCAATCATATGATAGTGTCAAAGTCATACATGGTCATCACTATCAAGTCTATTTCCTAATTTCATCCACTTATAGATATCTTGCATTTCTCGCATACTTATGTAGACAATATCACATCTTTAATGGTGTGGAAATACTAAGAGGTGTATTGAAGGGTTTGGTTTTTATCTCAGTTAATCGTCTATATCTTTCCGATGCAAAAGAATGCGTGGCACCCGTGTCAAACAATGCATAAGCCTTCTTGTCATTTAAAGAAATTGTACTCGAGATAACGTCCTTGGAAGCTTCCACTTCCTCTTGGATGACTGCGTACACTTGTCCTTGCGTTGGTGGTTGTTGTGGTCTTCCTTGCTGAAATACCCTGTTCTGACGTTATTGTTGAAAATACTAGTATGAACACCTAGAGGGGGGTGAATAGGTGTTTAAAAGAAGTCTTGACAAATAAATGTGGAATAAAATAAATTTCGAGCAAAGTCTGAATAAGGATCAGAGTTTGATAAGCAAGCCACCAGACTTTTGGTAGATGTTCAGAATTTGTTATGCGACAGAACAGACTTTTGAAATAACCTGTAAGTGTGCAACATACTCAAATAAGAAGAGTTAAGAGAAGAGAATGTTGCACATGAAATTTATAGTGGTTTGGCTTAGATCAAGCCTATGTCCACTCTCCCATGCTAATAGCTTTCTGGCTAGATTCCACTATGTGATCAACAAGAGATTACAACTTTGAGTGCAAACACTTAGTGGTAGATCGAACTATTTTACTAAGTCACTCTTTTGGTATTTCTCTCAAGATCATAAATGTTTAAGCTCACGAAAGATAAGTATATGATCGAAGTTTGCTCGAACTTTGGAATTATAAATTCTACGCTCTGTCTTTTACTTGCTCATCGGTCTTTGGTCTCCTTAAATACTCCTCTACTTCCAAACTAGCCGTTGGACAGTATCTAGAGGATCGTCTTCCAATCTACCCATTGGACATATCTATATCGAGAAGAATTAATAGCTGTTGAGTGATAGAAGTAGAATCTCAAATTGATTATGATCGCCCATACAAACAGAATCTTGGTTTCCATAAGTAGAGCTTCTTCGTTTAGAAAGTTCTTGTTGTTGGAGAAAACTTCCCTATTTGTTTTGGAGTTGACAAAACGTTTTCATCAGTCTAGTCTAAAGACTTACAAACTCTATCGTCAAAGTCTGAGGACCTCCAGACTCAAGATTTAAAGTCTACCCTCACTGATAGCTTCCAGAATGACGAAGAAGAGATTTATCCGATGAAGAAGACTTGTCCAAATGCGAGTATATCTTTAAGGATTTGATTTGTACAGTTGAAGAAGATCTCTCGGCTGAAGATAACATCTCGTGATCAATTATTCTTATTGAAATCAATTCGGATAATTAGATCTGTTGATTGGTGAAGTATACTTGGAAGGTTTTACTTATGGAAATCTAGATCTTGATTATATGGGCGAGTAGGATTGGTGGGCTATTATCACATTCCTTAAATAACTCGAGATCTCCCTAATTGATTCTGTCTAATGGGTAGATTGGAAGAACTCTTTTGGAAGGTGCCAACGGTTATAATGGCATGGAAGAGTATATAAAAAAGACGCTCAAGTTATTCGAGTGTGAGCGTGAAAGAAAAATTTCAAAGTCTGAAGCTCCTAGTTCTTTGCTGATTCAATCACTGAGCTTAAGTTGTACTCAAAAGAGAGATTTATTACTTGTGAGACCTTAAGGAGGTGTCGTAGAGTCTCTACCCTGTGCAATCAAGGACGTGAAACTGTAAAATCTCTTTTAGTTCTTAGTGAAATCCAGCCAGTGAGCTGTTAGTGCGGGAGAATAGACGTAGGCTTGGTATAAGCCGAACCACTATAAACTTTGTGTTTCAATTATCTTTCCCTAAACTCTTTACTTTAATTCGTAGTCTTATATAACTGTTTACAATCTTTTACATCTTCAGTCTATTATCCTCAAAAGGCGAATTAAGTTGTTAAGTCTTGCAAAAACTTCTTTAACACCTATTCACCCCCTCTAGGTATTCTTACTAACTCTATCAATTGGTATCAAAGTCTGTGTACTCATTTAATTGAAGCGTTTTTACTTATGAGTTAAAGATCTATGACTAGTATGTTGGCTCCAGGTTTGGTTGAAGGCTAGAGCAACACAAGACCACGTTACTTTGATGGAAATGAATACAACATATGAAAAAACAAGATGAAAGCATTCCTAAGATCGAAATATCCTCTGGAATGGGATGTGGTAGAAAAAGAAACCATTCCTAAAGCTGCATCAGTTTCAGAAAGAGGAAAAGAAGTTGCAGATGCTAGCGAGATGACTCAAGAAGAAATAACCAAGAGATAAGCTCTCGATGCTAAAGCAATTTACTCTTTACATTGTGCGTTATCTCCTACTGAGTATAATAGAATATCTTCTTGTGAAACAACCAAAGAAATCTAGGATAGGCTGCACATTACCTATGAAGGAACTGATCGAGTAAAAGAAACAAGGATTAATATTCTACTTGAACAATATGAAGCCTTCAAGATGAAGTTAGGAGAATCTATCACTGATATGTTTAGTCATTTTACTGAAATTGTAAATGGTCTAGAGTATCAGGGATAGTCAATCTCAAGACCAATGAAGGTCAACAAATTGCTGCGTGGACTCTCCAAAGACTGGAATCACATAAAGACTTCAATAAAAGAAACACAAAGGATCATGCCGCTTTCTATAGATGAACTGGTGGCACACTTCAGTCCTATGAAGTGGAGCAAATCAACGAGGAGGAAGATCCTAAAGGTAAGAAGTCAATTACTTTAAGATCTAACGATGATTATAATGTTACAGATTCTTAAGATGATATGGACGATGAAGAGTTAGCTCTTATGATAAAGAGGTTCAGGAAATTGAACAAAAAGGGAAGAAAATTCAACTGGAAGAGACAAAGCACTCAAAAGTTTCAAAACAAATTAACTGAGAATGATGAAGCCAATAAAGATGTGATCTGTTTTGAATTCAAGAAAAATGGACACATTAGACCTAACTGTCCTCTGTTGAAGAAAAAGAAAAGAAAAGTTGAGAAATACAGGGAGGCTCTCAAAGCAGAGACATGGAGTGATACTAAATGCGAAAAAAGTGATGAAAATTATGCCAGCATTTGTCTAATGGCAAAATCAGAATCAGACTTAGACTTTGAGATATATACAGACTCAAACTCTGACAGCAAAATCAAGGTAAGCAATCTAAAAATCCTTACTAAAGTCTCAAAATACATTGATGAGCTTTGTCTTAGTCTCAAAACCTCTCTTAAGAGGATTTCCGAACTACAAAGGGAGAATTCTACTCTAAAGCAACAGGAAAATTCTTGGAAAGAAAAATTTGAAAATTTAGACCAAAAATTTGTTGGTTTAAAAGAAAATGCAGACTCTCTTTAAAAGAAAATACATTTTTGAAAAATGACATTTCAAATATTTCAAAAGGATTTTCAATAGGATCTCGAAAAGCTGGAAAAGATTCTTTCAAGTACAAAGACCTTATTTCAACAAGTCGGGCTTGGGAATGACTTCAGAAACTAATCCTTTAATTGATTTTCCAAAAGTGAATGAACGAATCAAACAAAGACCCATAAAAACTTTTTATAGAAATCATTTTCAAAAATCCTTTGTAAAACCTGTTGGTTGAAGTGCTTTCAAATGTTCAAAGTACAATAGCTCTAAACACTTTGAGAAAGAATGTCCTATGATTTGGAGACCTGTTAAGAAGGAAAGGGTAAAGACTGTATATTGCACTAACTTCTCTGGACCTAAGAAAATATGGGTACCAAAGAAAGTTTGAGTTTCTTTTTTAATTGCAGGTCACTATCAAGAAAAAAGGTTAAATAGTATTTGGATAGTGGCTGTTCAAGACATATGATTGGAGATTCAAGTTGTTTTATAAAACTTGTTCAAATGAATGGTGGAAAAGTCTCTTTTGGGGAAAATAACAAAGGAAGAATTATTGCATATGGAACTGTAAAGATTGGAAGTCTCACAATCAACAATGTCTCCTTGGTGGAATGACTAAATTACAATCTACTCAGCATTAGCCAACTGTACGACACTGGATTCAAAATCAATTTCCAAGAAGGAGTATGTTCGGAAACTAGTAAAGATCTTTCTCAATCTTTTACTGGACGAAGACATGGGAACATCTACCTTCTGGATATAAAACCAGAAAAATCTCAATGTCTAATTTCAATTCAAGATTAAGCAAATCTTTGGCATCGAAAGCTTGGCCATGTCAACATGAAGCAAATTGCCAAGACCTCTTCCAAGAACTTTGTTCGTGGGCTACCTAACCTGAAGTTTTAAAAATCTGACTTATGCACACCATATGTGTTGGGAAAACATATTAGAAGTTCTTTTAAACCAATAAATCAGGTTTCTACTAATCATGTTTTGCAAGTTATGCATATGGATCTCTTTGGATCAAGTAGAACTAAAAGCATTTGTGGAAAGAGATATTGCTTAGTAATTGTGGATGATTATTCTCGATTTACTTGAATTCACTTTCTGGCAAGTAAGTCTGAAACATTCTCACACTTTTCAAAGTTTGCTAAAAAAGTATAGAATGAGAAATGATATGTTATTTCAAACATACAGACAGACCATGGAGGTGAGTTTGAAAATCAAGACTTTGCAAAATTCTATGATGAATCAGGTTTTCAGAATGTTTTCTCCTCTCCATACACTCCTGAACAAAATGGAATCGTGGAAAGAAAAAATAGGTCTATGCAAGAAATGGCAAGAACTCTTTTAATAGCAAAGTAATATTTCTTCTCATTTTTGGGCTGAAGCAATTTCTATAGCATGCTATATTATTAACAGACTACTCTTAAGGCCTATTCTGGAGAAAACTCCCTATGAGTTATTCAAAGGAAAGAAGCAAATTGTTTCTTATTTTCAAGTGTTTGGTTGCAAATGTTTTATTTTAAAGAATGCAAATAATCGAATTGATAATTTTGAGGAAAGATCGGACGAAGGGATTTTTCTTGAAGAAAAATCTGTTTTATGTGGTAGCTTGGAATGTTCTCTACAACTTTTATGAATGACATATTTTAGAATTATGGACCGAGAAATCTGTAAGCAAATGAAAAACAGAAAGAGGTTGGTCCAGTGACCCAAAAACAGATTTTCAATCCCCAAGTTTTTCAACCATATTTTTGTCATATGAAGTCCGAAAATTCTGAAATTAAAGTATGTCATAGAACAGTCAACAAGAGACAACTCTTGTGAACAATGCCCCACAAGATTGGCACCACATAAGTTGATACAAAATTTGAAAATTTCTAGGTTGGGCTAGAACCGAATCTGCCCTCAACCCAGTCACCACTCTCCTTCAAAATTTCTGCCATTCCCGCCCTCGCACGTGCTAAATATCGACTATCAAGCCTCTACGACATAACCATGAGCTCGACTATTTCGAACTCGGCAAGACCTAAAGGAACATCTTTTGTGAAGAACTCAAAACCTGGTTCTACATATTTTTTGCAAGCTGGGCTCAAAACAGTCAAAATCACCAAGACGAAATTGAGTAGAAAAATAAATATTTCAATAACCTATTCAGACTGAAAAATTATGAAAATTTAGTATGTGGTAGCTTGGGATGTTCTCTACAACTTTTATGTAGGACATATTTCAGAATTCTGGACCGAGAAATCTGTAAGAAAATGAAAAACAGAAAGAGGTCAGTCCAGTGACCCAAAAACAGATTTTGAATCCCCAAGTTTTTCAATCATATTTTTGTCATATGAAGTCCAAAAATTCTTAAAGTATGCCTTAGAACAGTAAACAAGAAACAATTCTTGTGAACAACGCCCACTGAGATTGGCAACACATAAGTTGGTACAAATTTAGCAAATTTCTGGGTTGGGCTAGAATCGAATTTGCCCTTAGCCCAGTCACAACTCTCCTTCAAAATTTCTGCCATTCCCGCCCTCGCACATGCCAAATTTCGACTATCATGCCTCTACGACCTAACCATGAGCTCGACTATTTTGAACTCGACAAGACCTAAAGGACCATCTTTTGTGAAGAACTCAAAACCCAGTTCTAAATAATTTTTGCAAGCTGGGCTCAAAACAGACAAAATCCGTAGGACGAAATTGAGTAGAAAAATAAACATTTCACTAACCTATTGAGACTGAAAAATTATGAAAATTTAGTACATGGTAGCCTGGGATGTTCTAGGATCTTCTTCATCATTTATTTGTTCCGCTTCGTACGACTAAAGTGTGCCTCTTAGTTCATCAACTGATAAAGGCATGATTCTTTGAGTTTCTCTAATTGAAGTCTTCACATGATTCCAGTCTTTCAAAAGCCCACGCAGTAGCTTATTTACTTTCATTGGTCCTAAGATTGGTTAACCTTGATAAGCTAGGCCACTTATTATTTTTGTAAATCGACTGAACATATCAGTAATTGATTCTCCAGGCATCATTTTGAAGGCTTCATACTGTCTGAGCAAAATGTTTATTTTGGTTTCCTTCACACGGCCAATTCCTTCGTAGGTTACATGCAATCTATCCTAAACTTCTTTAGCTATTTCACAAGAAGAAATTCGGTTGTACTCAGTAGGAGATAAAGCACAGTATAAAGAGTAGATTGCTTTAGCATCTAGAGCTTGTCTCTTGGTAAATTCAACTCGTGTTGCTTCATCAACATCAATGACTCATTTTCCTCAATTTGAAGCTGATGCAGCTTTAGGATTGATTTTTTTTTCTACAACATCCCACTCCAGAGGATCTCTGGATCTAAGAAAAGCCTTCATCTTGTTCTTCCAGACATTGTATTCATTTCCATCGAAGTAAGGAGGTCTAGTGTTGCTCTGACCTTCAACCAAACCTGGAGCCAAAATACTAGCCATAGAGGATCTTTAGCTTAAAAGTAAAACACTTCAAAATTTAAGCACACATGCTCTGAGCTAGTATGAACACCTAGAGAGGGTGAATAGGTGTGAAAACAATTTCTCGCAAAGAACAGTAAAAAATATTTTACTTTTAAAATCGAGTTTGATGAATAGCAGACTTTGAGTGAAATCAGACTTTAGCAATTAAATAGAGTTACGAACAAAATAAAGAAGTTCAGGGAAGAGAATATGAACACATAATTTATAGTGGTCCGGCTTAGATCAAGCCTACGTCCACTCTCCCACGCTGACAACCTTATGGCTAGATTCCACTATGAATCAAAAGAGATTTTACAAACTTGTGATCTCAACTTCACGGTGAAGAGTGTCTACTACTCTCTCACAATATCATACTATAATTTTCTCTCTTTTGAGTACAATTTAGAGCATAGAGTAAGAAGTAACAAGATATTGGGAAGCTTCAAACTTTGGAATTTCTCTTTTTACACACTTTATCAAACAACTGAAGAGTCTTCCTTAAATACTCATTTATGCCTTATCGACCGTTGGCACTTTCCAAAGGAATTCTTCCAATCAACCCGTTGGATACAATTTGTGATGAAAGCCCGTCAATTATGTTTGCCCATACAATCAAGATCTTGGTTTCCATTAGTAGATTCTTACCAAAAATACTTATCCTTCAAAAGATTTTGTGTATCCAAAGTGATTCCAATAAAGATATCCAATCTCGTACGTGATATGTCCAACCGGAAAACCATATATAATCCACATGAGCCAATCCCTTTAAGAAAGATAGAAAATCCCTTATCTGGAAAAGTCTTCATCCTTCATCTTTGTTCAGTCTGAAATTTGACAGAGTGGGTAGACATTAACTTAAAGTCTGGAAGTCTTCAGACTTTGACACATAGTCTGGAATTCTTCAAAATAGACTTTGGAAAAGTTTTGTCATCTTCAAAACAACAAATGAGTTTTCTCCAACAATAACGATTTGGCCTTATAATCGGGATCCTTGTGATTGATTGATTTATGAAAGTGAAGCGTTCTAGTTATTGATTACATTTACTGCATATATAAATGTTATATGAGCTATACTGACGTGCAAGAAGGTGCTGAGGTGAGGTAAGTCTTATGTGATGTGTGATTAGACCACCTCTAGGTGTATTACCTTCCTAATCGGGGTTTAGGGTGTAGACTCGCTGAGACATTGTCTCACCCCGTTGTGGTTTACAATTTTATAAGTCCTTAGATAGAGGAGCATTAGGTACGATACGGGGTCCCGCAGACGATGGATTTTGAATTCACCTCCTTCCCTATTCTCAGGACCATCCTAACTCGAGAGCTAGTTGAGTCCGTGGTATGGGTCGATGATGGCCTACCTCAGTTGGTACCTCACTGATACCTAGCATGGTTCATTAGCTTTCGATAAGGGGGTTGGGAGGGTCTCTTGCTGGGTTTCAACGGGCTTTCCGTTGAGACCGGGCAGTGGGAAGCAGCTCACCCGATGGACCTCGACACTCCTAATGGTGTTATGGTGGACCCGGAGCCCCCAGAGCCCATGGATGAGGAGTCTAGTGCCTAGATGGTTTAGTATCTCTCTCTCTCTTTTTGGTTTAGACTCTTTTGTATATAAACTCAGTTTATTTATAAAGTGTGTTTCATATAAATTGATTGTCTTGCTTTTATATCACATGTTGTTTGTTGTCTAGGGATTGTTATTTCTCTTCCGCATGTGCAATTAAATGAATGGGTCGGTGATGCGTCCTGGGAACGTTGTAATTTAATCGACCACCGAGGGGTGTGCACGCGCTCGAGGTTCGAGGTGTGACAAAGTCTATATAAACTCAATCCAATGAGGCCAATAAAACCATGAGAGCTAAAAAAATGGCTTAATGAAGTTGAGGAGTCGCAATCAACACGATTCATTAGTTAAATTACTAATTTAATCAGCTACAAGCTTTTAAATAATAAACATGCAAGAGGATGGAAGAAATAGAAACATTATTACATTAGTCCAATTAACATCAATCATGCGCCAATACATATGTTAAAGAGCCAGGACCGGTGGAAGGACCTGCAAGCCCTCATTTGTTCATGAGTATATTACAAAGCTTTTGTACAATGACCTGCGTCTAAATTACATATATATTACCAGTTAAAGGGAATTCATAGCATCTCAGACAGTTGGAGGAACGATTTTGTCACCGGTCCGCAAAAGTAATAGCATCCAAAACAAAGGTTCACAAGAAAGACATCATAGTGCTTTTCCACTTGCGAAGTTTTGTGCTTGATCGCCAAGGAGTAAAGTTGAGGCCAAACATCTCCTTGGAAGCTTCCTCTGGCTGAACAAAACTGACAAGCTTTGCAACAATTTTGGCACTCTCGGCCACATGGTCCATATCTTCTGTATCGGACCACAAGCGGTGCGCTAACTGTAAACTTCTATGCTTTGTATTCAAACCGATCCCCCAAGTTTGGAAGAGCATCTCTCTATCTTTCCTGTTGAGCTTCTTTTGCAACTGCTTGGTAAGCATCCGCCTCTCACGATGAAGATCTTGTATGCTGCTCAGCACAATAAAATCCCAGACTAAATATGTTCCTACTGTGAATTTAACAAAAGCAGTGAGTGTTTCATATAATTTGAATTCAGTACCTCAAAGCAGCAGTCAAAGTCTGACCATCTTCCAGAGCTTGATTACAACGGGCAGATTTATCCCTAAGAAACGACAACCTCCTGAGCTCTACCTCCATGTAGATAGAATCCTTCGGATCACCTTTAAACAGTAGGAAAAAGTAGCTCCTGTGAACTAATGAGACATTGCATTCCTTCCACAATTTGACGATCTCCTGCCGCAAGTTTTTGAAGTGCGAAAGCCATTCCAAAGAACCTTCTGGATCATCTTCAATTGGATCCAAGCCAACATCCTTAACGTGTTTAGGATGATAGTAACCAAAAGAGTCCCTACTGAGCAAAATGTGCGTGTGTTGACAAAACATCCATATCTAATGGTAGTTACCAATCACTAAAGTCGTTCTCGAAATTTCAAAGCACTTTATATTCAAGTGAGTGGTAATCCAAACTTACTTGCATGTCCAGATTTACGTATGACAATACTCTTTCAAACCATAGCTAGGCAATATCACTACATCCGTCATCATATATATGTACACAGAAAAACAATCTTTAGACAAATCAAAATTTTCTAAATTATAATATTTAACAAACTTTAAACACCTGAAAGCCAATGCTTCTGTACCCTGTCCGTAGTAAGTTTTCAAAACAATGTAAAAAAAAGCCCAGTTTGACCCACGCGGGCCAAGCCCTAATAACTCCCATCCACTTGAGTCATGGGGTGTCACGCCCAAATATTTGAATCAGATCTTTGATATGGAAAAAGCATGATAACTCCTGTGTTATATTTAAATCCCAATAGAGAAAATAAAAATTTGTAAGGTCCTCCAAAATAATTAATCCATCGTTCATTATATAGCTCAATATGCCTGTGATAAAAGGATAAAAAAAACGCAGGGAACAAAGCTCACGAAATGCTGACCAGGTTGATCCTCCTGCTGAGCAATGGACTCCTCTATTTCAGAAGCGGAGTCCATACTGCTGTCACATTTCTCAACTGTCCGACTTATCTCTGCTTGAAGCTCATGAATCCTCCAGTGAATTATGAGAAACACTACCGGACAAATTCTCTTTGGACACATACTTCAATGAAGGAAACTTTCTCTGACATCCCTCAGGTCTTCCAGGACATTCTTTTTCGTATCGAAGGGGAGGTGTGCGATGGTTTATTTCCATCTCCTCAATTGAAAATGAAATATTTGTGAGGCCTGACTCACAACTTTTACTCCTAACTAGCTTGAAACTTCTGGATGTAGGTAACTCTTTTTCCTGCATCATTGAATATGCTTTTTCAAGAGAAGGTTCTACATAATCTTGAGGGACACTGTCTAACTGTCTAATTTCCTCCAAAGTTGGTGATCCAAATTTCTCTTTTTCGTCATCACCCTCCTCTACCACAATATAGTCTTAGATGCCTTCCTTCTCCTCCACTGATGACATACCACCATTGCCATGGCAGTTCGAGTTTGGCTTTTCCATCTCAATGCAGCGCACTTCCCTGCAAAAGTCATCGGAATTTTCATCAGTGTATTCTCCAATGTCCTCTGGACATATGCTATTTCGCCTGGAGTGAGATATCTGAATTGAGAGCTGTGAAGAGGGGTTCGAGAGTAAAGAGTTCTCTTCAAAGTCGGGAATGTGGATCGTATGCCCATCTGAATCACTCCTACTGTGTTGATCTGAATATTGACATGAATCAAATGTTATGATACTAACATCCACATAATCATTATCTGCTCGGCTTTGAGTATCTAAAATTGGGCCTTGAGTTCCCATGAACCTTGCACGCGAAGTTTAGGGTAATCACCGCATGCATCCACCTGAAGTATTAAATGAACAGACGATTCATTGAGGAATAATTGGTGTTATAAGTTAAGGATGGCAAATCCATCAAGGCATCTGACAAAGTAGAATGACCTGTGCAGTCAAAGGTTTGTGATCCATAACCAACCAGTGCAAATCCTGAACCTCAGACTGAGCAAGGTCTCGCTGTAGAGACAATTCTGCAATCTCTTTCTTGAGCTGTGAGAGGATACAACCACAGAATATAAGCTGTTAAATAATTAAGTGGTTTCCTGATTTATAAATGGACAAAAAATGCTTCACTGTTCATTGAACTTTAAAGGGGGTGACAACATGGAAATTTTACAAACATAATCTTAAAAAGTGCCACAACGAAAAACTATTAAGAAGGCCAGTTAATAAGCTGCATAGTGAGCTCTTCACAAATTACAACTGTTTTGGTACCAGCTGAAGTTATTACTCATCCCAGCAAAGGAAAATGCATATAAACCTACAGGCCATCCAATTTTCTATGCCAAATTACAACAAATAGTGAAGGTTTGTATGCTTTTAGTTCTGAAGTAGATGCCTATTGAGAGGATCATGGCAAAACTTAAATGGAATGAATATGAAAAAAGGAACAAAGTAAGTTAATAGGACAATCTCACAATTTTTGCAGAGAAAAAGATTGCAGAAAATATCAGCTGGACATCCAGGTAAATCAGAAGGTTCGCTCAAGTCAGCTCTAGTTATCTTTTTCATCGAAAAATAAATAAATAACATAAAAGAAAAGCTGATGAGCTATAAATGCTAACAGCATAATGGTGAAGCTATGGGTTATTGCTCAAAGGTGCAGAATGTTAGAAGTGGTCGAAAGGGACATGCTACGGTGAAAGAGATGAAGAAAATTTGCAATTGTGGAAAATATGCATTCTGCAGGGGAAGGTCAAAAAGGTCAAGTGAAGATATTGCTCTTAAAATTCTCAGTTAAGTCTTAGGTTCCCAAGTTAAATTCCCAACTTTTACACGAACTTTCAAGTGGATGAGCTTGGTCAAGAGATGTCAACTGAGATGGAAATTGCATGTATTGTGCATCGAAGAATATTCAACCCAATGGAGATGGTGGAATTCACCATCGGTAAAAAAGAAATAAAAGACTTTCTGACACAGCAGCGTACTAAGGAAGAAGTTGGAAGATACACCTAGTTTATGTATGATAATTACACCCAAGAACCTCCCTTTACCATAGATAGTGAGAAAAACCTCAAAAAATATAAGAAACATCAAATTACAATACTAAAAGCCTTAATGCAGAATTATCACCTTCTCAATTTCGAGATCCTTTTCTCAAAGCAGCACAGCAGTATCAGATGAAACAGACCCTAGTCCTGGATTTCTCTGCTCACTCTCCAATCTAGCCAGTTCTCTCTGTAAATGCTTTACCAAAGCTTTATCAGACACAACAACATTGATCTGTGCATTTGTGGTGACCTCTTTAGCACAACTTGCGAACAATAGTGTATTTCGTGACTGTTCAACATGACTTCGGGCTGGACTCATTGTACAGATGAGGGAAGTTCTAGCATTTCCTCCCAGTGAGGATTGCAGAATACGAGTCAGTTTGGAATCTCGGAAAGGAATATTTCCATTTCTTCCCTTGCTGGAGCCATTCAAATAGTTCTTGATCAATAATCAATAGTTTAAAAATCAATCAATGATAAATTGAAAGAAAAGAGGGCTTAAGACTGCAATACTTCCACCAACTCCTGATTTCTCATAGGATCTTAATATTAGTAACTGTTCTGTTCATACAGTCAAAGATGAAAAATTGGTAAAACATCATCACGGATGGTTTGCTTTGAATTTCTATAAGGCTTTTTTTTTAAAAAAAAAAAAACTTTCCTCCAAAACATTGATAAAGAAAATAAAAGATACTTGAAGTTTAAAAAAAATATATTAAAGAGAGTATATAACCACACATGTCAATATTCATATGTTTTAAAATTTTAAGATGTTCAATGTGCAATAAAAGTCAAATTTCAAACACTACAAGAAAAGCAAAATGTGAAATGTTCAAACTTTCTCCATACAAACCTAAACAACTACTCTCGAGTCTCTTGACTTCAAATCTTCTTGATGCTAAAATCTGCAAGGTAACCTATATGGAGCTGAAGGCTAATCCCCTACTCGATAGCCTGGAAAATTAATCCCCTACTCTCAAGACAACAATTTTCAGCTATGCAGTGGAATTTATGCCTGAGAAACCTAAACCACCAACCCCTCCCCCCCCCCCCACAAGGAAAAAAAAGACCAGATAGAAAAATTCTTTCGGCCGACATCATGCCTAATGAATTGACCCAAGCATTTGGTACAAGAGGTACTTGACATTACTAGAGGAGAGCAAAGATAAACCCATTGTCAGCTCTGAGTACTTGATAGTCACAACAAGTAGGTAGACAAGAATAAATGGAACTAAACATGGGGGAGCTCATGCACTAAGGCTGTGTTTGGTTCAGTAGTTCCAAGGGGCCTTCAAGCCTGAAAGCCCCTTGAAGAAATGCTGGACCGTTTGGTTCAACTTTGAAGCTAGTTTTCAGCTTTCAACTTGCCTTCAAAATGCTGAAATTATTTTTTCCCTTCCAAAACTACTCTCACTAATTCTTCATATTTCCGATTTTGCCCTTGATTATTCTTTTTTTAATTGAAAAAGGAGGCAGCCCTTCGCTGGACCAGCAAAGGGCTATGGCCGCCGTCAGCCGTCGACTGAGGTCACCCGAGGTCGAGCGACCTCCAGTGAGGGTTGCACAACCTAATCGAGGGCCGCTGGAGGTTGCCGGGCGACCCTCGGCTGGGTCACGCGACTCTTGCTGGAGATTGCCCAACCGACGGCCACCAGCGCCAAATCTGGCTCACCTGCGACCGTAGCACTTCGCCGGACCAACAAAGGGCTATGGCCGCCGTCAGCCGTCGACTGAGGCCACCCGAGGTCGAGTGACCTCCAGTGAGGGTCACACAACCCAATCGAGGGCCGCTGGAGGTTGCCGGGCGACCCTCGGCTGGGTCACGCGACTCTTGCTGGAGATTGCCCGACCGACGGCCACCAGCGCCAAATCTGGCTCACCTGCGACCGTAGCACTTCGCCGGTCCGGCGAAGGGTTAGTTCAATTTTCAAAAAAAAAAAACACACACACACACACACACACACACACATTATACCATCAAAGCCCATTGCGAAAGTTTTTTTTAACCAAAAGCACATTCAACTCAAAGTTCATTTGCAAAAAAAAATTTACCAAACACAAATGCATTTCCTTAAGTAGCTTTGGGCTTTCAGCATTTGCATTGGACTCAAAGCCCCTTACAAATATTGAACCAAACGCAGCCTAAACCTGCCACAGGCAGCAATGACAAACCCTGATGGAGGATTGAAAGTGTGAATAGAGCTTAGTATATGGATTTTATTGAAAGTAGGGTAGGAAATAGAGTGCAATGGCATAACAGGATCCATATGCCCTGTCCTATTTTGTGGGAGAAGGCTTGGTTGTTCGTGATGTTGTTATTCATATAACATGTGTGTATGCAGGTAAACTAGTATTGTGTAAGAGATGGACCTTTGGCACCGAAAAGGCATTGCAGTGGTGCTCTATGTTCATGTCAATGCATGGTCCAACTAAATTGTAGGATCTCTAAGATGAAGACAACGAAAAAACAAGCTGTAAGGCCAAGCTCAGCTTTCGGATAACTGTTCCCAAAGTCAACAAACTACGATTTATGTGGCATCCCTCTTTCAACCGCGCACTAGCTGATAATGACTGAGATGCACGCTCACTTCCTGCTAGATCCACAAAGTTCTGCAGCCAAAAGAAACTATTATATTCTCCCAGTAACTATTTATAGGTTGAAGTTAAGTATTGAAAATTCATACCACAGTAGTAGAAAGAGTGCTTGAATTGTCATTCTCCAAGAACTCACAAGCCGAACTTTCAATTGTCTAGCAGCATAATGACAATAAATCTTTGACATTTAATAGGAATTGACCACAAAACTGATAAAATTCACCATTACTAGTCTGAGAATCTGATGTGATCTTGAGCTAGCTTCGTTAAGGCATGTCTCTCCAACCTGTCTTTGAGTTGTGAAATTCAAATGATCAGTCAACGCATTTCATTGTAATGCTAGATATAGTATTGAACCAAGAAATTAATCCAACACAAGAGTGAATAGCCTTAGTCCTTACCTTCACACACAGAAAGAAGTTCTTGAAAGTGGCTCCAATCCTTCAGTATTTCCTTTGTAAGTTTCGCTACTATAGTCCCTCTCTGTCAAAAGAGCTAGCTCTCACGGTGATGTTGGATGAGCTCATAGTTCCTCAGCATAGTACAAAGAAATTTACCTCCGTATCATCTAGAAGTCTCAGAGGACTACTATCTGCGCTGAGGAGGTCTCTCATAGACTCATTGTAGATCTCCATCGCAGAAAACTTCAACAGAAATTCTCTTTCTTTGTGCTATTGAGAAACAAGAGAATGTCTTTATTAACAAGCAAATGTTAGAGGAAGAAGTTGCGATTGAAAATGGAGGAGATCTTTAGGTAGTATATGACTTGTTACCTTCTCTATGTAGCTGTATATATCTGCCATTGAGTATTCAGTAATTCCACTCATAGTGCATGTTTTTCCACTACTTGTCTGTCCATATGCAAAAACACTTGCTGCAACATTGAGCATCGGATGGTTGCAATCTCAGGCAAATATCAACATAACAAAAAAATTTCGAAAGGAAGGAGAAGAGGTTGAAGTGTACCCTTTATCCCACTGACAACTGAAAGAGCAACTTTCTTGGTTCCTTCCTCGTACACTTGCCTTGTGGAGCAATCACACCGGAAAACTCTGTCTGCAAATCAGCCAACATGGAGGACACATAACACTAAGAGATATTGAACAGCTTGCTTCCTTAAATGCAAGTCCATCATTAGAAACATTTGTTGGAATTTGAAGACATGGACTCAAGACCAAAAGGAAGCTAAATCCAACATAACATGAAAATGTGCTAAAGCGAAGGCATAGAATAAAGAAAGGAAAAAACTTCATGAATGGGATTCAATTACCAAATGTGTAGGCAGCTGGGTACATGGATCGCTCTGAAAGAGAGAGATTGTTTCTGTAGATAATGGTGTTGTCATCAATACATTCCCAATCCGATACATCATTCCCAGAAATTTCCTTGTGATTCAAAGGCCTGAGATGAACTGATACAAAGATTTTCTCTTCGCAGAGACTCGACCCCTGCATTATCTCCTGGCCGTCGACTGCCACCATTGCTTACCTTCTTACTATCCAAGTCTATGAACCATCCGAAATCAAGATTAGTCTTCACCGCAACCAAATACTCCGACAAAGCCTGCGACACAGTACGTAGTTCCACACCCCATCACAACTTCACTGTCCGACAATGCATTGTAGTTTTGGAGTCAACAAAGCGAGTGATGTTGGGATCTTATGAAATCTGAGGCCCATCCGACTCCTACACCTACCATCATCACCTTTAATGAACAAGCTAATTATGGCTCAGAGCTAAATCCCCCACGCCGCATCAATTCGTCTTGAGCACAAAAAAACTCGATTTCCTCCTACGTTGCTCCTTCCTTTTGTCATCTAATTTAGAAAAGTCAAAAACGCACATCTGAAGTTACAATTTCCAATTCTCCGAGAGAGATGGGCGGTGTTTCTTTTTTTCTTTAGATTAGCAAATATTTTATTAAATGAACCCATTTTGGAGTTTTCCGAGATGGTCCCCATAACAGACTGTCAAAAAGTCTCCTTTGCTCGTGCCGACTTACATTATAGAATGTCTTTAGAAAAACAAAGCAAGCCATGTTTTCACCTTGGGAGTATTTGTTCGATATATGCCCTAAAGCTACTATGTAACAGTTACATATTAGGGATTTTAGTTGTACTATCATTATTATTATTTAATTAATGGCAATGACGTTTTCATTCATTTGTCCAATTATTTTATATTTATGAATGATTCCATAAGATCAGTTGCAATTAGACCTATTCTTGAGACGTCAAGAATATATGTAATGGGTTTATAGTTAGACTGAATTTTTAAATCGTTTCCGATCAATGGATTATTAAGTGGATATTAATAATCCTGTTGAGACCGGTGTGTTCTTAACTTCACCATTAAGTATTGGATACTTAAGGGAATGATGAGTCATAGGTCATAGGGTATTGTGATGCCCGAGTTAAGAATTTATATTAGACAAGTTCACTGAACGTGATGCATATGGAACGATTAGCAACATGGAAGCTTTTAGTGTGTAAATAATCCTTAGACTTGAGGCACAGTGTTAACTTGTGTGTCAAACAAATATGGTTCACAGATGCACATAATGCCGGGTCGTTGATCCGTCTTTATATATAATGGTCATAGTTTGTTCATATATGAAATTGCACGTGTGTGCAATATGGAATTTGTCTCCTTGTTACATGCAAGGTATAATAATGATGTCCTATGCTATCTAATTATGACACTGCACTAAAATCCTCGGTCGGTGTTGTAACTGAGAATAAATTGTTTATATCTCAAATAAAATGCATGTTAATTAGATTTGTGCATATGATCGAATTGGTGACTTGACAAATATTCCATGGTCTTTGCTTGATCGGGATATAGTAAGACAGAAGGATTGAATTACACTGTAACCAAAACTGACAGGTTCATTATGTTATTAAAATATTCACACTATCTAGGCAGCCATGACATATTGCTAGATGTCAATGTGGCACCCCTCGAACGGCCCCCGAACCGTTAGGGTCGCCACAGTTCGATTACCATTTACTTGACCTAATAACATGTCACTCTGATACCATTTCAAGTGCAGCGGGTCCATGCAACCATGGGGGTTTACATCTTTTAGATCGGTCCCTTGCGCATAAACGGAAGCACATCCAACAACTCCCTTCCCTATATTTAGAAAACGATGCACACCAACTAAACATTTATAGGTAAAAGCCGTATACTTTTATTTACTTAAATCAGATGGACATTATTCATCGGTACATCAAAATGCTGTAGTCTTCTATAATCCGCTATACTTCAAAAGATGACCGACATCTCCTCCAACAGTCATATACTTAAAGTTCATCGATCAGTGTCGGCGTCCAAAAGTTCCTTCCTTTGCTATCCTCCTCCTCGCGGTCATATCCAACCACCTGATCCATCTACTGGTAGCAGTGGTAGCAGAGGTATCTTATTTAGTCTGAAATGTTATTCCCCAAAAGGGGTGAGTACAACCACTCAGCAGTGAAGATCCACCAAACTACTCATTGCATCAAATAGAACAATCAAGGCATCATAACAAAGCACATATCATTCATGCATATCAAGCATACCTCACCTCGCAATCATACATATATCATCATGTCATCATCATCAAGCATTCATGCATACTCATACCATATGTGCATATACCACAATGCACTCATCATCAAGCATTCATGTATATATCATCATGCAACGTACATATACCACCATGTACTCATATCATCCATGCTATCAAGCACACATCACCATGCATTCGTGCATATATTGCTATGCAGTCATGCATATCTTGCCATGCCATCGTGCATATATCACCATGATTCGTATCATCCATGCTATCAAGCATGCATCACCATGAGATCCATTCAAGCCTTCATGATCGCATTCTCAATGTCAAATAGCATCAATTTATTTTCATAAGCAGATCATGCATCATGCCATATGCATACACCCATGCACTTGATTTACTTTCAATTCTTATCTTTCACAAGGATCTCATCAGTTTTTCTTTTCAGGGATCAATGTTTGCATTCCACAATTTATCGCTCACACCCAACCTGGCATCGTGAGGAACCGCTGGCACACACCTCCGGGCATCCGGCACACACACTCCGGGCATCTCGTATGCCAACTAGCATCACGAGGATCCCCTCGGCACACACCTCCGAGGCTTCAAGCACCCCCACATTCCAGGCATCTTGAAACTCCTGAGGACATCCGGCACACACCCTCCGGGCATTCGGCATTTACACTCCCTAGCCAGGCATCTCGTACCCCAACTGGCATCACGAGGTATTTCCCCGGCACACACCTCCGAGGCTTCCGAGATTACGTACCGACATACCACCATGCCTCCCCTGGAATTACGTACCATATACCACCGGGCATCCCGACACTCCCGGGGCATCGTCGGCTCACACCTCTGATGGTATCATCATCATCATAATTTATGTTCACATTTGTGTCTCAATATCAACATGGCACATGATATGATGACAACAAGGTCATTTTCAGCATTTTGATTCTTATATGTAGTGCCAAATATCATCACATATGCAGCAAGATTCAATCACTTAAGACAACATAATCCATGGGGTTCATACAACTTAGAATAATCCATACATCATGGCTTTTTGAAATCTCCAAAATCCAGCTTGCACAATTTCAGAAAACATATTAATTAAATACCCACATGATCTTCAAAAATTATGAAATCTGAACATGTGATAGCCAAGACATAAAGGCAGAAACTCCATGAAGAACACATGCCCAAAAGAACCTCACACAAAAAGATATACCTCATGCATTACAGCTTGCAAAATTCAGGCACATCAGATTGCGCGGTTCTTGAAATATCCCAATTTAAATACACGAATGACCTTAAAAAATTATGAAATTTTACCATGTGATATTCAAGACCCTAAGGTAGATTTTTCATGAAGACACCAAGGCCAGATTCGTCTTAGGTAATTAACTATTGACGGTTGAATCCCCTGTTCCTAGTACCGAACATTCCAGGTTTAGCCATGTCCAAAAAATCAAGGTTTCACCTACTTATCTTCCTTCTTTTCCTTTGAATTTTTGATAAGGTCTACTACAACTTTCATTAAGGGATCAAGGTGAGATTTTCAATGGAAAGTTACTTTACAGTCCACGAAGTCACTGAAGCCAAGTACAACATTTCCAGATCTAACGTCTTCAAAATAAAAATCGTTTCGCTAGGCTATACTTATTCGTTTTATCTCAAATTTGAGTATGTTAGTCTTCAATATGTTTTCTACAACTTTCATCAATGGGTCGAAGTGAAATTCTCAGTAAAAAGTCACATGCAACACACAAAATCACCAAGATGTCAACAAAACGGTTTCCAGATCTAACGTTTTTGTAGAAAAAGGGTTTCACCCCTCAATACTTGTCCATTTTCTCTCAAATTTTAGTATGTTATACTTCATGATGTTCTCTACAACTTTCATGCAGAGGTCGAAACAAAATTCCAACTAAAAAGTCACATGCAACACACAAACTTGGGGACAGTCAGACTGGTCTTTCCGAAATCAGCATGCATGACCAACGAATCTCTCTTCAAAGCTTCGAAATCTCATCCCATCTACCACAACCAAGACTTACCATCTACTAAACATACACACAGCAATGAAAAGAGTAGGTTTTAGGACTTCACTTGCCTTAGATTCAAGCACAAAACAACGACAAACGGTGGGCAAAGCGGCAAAGGAACGGCGGCAAACGAGCTTTTCCTTCTTCCTCTTCTTCTCTCGCACGCTCACTCTCTTTCTCTCTCGATTTCACTCTCTCTCTCCCTCGGCTCACTTCCCTTTCTCTCTATCCGCCCACTCCCCCTTTTCCTTTTGGGTTGAATAAAACCCTTGCATGCTCCCATTTTTGCATGTAAGAGACAAGTGTTCTCATGAGGAGAACAAGTGGCAAAAAGAAGAGAACAAGTGGCAACATTGAAGACAAGTGTTGGAGGACATGCACTCCCCTCTCCCCTTCTTGTTTCGTGTGACACCCTTGGGGTATTTCTTGGGCTTGCTTGGGCCTGAATTCTTGGGCCCAAGAGTCCATGAAATAAGGCCCTAATTCCTTTATATATATATAGTATTTTATCTCTATCAAATTTAATTTCATAACAAAAATTCAGATTGCTTTATATACAAGTATATACACACATATATATATACTCCAAATTCTTACGGCCCGCTCAATATCCTCAAGTTCTAATTCTTTAATTTTTAGTGCATATAATTCTTATGCAAGATCAAATCCCATCCTTTTGGTTCAAAGAATAAAATTGAAATACTATTCCAAATGAACAAATACAAATCAATGCTTATAAAATAAAAGCAAAGCCACGGTTCGGTGACTATCACCTATCTGAGGGTTGTCTAAGATTTTGGATGCCACAGTCAATCATGGCTTGTAGGATCCAAAGATTAATTGGGACAATTAATTCTTTTGGGAGTACTAATGTGTTAGTATAAGTCTCACTACCAAGTTAGTGATGAACCTAGGGATGTCACATACCATAAACAATTAGGATAACATGGAACAAAAGAGAAATATTGTTGCAAATGTGTTTGCAATTACTGCAATTGAATTGAGTCGATTTGAAATTAAATTAAACGAGATTTAATTTAATTTGTATTATAGTCATGAGCCTACTTGCATATGATGCACATGTATGCCCAAAGTGGATACATGTTTATGTACCCTAATTGCAAACACAAAGATCATGTTCCTTTTATTTTTGTTTTAGGAATTAATTAATTAATTAAGGTGCACATGTGCAACACATATCACATGTGTGTTTCCTTTTAATATTAATAACTAAAAAAAAGGTAAAGCTTCGTGCACATGCACAATTCCATTTTGCAGAAAATTGCCTCGGCGGAAAATGTGGTAGATCCTTCACTAAGGCCTTACCTTAGTCTTCTTTTGAAAGGCATATTGACAAAATGGGTTTGAGGTACCAAATAAGTTGGCTTTAGTGCAAGTGTGAGATTGTTGGATGTATGCCCTAAAGCTACTATGTAATAGGTTACATATTAGGGATTTCAGTTGTACTATCATTATTATTATTTAATGAATGGCAATGAGGTATTCATTCATTTGTCCAAATATTTTATATTTATGAATGATCCCATAAGATTAGTTGCAACTAGACCTATTCTTGAGACATCAAGAATATATGTGACGGGTTCATAGTTAGACTGAATCTTTAAATCGTTCCCGGTCGATGGATTATTAAGTGGATATTAATAATCCTATTGAGACCGGTATATTCTTAACTTCACCATTAAGTATTTGATACTTAAGGGAATGATAAGTCACATGTCATTGGATATTATGATGCCTGAGTTAGAACACAGGTGTTTGTATTAGACAAGTTCACTGAACGTGATGCATATGGAACAATTAGCAACATGTAAGCTTTTAGCGTGGTCAATGTCTAATTGTTCATGCTTTGGTCTTGTGTGAATAATCTTTAGACCTAAGGAACAATGTTAACTTGTGTGTTGAACAACTATGGTTCACAAGTGCACATAATGCTGGGTCGTTGATCCGTCTTTATATCTGATGGTCATAGTTTGTTCATATATGAAGTTGCACGCGTGCGCAATATAGAATCTGTCTCCTTGTTACATGCAAGGTATAATAATGATGTCCTATGCGATCTAATTATGACATTGCATTGAAATCCTCGGCCGGGGTTGTAACCGAGAATAAATTGTTTATGTCTCAAATAAATTCTACATCAATTAGATTTGTGCATATGATCGAATTGGTGACTTGACAAATATTCCATGGTCTTTGCTTGATCGAGACATAGTAAGACATAAGGATTGAATTACACTGTAGCCAAAACTGATAGGTTCATTATGTTCTTAAAGTATTCACACTATTTGGGCAGCGATGACATATTGCTAGATGTCAATCATGGCTTGTAGGACCCAAAAATTGATTTGACAATTAATTCTTTTGAGAGTACTAATGTGTTAGTACAAGTCTTACTACCAGCTTAGTGATGAACTTAGGGATGTCACACACCATAAACAATTAAGCTAACAATAGTATCAGAGCCAACCTTAGGTGTTTTTCATGTGTTTAATTGATTTATAGTTCAAAGATATTTTTGCATTCTAATGGCCAATTTATTTTTGTTAAGAGAATCTTTTGCTCTTATGTGGCCTATAGAAGTTGATTAATTTATGTGATAAATTTAATCAACTAAGCAAAAATTAGAACTATATCAATTTTGAATCAAAAATCCGTAACTTGTTATACTTTGTGTTTATATTCTGCGAATGATTCGCGATTTTAAATTTAAAGTTGACAACACAACTTCCGTTCGGAACATAATTTGCGTTGTTCAACTTTACATTTGATTAAATGCAGAATTATATCTATGCCTTCCGGAGCTTTAAATTTTGAATTTAAGGCTCGTAAGGAAGGGTGGCGATCATGGAAAAATCCCTAATAATTATGATTGTTGTATGGATGAATGTATGATGATTATAGGTATTCTTTTTGGGGTTGTAATTATTAAATGGAGGCCGCGTGCTTCGTTTTATTTTATTTTAATTTTTTTCATGTAATGTAATTTTAGCAAAGTTAAGTATATCAATTGTTGATGTAAATGCTACAAGAGATGAGGAGCCATTGGAGGAGCCATTAAGCTGGTGAGCTCTATGGGCTCGGTCTTTAAAGAGTTCAAAGATTGAAGAAGAAGTGAAGAGCAGGTCCATAATATTAAAATTTTAAAATGGCTAAATGGGTCTCTTTGGCTCGAGACCCATTGAACCATAATTTCATGATCACCATGTAGGATAGATGTTTATGTGATATCTATTTATTTTTGTGTTTATGTTATCGTCATGTTAAATCGGTTAATGTACAAAGTGAGACCATTAATAACGATCAAAATCTCCTTTTTAATAATATTAAGTCGAAACAGGTTTCAGTCTCGTGGCCTTCTATCGTCGTGGTTTGATCCAATATTATAGTAGTTAATTGATCGGCTATGGATACATGGGGGTTAATTACTATTCATAATATTAGACCACTCCATTATGCATATGATGCTATGGGGTTGGAGCCAAATGATTTCTAATAATTGTCAGGTGAGGAAATCATTTGTGTTTTCAATACTTGCATGAGACAATGGGCTAGACTTAACTATGATCATAATGCCAATAACTGTTAGGTGAGGTTTTCATGGTCTAGAAGCAGAAGTTATGATTGAGACTCACATATGATGCATTAAACAAGTTGGTTCACTCACTAAGTTCATAGAACACCAATAACTATTAGGTTAGGTAGGCTTTGGGCTAGTGAGACTTTAATCCCCACTAGTAATCTTTACCTACCAAAGATTACTACTTCCCATCTTAAAGAGTATGGGATTCGAATATAAATTTAGTGGGAGGATCTATTTCATTAAAGGCCAAAATGAAATAGTTACTTTGAAAAATACAACGGCTAACAATTTATTTTCTGCAACAGATATATTATTACTCTAAAAATGGTGACCACAAACCCACTTGCTTCTATACTTTGACTGGTTCTAATTTCACTGACTGGGTGAGGAATTTGAGAATTGTTTTCAATTAAAAAAAATTTGGGTATGTGCTTGATGAAAAGATGCCAACCTCCTTTCCTGAGTGTGGGACCCAAGAGAAGCATGTCACTTATGATAAGTGGCGTGACGATGACTTAAAAGTTAGGTCATATATGTTTGCTTTGATGAACAATGAATTACAGAAGAAGTATGAATCTATGGAAGATGCTAAGTTGATCATTTTGCACTTAAAGGAATACTTTGATGAGAATAGTCGAACCTCTAGATATGAGATATCTAAGGCATTGTACCGTATGAGGATGGCTGAAGGATCATCAATTGATGATCATGCTTTGAAAATGATCTAGCACATTGAAGAATTGGCTAGGCTAAATCTCGTTATGGACAATGAGCTAGCTGTGGATTTGATCCTCCAATCTTTACTCGATTCCTTCTCTAGTTTTGTCCAAAACTTCCACATGCATAAGATGGAGAAAACTCTCGCTGAATTACATAGCATGCTGGTAGTTTATGAGAAGGAAATGCACAACACAAAACCAAATGTAGTGGCTATGGCTCTGATACCACTGTTAGGGTTTCATGAATCATGCATAGGTAAAATTAACAAAAAGAACGCATTGGAAACAAAAATGATATATTTTATACATAATCCTCCGAAGGCGTTGTTTGTGTGTTTTAATCAAAAATCTAAATATAAAATGTGAGTTAAACGAATTACCTATTGAAGGGCGCTTTATACGAATTGGTTTGGATGTTCTACAGTTCGAGCCCCATAAACGTCAGACCTCTAGTTCAGATACACCAACAGTGGACATCGAACGGAAGAGAGAACTTTTGGATATTCACCACTATGATCATGCTAGCAATCTCGTGGAGATAATCCGCCGTACCCTTGATGTTTTAGTCACAGCCCGAATGAGAGAGAATCCCTCTTTTTCTCATGTCTCAAAAACATAAGAACACACACACACACCCTTTGCTCTATTTTTAGAAAAAAACCAGCCCACACTTTTCCTTGTTGCGGCATTTATTAAAAGAACACACTTTCACGTGAACCGTTGCTGATTCGTGCACAATCATGCACAATCGTGCATGAACGATCAGCAACCATTACTGACCGTTCATGCAATCGTGCATGATGGTTAGCAAACCGCTGACAAGGAAAAGTGTGGGCTGGTTTTTTTTTTTTTTTAATAGGGCAAAGGGTGTGTGTGTTCTTGTGTTTTGGAGACACGAGAAAAAGAGGGATTCTCTCTCGTTCGAGCCGTGACTAAAACATCAAGGAAACGGCGGATTATCTCCATGAGATTGCTAGCACGATCATAGTGGTGAATATCCAAAAGTTCTCTCTTACATTCGACGTCCATTGTTGGTGTGTCTGAACTAGAAGTCCAAATAAAAAGCATGTTTGCCATCTCCGATTAGGTCATATTGGAGAAGACAGAATTAACAAGTTGAGTAATGATAGATACATTGATCCTTCAAATTTTGAGTCATACTCGACTTGTGAGGCATGTCTTTTAGGAAAAAAGACCAAAGCGCATTTTGTGGGATATAGTGTGCGAGCTATTGACATATTAGGGTTAATATATACAGATGTATGTGGACCAATTAATGAAACAGCTAGAGGTGGTTATAATTACTCCATTACCTTCATCGATGATCAGTCATGGTATGGTTATTTATACCACATGAAGTATAAATCAGAATCCTTTGAAAAGGTCAAGGAATTCAAGGCTGAAATTGAGAAACAAACAGGAAAATGTATTAAGGCTATTTAATCGGATCGAGGAGGTGAATACCTTAGTACTGAATTCCTAGACTATCTTAAAGAGAATGGCATTTCATCACAATGGATGCCTCCTCGAACTACAGAACATAATGGTGTATTTGAACGAAGAAATCGTACTTTATTAAATACGGTGCGATCTATGATGAGTTACACCGATTTGCTAATATCCCTTTGGGGATATGCCCTTGAGACAGCTATATATATACTGAACATAGTGCCATCAAATCTATTCAAACTACACCCTATGAGATATTGCTTAGTAGGAAACCTAGTCTTAATCATATTAAGATTTAGGGTTGTCCAACTTTCGTGAAAAAGCTGAAAATGGAAAAATTGGAGGTAAGATCTGAACAAGGTCGCTTCATTGGATATCCAAAGGAAACTCTTGGATATTATTTCTATTTTCATTTAGACCAAAGAATTTTGGTGAGCAAGCACGCTTCTTTTCTGGAGAATCAGTTCATCCAAGAAGTTGGTGCTGGGCAGAAAATAGTCCTATGAGAAGAAAATAATAAAGTACCAAACAACCGAGTTCAGATACCAATCTTTAATTCATTGGAAGCTTCTGATACACAACATCTTAGGAGAAGTGCGAGAACGTTTCGCCCACCTGCTTGTTATAGACACTCGGTTGATTATATTGAATCATTATTCATTGTGAATGATAGTGATCAACCTAGTGATCTTAAAACCTATGAGGAGGCGATGTCGGACATCAATTCTTGTAAATAGCTAGAAGCCATGAAATTCGAAATGGATTCAATGTGTTCCAATGAAGTTTGGACCTTAATTGATCTGCCTGATGGTATTATACCAATTGGTTGTAAATGGATCTTCAAGAGAAAGATAAATGCTGAAGGTCAGATTGGAACTTACAAGGCACAGCTGGTGGCGAAAGGATATTGTCAGAAAGAATGAATTGATTATGACGAAACTTTCTCACCTATGGCCATGCCAAAATCCATTCGGATTATGTTGGCTATAGCTACATACCTTAATTATGAGATATTCCAGATGGATGTCAAAATGGCTTTTCTTTTTCTCGATGAGGACATCTATATGGAACAACCATGGGGTTTTGAATCCAATAGTGAAAAATAGAAGGTGTGTAAGCTTAAGAGATCCATTTATGGACTCAAACAAGCCTCCAGAAGTTGAAATATCAGTTTTGATGAGGTAGTCAAATCATTTGGCTTCATAAAAAATCCGAATGAACCTTGTGTATGCAAGAAGATTAGTGGGAGTGCAGTTGTATTTCTAGTTTTGTATATCGATGATATACTTTTGATTGGAAATGATGTACCAATGATATCATCGATAAAAGTATTCTTGTCATAGAAATTCTCCATGAAAGATTTAGGAGAGGCAACCTACATTTTAGGTATCAAGATCTATAGAGATAGATCAAGACGATTGATTGGCCTCTCACAATCTACATACATTGACAAAGTGTTAACACGTTTTAACATGCAATGTTCCAAGAGAGGTTATTACCTTTTAGGTAAGGTATCCATTTTTCTAAGGAGATGTGTCCCAACACTCCTAAAGAAAGAGATTGGATGGCGAAGATACCATATGCATCCGCTATTGGAAGTATAATGTATGCTATGCTATG
The DNA here is from genome assembly GCA_016097545.1 of Eucalyptus victrix. Taxonomy (NCBI): domain Eukaryota; kingdom Viridiplantae; phylum Streptophyta; class Magnoliopsida; order Myrtales; family Myrtaceae; genus Eucalyptus; species Eucalyptus victrix. The sequence continues at coordinate 8,052,714 of CM027844.1, read as the reverse complement.
TACTAGACCTCTGTAACTATTATTAGCAGATATCAATCTGATCCAGGAAAAGAGCACTAGATAGTAGTCAAGAATATTCTTAAGTACTTGCGAAGGACTAAAGATTTATTCTTGATATATGGAGAATGAGAATTTAAAGTTGTAGCTTATACTAATTCCGATTTTCAATCGGATCCAAATGATTATAAGTTTACATCTGGGTTTGTCTTTACATTCAATGGGGGTGCAGTTAGTTGGAAAAGTTCCAAACAAAGCATAACTGCTGATTCCACCACTAAGGCAGAGTATGTAGCTGCTTTTGAAGCAGCAAAGGAAACCGCTTAGATGAAGAAGTTTATTTCTGAACTTGGAGCCGTTCCTTCAATTGAGTAGTCGATTACATTGTTTTGTGACAACAATGGGGCGATAGCTCAAGCTAAGGAACCAAGGTCTCACTAGAATTCCAAGCACATTAAGAGATGCTTCCATCTCATCAGAGAAATTGTTGGGAGAGGTGATAGAAAACGTGGCAGATCCTTTCACTAAGACCTTACTTCAGTCTTCTTTTGAAAGACATATTGACAAAATGGGTTTGAGGTACCAGATAAGTTGGCTTTAGTATAAGTGGGAGATTGTTAGATATATACTCTCAAGCTATTATGTAATAGTTACATATTAGGGATTTCAGTTGTACTATCACTATTATTACTTATTTAATAGCAATAACATATTTATTCATTTGTCCAATTATTTTATATTTATGAATGATTCCATAAGATCAATTGCAACTAGACCTATTCTTGAGACGTCAAGAATATATACGACGGGTTCATAGTTAGACTGAATTTTAAATTGTTCCCGATTGATGGATTATTAAGTGGATATTAATAATACTATTGAGACCGATGTGTTCTTAACTTCACCATTAAGTATTTGATACTTAAGGGAATGATGAGTCACAAGTCATTGGGTATTGTGATGCCCGAGTTAAGAACACAAGTGTTTGTAATAAACAAGTTCACTGAATGTGACGCATATGGAACGATTAGCGACATGGAAGCTTTTAGCATTGTCAATATCTAATTGTTTATGCTTTGGTCTTGTGTAAATAATCCTTAGACTTGAGATACAATGTTAACTTGTGTGTCAAACAATTATGGTTCACAGGTGCACGTAATGCCAGGTCATTGATCCGTCTTTATACCTGGTGGTCATAGTTTGTTCATATACGAAGTTGCACATGTGCGCAATATGGAATCTGTCTCCTTGTTACATGCAAGGTATAATAATGATGTCCTATGCAATCTAATCATGACATTGCATTGAAATCCTCGGCAGGGATTGTAACCGAGAATAAATTGTTTATGTCTCAAATAAAATGCATGTCAATTATATTTGTGCATATGATCGATTTGGTGACTTGACAAATATTTCATGGTCTTTGTTTGATCGGGACATGGTAAGACAGAGGGATTGAATTACACTGTAGCCAAAATTGACAGGTTCATTATGTTCTTAAAGCATTCACACTATGTGACATATTACTAGATGTCAATCATGGTTTGTAGGACTTAAAGATTTATCGGGAAAATTAATTCTTTTGGGAGTACTAATATGTTAGTACAAGTCTTACCACCAGCTTAGTGATGAACCTAGAGATGTCACACACCATAAATAATTAGGATAACATGAAACAAAAGAGAAATATTATTGTAAATGTGTTTGCAATTACTACAATCGAATTGAGTTGATTTGAAATTAAATTAAATGAGATTTAACTTAATTTATATTAAAGTCATGAGCCTACTTTCATATGATGCACACGCATGCCCAAAGTGGATACATGTTAATGTACCCCTAATTACACACATAAAGATTATGTCCTTTAATTGCTGACTATCGTGCACGAAGCATGGATGGTCAACAAACTGTTGACCATTCATGCATGCGGTCAGCAAACCGTTACTGACCGCATGCACGATCGTGCATGGACGATGGGCAACGGTTGTTGATCGTCCCACATGATCAGCAACCATTGTTGATCGTTCAATTTTTTTTATTTATATTAAATTATGCTTAACGAATGACATAATAAGGGGCTACTAAAATAGAGAGAAATGGGGGGGGTTTTGTCTTTGAGACGCGAAAAAGAAAAGTAATTCTCTCTTGTTCGGGCTGTGACTAAAACATCAAGGATACAATGGATTGTCTTCACGAGATTGGTAGCACGATCAAAGTGGTGATTATCCGAAAGTTCTCTCTTCCGTTCGACGTTCGTTGTTGGTGTGTTTGAACTAGAGGTTCGACATTTGTGGGACTCGAATTGAAGAACATTCGAACCAATTCGTTTAAAGCCTTGAGGGGTAGCCTGACTGGGATGGCAGTGCGTCCACACCAGTGCGGGGCCCAAAGAGGACAATATTATTACTTGGGAGAGGTGAGCCTCTACCCTTCCATAACGCGTTTCACACATGTTTTTGCTGTGCTGAGAACAATGCATTCGAAAAATCATGTATAAAATATATCATCTTTGTTTCCTCTGCGTTCTTTTGGTAATTTTATTTATACATGACTCATGAAACCCCAATAGTGGTATCAGAGCAGATGGGCGAGACATTCTCACACTTCTCCTAAGAGGTTGTGTATCATAAGCTCCCACTGAATCAGCAATTAGTATTTGAACTCAGTTGTTTGGTACTTCATTATTTTCTTCTTGTTAGATTATTTTCCACCCAGCACCACCTTCTTGGACGAACTGATTCTCTAGAAAAGAAGCGTGCTTGCTCACCAAAATTCTTTGGTCTGAATGAAAATAGAAATAATATCCAAGAGTTTCATTTGGATTTCCAATGAAGCGACCTTGTTTAGATTTTGCATCCAATTTTTCCATTTTCAGTTTTTTCACGAAAGCTAGACAACCCCAAATCTTAATATGATTAAGACTAGGTTTCCTACTATGTCATATCTCATAGGGTGTAGTAGGAGCAGATTTGGATGACACTCTGTTCAATATATATATAGCTGTCTCAAGGACATATCCCCAAAGGGATATTGGCAAATCGATGTAACTCATCATAGATCGCACCATATTTAATAAAGTACGATTTCTTTGTTCAGATACACCATTATGTTCTGGAGTTTCAGGAGACGTCCATTGTGATAAAATGTCATTCTCTTTAAGATACTCTAGGAATTCAGTACTAAAGTATTCACCTCCTCGATCCGATCGAAGAGCCTTAATACATCTTCCTATTTGTTTCTCAACTTCGGCTTTGAATTCCTTGAACTTTTCAAAGGATTCAGATTTATACTTCATGAGATATAAATAACCATACTGTGACTGATCATCGGTGAAGGTACTGAAGTAATTATAACCACCTCTAAAGGTTTCATTAATTGGTCCACATACATCTGTATGTATTAACCCTAATATGTCAGCAGCTCATGCACTATGTCCCACAAAAGGCGTTTTGGTCATATTTCCTATAGAAGTTGGGCGTTTATTAGTAATGGCATTTATATCAATTCTATTTTGCTTATTGACATTAGTAATCGCATTACCAGACATTGTAATGGTATAAAGATTATTGGTTAAAAAACTAGAACCAACATATCTTCTATTATATTAAATATAACATACATCATCAGCAAAAAAAAAATTAATAATTCTCTTTACCCAGATGAGGTATAGAGATGATGTTCCTAACAGCATTCTTATAATGCAAACAGTTCTTTAAAATCAATACATGTCCAAAAGGAAAACATAAATGAAAAGTCCCTATAGCTAATGCAGCAACTCTTATTCCATTGGCAAATGTCAAGACAATCTCATTTCGCCCTAGCATCTTGCTTATTTCTAGATTCTGCAAAGACATACAAATATGTAAAATTGTGGCAGAATCTAGAACTCATGAGCTGGATTCAGCACTAACCATAAGATTAGTTTCAATAAGCATAGACACCATACCTTCATAAGGTTGGTCCTTGGGCTTGACCTTCAAGTTCACAAGGTACTTCTTACAGTTTTTCCTCTAGTGCCCCTTGACACCACAGTAATGATATTTCCCTTTATCAATTTTGGGTTTTTGGTGCACAACAGGTTTGACAGGTCTCTTCCATTTCTTTTTCTTTAAAACAGTCTTACCCCTCGTAGAAGAAGCCTTAGCCATAGCCATTATATTTGGTCTCGTGTTGTGCTTTTCCTTCTCATAAACTACCAGCATGCTATGTAACTCAATGAGAGTTTTCTCCATCTTATGCATGTGGAAGTTTTGGACAAAACTAAAGAAGCAATTGGACAAAGATTGGAGGATCAAATCCATAGCTAACTCGTTGTCCATAACGAGATTCAGCCTAGCCAATTCTTCATTGTGCCAAATCATTTTCAAAGCATAATCATTAACCGATGATCCTTCAGCCATCCTTCAATGCCTTAAATATCTCATATCTAGAGGTTCAACCATTCTCATCAAAGTATTCCTTTAAGTGCAAAATGATCGACCTAGCATCTTCCACAGATTCATACTTCTTTTGTAATTTATTATTCATTGAAGTAAGCATATATGACCTAACTTTTCATCAAGCACATACCCAATTTTTTCTGAATTGAGAACAATTCTCAAATTCTTCACTCAGTCAGTGAAATTGGGTCTAATCAAACAATTCTTGTCAAGTATAGAAGCGAGTGGGTTTGTGGTCACCATTTTCAGAGTAATAATACATCTGTTACAGAAAATAAATTGTTAGCCGTTGTATTTTTCAAACTAACTATTTCATTTTGGCCTTTAAATGAAATAAATCCTCCCACTAAATTTATATTCGAATCCCATACTCCTTAAGATGGGAAGCGATAATCTTTGTTGGGTAAAGATTACTAGTGGGGATTGTAGTCCCACTAGCCCAAAGCCCACCTCACCTAACAGTTATTAGTGTCCTATGAACTTCGTGAGTGAACCAACTTGTTCAACGCATTATATGCGAGTCCCAATCATAACTTCGGCCTCTAGACCATGAAAGCCTCACCTAATAGTTATTGGCATTATGATCATAGTTAAGTCTAGCCCATCGTCTCATGTAAGTATTGAAAGCACAAACGATTCCCTCACCTGACAGTTATTAGAAATCATTTGGCTTCAACCCCACATCATCACATGCAAAATGGAGTGGTCCAATATTATGAATGGTAATTAATCCCTATGTATCCATAGTCAGTCAGTTAACCACAATAATATTGGACCAAACCACGACGATGGAAGGCCACAAGTCCGAAACCCATTTCAACTTAATATTATTAATAAGGAGATTTGGGTCATTATTAATAGTCTCACTTTGCACATTAACCGATGAACATGCACGACAACATAAACACAATAAATAAATAGATATCACATAAACATCTATTCTATGTGGTGATCATGGAATTATGGTTCAATGGGTCTCGAGCCAAAGAGACCCATTTAGCCATCTTAATGTTTTAATAATATGGACATGCTCTTCACTTTTTCTTCAATCTTTGAACTCTTCAAAGACCAGGCCCGAGAGCTCACCAGCTTAATGGCTCCTCTTCTCTTGTAGCATTTACATCAACGATTGAATTACTAAACTATGCTAAAATTACATTTCATGAAAAATTAATAATAAAATAAAAGGAAGGATGCAGCCTCCATTTAATAATTACATCCCCAAAAAGAATACATGTAATCATCATACATTCATCCATACAATAACCATAATGATTAGGGATTTTTTCATGATCACCACCCTTCTTTGCGAGTCATAAATTCAAAATTTAAAGCTTCGGAAGGCAAAAATAAAATTCTGCAATTAATTAAATTTAAAGCCGAAAAACGCAAACCACGTCAAGAAATTGAAATTGATGAAACAAATTTCACGAGTGTGATTCCGAATAGAAGTTGCGTTGTCAACTTTAAATTTACAATCATGAATCATTCGCAGAATATAAACACAAAGTACAACAAGTTACAGATTTTTGATTCAAAATTGATATAGTTATAATTTTTGCTTAGTTGATTAAATTTATCACATAAATTAATCAACTTCTATAGGCCACATAAGAGCAAGAGAACCAATTCTCTTAACAAAAATAAATTGGCCATTAGAATGCAAAAATATATTTGAACTATAAATCAATTAAATGCACGAAAAACACCTAAGGTTGGCTCTGATACCACTGTTGGGGTTTCATGAATCATGTATAGATAAAATTAGCAAAAGAACGCAGTGGAAACAAAGATGATATATTTTATACATGATTTTACGAAGGCGTTGTTCATGTTTTTAATAAAAAATCTGAATATAAAAGAGAGTTACATGAATTACCTCTCGAAGTGTGCTTTAAACGAATTGGTTCAGATGTTCTTTAGTTCGAGTCCCACAAACATCGAACCTATAGTTCGACACACCAACAACGAACGTTAAACGGAAGAGAGAACTTTCGGATAATCACCACTTTGATTGTGCTAGCAATCTCATGAAGACAATCCGCCGTATCCTTGATGTTTTAGTCACAGCCCAAACTAGAGAGAATTACTTTTCTTTTTCGCTTCGCAAAGACACAAATAAAAAAAACCCCATTTCTCTCTATTTTTAGCAGCCCCTTATTATGTCCCTCATTAAGCAGAATTTAATAAATAAAAAAACTGAACGATCCGCAACGGTTGCTCATCGTCCCAGACGATCCGCAACCGTTGCCGATCGTCCATGTGGTTTTGTCCATGCACGATTGTGCATGGACGATCGGCAACGGTTGCGGATCGTCCCACACGATCAGCAACCGTTGCTGATCGTTAAGTTTTTTTTTTTTTTATATTAAATTCTGCTTAACGAGGGACATAATATGGAGCTGCTAAAAATAGAGAGAAATGGGGTTTTTGTTTTGTGTCTTTGAGATGCGAAAAAGAAAAGTAATTCGCTCTAGTTCGGGCTGCGACTAAAACATCAAGGATACGGCGGATTGTCTTCACGAGATTGCTAGCACAATCAAAGTGATGATGTCTGAACTAGAAGTCTAACGTTTGTGGGACTCGAACTGAAGAACATCCAAACCAATTCATTTAAAGCACGCTTCGAGAGGTAATTTGTGTAACTCCCTTATATATTCAGATTTTTTATTAAAACGCATGAACAACGCCTTTAGAGAATCATGTATAAAATATATTACCTTTGTTTCTGCTGCGTTCTTTTGTTAATTTTATCATGAAACCCCAACAGTAGTCACTTCCCAAAGAATGTCTGAGATCTACGCAAAGATACATGGCACTGTGCATTTCACTGCAGTGGGCGGAGAGAGAGAGAGAGAGAGAGAGAGAGAGAGAGAGAGAGTTCTTAACTAGTCTTTGCAAAATTTTCAGTTGCCTCATTTCCTTCCTAGTTGGACAGTAAACAGCAAAATCTCCGCAGGGCAGAACATGAATGTTCGGAAAACTGTTGGCTCTCTCTCACTTTAATAAAACATAAAGCGAATGCGCTCCGAAGAAGCGACCAAATTTTCATGACACGTCTCCAAGCTACATGCCAAGCCACCTAAATTCGACAAGAAAGATGTCATTGCCAATCCGCGACGGCAGAAGCTTCGCCAATCTGTCCTTGGCGGTTCCAAACAAGAAACGTATAAACGCATTCAGGTCGCTTTTTGCTAAAATTCCATGGCGAATCACTGAATAAGCAAGAAACGGAACCCCGGAATGGTTGACCAAACGAAAGAAGGGGGAAATTTACCATCGTGACTCTCAGCCTTGTCGAACTCCAATCCGTACGCCATCCCCCTCCCGATCCGACCTGAAACGCCCTTCCGGATCTAAAATTGCAACCCCTCTCTCTCTCGCCAAGGAGGATGGCGATGATTTCCTGCGAATGTGGAGCGGGAGAGACGGTAGGTAGTCTGTTCCGTGTGCAGGTCGGGTTTAGCCCCGAGTTGAACTGAGCTACTGGGACGGAGAAGTCCTCTCTTTCTCTCTACTTCCTTCTAATAAAAATAAAGCAGAAAATAAAGTTGTGAAATTTCCGTTTTTAAAAGGCTATTTATAGGTTTTACAGAGTGATTATATATAATAATATAATGTTATAACAGAAATAACAACTAATCAAGATTACGAGATTATAATATGAAAGATACATAGAATTAGGTAATATATTTTTTTAATATCCCCTCAAACTTAAAGTGATATAGAAGAAGTCATCCGGATTTTGGAGAAATTTTTTTGAAAATGCCCTGGTAGATGTGCCTTAGTGGATACATTAGCAATTTGATTCACTGATGAAGTGGATACAAGACAAATGACGCCATGAAGCACGCAAGAGCATATGAAAAATGGCAATCTATTTCAATATATTTGGTACCCTCATCAAAAGTATCATTATGTGTTATTTGGATAGCATGGTTATCACAATAAAGTACCGTTCCACTATTATGACAAACACCCATGTCCACTAATAACTATCATAACTATAATAATTATGATGCCGTATCAATAAGAACACAACATTTTTCTTACGTATTAGATCGAGCGACAAATGTCTATTTTTTGCTACACCATTAGATAAGTGAGTTACCTAGAAAGAAGTAATAGCCAATAGTGGAGTGATGATCAAGAGTCTCCAGCCCAATTAGTATTAGAGTAAGACTTTAACTCCAAGGTACATTAAGCAGAAAAGTGAAGAATATGAAATATAGTGCTCTTGACATAATGAAGATTTTGAAGAACGGAGACAATATGAGTGGTTCGTGGTGTGGTCATGAATTGATTGACAATGTGAACAATGTAGGCTATGTCAAGATGAGTGAAAGTTAGGGTTGTGCAAACAAACTAGGACCAACCTGAACCGCCCAGAACCAATGGTTCTTAAGAGAACCGGTTTAGTTCCGATTCCAATTTATGGAATCGGTAGGTACCAACCCGGTTCCCAGTTCTATAGGTGGATCCGCTATGACATCCCAAATTTTTTTGCTCGACAAAATAGCGAGCTCTCCATTGGACTACGCTATTTCCATCCTCATCGCGACATCACCAAGTCGCCGCTGCTACCTCGTCGTCAATAAACTACGTTGACCCAAACATCCCAACCCCAAGAACTTCCAGGCATTGGCCTCTAAAAAAATAGTGTAAAAAAAAAAAATACCAAGACTCTTGAACCTTCTCCAAAAAAAATCCACATTCCAGCCGGCATGAATCAACAAGTGCTGCCCAAATGGAAGACCAAGTATGGCGGTGGAGAAAAGAAATAAATAAAAGAGAGAAAGAGGGAAGCTCTTCCTTGATCACCGAACCCCATCACGCCCACCTTCTGCCCTTCACTTCACCGTCCATTTCAGCTAGCAAAGTGCAGAGAAGCCACAACATAGGGACCTCTCCTCAGCACAAGAAGGTTGGGTTTTTCTCTCTTGTCGGCTTATGTGTCGTCGCCGCCAACTTGTCTCCGTTCCGTGAAGCCATCTCCGCAACGCACTAGGACCCGAGGCAAGTGGATATCCTCCATTCTATCCTATATTGGTCATTTTTCGTGCAATGAGAATAGTCTCCTAGTAATCCAAGAACGTAATTGAGATTTCAGTTTAATCGAAGTTTCGACTACGTTATTCGTTTAATCGGAAGTTTCAACTATGTTACTTAGCCACGTTGTCGAGTTCGAAATAATAGAGCTCATCGTTAGGTCGTAGAGGCATGATAGTCGATATTTGGCACATGCAAGGGCCAGAATGGCAGAAATTTTGAAGGAGAGTCGTGACTGGGCTGAGGGCAGATTCGGTTCTAGCCCAATCTCGTGGGGCATTGTTCACAAGAGTTGTATCTTGTTGACTGTTCTATGACATACTTTAATTTCAGAATTTTTCGACTTCATATGACAAAAATATAATTGAAAAACTCCAATTCAAAATCTGTTTTTGGGTCATTGGACCGACCTCTCTCTGATTTTCATTTTCTTAAAAAATTTTCGGTACAGAATTCTAAAATATGTCCTTCATAAAAGTTGTAGAGAACATCCCAAGCTACTACATACTAAATTTTCAAAAATTTTCAGTCTCAATAGGTCAGTGAAATATTTATTTTTCAACTCAATTTTGTCCTGTAGATTTTGACTGTTTTGAGCCCAGCTTGCAAAAATTATTTAGAACCACGTTTTAAGTTCTTCACAAAAGAAGTTCCTTTAGGTCTTGTCGAGTTCAAAATAGTCGAGCTCGTGGTTAGGTCGTGTTGGCATGATAGTCGATATTTGGCACGTGCGAGGGCTGGAATGGCAGACATTTTGAAGGAGAGTCGTGACTGGGCTGAGGGCAGATTCGATTCTAGCCCAATGCAGAAATTTGCTAATTTTGTACCCACTTAGGTGGTGCCAATCTCCTGGGGCATTGTTCACAAGAGTTCTCTCTTGTTGACTGTTCTATGACATACTTTAATTCCAGAATTTTTGGACTTTATATGACAAAAATATAATTGAAAAACTTGGGGATTCAAAATCTGTTTTTGGGTCGCTGGACCGACCTCTTTCTGTTTTTCATTTTGTTACAAATTTCTCGGTCCAGAATTCTAAACTATGTCCTTCATAAAAGTTGTAGAGAACATCACAAGCTACCACATACTACAATTTCACAATTTTTCAGTCTCAATAGGTCAGTGAAATATTTATTTTTCTACTCAATTTTGTCCTGTAGATTTTGACTGTTTTGAGCCCAGCTTGCAAAAATTATTCATAACCGGGTTTTAAGTTCTTCAAAAAAGATGTTCCCTTAGGTCTTGTCGATTTGGAATTAGTCGAGCTCGTGGTTAGGTCGTAGAGGCTTGATAGTTGATATTTCGCACGTGAGAGGGCTGGAATGGCAGAAATTTTGAAGGACAGTCGTGACTGGGATGAGGGCAGATTCGATTCTAGCCCAATGCAGAAATTTGCTAATTTTGGACCCACTTAGCTGGTGCCAATCTCGTGGGGCATTGTTCACAAGAGTTGTCTCTTGTTGGCTGTTCAATGACATACTTTAATTTCAGAATTTTTGCACTTCATATGACAAAAATATAATTGAAAAACTTGGGGATTCAAAATCTGTTTTTGGGTCGCTGAACCGACCTCTTTCTGTTTTTCATTTTCTTACGGATTTCTCGGGGCACAATTCTAAAATATGTCATTCGTAAATGTTGTAGAGAACATCCTAAGCTGCCACATACTAAATTCTCATAATTTTTCAGTCTCAATAGGTTAGTGAAATATTTATTTTTCTACTCAATTTTGTGCTGTAAATTTTGACTGTTTTGAGCCCAACTTGCAAAAATTATTTAGAACTGGGTTTTAAGTTCTTCACAAAAGATGTTCCTTTAGGTCTTGTCGAGTTCGAAATAGTTGAGCTTGTGGTTAGGTCATAGAGGCATGATAGTCGATATTTGGCACGTGCGAGGGACGAAATGGCAGAAATTTTGAAGGAGAGTCGTGACTGGGCTGATTGCACATTCACTTCTAGCCCAACCCAGAAATTTGCTAATTTTGTACCAACTTAGGTGGTGCCAATCTCGTGGGGCATTGTTCACAAGAGTTGTCTGTTGTTGACGTTTCTACGACATACTTTAATTTCAGAATTTTTGGACTTCATATGACAAAAATATAATTTAAAAACTTGGGGACTCAAAATCTGCTTTTGGGTCGCTGGACCGACCTCTTTCTGTTATTCATTTTCTTACAGATTTCTCACTCCCGAATTCTAAAATATGTCCTACATAAAATTTGTAGAGAACATCCCAAGCTACCATATACTAAATTTTCATAATTTTTTAGTCTCAACAGGTTAGTGAAATATTTATTTTTCTACTAAATTTTGTCCTGTAGATTTTGACAGTTTTGAGCCCAGCTTGCAAAAATGATTTAGAACTGGGTTTTAAGTTCTTCACAAAAGATGTTCCTTTAGGTCTTGTTGAGTTCGAAATAGTCGAGCTTGTGGTTAGGTCGTAGAGGCATGATAGTCGATATTTGGCATGTGCGAGGGCTGGAATGGCAGAAATTTTGAAGGAGAGTCGTGACCGGGCTGATGGCAGATTTGGTTCTAGTCCAATGCACAAATTTGCTAATATTGTACCAACTTATCTGTTGCCAATCTGGTGGGGCATTGTTCATAAGAGTTGTCTCTTGTTGATTGTTCTACGACATACTTTAATTTCAGAATTTTTGGATTTCATCTGACAAAATATTATTGAAAAATTGGGGATTCAAAATCTGTTTTTGGGTCACTCGACCGACCTATTTCGGTTTTTCATAGCCTTACAGATTTCTCGGTCCATAATTCTAAAATATGTCCTTCATAAAAGTTGCACAGAACATCCCGAGAACATCCCAAGCTACCACATACTAAATTTTCATAATTTTTCAGTCACAATAGAATAGTGAAATATTTATTTTTCTACTCAATTTTGTCCTGGACATTTTGTTTTGAGCCAGCTTGTAAAATTTATTTAGAACTGTATGAACTGAACCGGGTTTTGAGTTCTCCACAAAAGATGTTCCTTTAGGTCTTGTCGAGTTCGAAATAGTCGAGCTCATGAGGACGTAGAGGCATGATAGTCGATATTTGGCACGTGCGAGGGCCGGCATGGCAGAAGTTTTGAAGGAGAGCGGTGACTGGGCTGATTGCAGATTCAGTTCTAGCCCATCCCAGAAATTTGCTAATTTTGTACCAACTTAGGTGGTGCCAATCTCGTGGCGCATTGTTCACAAGAGTCGTCTCTTGTTGAGTATTCTACGACATAATTTAATTTCAGAAATTTTGAAGTTCATATGACAAAAATATAATTGAAAAACTTTGGGATTCAAAATCTGTTTTTGGGTCACTGGACCAACCTCTTTCTATTTTTCATTTTCTTACAGATTTCTTGGTCAGAATTTTATAATATGTCCTGCATAAAAGTTGTAGAGAACATGCCAAGCTACCACAAACTAAATTTTCATAATTTTTCAGTCTCAATAGGTTAGTGAAATATTTATTTTTCTACTAAATTTTGTCCTGTAGATTTTGACAGTTTTGAGCCCAACTTGCAAAAATTATTTAGAACTGGGTTTTAAGTTCTTCACAAAAGATGTTCCTTTAGGTCTTGTCGAGTTCGAAATAGTCGAGCTTGTGGTTAGGTCGTAGAGGCATGATAGTCGATATTTGGCACGTGCGAGGGCTGGAATGGCAGAAATTTTGAAGGAGAGTCGTGACCGGGCTGATGGCAGATTTGGTTCTAGTCCAATGCACAAATTTGCTAATATTGTACCAACTTATCTGTTGCCAATCTGGTGGGGCATTGTTCATAAGAGTTGTCTCTTGTTGATTGTTCTACGACATACTTTAATTTCAGAATTTTTTGATTTCATCTGACAAAATATTATTGAAAAACTTGGGGATTCAAAATCTCTTTTTGGGTCACTCGACCGACCTATTTCTGTTTTTCATAGCCTTACAGATTTCTCGGTCCATAATTCTAAAATATGTCCTTCATAAAAGTTGTACAGAACATCCCAAGAACATCCCAAGCTACCACATACTAAATTTTCATAATTTTTCAGTCACAATAGAATAGTGAAATATTTATTTTTCTACTCAATTTTGTCCTGGACATTTTGTTTTGAGCCAGCTTGTAAAATTTATTTAGAACTGTATGAACTGAACCGGGTTTTGAGTTCTCCACAAAAGATGTTCCTTTAGGTCTTGTCGAGTTCGAAATAGTCGAGCTCATGAGGACATAGAGGCATGATAGTCGATATTTGGCACGTGCGAGGGCCGGCATGGCAGAAGTTTTGAAGGAGAGCGGTGACTGGGCTGATTGCAGATTCAGTTCTAGCCCATCCCAGAAATTTGCTAATTTTGTACCAACTTAGGTGGTGCCAATATCGTGGGGCATTGTTCACAAGAGTCGTCTCTTGTTGAGTATTCTACGACATACTTTAATTTCAGAATTTTTGGGGTTCATATGACAAAAATATAATTGAAAAACTTTGGGATTCAAAATCTGTGTTTGGGTTACTGGACCAACCTCTTTCTGTTTTTCATTTTCTTACAGATTTCTCGGTCCAGAATTTTATAATATGTCCTTCATAAAAGTTGTAGCGAACATGCCAAGCTACCACATACTAAATTTTCATAATTTTTCAGTCTCAAGAGGTTAGTGAAATATTTATTTTCCTACTCAATTTTGTCCTGGACATCTTGACTGTTTTCAGCCCAGCTTGCAAAAATTACTTAGAACTGTATGAACTGAACCGGGTTTTGAGTTCTCCACAAAAGATGTTCCTTTAGGTCTTGTCGAGTTCGAAATAGTCAAGCTCATGGCTAGGTCATAGAGGCATGATAGTCCATATTTGGCACGTGCGAGGGACGGGCAGAAATTTTGAAGGAGAGTCGTGACTGGGCTGATTGCACATTTAGTTATAGCCCAACCCAGAAATTTGCTAATTTTGTACAAACTTAGGTGGTTCCAATCTCGTGGGGCATTGTTCACAAGAGTTGTCTCTTGTTGACTGTTCTATGACAGGCTTTAATTTCAGAATTTTTGGACTTCATATGACAAAATTATAATTTAAAAACTTGGGGATTCAAAATCTGTTTTTGGGTCGCTGGACCGACCTCTTTCTGTTATTCATTTTCTTACAGATTTGTCACTCCCGAATTCTAAAATATGTCCTCCATAAAAGTTGTAGAGAACATCCGAAGCTACCACATACTAAATTTTCATAATTTTTCAGTCTCAATAGGTTAGTGAAATATTTATTTTTCTACTCAATTTTGTCCTGGACATTTTGACTGTTTTGAGCCCAGCTTGTAAAAAATATTTAGAACTGTTTGAATTGAACCAGGTTTTAAGTTCTTCACAAAAGATGTTCCTTTAGGTCTTGTCGAGTTCGAAATAGTCGAGCTCGTGGTTAGGTTGTGTTGGCATGGTAGTCGATATTTGGCACGTGCGAGGGCTGGAATGGCAGAAATTTTGAAGGAGAGTCGTGACTGGGCTGAGGGCAGATTCGATTCTAGCCCAACGCAGAAAATTTGCTAATTTTGTACTCACTTTGGTGGTGCCAATCTCGTGGGGCATTGCTCGCAAGAGTGTTCTCTTGTTGACTGTTGTATGACATACTTTAATTTCAGAATTTTTGGACTTCATATGACAGAAAATATAATTGAAAAGCTTGGGGATTCAAAATCTGTTTTTGGGTCACTAGACCGACCTCTTTCCGTTTTTCAATTTTTTACAGATTTCTCGGTCCAGAATTATAAAATATTTCATTCATAAAAGTTGTAGAGAACATCCCAAGCTACCACATACAAAATTTTCATAATTTTTCAGTCTCAATAGGTCAGTGAAATATTTATTTTTCTACTCAATTTTGTCCTGTAGATTTTGACTGTTTGAGCCCAGCTTGCAAAAATTATTTAGAACTGGGTTTTAAGTTCTTCACAAAAGATGTTCCTCTTGTCGAATTCGAAATAGTCGAGTTCATGGTTAGGTCGTAGAGGCATGATAGTCGATATTTGGCACGTGCGAGGGCTGGAATGGCAGAAATTTTGAAGGAGAGTCGTGACTGGGCTGATGGCAGATTTGGTTCTAGCCCAACGCACAAATTTGCTAATATGTTACCAACTTATCTGTTGCCAATCTCGTGCGGCATTGTTCACAAGAGTTGTCTCTTGTTGACTGTTCTACGACATACTTTAATTTCAGAATTTTTGGATTTCATCTGACAAGAATATAATTGAAAAACTTGGGGATTCAAAGTCTGTTTTTGTGTCACTGGACAGACCTCTTTCTGTTTTTCATTGCCTTACAGATTTCTCGGTCCAGAATTCTAAAATATGTCTTTCATAAAAGCTACCACATACTAAATTTTCATAATTTTTCAGTCTCAATAGGTTAGTGAAATATTTATTTTTCTACTGGATTTTGTCCTGGACATTTTGACTCTTTTGAGCCGAGCTTGTAAAAATTATTTAGAACTGTATGAATTGAACCGGGTTTTGAGTTCTCCACAAAACATGTTCCTTTAGTTCTTGTCAAGTTTGAAATAGTCGAGCTCATGGTTAGGTCGTAGAAGCATGATAGTCGATATTTGGCACGTGTGAGGGCCGGAATGGAAGAAATTTTGAAGGGGAGTCGTCACTGGGCTGATTGCAGATTCAGTTCTAGCCCAACCCAGAAATTTGCTAATTTTGTACCAACTTAGGTGGTGCCAATCTTGCGGCGCATTGTTCACAAGAGTTGTCTCTTGTTGACTGTTCTACGACATACTTTAATTTCAGAATTTTTAGACTTCATATGACAAAAATATGATTTAAAAACTTGGGAATTCAAAATCTGTTTTTGGGTCGCTGGACCGGCCTCTTTCTGTTATTCATTTTCTTACAGATTTCTCACTCCCGAATTCTAAAATATGTCCTCCATAAAATTTGTAGAGAACGTCCCAAGCTACCCTATACTAAATTTTTATAATTTTTCAGTCTCAATAGGTTATTGAAATATTTATTTTTCTACTAAATTTTGCCCTGTAGATTTTGACTGTTTGAGGCCAGCTTGCAAAAATTATTTAGAACTGGGTTTTAAGTTCTTCACAAAAGATGTTCCTTTAGGTCTTGTCGAGTCCAAAATAGTCGAGCTTGTGGTTAGGTCGTAGAGGCATGATAGTCGATATTTTGCACGTGCGAGGGCTGGAATGGCAGAAATTTTGAAGGAGAGTCGTGACTGGGCTGATGGCAGATTTGGTTCAAGCCCAACGCACAAATTTGCTAATATTGTACCAACTTATCTGTTGCCAATCTCGTGGGGCATTGTTCACAAGAGTTGTCTCTTGTTGATTGTTCTACGACATACTTTAATTTCAGAATTTTTGGATTTCATCTGACAAAAATATAATTGATAAACTTGGGGATTCAAAATCTGTTTTTGGGTCACTGGACAGACCTCTTTCTGTTTTTCATTTCCTTACAGATTTCGCGGTCCCGAATTCTGAAATATGTCCTGCATAAAAGTTGTACAGAACATCCCAAGCCAACACATACTAAATTTTCATAATTTTTCAGTCACAATAGGTTGGTGAAATATTTATTTTTCTACTCATTTTTGTCCAGGACATTTTAACTCTTTTGAGCCGAGCTTGTAAAAATTATTTAGATCTGTATGAATTGAACTGGGTTTTGAGTTCTCCACAGAAGATGTTCCTTTAGGTCTTGTCAAGTTCGAAATAGTCGAGCTCATGGATAGGTCGTAGAGTCATGATAGTCGATATTTGGCACGTGTGAGGGCCGGAATGGCAGGAATTTTGAAGGGGAGTTGTGACTGGGCTGATTGCAGATTTAGTTCTAGCCCAACCCAGAAATTTGCTAATTTTGTACCAACTAAGGTGGTGGCAATCTCGTTGGGAATTGTTCACAAGAGTTGTCTCTTGTTGACTGTTCTACGACATACTTTAATTTCAGAATTTTTGGACATTATATGACAAAAATATAATTGAAAAGCTTGGGGATTCAAAATCTGTTTCTGGGTCGCTAGACCGACCTCTTTCTGTTATTCATTTTCTTACAGATTTCTCACTCCCGAACTCTGAAAGATATCCTTCATAAAAGTTGTAGAGAACATCCCAAGCTGACGCATACAAAATTTTCATAAATTTTCAGTCTCAATAGGTTAGCGAAATGTTTATTTTTCTACACAATTTTGTCCTGTAGATTTTGACTGTGTTGAGCCCATCTTGCAACAATTATTTAGAACCGGGTTTTAACTTCTTCACAAAAGCCGTTACTTTAGGTCTTGTCGAGTTCGAAATAGTCGAGCTCATGGTTTGGTCGTAGAGGCATGATAGTCGATATTTGGCACGTGCGAGAGCCGGAATGGGAGAAATTTTGAAGGAGAGTCGTGACTGGGCTGAGGGCAGATTTGGGTCTAGCCCAAACCAGAAATTTGCTAATTTTGTACCAACTTATGTGTTGCCAATCTTGTCGGGCATTGTTCACAATAATTATTTCTTGTTGACTGTTCTACGACATACTTTAATTTCAGAATTTTTGGACTTCATATGACAAAAATATAATTGAAAAACTTGGGGATTCAAAATCTGTGTTTGGGTCACTGGACCAACCTCTTTCTGTTTTACATTTTCTTACAGATTTCTCGGTCAAGAATTCTTAAATGTCCCTCATAAACGTTGTAGAGAACATCCCAAGCTACTACATACTAAATTTTCATAATTTTTCAGTCTGAATAAGTTGGTGAAGTATTTATTTTTCTACTCAATATTGTCCTGGACATTTTGACTGTTTTGAGCCCAGCTTGTAAAAATTATTTTCAACTGTATGAACTGAACCGGGTTTTGAGTTCTTCACAAAAGATGTTCTTTTGGGTCTTGTCGAGTTCAAAATAGTCGAGCTCATGGTTATGTTGATATTTGGCACGTGTGAGGGCCGGAATGCGAGAAATTTTGAACGAGAGTCATGATGAGGCTGAGGGCAGATTCCGTTCTAGCCCAACCCGGAAATTTGCTAATTTTGTACCAACTTAGCTGGTGCCAATCTCATGGGGCGTTGTTCACAAGAAATGTCTCTTGTTGACTTTTCTACGACAGACTTTAATTTCAGAATTTTTGGACTTTATATGACAAAAATATAAATGAAAAACTTCGGGATTCAAAATCTGTTTTAGGGTCGCGGGACCGACCTCTTTCTGTTTTTCATTTTCCTACAGATTTCTCTGTCCATAATTCTAAAATGTCCTTCATAAAAGTTGTAGAGAACATCCCAAGGACCTCTTTCTGTTTTTCATTTTCCTACAGATTTCTCCGTCCATATTTCTAAAATATGTCCTTTATAAAAGTTGTAGAGAACATCCCAAGCTACCACATACTAAATTTTCATAATTTTTCAGTCTCAATAGGTTAGTTAAAAATTGATTTTTCTAATAAATTTTGTCCTGTAGATTTTGACTGTTGCGAGCCCAGCTTGCAAAAATTATTTAGAACCGGGTTTTGGGTTCTTCACAAAAGATGTTCCTTTAGGTCTTGTCGATTTGGAAATAGTCAAGCTCGTGGTTAGGTTGTAGAGGCATGATAGTCCATATTTGGCACGTGCGAAGGCCAGAATGGCAGAAATTTTGAAGGGGAGTCATGACTGGGCTAAGGGCAGATTCGGTTCTAGCCCAACCCAGAAATTTGCTAATTCTGTAACAACTTATGTGTTGCCTATCTTGTTGGGCGTTGTTCACAAGAATTGTTTCTTGTTGACTATTCTACGACATAATATATTTTCAGAATTTTTGGACTTCACATGTCAAAAATATAATTGAAAAACTTGGGTATTCAAAATCTGTTTTTGGGTCCCTGCACCGGCCTCTTTCTGTTTTTCATTTTCTTACAGATTTCTCGGTCCAGAATTCTTAAATATGTCCTTCATAAATGTTGTAGAGAACATCCCAAGCTACTACATACTAAATTTTCATAATTTTTCAGTCTCGATAGGTTAGTGAAGTATTTATTTTTCTAGTCAATATTGTCCCGGACATTTTGACTGTTTTGAGCCCAGCTTGTAAAAATTATTTAGAATTGTATGAATTGAAACGGCTTTTGAGTTCTTCACAAAAGATGTTCCTTTAGGTCTTGTCGAGTTCGAAATAGTTGAGCTCACGGTTAGGTCGTAGAGGCATGATAGTCGATATTTTGCACGTGTGAGGGCCAGAATGGGAGAAATTTTGAGCAACAGTCGTGACTGGGCTGAGGGCAGATTCGGGTCTAGCCCAACTCAGAAATTTGCTAATTTTGTACCAACTTATGTGTTGCGAATCTCGTGGGGTGTTGTTCACAATAATTGTTTCTTGTTGACTGTTCTACGACATACTTTAGTTTCAGAAATTTTGGACTTCATATGACGAAAATATAGTTGAAAAACTTGGGGATTCAAAATCGGTTTTCGGGTCACTGGACCGACCTCTTTCTGATTTTCATTTTCTTACAGATTTCTCGGTCCAGAAGTCTAAAATATGTCCTTCATAAAAGTTGTAGAGAATATCCCAAGCTACTACATACTAAATTTCCATAATTTTTCAGTCTCAATAGGTTAGGGAAGAATTTATTTTTCTGCTCAATATTGTCCTGCACATTTTGACTATTCTGAGCCCAGCTTGTAAAAATTATTTAGAACGGTATGAATTGAACCGGGTTTTGAGTTCTTCACAAAAGATGTTCCTTTAGGTCTTGTCGAGTTCGAAAAAGTCGAGCTCATGGTTAGGTAGTAGAGGCATGATAGTCGATATTTGGCACGTACGAGAGCCGGAATGGGAGAAATTTTGAAGGAGAGTCGTGACTGGGCTGAAGGCAGATTCGGTTCTAGCCCAACCCAGAAATTTGCTAATTTTGTACCAACTTATGTGTTGCCAATCGCATGGGGCGTTGTTCACAAGAATTCTTTCTTGTTGACTGTTCTCCGACATACTTTATTTTCAGAATTTGTGGACTTCATATGACAAAAATATAATTGAAAAACTTGGGGATTCAAAATCTATTTTTGGGTCACTGGACCGACCTCTTTCTATTTTTCATTTTCTTATAGATTTCATGGTCCAGAATTCTAAAATATGTCCTTCATAAAAATTGTACAGAACATCCCAAGCTACTACATAATAAATTTTCATAATTTTTCAGTCTTAATAGGTTAGTGAAGTATTTATTTTTCTACTCAATATTGTCCTGGACATTTTGCCTGTTTTGAGCCCAGCTTGTAAAAATTATTTAGAATTGTATGAATTGAAACGGCTTTTGAGTTCTTCACAAAAGATGTTCCTTTAGGTCTTGTCGAGTTCGAAATAGTTGAGCTCACGGTTAGGTCGTAGAGGCATGGTAGTCGATATTTTGCACGTGCGAGGGCTGGAATGGCAGAAATTTTGAAGGAGAGTCGTGACTGGGCTGAGGGCAGATTCGATTCTAGCCCAACGCAGAAATTTGCTAATTTTGTACCCACTTTGGTGGTGCCAATCTTGTGGGGCATTGCTCACAAGAGTGTTCTCTTGTTGACTGTTGTATGACATACTTTAATTTCAGAATTTTTGGACTTCATATGACGAAAATATAATTGAAAAACTTGAGGATTCAAAATCTGTTTTTGGGTCACTGGACCGACCTCTTTCTGTTTTTCAATTTTTTACAGATTTCTCGGTCCAGAATTCTAAAATATGTCATTCATAAAAGTTGTAGAGAACATCCCAAGCTACCACATACAAAATTTTCATAATTTTTCAGTCTCAATAGGTCTGTGAAATATTTATTTTTCTACTCAATTTTGTCCTGTAGATTTTGACTGTTTTGAGCCCAGCTAGCAAAAATTATTTAGAACCGGGTTTTAAGTTCTTCACAAAAGATGTTCCCTTAGGTCTTGTTGATTTGAAATTAGTCGAGCTCGTGGTTTGGTCGTAGAGGCTTGATAGTTGATATTTGGCACGTGCGAGGGCTGGAATGGCAGAAATTTTGAAGGAGAGTCATGACTGGGATGAGGGCAGATTCGATTATAGCCCAACGCAGAATTTTTCTAATTTTGTACCCACTTAGGTGGTGCCAATCTCGTGGGGCATGGTTCACAAGAGTTGTCTCTTGTTGATTGTTCTATGAAAAACTTTAATTTCAGAATTTTTGCACTTCATATGACAAAAATATAATTGAAAAACTTGGGGATTCAAAATCTGTTTTTGGGTGGCTGGACCGATCTCTTTCTGTTTTTCATTTTCTTACGGATTTCTAAGGGCACAATTCTAAAATATGTCATTCGTAAATGTTGTAGAGAACATCCTAAGCTACCACATACTAAATTCTCATAATTTTGCAGTCTCAATAGTTTAGTGAAATATTTATTTTTCTACCCAATTTTGTCCTGTAAATTTTGACTGTTTTGAGCCCAACTTGCAAAAATTATTTAGAACTGGGTTTTAAGTTCTTCACAAAAGATGTTCATTTAGGTCTTGTCGAGTTGGAAATAGTTGAGCCTGTGGTTAGGTCGTAGAGGCATGATAGTTGATATTTGGCACGTGTGAGTGATGAAATGGCAGAAATTTTGAAGGAGAGTCGTGACTGGGCTGATTGCACATTCACTTCTAGCCCAACCCAAAAATTTGCTAATTTTGTACCAACTTAGGTTGTGCCAATCTCGTGGGGCATTGTTCACAAGAGTTGTCTCTTGTTGACTCTTCTATGACATACTTTAATTTCAGAATTTTTGGACTTCATATGACAAAAATATAATTTAAAAACTTGGGGACTCAAAATCTGTTTTTGGGTCGCTGGACCGACCTCTTTTTGTTATTCATTTTCTTACAGATTTCTCACTCCCGAATTCTAAAATATGTCCCTCATAAAAGTTGTAGAGAACATCCCAAGCTACCCTATACTAAATTTTCATAATTTTTCAGTCTCAATAGGTTAGTGAAATATTTATTTTTCTACTAAATTTTGTCCTGTAGAATTTGACAGTTTTGAGCCCAGCTTGCAAAAATTATTTAGAACTGGGTTTTAAGTTCTTCACAAAAGATGTTCCTTTAGGTCTTGTCGAGTTCAAAATAGTCGAGCTTGTGGTTAGGTCGTAGAGGCATGATAGTCGATATTTGGCACGTGCGAGGGCTGGAATGGCAGAAATTTTGAAGGAGAGTCGTGACTGGGCTGATGGCAGATTTGGTTCTAGTGCAATGCACAAATTGTCTAATATTGTACCAACTTATCTGTTGCCAATCTGGTGGGGCATTGTTCATACGAGTTGTCTCTTGTTGACTGTTCTACGACATACTTTAATTTCAGAATTTTTAGATTTCATATGACAAAAATCTAATTGAAAAACTTGGGGATTCAAAATCTGTTTTTGGGTCACTGGACCGACCTCTTTCTGTTTTTCGTAGCCTTACAGATTCCTCGGTCCAGAGTTCTAAAATATGTCCTTCATAAAAGTTGTACAGAACATCCCAAGAACATCCCAAGCTACCACATACTAAATTTTCATAATTTTTCAGTCACAATTGGATAGTGAAATATTTGTTTTTCTACTCAATTTTGTCCTGGACATTTTGTTTTGAGCCCAGCTTGGAAAATTTATTTAGAACCGTATGAACTGAACCGGGTTTTGAGTTCTGCACAAAAGATGTTCAAGATGTTCCTTTAGGTCATGTCAAGTTCGAAATAGTCGAGCTCATGAGGACATAGAGGCATGATAGTCGATATTTGGGACGTGGGAGGGCCGGCATGGCAGAAGTTTTGAAGGAGAGTGGTGACTGGGCTGATTGCAGATTCAGTTCTAGCCCATCCCAGAAATTTGCTAATTTTGTACCAACTTAGGTGGTGACAATCTCGTGGGGCATTGTTCACAAGAGTTGTCTCTTGTTGAGTATTCTACGACATACTTTAATTTCAGAATTTTTGGAGTTCATATGACAAAAATATAATTGAAAAACTTTGGGATTCAAAATCTGTTTTTGGGTTACTGGACCAACCTCTTTCTGTTTTTCATTTTCTTACAGATTTCTCGGTCCAGAATTTTATAATATGTCCTGCATAAAAGTTGTAGCGAACATGCCAAGCTACCACATACTAAATTTTCATAATTTTTCAGTCTCAAGAGGTTAGTGAAATATTTATTTTCCTACTCAATTTTGTCCTGGACATCTTGACTGTTTTCAGCCCAGCTTGTAAAAATTACTTAGAACTGTATGAACTGAACCGGGTTTTGAGTTCTCCACAAAAGATGTTCCTTTAGGTCTTGTCGAGTTCGAAATAGTCAAGCTCATGGTTAGGTCATAGAGGCATGATAGTCCATATTTGGCACGTGCGAGGGACGGGCAGAAATTTTGAAGGAGAGTCGTGACTGGGCTGATTGCACATTTAGTTATAGCCCAACCCAGAAATTTGCTAATTTTGTACAAACTTAGGTGGTTCCAATCTCGTGGGGCATTGTTCACAAGAGTTGTCTCTTGTTAACAGTTCTACGACAGGCTTTAATTTCAGAATTTTCGGACTTCATATGACAAAAATATAATTTAAAAACTTGGGGATTCAAATCTGTTTTTGGCTCGCCGGACCGACCTCTTTCCGTTTTTCATTTTCTCACAGATTTCACGGTCCAGAATTCTATAATATGTCCCTCATAAAAGTTGTAGAGAAGAAACCAAGCTACCACATAATAAATTTTCATAATTTTTCAGTCTCAATAGGTTAGTGTAATATTTATTTTTCTACTCTATTTTGTCCTGGACATTTTGACTGTTTTGAGCCCAGCTTGTAAAAATTATTTAGAACTGTATGAATTGAACCGGGTTTTGAGTTCTCCACAAAAGATGTTCCTTTAGGTCTTGTCGAGTTCGAAATAGTAGAGCTCATGGATAGGTCGTAGAGGCATGATAGTCGATATTTGGCACGTGTGAGGGCCGGAATGGCAGAAATTTTGAAGGGGAGTTGTGACTGGGCTGATTGCAGATTCAGTTCTAGCCCAACGCACAAATTTGCTAATTTTGTACCAACTAAGGTGGTGCCAATCTCGTGGGGCATTTTTCACAAGAGTTGTCTCTTGTTGGCTGTTCTACAACATACTTTAATTTCAGAATTTTTGGACTTTATACGACAAAAATATAATTTAAAAACTTGGGGATCCAAAATCTGTTTCTGGGTCGCTGGACCGACCTCTATATATGATTCATTTTCTTACAGATTTATCACTCCCGAATTCTGAAAGATGTCCTTCATAAAAGTTGTGGAGAACATCCCAAGCTGACGCATAAAAAATTTTCATATTTTTTCAGTCTCAACAGGCTAGTGAAATGTTTATTTTTCCACACAATTTTGTCCTGTAGATTTTGACTGTTTTGAGCCCAGCTTGCAAAAATTATTTAGAACCGGGTTTTAACTTCTTCACAAAAGATGTTCCTTTAGGTCTTGTCGAGTTCGAAATAGTCGATCTCATGGTTTGGTCGTAGAGGCATGATAGTCGATATTTGGCACGTGCGAGGGTCGGAATGGGAGAAATTTTGAAGGAGAGTCGTGACTGGGCTGAGGGCAGATTCGGGTCTAGCCCAAACCAGAAATTTACTAATTTTGTACCAACTTATGTGTTGCCAATCTCGTGGGGCGTTGTTCACAATAATTATTTCTTGTTGATGGTTCTACGACATACTTTAATTTCAGAATTTTTGGACATCATATGACAAAAATATAATTGAAAAACTTGGGGATTCAAAATCTGTTTTTGGGTCATTGGACCAACCTCTTTCTGTTTTTCATTTTCTTACAGATTTCTCGGTCCAGAATTCTAAATATGTCCTTCATAAAAGTTGTAGAGAACATCCCAAGCTACTACATACTAAATTTTCATAATTTTTCAGTTTCAATAAGTTGGTGAAGTATTTATTTTTCTACTCAATATTGTCCTGGACATTTTGACTGTTTTGAGCCCGGCTTGTAAAAATTATTTAGAACTGTATGAACTGAACCGGGTTTTGAGTTCTTCACAAAAGATGTTCCTTTAGGTCTTGTTGAGTTCAAAATAGTTGAGCTCTTGGTTATGTCGATATTTGGCACGTGTGAGGGCCGGAATGGGAGAAATTTTGAACGAGAGTCGTGACTAGGCTGAGGGCAGATTCCGTTCTAGCCCAACCCAGAAATTTGCTAATTTTGTACCAACTTAGCTGGTGCCAATCTCATGGGCCGTTGTTCACAAGAAATGTCTCTTGTTGACTGTTCTACGACAGGCTTTAATTTCAGAATTTTCGGACTTCATATGACAAAAATATAATTTAAAAACTTGGGGATTCAAAATCTGTTTTTGGCTCGCTGGACCGACCTCTTTCTGTTTTTCATTTTCTTACAGATTTCACGGTCCAGAATTGTATAATATGTCCTTCATAATAGTTGTAGAGAATAAACCAAGCTACCACATACTAAATTTTCATAATTTTTCAGTCTCAATAGGTTGGTGAAGTATTTATTTTTCTTCTCAATATTGTCATGGACATTTTGACTGTTTTGAGCCCGGCTTGTAAAAATTATTTAGAACTGTATGAACTTAACCGGGTTTTGAGTTCTTCACAAAAGATGTTCCTTTAGGTCTTGTTGAGTTCAAACTAGTCGAGCTCATGGTTATGTCGATATTTGGCACGTGTGAGGGCCGGAACGGGAGAAATTTTGATCGAGAGTCGTGACTAGGCTGAGGGCAGATTCCGTTCTAGCCCAACCCAGAAATTTGCTAATTTTGTACCAACTTAGCTGGTGCCAATCTCATGGGGCGTTGTTCACAAGAAATGTCTCTTGTTGACTGTTCTACGACAGACTTTAATTTCAGAATTTTTGGACTTCATATGACAAAAATATAAATGAAAAACTTGGGGATTCAAAATCTGTTTTAGGGTCGCTGGACCGACCACTTTCTGTTTTTCATTTTCCTATAGATTTCTCCGTCCATAATTCTGAAATATTTCCTGCATAAAAGTTGTAGAGAACATCTCAAGCTACCACATACTAAATTTTCATAATTTTTCAGTCTCAATAGGTTAGTTAAATATTTATTTTTCTAATCAATTTTGTCCTGTAGATTTTGACTGTTTTGAGCCCGGCTTGCAAAAATTATTTAGAACCGGGTTTTGGGTTCTTCACAAAAGATGTTCCTTTAGGTCTTGTCGATTTGGAAATAGTCGAGCTTGTGGTTATGTCGTAGAGGCATGATAGTCCATATTTGGCACGTGCGAGTGCCGGAGTGGCAGAAATTTTGAAGGAGAGTCGTGACTGGGCCAAGGGCAGATTCGGTTCTAGCCCAACCAAGAAATTTGCTAATTCTGTACCAACTTATGTGTTGCCTATCTTGTTGGGCGTTGTTCACAAGAATTGTTTCTTGTTGACTATTCTACAACATACTTTATTTTCAGAATTTTTGGACTTCATATGTCAAAAATATAATTGAAAAACTTGGGGATTCAAAATCTGTTTTTGGGTCCTTGGACCGACCTCTTTCTGTTTTTCATTTTCTTACAGATTTCTCGGTCCAGAATTCTTAAATATGTCCTTCATAAACGTTGGAGAGAACATCCCAAGCTACCACATACTGAAATTTTCATAATTTTTCAGTCTCAATAGGTTAGTTAAATATTTATTTTTCTAATGAATTTTGTACTGTAGATTTTGACTGTTTTGAACCCAGCTAGCAAAAATTATTTAGAACCGGGTTTTGGGTTCTTCACAAAAGATGTTCCTTTAGGTCTTCTCGATTTGGAAATAGTGGAGCTCATGGTTAGGTCGTAGAGGCATGATAGTCCATATTTTGCACGTGCGAGGGCCGGAATGGCAGAAATTTTGAAGGAGAGTCGTGACTGGGCTTAGGGCAGATTCGGTTCTAGCCCAACCCAGAAATTTGCTAATTCTGTACCAACTTATGTGTTGCCTATCTTGTTGGGCGTTGTTCTCAAGAATTGTTTCTTGTTGACTATTCTACGACATACTTTATTTTCAGAATTTTTGGACTTCATGTCAAAAATATAATTGAAAAACTTGGGGATTCAAAATCTGTTTTTGAGTCACTGGACCAACCTCTTTCTGTTTTTCATTTTCTTACAGAGTTCTCGGTCCAGAATTCTTAAATATGTCATTCACAAACGTTGTAGAGAACATCCCCAGCTACTACATACTAAATTTTCATAATTTTTCAGTCTAAATAGGTTAGTAAAGTATTTATTTTTCTACTCAATATTGTCCTGGACATGTTGACTGTTTTGAGCCCAGCTTGTAAAAATTATTTAGAACTAGCTGAACTGAACCGGATTTTGAGTTTTTCACAAAAGATGTTCCTTTAGGTCTTGTCGAGTTCGAAAATGTCGAGCTCATGATTATGTCGTAGAGGCATGATAGTCGATATTTGGCACGTGCGAGGGTGGGAATGGCAGAAATTTTGAAGGAGAGTGGTGACTGGGCTGAGGGCAGATTCGGTTCTAGCCCAACCCAGAAATTTGCAAATTTTATACCAAGTTATGCGGTGCCAATCTCGTGGGGCATTGTTCACAAGAGTTGTCTCTTGTTGACTGTTCTATGACATACGTTAATTTCAGAATTTTTGGACTTCATATGACAAAAATATGGTTGAAAAACTTGGGGATTGAAAATCTGTTTTTGGGTCACTAGACCGACCTCTTTCTGTTTTTCATTTTCTTACAGATTTCTCGGTCCAGAATTCTTAAATATGTCCTTCATAAACGTTGTAGAGAACATCCCAAGCTACTACATACTAAATTTTCATAATTTTTCAGTCTCAATAGGTTAGTGAAGTATTTATTTTTCTACTCAATATTGTCCTGGACATTTTGACTGTTTTGAGCCCAGCTTGTAAAAATTATTTAGAACTGGATTAACTGAACCGGGTTTTCAGTTCCTCAGAAAAGATGTTCCTTTAGGTCTTGTCGAGTTCGAAATTGTCGAGCTCATGGTTAGGTTGTAGAGGCATGATAGTCGATATTTGGCATGTGCGAGGGTCGGAATGGCAGAAATTTTGAAGGAGAGTCGTGACTGGGTTGAGGGCAGATTCGGTTCTAGCCCAACCCAGAAATTTGCTAATTTTGTACCAACTTATGTGTTGCCAATCTCGTGGGGCATTTTCACAATAATTGTTTCTTGTTGACTGTTCTACAACATACTTTAATTTCAGAATATTTGGACTTCATATCACAATAAAATTATTGGAAAACTTGGTTATTCAAAATCTTTTTTTCGGTCACTGGACCTAGAGGTGAGCATGGTCCGGGTTGGTCCGGGCCACCCCTAACCCTAGGACCAACCCGTACAGTGTCGGTCCTCAATTTTTAGGACCGAGGACCAACCCTTTGAGCCTAGGACCAAGGATCGGACTGACCCAATGAGTTCGGTCCGGTTCTAGGGTCAACCTGGGACCAATCGATAATTTTTTTCGTCTTATTTTTTATACTCCCTAAAAAAGCAAACCTACAAATTCAAATTACACATCCATTAACAATGCGGCATTGTGCAACTAAATTATAAATACCAATACATATTTAGCAAATTTAAGATGGCGGAATAGAAATTTCGTACTTGCTAACCGCTCATTGAGATATGGGACAATATGGAAAGTTCTTGTAATCATCTATCTTTAATATTCATAACACCATATACAAAAGCGTTTTCCTGCATTTGATTATGTAGAGTCCACTCAACCAAAAACTGAGCTTCACACTACTTGACTAGCAAATCATCGTAGCAACTGTAATACTACTCTACTTTTCAAAAACTTCTACCATTTGACACAAATTGAAAAGCAAAGTGCAGCTGAAATTCATTAGTAAAATACAATTAAACTATAAAAAGTTCAAAATACTTAATATAAATCATGAATATATAACTTCACATATTGTTAATTCACTTGAACTTCTAAACACCTGAAAACAAAACAGACGACACATAATTAATACTCAACAAAAGTTTTAAATTGAAATTACTATTAGTGTTATTGATAGAACATTTCAATATAATATAATATAACAGACATTTTACTTAGGTTTGAATATATAAAAGAATTATATATAATATAATATAATATACGGGGGTTGGTCCAGGGTTGGACCGACCCAAAAGTCTTAGGACCGAGGACCAACCCGCACAGTGTTGGTCCTAGAATTTCAGGACCGAGGACCGACCCAGTCCCCTTGGGAACTGAACCAGGACCAGCAGGGTTGGGCTGGTCCAGGGTCGGTCCAGGGTCGACCCTAGACTGCTACTCACCCCTAACTAGACCGACCTCTTTCTGTTTTTCATTTTCTTACAAATTTCTCGGTCCAGAATTCTAAAATATGTCCTGCATAAAAGTTGTATTAAAGGTAAGAAGTCAATTGCTTTAAAATCTAACGTTGATTCTGATAATACAGACTCAGATGATGATATGGATGATGAAGAGCTGGCACTTATGATCAAGAAATTTAGATAGTTGAATAGAAAGGGAAGAAGATTCAATTGGAAGAAACAAAACACGCAAAATTTCTAGAAGAGATCAACTGAGGACAATGAAACCAGCAAAGATGTGATATGTTTCGAATGCAAGAAAAATGGGCATATCAAACCTAACTGTTCTTTGTTGAAGAAGAAGAAATAAAAAACTAAGAACTATAAGAAGGCACTCAAAGCTGAAACGTGAAGTGACACCGAGTGTGAGGAAAGTGAAGAAGAATATGCCAACATATGTCTAATGGCTCATTCCAACTCAGACTTAGAATAAAAAACAAACTCTGATTCAGATTCAGACAATGAAATTAAGGTTAGTGATTCAACAATTCCTGTCAAAGTCTCTAAATACATAGATGGACTTTATCTTAGTCTCAAATCCTCTCTTAAAAGGATTTCTGAACTAAAAATGGAGAATTCTAAACTTAGGCAATAGGAAGTTTCTTGGAAAGGAAACTTTGAAAGTTTGAAAACAAGTTTTGACCTTTTGAAAGAAAATTCTGATTCTCTTTCAAAGGAAAACACTTTTTTGAAAAGTGATATTTCAAATATAACAAAAAGATTTTCAAAAGGATCCGAGAAACTAGAGAAAATTCTTTTAGCTCAAATACCCTATTTTAATAAATCTGGTTTGGGTATGACTTCATAAACGGTTCCATTAATCGATTTTCCTAAAGTAAAAAGAGAGAATCAAACAAAAACTTGCAAAGGTTTTTTACAAAACTCATTTTCAAAAAGTTTTTGTAAAACTCATTGTTTGAAGTGCACTTAGATGTTCAAAGTGTAATAGCTAAGAACATTTCGAGAAAGAATGTCCCAAGGTTTGGAGACTAGTTAAGAAGGACTAGGCTAAGATTGTTTTTAATACTAACCCTCATAGACCCAAGAAAACCTGGGTATCAAAGAAAGTTTGAATTTCTCTTTTGATCGGAGGTCACTATCAAAAGAAAGATCAAATGGTATTTGGATAATGTCTATTCAAGGCATATGACAATAGATTCAAGCTACTTTATAAAGCTTGTTAGACTGAATGGAGGAAAAGTATCTTTTGGAGGAAACTGCAAAAGAAATATCGTAGGCTGTGGAACTATGAAGATTGGAAGCCTAACTATCAATAATGTTTCTTTGATGGAAGGATTGAACTATAATCTACTGAACATAAGTCAACTTTGCGATACTAATTTCAGAATAAACTTCCAAAAAGGCATTTGTTCTAGAATGAGTCAAGACTTCTCTCAATCTTTCACTAGGCGAAGGCATGGCAATATTTATCTTTTGGATGTAAACCCAGAAAGTTCTCAGTGTCTTATTTCCATTCAAGATGAAGCAAGTCTCTAGCATCGGAAGCTTGGTCATGTCAACTTGAAGCAAATTGCCAAGATTTCTTCGAAAAAGCTTGTTTGAGGACTTCCTAATCTGGCTTACTAGAAGAATGAGTTGTGCACTTTTTGTGTTCTAGGAAAACAAGTCAGAAGCTCCTTTAAACCCGTGAATCAAGTCTCTACCAATCGAGCTTTGCAGCTTCTCCATATGGATTTTTTTGGTCAAACTAGAACTCAAAGTAATGGTGGAAAGAAATATTGTCTAGTAATCGTGGATAATTACTCTCGTTTCACTTGAATCTACTTTTTGGCAAGTAACTCTGAAACCTTCTTTCACTTCTCAAAGTTTGCTAAGAAGGTTCATAATGAAAAATGGTTATGCTATTTCGAGCATACGAACTGACCATGGAGGTGAGTTTGTAAATCAGGACTTTGCTAAGTTCTGTGATGAATCTAGTTTTCAACATATTTTCTCTTCTCCGTACACTTTAGAACAAAATTGGGTTGTGGAAAAAAAAAGAATAGATCTTTACAAGAGATGGCCAAAATTATCTTAATAGAGAGCAAAATATCTTCTAGATTTTGGCAAGAAGCAGTTTCAACTGCTTGCTACATTATCAACAGAGTATTCTTGAAGCCTATTCTAGAGGAAACTCTTTATGAAGTCTATAAAGGAAAGAAGCCGAATGTTTCCTATTTTCATGTTTTTGGTTGCAAATGTTTTATTTTGAATAATGCAAATGGTCGAACTGGAAAGTTCGAAGCAAAGTCAAATGAAGGAATTTTCCTTGGCTATTCGACTTCAAGCAAAGCTTATAGAGTCTTTAACAAAAAGACTCAATCTGTGGAAGAATCCATGAACATTAAGTTTCAAGACTATGTGGAAAATCTACCAGACCAGACTCAACCTGAAGAGTCTGAACTTACTTCAGACTTTACAAAGTCTATTTCCTCTGAAGTGGTTCAGACTTCTGGAAAACAGCAACAAGCAAAAAAAGATGATTCAACAACTGTAGATGATTAAACAACTCTCAAACCAAGCAGCAACTAGAAGCACAAGTCAAGTCATCCTAAAGAACTCATCATCGATAACATTAATGAAGAAGTTCGCACCAGATCCAAAGGAAGAGAAGAGTCCAATGCTCTAGCACTTGTTTTCGAAATAGAACAAAAAGGTGTAAATGAAGCATTGTCTGATGAAAGCTGGATAGAAGCTATGCAGAAAGAACTCGGACAGTTTAGCATCAATGATGTATGGGAACTAATTCCAAAACCCAAAGGCAAATCCATCATTTGAACAAAATGGGTTTTCAGGAACAAGATAAACGAAAATGGGAAAGTGGTCATAAACAAAGGAAGACTCGTGACAAAAGGATATACTCAGGAAGAAGGGAGAGACTATGATGAGACTTATGCACCAGTAGCGAGATTAAAAGCAATTAGATTATTACTTGTTTTTGATTGCTATAAAAATTTCAAGTTATTCCATATGGATGTCAAAAGTGCATTCCTGAATGTATTTATAAAAGAAGAAGTCTATGTGGAAAAACCACCGGGATTTGAAGATGCAAGATAGCCAGACTTAGTATACAGACTGAAAAATGCCTTGTATGGACTCAAGCAAGTATCTCAAGCTTGGTATGAGGTTGAGTAAGTTTCTAATTCATAATGATTTTGAAAAAGGAAAGGTTGATACTACCTTATTTATAAAGAAAGAAGGAAACGATTTTCTACTAGTACAAATTTATGTAGATGATATTATTTTTTATTCTTCTAATGAAAGTCTTTGCAAGAAATTTTCAAAGTCTATGCCGGATGAATTCAAGATGAGTATAATGGGAGAGTTAACTTTCTTTCTGGGATTGCAAGTAAGACAATCAAAGAATGGTATATTCATTCACCAAGAAAAATATGCCAAAGATCTCATCAAGAAATTTGGGTTGGAGAATTGCAAGAAAACAGAGACTCCAATGAAAAATTCTTCAAAACTAGAAAAGGATGGAGATGGAAAGAAAATAGATCGGAAGCTATACAAAAGCATGATCGGTTCACTTCTTTACCTAACTGCTTCTAGACCTGATTTTTTTCAGTGTTTATATGTGTGCTAGATTTTAGTCTGACCCAAGAGAATCTCATTTATGTGCTGTAAAATGCATTATTAAATATGTTACGACCTGTCCAAAGCTGGGTCTATGGTATCCAAAAGAATAAGCCTTTACTCTTCTTGGATATTAAGACGCTAATTTAGCAGGTTGTAAAGTCGATAAAAAGAGCACATCTGGCACTTGTCAATTGCTGGGAAATATGTTGGTATCGTGGTTCTCAAGGAAGCGAAGTACTGTGGCGCTCTCAACTACAGAAGCAGAGTATATTGCTCTTGGAAGTTGTTGCTCTTAAATCCTATGGATAAGACAACAACTAAGAGATTTTGGGATTGAAGAATCATGTATCAAGATCAAATGTGACAACACCAGTGCTATTAATCTCATCAAGAACCCAATTCTTCATTCGTGGGCTAAACACAGAGATTCAACATCATTTTAAAAGAGATCATGCCCAGAATGGAGAAATTATGATTCAATTCAATGACTCAAAGAATCAGCTATCAAACATCTTCACAAAGCCTATGGAGAAAAATCTATTTGAGTCTATTCGCACCAAACTAAATAAAGTCTAAAGTGGCTAGACTCAGACTTTCCATACGCTACTTCGCAAAGTCTCGAATCCGGGTATTTTATTTTTGGAATGAAAATGTATGATTATTCGAATCGTTGTTTGCTTATTTTATTTTTGGAAGTTATCTTTTTCGAATTTTTTTAATTTTTGGCAGTTTTTATTTTTCAGTTATTTCAAAAAGGCGCTTTATTTTTCTCGGTGACGTTTCGATTTTCCTTGTGACTTTTCATTTTCTTTATATATACTTTAGTATTTCTTTCAAAGCACTTTTTCAAACCCTAGAATACAAACGCCTTACTCTCTCGTTTCTACTCTCTCATTTTTTTTTCTCAAGATTGTTCCACAAGTTTCCATCTTTTTCACTCGAATCAGTCTGAGAAATCCTCCAAGCTTGCAATAATGTCTTTCCAAAGGAAATCCTCCCAGATTGCTAACCAAGGACCTCGAGGCATGCCAGAAGGACAAATGCATTTTGATCTTACTAAGGAAGACTCTCAACAGCACCCTCTGCAACACTCTACATAGAATGTTCCGCACCGGCCTCTGGAAGAGGAGGTTATAAAAGACGCCGAACCTCTCAGAGCCTCAAGACCTCAGGTTCATTATAAGCATTACTCTCATTTGAAGCAGGATGGTACTCTCATGATTTTTATAGATGAGTTCTTGAGAGAAAAAGGTTATAAGAACAAGACCTTGTTCTTAAGGAGGTTGGAAGAGTTAGGAATCGCACCTAAAGGATCGGCAAACAATGCCTTTCTACATTTTCCTGCAGACCCTAAGTTTGGTTCAAATCATCCTAAGAACAAGGATGATGATGAGAAATTTTATTCTAATTTTCAACCAAGAATGGGTGTTGCTACAAATGTTCCTGGAGATAGAACATAATTGTTTCGTTCTAAGGAACACAAGAAGGTTTACTCGTAGATGCTGAAGAGAGGGGTGATGAACCCTCATATTGTTGATTTTGATTTCCTAGACTCTATCAAGGTTAACTTGAGGGAGAAGTTAACCTTACTTCAATTGGAGAATTTTTGTTTTGAGCCAATGGTAGCTTATCCTGAGTTGACTACTTATTTCTATTCGAACATTTCTTTTCTTGACCAGAATCATATCACATTTACTGTGTATGACAAAGCTTATGTGGTGGATGTAGACACATTGGCTGATATTATTGGGGTGGAAATGAGTGGTTTCCAACCAATAAATGTCTCTTTTAGTCAAGCAATGAGACTCCTTGTCAAGGACAGGCTACTTGAAGGGGGCATCACTTATTCCAAATTGTCAGCCTTAAATGTTCTATTGCACAATGTGGTCATTAACTACATCAGACCAAAGGCCACATCGAAAACTAATGTTTCAAGGTTCGAAGCTCGGCTCATGTTTGTTATTCTCAATGGGATGAGGTTTTCACTCCCACACACTATCTCGATGCATATGCATGGAACCGTTGTGAAGGACAAGGGACAGTTGCCCTATTCAGCGCTAGTTACAAAATTGTTCAAACACTTTTCAGATCGTATTTCCCACCTCTCTCTACTCTAGAACTATTGCTCCTATGGTTATAGGACTGAAAATGATTTCAAAGATGAGGCTAAAAGATCTTAATAAGATTATTGAGCGCATGAAAAAGGAGTCATCCAGCAAAAACAAAGTACATTCTACTACAAGGAAGAGAAAAGGCAAGGAAGTTGCAAGTGAACCCATCAAGAAGAGAAGATCTCTCATCCTGCAAGACGAAGAAGAGGATGATGATGATCTTAACATTTCTGCACTTGCCTTGAAGAATCTTCGAGGTTTTGTTGGTTCTGAGCAATCAAAAGGAAGAGGAAGAGAAGAAGCAAAGCTAGAAAGAGAAGAAGGACCAAAGAAGGAAAAAGAAGGAAGAGTAAAAGAAAGAAAAGAAGAGAAAAGAAGAGAAGAGAAAAGAAGAGAAGAAGAATGGAGAGATGAAGAATGAAGAGATGAAGAAGGAAGAGGACATGTGGATGAATCTTATGAGGCAACCATTACCATATCTTTATCTGCAGATTTTGAAGCAACTCGAAGTGGTCAAATTGGAGTACGAACAGAGGAAGCACATCATTCTCAAAAGGAGAAGAATCAAGAAGAAGAAATGATGTCTCCACCTGTAGGCATACAAACAGGGGGAGTTGATGAGCAAAACAAGGACTTCTTCTCCTCTTTTTACGAGTGTTGGTATTAGTCGGTCTCCAGCACATCCTGAAGATGTCTATGCTTCTCATTTTCCTTAAGCGGATATTGAAGAATCCACACCAAGTCATGGAACTAGACAAGTTGATGTTCCCTCATTTCTAAACTCTCCACAAACTCATTTCGCTAAGGCTAGTGTGCAAACCGAACCCACTGCTGATTATCCAAGGATGATCGAGCTTCTTTTAGAAGTAAAGGCTCAGTAATATGCTTTGAAGATTGAAATTCAAAAACTTTATACTGCGTTGAGATCCTCCTCAGACTTTCACACCGAAAAGGTACAGTCCTTAGATACTCAAGTACAGGCTCTAAATCAGCAAGTATCTCAAACTATTGTCCACAATCAAGTGGAGCATGAATAGACTTGTCAGCTTATCAAGACTGTGCAAAATCAAGTTGAGAATGTTCATCTCCAATGCCAAAAGCTTGAGCCAATGGAGGATTTCCAGCTTGTTCGACTTCCTAGACAACCTTGATTCTTTTTATACTCTCTCTCTTTTAAACTTCTCCGCTTTTTGCTATTGACAAAAAGGGGAAGAATTTGCATATTTTGAACTTGATTTTGAACTTACTTTTTGAAATTTTTTTCTAGAGGTGGCAAAATGGGTCTTAGACCTATATATGACCCATTTAAATCATAAATGGGTCACACATAGGTCATTTGTTTTTTGACAAAAAGTAGTTAAATGGGTTTAACAAATAAAGACTTTGATAGGTGGGTCTTAAGTGGGTTGGATTTAGAACCTATTTTCACCCAAAACCTCACAATCTCTCTCCTCTCTTTAACTTTACAAAAAAATATATATTTTTTTATAAAAACCGAAATTATATTTTTTTTATTTTAATTTTTTTTCTTTCTTTTTTTATCTTTCCTCTTCCTCGGGTCGCCGGACGGCGATGGCCGGCGACCGGCCAGGCGCGAGCCTCGAGCTGGCTGGCATTGGGCAAGCTTGAGCTCGTCGGATCTGGCGAGACTTGAGCCTCGCCGATCTGGCGAGACTTGAACTTGCCGGCGTCGGGCGAGGCTCGAGCCTCACCAAATCCGGCAAGGGGCGAGCTCGATCTCGCCCAACACTGGCAAGCCTTGAGCTCATTAGATCTGGCGAGGCAAAGGCCTCACCAACGTCCAGTGAGGCTCGAGCATCACCAGATCTAGCGAGGAGCGAGCTCAAGCTCGCCGGATCTAGCGAGGCGAAGGCCTCGCCGGCGTCAGCAAGCCGGGTGAGCTCGAGGCTCACCTATGGTGGCCACCGGCCAAAGAAAAAGAAGAACAAAAAAAGAAAAAAGAAAAAGAAAATAAAAAATAAAAATTATATTTAAAAAATAAAATAAAATAAATTTTAAAAAATAAAAAATAATTAAAATTCGATTTTAAAAATAATTATTTTATAAATTATAAAAATTGTCCATTAAATTTGTGTTCTATAAAACTATTTTAGAATTATCATTTTTTTAAATATATATAAAAAATAAGCTTTCTTAAGTTTAGTTAAATGGGTTGGGTATAGATCAAAAATTTTGCATTTCAATAAATGGGTCATAAACGGGTTAAATGGGTCGATTTGGGTTGGATCCTTTATGACTCGACCCAATCCCAACCCGACCCACCCATTTAATGGGTATACTTTTTGCAGATCTTCAGTTTGTTTGTTTTGAACATTTTCTACAGAACTTCTTGCAGTAATGATGGTTATGGAGGTTGATGTGATTGTTTAAATCTTGATATATGTTTAATGTTTTCAAGATTAACGTATTTTTTTATGGTTGTAGAATCGATGTTATCCATATCCTCTACTAACTGTTTTTATAAGATATCATGTACTGCTAAGAATTGTTTTGCAAGTTATAAATCTCTAAATCTATAGGGAAGTTTTGTCACCATAAAAAAAGGGGGAGACTGTTGGAGAAAACTCCTTTGTTGTTTTGAAGATGACAAAAATTTTCCAAAGTCTATTATGAAGAATTCCAGACTTTGTGTCAAAGTCTGAAGACTTCCAGACTTTAAGTTAAAGTCTGCTCACTCACAAATTCCGCATGTAACGAAGATGAAGGATGGAAGACTTTTCCAGATAAGGGATTTTCTATCTTTCTTAAAGGGATTGGTTTGTGCGGATTATATATGGTCTTCTAGTTGGACATATCACCTACGCGATTGGATATCTTTATTGGAATCAATTTGAATACACCAAATCTTTTGAAGGACAAGTATTTTTGGTAAGGATCTAGTTATGGAAACCAAGATACTGATTGTATGGGCAAATAGGATTGATGGGCTTTCATCACAAAACGTCAAACGGTTTGAGATCTCCTTGATCGATTCTGTCCAATGGGTTGATTGGAAGAGTTCCTTTGGAAAGTGCTAACGGTCGAGAAGACATGAAGGAATATTTAAGGAGGACTCTTCATTTGTTCGATAAAGTGTGTAAAAAGTGAAATTCCAAAGACTGAAACTTCCCAATATCTTGTTACTTCTTACTCTGTGCTCTAAACTGTACTCAAAAGAGAGAAAATTATAGTGTGAATTTGTGAGAGAGCAGAAGACACTCTTCACTATGAAGTTGAGATCACGAGTTTGTAAAATATCTTTTGATTCATAATGGAATACAGCCAGAAGGCTATCAGTGTAAGAGAGTGGATATATGCTTGATTTAAGCCAAACCACTATAAATTATGTGTCCATATTATCTTCCCTAAACTCCTTTATTTTGTTTGTAGCTCTATTTAACTGCTAAAATCTGAACTCGCTCAAAGTCTGTTGTTCATCAGACATAATTTTAAAAGTAAAATATTTTTTACTGTTCTTTGCGAGAAATTGTTTTCATACCTATTCACCCCCTCTAGGTGTTCATACTAGCTCTAACAGGTATGACACATCATATTCCATGCCACACAATTTCGTCCCATAATCGAGCTCGGCTATTTCACTCAATCAAACATTCCAATTAATTATAGCCCTATAGGCTCGGCTGACTCAACAATCAGTGATCTTTCGGCATAGCTAGGCGTCGTCTCACCCCATCGAGCATGGCAACATCTACCTCTAAATGGCATTCCTGAAGGAGCATCAGTCCGGCCTCTATCGTGATCCGACATCCGTTGACAAGGGGCATTCCATATAGGAATATCATCCACCTGACCTTCATTGGGTGACGGGTTCTCATACGATCATGCACACATCCAATCCTGGCCAAGGACATTGTACTTTGCACTAAAATGCCTCAATTTAAATAATGTACTTGGCTTATTTTCTTCATATTAAAAACACCCGGTAAAATAATCCTGTGTGGGTACACGGTTAGATTGAGCCATAAAATGCAATATTCTCTTATCTTATGGAAGAATTGATTATGTTTTATACACCTTTTGTAACGACACGCCGAACTCTATTAACCATCTGTTCTTTGACTATCACACCTCAGCGACACTTGCATTTTTTTGGGCCACTTGGTGCAACCTTCCTTGGCAGAATAAGTCATGGGTGGATAATCTCTTTTAGGCTTTGAAGTTCTTTTCTAGCAAGGATTTTTACCACTGCATTGCACGATTCTCTTTTGGTGCTTTGTGCCACTTAATTTGGAAGAAAAGGAATAGTATCATCTTCCAGGGGGAAGTGTTGGTGGTTTCTGCTTTGAAAAACCATCTTATAAAAGTCGTCAAGGACAAGTCTTTGACCTTCAGTAATGTGCCGGATAACCTAAGGAACGGGAGACTCCAGCAAGGTTGGGGTTTCGACCCTTCCATCATCTTTTATGGTCCCACTCCTCTTAAGAAACGATCATTGTTTTGGAGGCCTTGGTTCCATCACTTTTGGGTTTCAACCTTATTCGGTCCCCTCTTCGTACATCGCCTTGGTTTTCTGCAGTTTTTTGCTGTTCGAGCCGCTACTTGCTACCTCGTGTGCTGCTACTGGATGAAGTTCCTCGTCGAGGCCTTGGCTTGGTTGTTGGTTTGGTGGCATTTGTTTGTACCTCTCTTGCCTATTGTTTGGGTTGTTCCGATTCTTTTATTTATTGCTTATTTGTAGCTCCCTTTTACTTCGACTCCCTTTCACTCATTTTGCTTTTGTTTTGAGTGAAAGTTTTTGGCACTGAGTCTTTTGTATAGTTGGCTAAAGCTCAATATATTCTTACCCTTACCAAAAAAAAAAAAAAAAAAAAAAACATTTTCGGTGTCAAAACTTGACACCCGATATTTTTCTAATTAAATACCAAAAATCCATAATTTTGGAATAATAATTCAAAATCACCAATCAACATCCAATTGCACAATTTAACACTCAATTGTACAAACCAATCACTCCACGACAATCATCATGAAATTCGACGACCGATTATCTCGTATAATTTCCGGAAAATAAGAAATAGTTAAATAAATTACAATATAATTAAATATATTGTAAAATAATTAAATAAATCACTAATTAATCTACCTAGGCTAATCTAACCACCTAATTGAACTAATTAAATTAATCTAACCAATCTAGCTACATCTAATCTAACTGACTGAACTAACTAACTACCTAATTAATCTAATTAGCTAAACAAGCTAAATATATACACTAATCTCACTTAGATTAATCTAAACCTCTTATAAGTATAATTAACCTCCTAATTAAGGTTCAGAAAATAAACTCACTAATTTGACAAGCCGATGACTTCATGGCGACGATGGCGCAAAGGCAAGCAAGACTCGGGCCTACAACGATGCCGATAGAGGTCCGGAAAAGGCTGGAAAAAGGACCACGAAGCTCCTAGCCCAAAGCTAAGAGTTTGGTTTTGAGTTGGGCCAGATCGAAGGCTGCTGAGGGTGGATCCACGTAGGGACGGGCAAGGTTGGTCTGATGGAGGGGGCTGGGCATGGTGGACAGCGGCCTAAGGACTCGAACGGCGAAGTGGTGGATGGAGGTGGCTGCGACGGAACGGCAAGGACGGCGGGGTTCGAGCGTGAGCAGCTAGAGTCGTGAACTGGGACAACGAGCGAGCGGAGGGAGGCCGGCACTCGAGCGGCTCAGGCGAGCGTGAGGCAGTTGGGCGGTGACTTGAGATGAAGGCTGGCTCGGTGAGGGGTGGTTGGCCTTGGCTGGTTTCTTTGGTTTTTCTTCAGCAACAATGGAGGATGATGGAGTGAAGAAGAAGAAGATGGGGTTGGTGCAACTGGAAAAGGGGACAAGACGCCCTTAAAGTCAAGAATAAATATCTAACTCATCATCCATTGGCCCACAAAGTCCACAGCCTTGATCCATAGCCATTTCCCCTCCAAATCTTCCCCCAACAAGCCACAAATAATGTCCCAAATGTTGCAGCTCCCATGGCCCACGGATTTCAAGAATTTGACCTTTAATTCAATTCAATTTCACTTCAATTGACTTCAATTAAATGGCCATAATGCCAAGGTAGGAGCCCACACCAAATTCTTGCATTCACATCACCATTTGATCCAATTTGAAGGCAAAAAATGCACTCAATTTGGCCCCTCCGAATTTCCCGATCCAATTTCGCCGAATTTTGATTTTTCGCCGAAAATCCGGGTTTACCGAAAATTCTTCGAAGGATAAATCGACGTTCCTAAAATAAATCGTAACATGCCAGAACTTTTGATTCCTGAAATTGAGTTCAATTTTGTAGTTAATTTCAACCAGACGCGTTTTAGCGTAACCTAATCTATCTAGTAGCTTTTGTGAGTTTTTAGCGCATTTGACCCATGGTTGATTATTTTCGATCCACACTATGCATCTTCGACTCATAGGCGATTCTCGGTTGTCGTGAAAATTTTAAAGTTTCAAATACGGGCACAGGGTATAGAAACAACAGAAAAATCAACTTAGTATCGTTTGACGCGAATTTTGCAATCAGGTGAAATCACTCACACTTTAATTACATGCCTCTGTTGAACCAACTTATCTCCAGTCTCTAATCGATTTTAACGGTGCCGTATTGACCCTTGCAGATTAGCATGGTTGAACAGTCAATTTCTGATTGAATTTTCAAGTCGGTCGCGTTTAGATTCCTTAACGGCATCACCTAATAGATTAGTTATCTCATGAGTGATCAGCTCATAAAAAAAGACTATAAGCGTGTCGATGAAAAGCCCATTTCATTTCATCAAAAACATGGTTGAAAATCAAGATGTCACAGCTTTTCTCCTCTTATAAAAATTTCGTCCTCAAAATTTAAACCATTACAATTCTTCTTAGAAAAGGTAAGGGTATTGTCGTCTCATCGATTCTTCACCTTCCCATGTCACTCCTTCTGTTATGTGGTGTTATTAAACCACTTTGACCAAGGGAACCGTCTTGGTACGCAGAATTTGCTCTTTGCGATCCACAACCTGAACTGGTCTCTCCACGTACGACACTCTATCGTCCACGTCTAATTCTTTAAAATTCAGCACGTGGGTCGGGTCAGGCTCATAATTTCTCAACATTAACATGTGGAAGACGTCATGCACTTGCACCAGTCTTGGCAGCAACGCAAGACGATATGCCAAAGTCCTTATTTGCTCCAGAATCTCAAAGGGATCGACGTACCTTATACTCAGCTTCCCTTTCTTGCCGAATCGCGAAGTACTCTCATTGGTGACACCTTCAGAAAGACGTGCTTACCAACTTGGAATGCCAATGTTCTTCGATGCTTATTTGCATAGCTTTTTTGGCGACTCTGAGCGGTCTTTAGTTTTTCCCGAATAATTGCAACTGCATCTACTAACTGTTGAAGTAATTCTAGGCCGGTAATCTTCCACTCTCCGACTTCATTCCAATAAA
The DNA here is from genome assembly GCA_016097545.1 of Eucalyptus victrix. Taxonomy (NCBI): domain Eukaryota; kingdom Viridiplantae; phylum Streptophyta; class Magnoliopsida; order Myrtales; family Myrtaceae; genus Eucalyptus; species Eucalyptus victrix. Next base: position 8,009,811 of record CM027844.1, on the reverse strand, counting down.
CTGGAGTTCTGTATGCTCTGCCATACAACCTTCAAACAGTGCCATCTGAATACTCTGTTGGTAATTGTTATTATAGGCGAACTTAATTAGATGAAGCTGTTCCTCCCAGCTTCCTTTGAAGTCCAACACATAAGCTCGTAGCATGTCCTCAAGGGTTTGAATCGTCCTCTCAGACTGGCTATCCGTCTGAGGATGATAGGCCCTATACGATACCACAGCTTTGTTCCTAAGGCAATCTATAAACTTTTCCGGGTAGAAGTACAGCTCAAGTGCCAAAACTTGGCACGAAGGGACACTTAAGTGCTAAAACTTTGAAAATGTACACTTAAGTGCCAAAATTGGAGTAAAATGGATCACTTAAGTGTCACTTCGACTAAAATCCGGCCAAATTACTGACGTGGCAATTTTCTAGCGAGGTGAGTGTAAAACAAATCATTTTGGATCTTTGATGTGGCGAGAAAATGCAAAAACGACGTCGTTTTGGCCTCTAATGTGTAAATAATTAATATAAAAATTAATTAAATAAAATTTAAAACGACGTCGTTTCAGCCCCCCTTTTTGTAATTTTTTTTATTTTTTAGAATATTTTAAATAAATTTAATTTAAATTTAAATTTAATTATTTTTTATATTAATTATTTACACACCGTAGGCCAAAACGACGTCGTTTTTGCATTTTCTCGCCACGTCAGCATGGAAAACGATACCATTTTGCACTCACCTCGCTAGAAAATTGTCACGTCGGCAATTTGGCCGGATTTTGGCCGAAGTGGCACTTAAGTGATTCATTTTACTCCAAAACTAGCACTTAAGTTATACCTTTCCAAAGTTTTGGCACCTAAGTGTCCCTCCGTGCCAAGTTTTGGCACTTTAGATGTCCCAACCTCAACTTTTCCAGAAGGCTACTATGAACTTCGGGTCTTTATCAGAAGTAATCGTCACTGGTACTCCATGCAAACAAACTATCTGTCACACGTACAACTCAGCATATCTATCCAATGCATAGTTCTTTTGTACAGCAATGAAGTGTGCAGACTTTGTCAATTTGTTAACTACAGCCCATATGGAATTATTACCTCGCTGACTCCTTGGTAAGCCCATCACCAAATCTATTGTGATATGTTCCCATTTACACTCGAGAATCTTGAGAGGTTGCAACAGTTCTCCCGACTTACAGTGTTGTGTCTTCACTTGCTGACACATTAGACACTTGGTGATATGCTTGGCGATATCTGCCTTCATACCAGTCCACCAATAGTGTTGACGCAGATTATGATACATTTTTGTACTGCTTGGATGAATGTTGTAACTACTATAATGAGCTTCTGACAAAATCTCTTCCTTAAGCTCTGCATCATCAGGTACACACAATCGTCCATGAAACTTCAGTGTTCCGTCTTTAGAAATCTGAAAATCGGCCTTTCTCTTTTCTGCATCTTCTTGCACAATCTTCTGGATCTCAGGGTCTGTCAACTATAGCGTCTTGATCCTTATCTGCACTTCTTGTTCAATTTTGAGGATGGCCATAAGACTTGAAAGATGGCCCATCTCAAATTTGAAAACCAAATCTCGAGCTCCTTCAAGTAAGATCCACTCCTTAACCATCATCTGTGTAATTGAAGACTTCTGACTCAACGCGTCTATGACCTTATTGGCTTTTCCAGGGTGATACAGAATGTCACAATCATAATCCTTAAGAAGTTCCATCCAACGATGCTATCTCATATTCAATTCCTTCTAAGATAATAAGTACTTAAGACTTTGATGATTTGTGAAGATCTGGAACTTTTCTCCACACAAGTAATGTCTCCAAATTTTCAGAGTGAAGATGATTGCTGTGAGTTCTAAGTCATGCGTTGGATAATTTAACTCATGAGGTCTCAATTGACGAGACGCGTATGCGACGACTCTACCATTTTGCATTAACATGCAACCCAGTCCTCTAAACGATGCATCACTGTAGATCTCGTATCCTCCAAGACCAAATGGAATTGTTAGCACTAGTGCGGTAGTCAGCTTCTGTTTAAACTCTTGGAAACTACACTCGCACTTATCTGTCCATATAAACTTCTCTTCCTTCTTCAATAGTCGAGTCAAAGGTGAGGCTATTGCAAAGAATCCTTCCACGAACTGTCTGTAATAACCTGCCAATTCCAAGAAACTTATGATCTCTATCACTGTCGTCGGTCTTGGCCAGTTGGTCACGGCTTCAATCTTAGTCGGGTTCACGAAAATTCCTTTAGCTGAAATCATGTGACCTAGGAATGCCATACGAGTTAACCAAAACTCGCACTTATTAAACTTGGCGTGCAATCCATGATTTCACAAGGTCTGGAGCGCTATCCTCAATTGTCTTTTGTGCTCCTCTAGACTTCTCAAGTACACTAGTATGTCGTCAATGAAAACGATCACAAATTGATCCAGATACTCCTTGAACACCTAGCTCATTGAATCCATGAAAGCAACTGGGGCGTTCATCAAACCAAACGGCATTATGGTAAACTCATAATGGTTGTATCGCATATGAAACACCATCTTCGGTACGTCTTTCTTTATGATCTTCAGCTGATGGTAACCCGTCCTCAGGTCGATCTTAGAAAATATCGACGTTCCTTGCAACTAGTCAAACGAGTCGTCGATCCTCGGTAATGAGTACTTGTTCTTAATCGTCACCTGATTGAGATGACAGTAGTCGATGCATAGGCGCAACGAACCATCTTTCTTCTTCATGAACAGAACTAGTGCTCCCCAAGGTGATGCATTGGGACGTATGAATCCCTTATCCACCAACTCCTGTATCTACACCTTCAGTTCCTTCAATTCTGACAATGCCATGCGGTAAGGAGTCTTAGAGATTGGCTCCGTTGTTAGGGAACTCCCTTATATTATTTTGAAAATGACAAAATAAATCAAAGACTATTAACCTGTTAAACTGTTGAGTAACAGACTATGCAGAGGAGAAAACATGTAAATGATTTTATTAAAGTCTATACTCGGAAGAACCAGAAAACAGACTCTATACTAAAGTTGAACTTATTCAAATTGTGTCCAAACCTTAAAGCTAAATCTGTTCAGAAGCATATTATGTCCAGACTTATGTCCAGATTATAAAGTCTATTGCACTCAAACTCTACTTTAGATTGAAGTAAAGTCTGAGTGTTTGAAGACACTCAGACTTTACTTCAGTCTAAACATCCTCAGACTTTATATCCAAAATGAGACACAAGTTCAGAATGTAGCAGATTCAGAATGAAGTATGTTCAGAACGAAACAACTTGATAGAACGTAACACAAGCCCCAAACATATAATGGTTAGTGATCTGGTTTGGATTTTACATCAAGATTGATTTGATTGACTCAATCTAATTGATTGAAAATTGGATCTTGAAAATAAGAACTTTCTATACAAAGGAGCTTTATTTATGAAAACCAAAATTCTGTTTGTATGGGTGATCAAAATCAAATTGGGATTTTACTTCTATCACTCAACGGTTACCAAATCTTCTAGATATAGATCTGTCTAATGGGTAGATTGGAAGACGATCCTCTAAGATACTATTCAACGGCTAGTTTGGAAGTTGAGAAGTATTTAAAGAGATCAAGGACCGATGAGCAAGTAAGAGATGAAGTGTAGAATTTATAATTCCAAAGTCCGAGTGAACTTCGATCATACACTTGTCTCTCATGAGCTTAAACGTTTGTGATCGTGAGAGAAATACCAAAAGAGTGACTTAGTGAGATAGTGTGATCTACCACCAAGTATTTGCACTCAAACATGTAATCTCTTGTTGATTGCATAGTGGAATCTAGTCAGAAGGCTATTAGCGTGGGAGAGTGGACGTAGGCTTGATCGAAGCCGAACCATTATAAATTATGTGTTCTTATTCTCTTCGCTGAACTCCTTTATTTTATTCCGCATTTATTTGCCAAGGTTTATTTTAAACACCTATTCACCCCCTTTGGGTGTTTATACTAGCATTTTCAATTAGTATTAGAGCCAAATGCTCGTTTTATTGAAGTGTTTTTACTTCTGAGCTACAGATCTTCTATGGCTAGTATTTTGGCACCAAGACTTATGGAGGGACAGAGCAACACCAGGCTACCATATTTTGATGGAAATGAATACAACATTTGGAAAAACAAAATGAAGGTATTCCTAAGATCCAAAGATCCCTTGCAATGAGATGTTGTGGAAAAATGAATCAATCTCACTGTTGCGTATACATCAAATAAGAATGGCGAAGACAAAGAAACCAAACCCCTTGCTCCTATGTCTCGGATGGAGTTGTCCAAAAGAGAAGCTCTTGATGCAAAAGCTATTTATTCTTTATATTGTGCCTTGTCTCCTATTGAATATAACATAATTTCTTCATGTGGAACAGCTAAGGAAGTCTGGGATAGACTTCATGTTACTTATGAAGGGATTGATTGTGTAAAAGAGATAAAAGTAAACTTCCTGCTTGGCCAATATGAATCCTTCAAGATGAAGCCAGGAGAGTCGATTGGAGATATATTCGATCGTTTTACAGAAATTGTAAACGGTTTGGTGTATCAAGGTCATCCAATTTATTCCTCAATGAAGGTCAACAAACTCTTGCGAGGTCTCTCAAAAGATTGGAACCATGTCAAGACCTCAATCTAGGAAACTCAGAGGATTATGCCACTCTCTGTTGATGAATTGATTGGCATTCTTCAATCCTACGAAGTGGAACAAGTCGTTGATGAAGATTTCGAAGGTAAGAAGTCCATCGCTTTAAAATCTAACGATGATACTAATGATATAGATTCAGAAAATGACATGGATGACGAAGAACTTGCTTTTATGATCAAGAAATTCAAAAAGCTGAGTAGAAAATGAAGGAAGTTCAGTGGAAGAAGACAATACAAGCAAAATGGGCAGAAAAGAACAATGAAAGAAGATGATGAGTAAATAAATATATGCTTGATGACACATTCTGACTCAGACACAAACTCATAATCCGATGAGGAAATCGAGATAAGTCATTCAGAAATTCCTACTAAAAGTTTTTAAGTATATAAATGAGCTTTGCTTAAATCTTAAATCTTCTTTTAAAACGATCTCCGAACTAAAAAAAGGAGAAATCTTGGTTTAGGTAACAGGATCTTTCTCGAAAAAAAAGTTTGAAATTTTGCAAAAAGATTTTCTACAAACAAAAGAAAGTTAAGATTTACTTGTCCAAGAAAATGATTCTTTAAAGAAAGAATTTTCAAATATTTCAACAAAATTTTCAAATGGTTTAAAAACATTAGAGCATATCCTTTCCACACAAGTACCTTACTATAATAAGTCGGGACTTGGTTTTAATAAGGAAAGTGATTCTCTAATAAATTTTCCTAAAGTCAATGAGAGACTTAAAAAAAAAAAATACCTCCAAAGGTATTTTACAAAAATCATTTTCAAAAAGTGTTTGTAAAACCCGTTGGTCGAAATGCCCTCAAGTGCTCAAATTGTGGAGACTCATAACACTTTAAGAAAGAATGTCCTAAAGTCTGGAGACCTGTTAAGAAAGATTTAGTAAAAACAACATATTCTACTAACTCTCATGGACCCAAGAAAAAATGGATACCAAAAAAAAGATGAGTTGTTTTTGCAAGAAATAAAGGAAAAGAAAAAAGAGAATTTGGTAAGGAATGTATTTTTTTTATTTGGGCAAATAATTCTCATTATGCTTGATATTCGATATATCCTTGGTTGATTAAGATTTTATAATGATCATATTCTATGATTTGTTTTATTGAAGAAAGAATCGTGTGATTTATTTTTGTGATTCATGAGTTGAGATTTGATATAATACGTGTGACTATTTTTTGATATTTTTCTTAAAGACAAATGAATTTATTTGGATTGATTTTATACTATCAGATTTTGTCATATTTTGCAAAGTGAAAATCTTTTTATGAAAGATATTCTTAGATACTCAAGAATATTATTTTCTCTGATTCTATTGTACTTTGACTAAGTGAGAATTTCTTTTTCAAGATATTATTGTGCATAATGTTCTTTCCTTAAATAATATGTTATGATGAGTTTAGAAAGAATATTTGATTATTCATGGAAATTTTATATTTTGCTCTAACGAAATGGAAGGATCCAAATTGATGAATACCAAAAGGGAAATGAGTTGATTGCAGAAAATTTTATAAGGGACTAATGTTTGCGAATCTACGCAGACGTAGGTGCAATCAAAAAGGTATCTCATGCGAAGATTGGTAATATTTTTTCTTTAATCAATGGTATATTGCAAACATATACCTTGGGTAAGAGAATGCTTTTTATCCTGCCTTGCAAATCTCTACATACATTTATTGTGATTTTAGATGATTGCCTATGAATTATATATTATTTATATTGCAAATATCTTTTGTCATAAATATAAGGCATTGCAAGTTTTTACTTGATTTGGCACGTGATAGAAATATCTACTTTCTTTTTGCGAAAAGAATCGTGATCACCTCAAAAAGGCAACAAATTGAGGAGAAGCGTTGATCAATTATGGAAATTTTTTTTTTTAATTGATCGTGATCTTAATTATTATGAAAGGAAGGAAAAGGTAAATGTGTTAGAACTTACCAAGTTCTACAAAATCCAGTTAGTATATCTTTTATTTCCTTTTGTCATCAACAAATCTCTTATTGACATTATCATTTTATGACAAAAAGGGTAAGTGAATTTTACAATGCATCCGTGATTTTTATTGGATATTTGCTGATATATATGATCGAAATGAGCCATATTACATATCTTTAATATTCGAATTACTTTGTAAAAGCTGATTTTTTTTTTTTGAAATTGTGTTTCATGCAAGATATATTTGTTATCGCTTTATATTCTCTTAGTGATACTATTTCCATTGTTATTGCATTTTCATTATGACAAAAAGGAGGAGAGAATATAAATATGCATACGTGTTGATTGATTGATATTATTTATTGCATAATATTGAGCTGCGATTATTTTCTATATATTGTTATGCTCAATGTTATTTTTCTATATATTGTTATGCTCAATCTATTTTTTTGAAAATCTAAAATTTGGTGATTGATTTATCATTATTTTAGAAAGTGTGATTACACGTTTGCATATTCACAGATTATTTTTTCATCATAAAAATGGGGAGATTGTTAGGGAAATCATTTATGATGTTTTGAAGATAACAAAATAAATCAAAGGCTACTAACATGTTTAACTGTTGAGTAATATACTATGCAGATGAGAGAACATGTAAAGGATTTTATTAAAGTCTATAATTAGAAGAACCAGAAGACAAACTCTATGCTAAAGCCGAACTTATTCAGACCGTGTCTAGACTTTAAAACTAAATCTGTTTAGAAGCAGATTATTTTCAGACTTATGTCCAGATTGTAAAGTTTATTGCACTCAAACTCTACTTCAGACTGAAGACACTCAGACTCTACTTCAGTCTGAACACCCTCAGACTTTACGTCCAAAACAAAACACAAGTTCAGAACATAATAGATTCAGAACGAAACATGTTTAGAATGAACCAATTTGACAAAACGTAACACAAGCACCAAACATATAACAGCTGGTGATTTGATTTGGATTCTACATCAAAATTGATTTGATTGACTCAATCTAATTGATTGACAATTGGATCTGAAGACAAGAACTTTTTATACGAATGAGCTTTACTCATGGAGACCAAAATTCTGTTTGTATGGGCGATTAGAATCAATTTTGGATTATACTTATATCACTCAACGGCTACCAAATATTTTATATGCAGATCTGTCCAATGGGTAGATTGGAAGATGATCCTCCAAGATACTGTCCAACGACTAGTTTGGAAGTAGAGAAGTATTTAAGGATATCAAGGATCGATGAGTAAGTAAGAAACAGAGCGTAGAATTTATAATTCCAAAATCCGAGTAAACTTCGATTATACAGTTGTCTCTCGTGAGCTTAAATGTTTGTGATCGTGAGAGAAATACCAAAAGAGTGACTTAGTGAGATAGTGTGATCTCCCACTAAGTGTTTGCACTCAAAGTTGTAATCTCTTGTTAATTGCATAGTGGAATCCAGCCATAAGACTGTTAGCGTGGGAGAGTAAACGTAGGTTTGATCTAAGCAGAACCACTATAAATTATGTGTTCTTATTTTCTTCCCTAAACTCATTTATTTTATTCCATGTTTGTTTGCCAATGTTTATTATAAACACCTATTCACCCCCTCTAGGTGATCTACTAGCACTTTCATCCATCCCGAGGGCCAACTCAATTACAAATTCGATCTCCCTTTCTAGGGGCAGACCCGGTAATTCTTTCGGAAACACATCTGGAAACTCTTGAACCACAGTAACGTCTTCCATCTTCAGCTCCTCAACTGTTGTATCCACGATAATCGCCAAGTAACCTTGACAACCCCCATCTAACAAATGGGTAGTCTCAAACGACGAGATAAAAGTAATCGAGGGTCCTCCTCGATTCCCAATAAACTCAAAAGTTTCACCCGCTAACAGGTCAAACTGAATCGCTTTACAATAACAGTCGACAGTAGCTCGTTGCTTGGTGAGCCAGTCCATGCCAATTATCACATTAAAATCATACATGGCTGAAACAATCAAATCTATCTTTCCCTCTCGCTCACCAATAACTAACTTGCAATTAGGACAGCCAATTGTAGATGACACCTTATCCTTTAATAGGGTAGATATACTAACAACTGACCCCAACGATTCAGGACTCAACTCTACCAACTTAATGAATTGCTCAGCTATAAATGAATAAGTAGCGCCAGGATCAAATAAAGTGTAAGCAGCATGGTCGTTCAGTGAGATCGTACTTGTGACCACATCAGGTGAATCATCTGCCTATCGTCTAGTGATAGTGTACACCTTTTCTTGAGCTGGAGGTCGATTCAAACCACCCTACGGTGCATTCTATGGTGCATATCCTTTGTTTTGTCCCATCGATGGCGGCGGCGGTAACTTGTCATGCCCCGAACCCCGAGACATGTGAACAACCCGCCATCGTCGTGTAAATGCAACATTCCCAGGTAGTGTCGTCGACCCTAATTTTTAAATTATTATGCGCATGCGGAACGTGCTAAGAAATCCTCTGACAAAAACATATGGGATAGGACAGCAGGAAAAATCAATTCAAAATCAAACATACTTTCATACATCATCATTAATCTAGGGTTTACATACACCAACAGGATCCAGAGACTATATGCAAAAAAAATGGGTCAGAGTTTATGTGTATAAAAAAGGGTCAGTCTACATCACATGGATCAGTCCGCCAAAAAGAGGAATAGTCCTAAGGCTACTAGTCAGCCCCGTTTGACGCTCCCACATCCTCAGGATCTGTCACCCAAGAGGCCGGGGGCGATGCGTTGATTACTCCACCGTCGAGAAGATCCGCCACGCCTTCACCCAAAATGGCGTTCATCACAGCCAACGGAATGTCCATGCTATCCAGTGGGCCAACCCTAACGCCATCAACTCCAAAACGAAACCAAGCCCTAAACCTATAATGTACTCTAGCATCCACGGACACTTCAACCCAGACAGTAGACCTAACCAGCTAATAGACCCAAGGACTTCCAGGGTCAGGAGCACTCTGCGTCGTCTAGAGAATCTCCGTCGGCATGCCACTCTTCTCCGAGGGTACCGCCATCTACGGTCCTGTAATATTTTCTCCAAACCAGGATGAGACTTTGTCTCAGCAAGTTCACCCCTCCTAAACCCCTATTAGAAAGTAAATACGCCCCAGAGTGGCCTAACCATGACATCAAGAAGCTTTAACTCGCCTTAGCCTTCATCTGCAGGTTAGCACATTTTATATAATTCAACCACGTGCAATTCTAATAACCCAACAACCAAGGCACAATCACATCATCAGATCAATTCAATCACGTGGGTCGTCTCAGCGATTAATCGACTCGGCCGATTACATGTCATTCTAGCAAATCAATTACTGCTTCCAATCATGATCTTATCGGAAGGTTTAATAACCAGTGGTAATCACGGCCCCACTCGGCACGACCTTTAATTAGGTGGTAGATCTCGGCCCGATGGGCACGACCTCTAATATGTGGTAATTCACGGCCCGATTGGGCGCGACCTTTATCAGGTGGCAATTCACGGCCTCACTAGGCGTGACCTTTATCAGGTGGTAGTTCACGGCCTCACTGGGCACAACCTCTAATAGGTGGTTAATCACGGCCTCATTGGGCACGACCTCTAATAAGTGGTTAATCACGGCCAATCGCCCATCAATTTCCACACTTATGATTTTATAAAGAATCATTATATATCGCAATCACACTCAATTCACCACAACCAATCATCAATTTCAAATTCTACATGCACAGCAGCGATCGGCACGAAATTCTGAGCAACCGGGTTAAAAATAATTTTTCCGTTTTTTTTTTAAATTTTCGGATTATAATATAATATTATATTTTCCATAATTTTTGAAGCAAATAAATAATTCAAAACTAAAATCCTATTATGTCCCATCAAGGCTTAACATTAAATAACTCCTTTTAACCTTAATTAAACACACTTTAACATAAACCAATCTCTTAATCAAATTTATAATTAAATATACTAATCTACCCACCTAAACTTACTTAATTTAAACTAAACACACTTAGGGCATCATTAACATTCTAATCAAGGTTTAGTGAGGTAAACTCACTTGATTAACTCGCTGCTTGGACCAAAACGACGAGGGCGACGCCGGGATCAACCCTTCCAAAGGCGGGCCTAGCTTCCGGGGCCGAGAAGACGGCCAAAATGAGCCTCAACTAGGCTATGAGACCCACTTCTTCTTGTTGCACGATGAGGCCCGAGAGGAGGAAGAACGGCGACGGCTAGAGGCGGCAAGGGCGGAGGAGATGCGTGGCTGTCCAGGTGGTGGCTCATGGCGATGGTGAAGGAGGCTCCGGCGAGGTCGAACGGCGGCTTAGGTGGTTGGGCCGACGGGATGGAGAGGCGGCGTTGACGGAGCACGGGCACGTGGGTGCGGCCCGACGTGCAGTCGCGCGGGAAGGTGACGGCGGCTCTGCACTACGGCAACGAACGGCGGAGGAGCGGCGAAGGGGCGACGCGACTGCCTGGTCCGAACGGGCAAGCTCCTCCTTGTCGATTCTCTCTTTCCTCCTCTCTCTCTCCTCCAAGTTCAAATGAAGAAGATGATGTTGATGGGTGTGAGGGCAAATCTTGGCCCTCCACTTGTCAAGATCTCCTTCATTTTGGCTACCCACCATGACATCATCCCATGATGTCATCTTCCACTATCTCCTCTCCCACAAGCATCATTCAATGGGTGCAATATCATTTCTGCCGGGGTCCAAATCCTTATACATCCAATTTCTTCAATTTTTCTTTCAATTCTCTTCTAATTGAATCCAATTAAAATCCATAAAAATTATCACATGCTCCTAATAAGATGTGTGACATAACCAAGCTTTCAACTTCTAAATTCAATTCCAATTTTTACGGTTGAATTCAATTTGGTGCAATTTCAGCGCGCCTAATCCACTGAGTAGCTTTTGGGGAAATTTTCTTGCATCTGACCCAAGGGTGATCAATCCCCAAGTCTGACACGGTAAAATTCCTTAATTACTTCACTCAATAGACTAGTTCCCTCGTGAGTGGCCAACTCTGAGAAACGAACTACATGCACAGATGAATTGCCCGACTCAATTGACTGAAAATAAAATTGAGAAAAAATCGGGATGTCACATAGCTGCTGTGGTCCCACCTACCTTGGGGAGCAATTTCTGGCCAGGTGACCCTGCTAGCTACACTCATAACAAGCACCCATCTTAGAATGGCATGGGGCCCATCCATGTCGCCTCCCACAAAAGCGACACACTCCATTATAGCTTGGCACTGACTTATCTACCCCACCCTTCCTGTTGGGTGGAATAGGATACCTTCCTCTGGGTATAGGTTTCTTCCTAAACCTATTAACATCCATATTCGAACCGAATTGCGATCCAGATGTGGCGGCTTGTTCATTTAGATTCCTCTCTATTAGCTGGATCCATTCATATAAGTCATTGTAATCTTTCCGATTGAACGGCACCAGTAGGTCTTTTTGCTCCGGTCGGAGGCCATTCCTGAACCTCCTAGCTCTATCTGTCGGATCCTCTATTAGTTTGGGGGCATACTAAGATAGCTCTACAAACTTGGCCTCGTACTGGTGTACAGATATTAAACCTTGACGAAGGCGTTGGAATTCCTCCATTTTCTGTTCTCGAGCACAGTCCGAGAAATACTTGCCTTTGAAAACTTCAACGAAGGCGTTCCACTTTGGAACCACACCTTCAGGAAATACTCTGCCTCTAGTGGCTTTCTATCAGGTACTTGCGTTTCCCTGCAACTGGTAAACTGTAAGGACAACCTTCTCTTCCTCTGTGCACCTCAGCAGTGCAAAGGCTTTCTCCAACTCTTGGATCCAAAAGGTTGCAACCTCCGGATCTCCGGCTCCTATGAACCTTAGCGAGTTCAGGTTTAGAAACTACTCAACGAGCTTGTGCATCGGCCTTTCCCTGATCACAACTCTAGGTTGGACTTCGACAGGTGCAGCTGCAGTAGCGACAGCAGCATTGGCGGCAGTAGTAGCAGCGGTAGTAGTGACGACGTTAGTGGTGGCGGCTTGATTTTAGGCCTACTGCCCCCATCATATTCTTAAGAGACTCGAGCACCTGTACAATCCCATCAATTCTAGGATCGCTAGGTGGTGCTACACTAGCACTAACCTACGGCGACACTATCCTATTGGCACTGGCCTAAACCGGTGCTCTTCCTTGGGTACCGACCTTTGTCGATGTTCTACCCCGAGTGACAGATCCTATCAACCTCTTCTTAGGCGTTCTCTGCTCTTGGTCACTCATCTTGCAAACTCTTTACAGAACCTATCTTCCAATTTCATACAAAATTAGAAATTGAATTACCTACACAAAACAAACTACCAATCAGCTATCAATCACATGCATTAGCATAAGAAAAAGACACTTCCTACTAACTATCCCATAACCTATCGCACCTTATCACTCTATACACTGACTAGCTCCGATACCACTCCAGGGCGAGGATGTCACGCTCCGAACCTTGAGCGCGTGCATATCCCTTGGTGGTCGATCAAATTGTGACGTTCCCAAGACGCATCGCCGACCCATTCATTTAATTGCACATGTGGAAGCGAAATAACAATCCCGAGATAACAAACAACATGGAATAGAAAAGCAGAACAATCAATTTAAATAAAACATATTTTTATAAAACAAACGAGTTTATATACAAAATAGTCTAAACCAAAGAGAGAGAGAATGCTACTAAGCCATCTAGGCACCTGACTCCTTATCCATGGGCTCTGGGGGCTTTGGGTCCACCACGGCACCATAAGGAGTGTCAAGGTCCATCGGGTGAGCTACTTCGCACTGCCCGGTCCTAATGGGAGGCCCGTTGAAACCAAGTAGGAGACCCTGCCGACCCCTTTGTTGAAAGCTAATGAACTATGCTAGGTATCGGTGAGATACCAACTGAGGTAGGCCCTCATCGACCTGTACCACGGACTCAATTAGCTCTCGGGTCAGGGTGGTCCCGGGAATAGGGAATGAGGTGAACTCAAAATCCATCGTCTGCGGGACCCCATATTGTACCTGACACTCCTCCATCTAAGGACCTGTAAAATTGTAAACCACGATAGGGTGAGACAATGTCTCAACGAGTGTACACCCTAAACCCCGATTAGGAAGATAATATACCTAAAGGCAGCCTAATCACACATCACTGAAGACTTACCTCGCCTCAGCACCTTCCTGCACGTTAATACAACTCATATAACATTTATATATGCAGTAAATGCAATCAATAACTGGAACGTTTCACTTTCATAAATCAATCAATCATAGGGGTCTCGATTATAAGGCCAAATTATTATGACATATCCCATCCCGTGCCACACGATTCCGTCCAATAATTCGGCAAGGCTATTTCACTCAATCAAGTGTTCCAATTAATTATGGCCCCACGAGCACAGTCGACTCAACAATCAGTGGTCTACTGTCATAGCTAGGTGTCGTCTTGCCCCATCGAGCACGACAATGTCTACCTCTAGACGGCATTCCTAAAGGAGCATCAGCTTGGCATCTACCGCGATCTAGCATCCGTTGACAAGGGGCGTTCCATATAAGAGTATTGTCCACCCGACCTTCATCGAGTGACGGGTTCTCATACGATCATGCACACATCCAATCCCGACCAAGGACATTGTGCTTTGCACTCAAATGTCTCAATTTAAATAATGTACTTGGCCTATTTTCTTCATATTAAAAACACCCGGTAAAATAATCGTGCGTGGGCACACGGTCAGATTGAGCATAAAATGTGATATTCACTTTTTAAAATCCCACTATTTGATATAGGGCTCGTTTGGTTCGGCTTTGGGGAAATGCCCTTAGAAGAATACAAATATCCTTGACATAAAGGGGTTTTCTGAAATGCTACTCCGTTTGGTAATTTGTAGTCTCAAATGGCATTGAAATGTAACTTTAGCATAAATACCATTTGGCAATCAACACAATTTAACACTCAATTATACAAACCAACTACACTACAACAATCAGCACGAAATTCGACAACCGTCTATCCGGTAAAATTTCCAAAAAATAAAAAATAATTAAATAAATCACTAATTAATCTACCTAGGCTAATCTAACCACCTAATTGAACTAATTAAATTAATCTAACCAATCTAGCTATATCTAATCTAACTAAACTATCAAATTGAACTAACTAACCACCTAATTAACCTATCTAATTAATCTAATTAGCTAAACAAGCTTAATAAATATACTAATCTCACTTAGATTAATATAAACCTATCCTAAGCATAATTAACCTCCTAATTAAGGTTTATTAAAGTAAATTCACTGGTTTGACAAGCCGATGAGTTCACGGCGATGGCAACGTGGAGGCGAGCAAGACTTGGGCCTACAGCGATGCCAAGGGAGGTCCGAAAAGGGCTGGAAAAGGCCCGCGAAGCTCTTAGCCTAGAGCTGAGAGTTTGGTTCTGAGTTGGGCCGGATCAAAGGCTACTGGAGGCGGATCCGTGCGGGGACGGGCAAGGCTAGTCCGGTGAAGGGGGCAAGGCACGGTGGATGGCAGCTTGATGACTTGAATGGCGAAGCGGTGGACAGAGATGGCTATGACCGAACGACAGGGACGGCGGGGTTCAGGCGTGAGCAGTTGGAGTCGTGAACAAGGATGGTGCACGGGTGGAGGCAGGCTAGCACTCGGGCGGCTCGGACAGGCATGAGGCGGTCGGGTGGTGACTTGCGATGAAGGCTGGCTTAGTGAGGGGTGGCTGGCCTTGGCTGGTTTCTCTGGTTTTTCTTCAGCAACAATGGAGGATGATGGAGTGAAGAAGGATAAGATGGGGCTAGTGTAGTTGGAAGAGGGGACAAGAAGCCCTTAAAGTCAAGAATAAATATCTAACTCATCATCCCTTAGCCCCTAAAGTCCACAGCCATTTCCCCTCCAAATCTTCCCCAACAAGCCACAAATGATGTCCCAAATGTTGCAGCCCCCATGACCTACAAATTTCAAGCATTTCACTTTCAATTCAATTCAATTTCACTCCAATTGACTTCAATTAAATGGCCATGATGCCAAGGGAGGAGCCCACACCAAATTCTTGCATTCACATCACCATTTGATCCAACTTGAATGCAAAAAATGCACTCAATTTCACCCATCCGAATTTCTCGGTCCAATGTCGCTGAATTTTAATTTTTCACCGAAAATCGGGGTTTGCTGAAAATTCTTCAAAGGATGAGTTGATGTTCCTAAAATAAATCGTGACATGCCAGAACTTTCGATTCCTGAAACTGAGTTCAATTTTGTCATTAATTTAAACCGGATGCGATTTTAACGTGACCTAACCTATCGGGTAGGTTTTAGGAATTTTTAGCGCATTTGACCCATGGTCGATTATTTTCAATCCACATTGTGCATCTTCAACTCATAGGCGACTCTCGGTTGTCGTGAAAATCTCGAGGTTTCAAATACAGGCATAGGGTACATAAACGACAGAAAAATCGGTTTAGTGCCGTTCGACGCGAATTTTGCAATTAGGTGAAATCACCCACACTTTAATTATATGCATCTGTCGAACCGACCAATCTCCGGTCTCAAATCGATTTTAATGGTGCCGTATTGACCCTTGCAAATTAAGACGGTCGAGTAGTCGATTTCTAATTGAATTCTCAAGTCGGTCGTGTTTAGATTCCTTAACAGCTTCACCTGATATATTAGTTATCTCGTGAGTGATCAGCTTAGAAAAAAAGACTATAAGTGCGTCAATGAAAAACCTATTTCATTTAATCGAAAATAGGGTTGAAAATCAAGATGTCACAAACTTAGATGCTTAAGATTAAAGAAAGAGTAGCTTGTAATGGTTGAATGGCATCATCTCAGTAATCACACAAGATAGAATTTACATGAAATTACTTGTTTACAAACTTAAAGAGAGGGAGGGGGGTTGACTAGGTGGGAGAATGGGACATATACATATGTTCAACTTGAATGTCATTGTAGTGGCTTATATTGTAGGAAGATCATCCTCGTTCTCGTCAGTGACTGTAGGAAACAAGAAACCACCAAGTAAGTAAGCTTCACGCACACCCAAAGCTTTCCTAATAGTACTCCCACCAATGAAAAGGAAAGCAACTCTATAGATTGTTCTTATATGCTTCTTTTCTTAAAATATGATATGGTATGTAAATGATAGGCCTTAATTGGCATCTATTCTTCAGCGATTTGTATGTAAGCTATGTGAAAGGCTTACTAGACATGCGTCGGCTATGAGCAATAAGGTTGGTTCCAAAGGTTACTTTTGGATTCAACATTGGGTTATCCAAAGATCAAATTATGTTGCCCACATGATTTAGTATTGTGATAGTGACAGGAAAAAGTATAAATGTATACTAATTTTAAAAAAGCTATGTGACCAATTACGGTGTGGAAACTATATGAAAATTTGCTTTCTTTTATAGAACTCGATGTGGACTTACACAAAGATTTGATATGCATTGACTTAATATGGTGGAATGAGTTAATGAAATACTTACTTGATGAGGATCCTGATTATTTGTTTTAACCACTAGTAAATAATTGTTGAAATTTTAAATTCTATAAAATAAAATAAAAAATCCATAATCATGCATATAAATCACGTATGAGATTTAATATTAGTATCACACACCTATCGTCGTTATCCGTAGATTCATTTGTCTCGGTCTCTTCCATTTTGTGCAAATTCGTCTTTTCCTTGTCGAGACTGTCAACAAAACCTGGAGCAATCTTTTTGAATACCACGCATATATTCTCCAAATCCTTACATTTGTTGATCCCTTCAACAATTTTCAACTTATCGATTTGCCTACACTTGAGTTCTTTGAGATGTAGCATTGCTCCTTCTTCAATAGTCACGTTCACAAGCTGAGGCAACTTCCAAATCTTCAAGATCTTGAGACTCGGAAATCCATCTTTGGTGAACTTCAGACTAGTGCCTAGGAAGGAGTTGGCCAAGAGCCTGAAGGTCCTCAGCTGTTTCAGGAGACCACCCAACTGGGTATCATGTCTGCCTTCAACCTCGAACCCAACAAAGTCAAAACCCGGAGCGAGACTGGCAAGGTTGTGTCCAGCTGGGATTGTTGAGTTGGCCCAGCAAGTAGAGCTCCAACAGTTCGTGATGTTGTTCGGCCAGCGACAGTTCTGGTAATGGGCCTACCTGTGATGTCACAGGCTTGGCTTTTTTCTCGGGCTTGGACACTTTTGTGGCTTCTTTCGTGGGATCGACTGCTTTCGTGGCCTTTTCCGTGTTCTAAGCTTCTTTCGCGGGTTGTTGGTCTACTTTCCTGTCTTCTTCCGAGAGCTGGGCTTCTCCGGCTGGTTGGGCTACTTTCATGCCCTTCTTTGCAAGCTGGGCTTTTTTCGTGGTTTGGGCTTCTTCCGCAGGGTCGGTTTCTTCCATGGCTTCTTCTGCGGGCTTGGCTTCTTGGATCACCCCAAAGGTCAAGGACTGGAGATTGGTGAGCTTGAAGCTAATCCAATGAGGTGTCGTTATCCGAATGTTGCAAGAAAAGCTTGAGCGTGGTGAGCGTGGTGAGCGTGGTCAAGTAGTTCATGTGGCTCGTCATCGGGTTCTCCTTCACTTCACCGATAACCAGCCTGCTTAAGGTTTGGAGTTTAGTCAAGGTATTGACATTGTCACCACAAGCCTTGAGGATCTTCATCAAGGCGATGTAGAACCAGTTAAGATTCAGGTGCCTCAAGTTCCTCGCCTTCCACAAGGAACTTGGCAACCAAGTGATGTTGGTGTGCTTTATGTCGAGAGTCTCGAGATGCTGTAGATATGCAACGGCACTCGGGATTGAGTCCAACATCGTGGATCTCAATCCTAGGTACCTTAGAAGCACTAGCTTGTGGAGCACACATTGCAAGGATGGCTTATACACACCCTCCAAATCAAGCACCCTTAGCAAGCTATAGTCAGTCTTAGAAGTCATCTTCATAAGAAACGTGCCGATGTCTTTCGTGAGCACGCCTCTTCTTAGGTAGAATGACATAAACGATCGGACATGGCTGAGGTTCAAATTGGGGTAGGGTCGTTTGTTTATGTTGGGAATATCGGATCCCCGAAAACTGGATTCGACATTAAATCGAACCCCTAAAAGCAATGCGGAAGACAAGCCCGGGATAATCACGTATCACCGATCATAAAGCACACCATAGATTTGAGCGTACCTTATTATCTACAGATTAAACACCAATGCCGAAGATTGAGGAAGAGAAATCGATCCTGTTCGATCCGATGACGCCAATTTGCCTTGAAGGGAAAACGGGATCGCCTTTAGCATTTTTTTTCTTTTGGAGGGAGAGAGGGAGAGAATGCGTACGTTATGCCAACGGTTGTGTTCCTCCCTCTCTCTTCTTCGTTTATACGTCCCTCCAACAGAAAGGAATGTACCCCTTCATCCATGGGCCCTAATCTTGTGGGCCAGGCTTTTAGGCCCAACATGGGCGGACGGGCCTTAAGCCCATCACATAAAACCAACATCTCCCACTCGCACATGGTGGGCCAAACATGATTCTCTTTACCTCTCTTCAACATTCATACTGGTGAATAATCTGTGCGACCAGCATACTTTGAGAGCTCGTTGCCATACATCTGTTAGGAATATATAGCAGCTCATAATGGGCATCACATCCTTAGTAGATTTAGTTTGAAGTACCCTAGATCGAACGATCACATTTATATCTCTCTTGATCTCTTTTAAACAATAATATATATATTGTATTCACAATTATGATTATCCCAAAGATAGTCATAATTGGTTAACCGGTGAATACAAAATTACAATGTGATTCTCCAAATTCGATCTTCCTCTTTCCTTCAAACTCTCAATTTCAGTTTAGCTTGCTTTTCTAGAAATGCCCCATTAGATCGAATCATCTCATGACCATTTGCAACATCCTAAGATAGCAAACACTAAATAGAAATCTTGAGAATAAGTAAGAGTCATGAGGGGACTAAAAATTGAGGAACTCTTTTCCTCAAGAGTCTCACACGGCATAAAAGTTGAGATCAAACTTTTTGCCACTCTTATTGGTCGTCTCATGCATACGTAGTATGAAATACGTATTACGGTATTAACTTATTTCCCATGGAGCGTATGTCTACACCTTCAATACCGTATAGATAATAATTCAAACATACCCAATGTCTAACTTGAGTTCACATATTTACTCATTCACAAAATTCATCAGAACTCACATCTGGCATCATAGACAGATAAAGTAAAATATGTGAGGTATTTTACTTTCGGACATAGTACATATTATGTCATCATCTTAACACTCAATTAAGGCGACATACGTGTTTTAAGCTTGAGCTCTCGATTATCACCTAGATAATAAGCTTAAAAACAGTCTCATTTCTATTTATCACACAGTAAATAGAGACGATTACCCGTGTGAGTGGACCAATCTTATATCTATCCAACATACTTTTTCAACTTAAAGTAATGCACTGAGCATTAAGATGCATAAAGATCAAACAAAAATTCATAGGCACTAATGATGAAAACACAAATTCATCAAATGTGAACACTTAGGGAAATTACAATCTAGTACATCAAACACTACGCAATCCTAAAGATTTCATATGGCCACAAAACACATCTCTAGGTATTGGCTTTGTCATAGGATCTGCTACCATTCTATGCATAGTATGTACTATAAGTTCACGTCTTTTCGTGCAATCATATCATTGACAAAGTTATACTTGGTATCTATATGTTTGGTATTGCCATGATATTTTGGATCTTTGGTATATGCTTTTGCTACTTGTCTATCACAATTAACCAACAATGAATTTGCAACACTTCCAATAACACCTAAATGATCCAAAAATCTCTTAAGCCAAACATCTTCTTATACTACTGCTGATAATGTCACGAACTCAGTTTCCATCGTGGACAAGGCTATACACTTGTGTTTTCTTACTGCTCCAACATATGGTGCCATTCTTCGGTAAGAAAACAAATCCAGAGGTAGATTTTTCTTTCATCTAAATCTCCTCCCCAATTAGTATCTGAATAGCCTTAGAGTCGCAGATCCTTTCCTTTATAACTCATCGTATAATCAGCAGTCCCCTTTAGATACCTCAGTATTGTCTTAACGGCTTTTCATTGTGCTAGACCTGGATTGGATTGTCATCTACTCACCATTCCAACTGCAAAACATATGCCAGGTCTTGTACACATCAAAGCGTACATAAAGCATCTAACAGCACTAGCATAAGGAACATGTTTCATTTGTTCCTTCTCTTATGGAGTCCTTGGACATAGTCTCTGGCTCAATCCTTCACCTTTTGCAATAGGAGTGTCTATGGGTTTTCAATTTTGAAATCTTAACTTCAAGAATGTATGCAACATTACCCATGTCTTTCATCTCAAAGTTGGAAGACAACCAGCTCTTGACAGTATTAACAAACTCCATATTACTTCCGGCAATTGGTATATCATCAACATATAATGATATGATCACAAATTGATCTTTGGATCTTTTGATATATACACAATGATCCTCATCTATCATTGTAAAATCATATGACATTATGGCATTATGAAAATGTATATACCATTATCTCGATGACTGCTTAAGGCCGTATATCGATCTCAAAAGTCGACATACCTTTTCTTCTTGGCCTTCTATAATGAAACCAGCAGGTTGTTCCATATATATTTCTTCCTCTAATTCTCCATTGAGGAAAGCAATCTTTACATCCATTTGATGTAACTCAAGATCCATACTAGCCACTATTGCCAGAATAATGCGAATCGAGGTAAATCTCACTACAAGAGAAAATGTTTCTTCATAATCAATTCATTCCCGTTGATTATACCCCTTCGCCACAAGGCGAGCCTTATGCCTTTCTATCGAGCCATCAGCCTTTCGCTTTATTTTGAGAACCCACTTGTTCCTAATAGCTTTGCGTCCTTTTGGAAGATCAACCAGTTCCCAAACTTGGTTTGATTTCATTGACTCCATTTCCTCTTCCATTGCATGAATCCATTTTTCCTTACTAGGGCAATTCAGAGCCTCATTAATATTTCTTGGCTCATCCTCATCTTGTGGAGCAACCATAAAAGTTTCCCCTTTAATGTCAAAACGTCAACGGGAAATACTTTGGTGACTTGTTCGCCGTATGGGAGATTGTATACTTAGCACATTATTCCCCCATTATGCTCCCACTAGGATTAGATAATGATGACGTCGTCTCATCATGTGGTTGCAATTGAGAATGAGTTGAATTCAATTCATCACTTCTCATATTACTCCCACTTCGATGAACTCCACTAATATCATTATCTTGATCCAAGGTTTCAAATAGGGAGTAATCTTCCCTTATTTCGCCCTTCTTAGGAAATTCATCCTCTAAGAATGTGACATCCCGTGATTCAAAAATCAGTTATACTCCTACTTTCCTACTCACCTATAAACACATACACTTTCGAGTATTCGAAGTATCTCATGAAAATACTCTTATTTCCTTTGGGACCCAATTTCCCAAACTTGTGAGATGATTCATGATTATAGGTAGCATAACCCCATGGCTTAAGAAAACTTAAGTCTGGTCTTCTACCTGTCCATAACTCATATGGAGTGGAAATAACTGATTTGGAAGGCACCCGGTTAAGTATATAGGCAGCAGTTAACAACGCATCGCTCCAAAAAAGAAATGATAGGTAAGTTAGCATGCACCATCATGGACTTAACCATTTCCAGTGAGGTTCTGTTTCTTCTTTCCACAACACCATTTTGTTGAGGAGTATATGGAATAGACAACTGTCTTTCTATTCCTTTTTCATCACATTATTTTCTAAACTCATCAGATAAATATTCTCGACCTCGATCGGATCTCAATACTTTTATTTTCTTATCTAATTGATTTTCTTCCAAGTTCATAAACATTTTAAAACAACATAATGCTTCAGATTTATGAGAAATCAAATAGACATATCCGAATCGAGTATAATCATCTATAAAAGTGATGAAATAAATGGCCCCATGCCTTCTTCTCACATTCATCGAACCACAGACGTCAGAATGGATTAAATGGAGAGGAAATTCAGCTCTTTTATCTTTTCTAAATGGTTTCATTATCGTTTTCCCTTCTAGGCAATGCTCACATATGGGCAAATCGACTTTTTTCAATGTTACCCAACCAGCCCTCTTTGGCTAGTCTATTCATACGGTGTTGGCCCATATGACCAAGTCTAGCATACCACACACTTACATCATTATCATATGAAGTAGAAGATGTGAAAAGGGAATAATAAATATTGACATCACCATAGTCAACATTTAGTACAATAAAACCATCCAGAAAATAACCACAACCATAGTAGTTTGTATCCAAATACAAATCTACACCTCTATTATGGAAATTCATACTAAAATCAAGCGTAACCAACACCAAAACACACACAAAATTTCGACGAATCTCCGGAGCATATAGAACATCAAGGTGCGTCCACCACTCATGTTCAATTGGCCGGTGCCAATTCCTTTACTTCAGCTCTGGAGTTGTTTCCCATATGGATCCACTCAGTTCCAGTTAGTACTCATCGGAATTCCACGAAGGATTCTCTATCCTTTCCTCTATGGTCTGTCGCTTCTGAATCTACAGTCCACAAAGGATTGGATTCAGCCAATAATACAGAACTTAAGCAAAGTTCTCAAATGTACAAGAGGTGTTTACCTTTTTCAGCTTACAACAGTTGCGAGCATAGTGACCTTTCTTGTCACAATTATAACCCCTCACCCTTGACATTTTATTCACTTGAGGACATTTTCCTCTGTTGTGTTGGTTAACTCTTGATTTCTTGCAATAAGGACTTGATCCTTTGCATTCCCACATATTGAACGAATCAATACGCTTGTGCTTAGAGCTCAAAGCCCTTTCTGAGCTAGAACCAGCATTGCAAATGTCCGTTTTCAGACATACATGCACGAATAATTAATACATATCATTTATGCATCTACTTTTGCACAGACCCATAATATCAATGAATAATTTCAAGTAAGGTTTCAGAATCAAAAGGTCACTATGTTTCCAATCATCCTCCAAAAATCCTAACTCAAAATTATTATTAATATAATTGTTTTATGCAAAATAAATTCTATGAAGTTACAAAAATTCTATGAACTATCCATAACGAAAAAGCAAATAGTATTTGACATTCAACAGAATAATAATGCTTTCACATAATACAACTATCCATTACACTAAGCAATATATACAGAGGAGAATATCAACATGGAAATAGATATTTACACCCATAAAACATCTCATAATTAATCTAAGAAATAAATAGGGAATGTCCCTTCTAATTTATCAGTCAAATCATCTGAGAAAACTGAAGGCACATTTGCCAACCATGGAAAAACTTTTGGAGAGCTTTCATGTCACCACCAAGGCGCATTCACTCTACGCCATGTGACGCTCAATCCAAGGGTTGAAGTTTTGGTTAACTCAATCCTATAGTACTCTCTTACAAAAGCTTCCACTAGCCTCCTATAACCTGGGACCACGTTGACCTCCCATAGCCGATCTAACACTGCTTGCCATTTTGGTGGAAGAGTGTTCATTAAAGCCGGCACCTTCTCAAAATCCAGCATAAGATAACCATTCTAGATGATTTCATGTATCATCTGATTGACCCTGACCACATGTGATACTAAATCACCGTCATGCCACCGATAATTAGCTAAATCTGACATCAGCCTTTTAAGTCTTGCATTTCCCCCGTCCGTTCTCGAGATTGCAGGTATTCGTGCATAACACATCATAGTTCCTGCAACAAATGCATAACTAAAAATGGATTACTCATAATCCATAATTTACATAAAGGAAAATACATAATTTTTCAAAATTCATACAACAAATGCAGAATAAATAATGGATTACATATAACCCATATAGGCATAAATGAAAAAGAAACAAATTCCTTTTTTTTTTTTTTGGGTCAACGGTCGGTCAACGGGCGGTGGGTCATCGGACCGATTGGACCGATCGGACTGGACAGACCGGTCGGGCCGGTCGAGTCAGGTCGGACGGACCGACCGGCACATGCCGCGCGCGTGCGCAGGCTGACGTCACGCAGACGTCAGCCGGCATGAGCGTGGCATGCACCAGGCTTCCATGCGGGTCAGGTTGCCGTCGGGTCGGGTCGCCAGCTGGTGACCGACCAGCCAACGGTCGTCAGCGATGACGTCATCGGTGACGTCAGCATGCGTCGGTTCGCTGACCGACGCGTGCCGGTTCGCCGGCCAGTGGCGCGCACGTGCCAGTTCGCCGACCGGCGCATGTGGCGCACGCGCTGGCTGAGCCAGCACTTCAGATGCGTGGCACCCACGCACAGCGGCTTCTGGCCGTGCGTGTGGGCGCGTCCGGCGTCACCCGGCGGCGCATGACATATCGTATGACTTGTCTCAACGAGATCTTTCACCCTATTCCTTTAGAAATTAATTTCGACTTACGAAAACTCGGAAAAATGGATGAACAGCGCTCAGGTGTCGGGATTTCTCGCCCCGATTCGTACCGGTCGATTACTTTCGCGAAAAATCAATCAAAAAACATGAAAAGGGTTGGGAAAATGTGAACTAGGGCTTTGATACCAATGTTGGGAATATCGGATCCCCGAAAACTGGATTCGACACTAAATCAAACCCCTAAAAGCAATGCGGAAGACAAGCCCGGGATAATCACGTATCACCGATCGTAAAGCACACCACGGATTCGAACGTACCTTGTTAGCCACAGATTAAACACCAATGCTGAAGATTGAGGAAGAGAAATCGGTCCTGTTCGATCCGATGACGCCAATTCGCCTTTAAGGGAAAACGGGATCGCCTTTAGCATTTTTTTTCTTTTGGAGGGAGAGAGGGAGAGAATACGTACGTTATGCCAACGGTTGTGTTCCTCCCTCTCTCTTCTCCTTTTATACATCCCTCCAATAGAAAGGAACGTACCCCTTCATCCATGGGCCCTAATCTTGTGGGCCGGGCTTTTAGGCCCAACATGGGCGGACGGGCCTTAAGCCCATCACATAAAACCAATATCTCCCACTCGCACATGGTGGGCCAAACATGATTCTCTTTACATCTCTTCAACAGTTTGTGACTATGTTTGTGTGCTCCGCAAGCCGCCGAATCTTGGTTCTTTCTTGCAGTTGGGCTATCAACTGTTGTTATTGGCTGGTTGGATCATGGTCATTCTTGTCTTTCAACTTGCTAGCGGCATGTATGTGGAGGAACCCCATGCTCATTGCGATGGGGCAGATCATGTCATACATAGAGGTGAGCATTTGGCAAGCTTTGGGGGATCCATCTGCCCTCCAGCTCACCACATCGATCACGTTCCTGTTTGCGAGCTCTAGAATGAACGTCTCTCCCACATCCTCAGGCTGCCTTGTCCTTTCCTTTTCCCTGTCGTAACAATGTGAATCCAATAAGCCCTCAGCCAACCGCAGCCTCACTAGCCTTCTTGCAGGAATGGAAATGCTACGGGGAACAAAGCCATGTAGATGAAGCACGGTTTTAGATAGACCGGCAATTTATGGCAACTCAATTGCAGTATATCTAACAATGTCAACAAAGAACCCTCTTTTGCCAATGCTGCAAGTTCGTGCTCTCCAGCTGACAGAATCCCACCGAGTAAGGATATACGAAGCGGCAAGCCACGACACATTTTTAGGATATCCTTCTCATATGTGAGTCTCTGACCATCAGAAAGTCTCTGCAACTTCCAAGCGAGCATCTCCCAGCCTTTTTTATCTTCCAATTTTTTTAGCCTGATCGGGTTTGCTGTGGCGTACCAGGCTATCCCATCGTCCGAGTTGTAGTAATTATGTGGCTCGGTGAAGAGATCGGGATGATCATCAATAACTCTAGCAAGAGTGGCTCGTCGGACAGCTGCATGTCATCCAATACTATGAGGAATCTCTTCGTCTCGGACAATTTCTGGCTTAGCATTTTCATAATCTCCTTGATACCCATGTCCTTCGTTTCCCCCACTTGCTTCTCGACTTGCTTCAGTATCTCGCACAGGAACTCCCGCTTGTCCATGCTGGCCGAGACGTGGACCCAAGCGCGCCACTCATAGTCCAAGTACTTCGCTTGGCTGTAGACCCTTCTCGCGAGGAACGTCTTGCCAATTCCTTGCTCGCCACAAATGGAAGTCACTTGAATCCACCCCGGTCTCGTTCTGATCTGCTCTATTATTTGCTTTTCGTTGTCGTGACACAAGAAGTATGTCGGTGCTTGCCAATCCCAGAAACTAGTCAGCCTCGCCAATTTTTTGCCTTGCCATGGAACACTAGCATGGGAGGAGGTACTAGCAGGTTCCTTTTTCCTATTGCCATCAGCATCCTCTTTCAAGAACTTCTCATCCAACAACTCCTCCATCTTATTCACCAGTTTGTACAAGTCCCTCCCCAGCTTGTACTTGGAGACAAGCGTGGCGAGTGGCCTTGTGGCCATGCGGAGGGCCTCGTGCTTCTCGCAGGCCTCTCTAAGGTGGAACTTGTCGATGAATTCCTCAGCATAGTACATGGCTTGGAGGAGCTGCCCCGGCCACTCCGTGCTTTTGGACTGTGTGAATTGAGTGGAAAAGAACTCTTGGATCCTGGCCAGCTTCGCCTTGGCATCCTCCGCGCGGGTTCGCATCGGTATGCGTTCCACGCACACCGGGTGATGGAGCAAGATATCTAGTTTCTGCAACACGATCTGGGTGGCAGCTTCATCGATTATCATGCAGCTTCTCGTGTTAGAGGCAGCCATGGTTAATCAATATGTTTGTTTCGAGCAAGGTCGTGCGGGAGCGTCTGTTGGGCTTGTTTGCTTGGATTGAATAAATTTGCGAGGGCATATTATTCTCTCTCTATGTATATATTCTTCATTTTTCTATGCTTTTATTGGCGTGGCCTCTCCTCTCTACTACAAGAAGCTTTGTTTAATTCTTTGCATGTGCGATGTTCGACCGTGAGACAGGAGAGAAAGTATCTCTCACAGTGATTATGATAAAGACAAAACTAATCAAGTAAAGTTCTTTGCTTTTAATATAACAATCTTACAGACGTGTCTTACCATTCCTTACTTTGCTCTTATACGTGAAGATAATCAGTTTTATTTATTTCGAACTAGAAGTTGGAGAGATAATGAAGGTAGCCTATCAAGAATTTAATTTTTGTGATGAAATTCCACCCACCTTAAGAATCTAACACGAATGAGAACATTCGTGGGCTTATTTTATCCAATATAGAATAATAAAATCAGTTAAAAGAAAACCATTACTATTCTTCTAGATATCGGCAATTAAGGACTTGGCTTTCAAATTGCTGGAGATATTGATTTTTTTAATTATGCAACTTACAAATTTTAGGATTAAATTGCATTTCATATATTAATTATATCTTCATCACGCTTAAAGGAAGAAGTGAAGTCTATTCTCATGCACACATTATCAACTTGTCCATATAAGAACGCTTACTCAATATATCTTATAATACCAATGGCCACATCACATGTCGTGCTAATATAAAAATACGTCACTATTATGTCAGTATCATATACTAGATATTACTTGGTAGGAATGATGCCGCGTAAGTTTTGTAGGGGTGTGTGTTCTTTTTTATGATTGTGTTTTTATAATTTGGTTAATTTTTTCTGTGCTTTTCCCGAAACGGGCGCCTCTCCTCCGGACTGATCCTTGACTAAGCCAAATCTTGACCGCGGGACAAGAAAGTATCCTGTGCTTTTTGTCATTGGTAGGTCAAATAACTGATAAGCCAATTGCTGAAGTCTGGACTCGAAGACGCGAGAATTAAAGTGGGACACTCAATTCGGACTAAAAAATGAGACGAGTTCACACAATAGATTGTATTAGTGATATGATGAGTTATTATTCGGTATTGATCATGATCTACTTATTTTAATGGGAAAAACTGCTAAAAAAGTCCTAAACATTTTGTATTTGTGTCAATTTAGTCATAAACTTTTTATTTGTGCTAATTTAGTTCTAAATATTTTTACTTAGTGCCGATTCAGATCATTTTCGATCAATTTTGGCGGATTTTGCTGGCTTGGGCGCTTGATCGATTGGCGTGGCCGATCGATTCGACATTGACAAATTTTAATAATATTTTAATATTTTTGAAATTTTTTTATTGTTATTTTATTTTTCTTTTATTTATTTATTTATTTATTTTTTATTTTTCCCTCCCCTCCTCCAGCCGGTCGTTGGCCACCTCGCCCTCGCCGCCTAGCACGACAGTGGCCACGAGGGCGGCCTCCCGATAGGCGGTGAGGCTTGCCCATGACTGACGAGGCTTGACCTCGCCAGATTTAGTGAGGGTGAGCCTCGCCGATGCCGCCCAGGCCATGATTCGACCAGGTCGAGCCTCGCCGGTGTCGCCCAGCACGACAATGGCCGCGAGGGCGGCCTCGCGCTAGGTGGCAAGGCTCGCCCATGGCCAGCGAGGCTCGACCTCACTAGATTTGGTGAGGGTGAGCCTCGCTGATGCCGCCAAGATCGTGATTCGACGAGGTCAAGCCTCTCCGGCACCACCCAGGCCATGATTCGATGAGGTTGAGCCTCGCCGGCACTGCCCAACGTGAGGCCACCCTCGTAGCCACTATCGCACTGGGTGATGAGGGCGAGGTGGTCAGCAAGGTCCGACGAGGTCGACCTCACCGGTCATCACCTTTAGCCGGTCGCCGAGGTCTGGTGACCGGCGGAGGAGGGAGGGAAAAAGAAAAAATCAAAATAACATAAAAAATAATAATAATAAAATATTTTTAAAATTTGTTTATGTCAGCATTGATAAGACCATGTCAGCTAGCCGGTGTCCAATCAGTAAAATCCAGCTAAAATTGGCCGGAAAGGACTTAATCAGCACTAAGCAAAAATGTTTAGGACTAAATTGACACCAAAAAAGGTTTCGGACTAGATTGACACAAATACAAAAGGTTTAGGAGTTTTGAAGCACTTTCCCCTATTTTAATGTTAACTCGTAACCTATCACATCGTAAACTATGCCCCCTTATTGCAAAATCTTCAAATTTTATAGTAATAAAAAAGTTAAAACGGTGGTATAAGGAATTTATAAGAACCAGCCTTTTTTCTTCCCTCAAGCTAACTATGTTGCTCAGTCATTCTTTGCTCGCAGATGTCTTGTCGGTATGAGATGCCACTCTATCCTCAGTCATTCTTTGCTTGGAGATGTCTTATGGCTATAAGATGCCACTCTATCCTCTCAACAGCAGGGTTGGAGTATCGATGTCATTCCTCAAAATCCTCGCATCTCAGTTGGACACTATACTAAGAGTACTCGGTAAAGAAAATACAGCCTTTCGTTCCATATTTTCCTGACAATCCACTCACACGTCACTGTAGATTTTAGATGGCAATTCAATTACCAAAACATAATAAAATCAATTAACATTGATGATCGTATGTAGCATAGGACCATCAAATGAGTGGATTGAGTTAGGTCGAAAATAATTCGACCCAAATTGACTTATTTAACTCGTTTTGACCCATTTATATGCAATACAAATTTAGTAACTCATACACAACCTAACTCATACTCAACTCATGCCTGCCCTAACCCATTTAAGAAAATACTTTCAAATTTAATCTAACCTATGTAAACCCATATCCATCTAGTTAACCCACTTCAAGTTCTTCATGCACATATGTTATATAGATAAAATCGGGGAGATTTATCAAAAAAGTTCTAAACATATTGCAATTGTGTCAATTCAGTCATAAACTTTTTTTGAGCCAATTTAGTTATAAACCTTTTACAATTGTGCCAATTTAGTCCATCCAGCCAAAATTGGCCGGTCGGTGCTGATGTGGATGCTGGCCGGGGATAGTTGGCCGATGAACGCTAATGTGGCAATTTTTTAATATGTTTTTTTGAATTTTTTTCTTTTTTTTCACCTTCTTCTCCTTTTTAATATATTGCAATTGTGCCAATTCAGTTCTAAACTTTATTTTTTGGCCAATTTAGTCCTAAAACTTTTACAATTGTGCCAATTCAGTCCATCTAGCCAAAATTGGCCGAGCGGCGCTGATGTGGCAATTTTTAAATATTTTTTAAATATTTTATTTCAAAATTTTCTCTTTTTTTCTTTTATTTTCTTTTTTTTTCCCCTTTTTCTCCTTCTTCGGCCGGCAAGGTCAGCCTCATCGGCCATTTGTGAGGCTCGCCCCCATCGGCCACTAGCGAAGGCGAGCCTCACCCAACAACGGCGAGGCCGCCGTCGCCAAATCTGGCGACAGCTGACCTTGCCTAGCGAAGGCCGCCCAGACCATCTACCCCCGCTTCCTCGTGCTCTTCGGTGGTGGCGGCGAGGACGACGTCACCCCTGACTCGCTCCTCGCGCTCTCGCCCTAGTAGCTGCAGTAGGCCGGGGTCTCCGGCTGCAAAGCCAGGTACCTCCATGACCTCGCTGGAAATTACAGGAGTAGTGCGCTATCGGACGAGTTGATTCTCAAGATGGAAGACGAAGCTCTCCTGAGCGCACTGATGAGGGTCAAGGGAATCGGGGTAGGCGAGGTCGGCCATCGCCAAATCTGGCGACGGCTGCCTCGCCTTCACTAGTGGCCGGCGGGGGCAAGCCTCGCTAGTGGCCGGCGAGGTTGACCTCGCCGGCCAAAGGAAGGAGAAGAAGGGGAAAGAAAAAATAAAAATATTGAAAAAGAAAAATTCGAAATAAAATATTAAAAAATGTTAAAAAATTGCCACATCGCCGCTCGGCCAATTTTGGCTGAATGGACTGAATTGGTATAATTGTAAAAGTTTTAGGATTAAATTGGCCAAAAAATAAAGTTTGGGACTGAATTGGCACAGTTGTAATAGGTTTAGAACTTTTTTGATAATTCTCTCGATAAAATCGCTATTTCCGCTATAAGATACTGAAGAATTTTTTTTTCAACATTGCATAATTTTTTCAATTTTTGTATTGATTCATAATGAAAAACAAGAGAAAGTTAGTAATTAGTAGCAAATTTATAAAATTACAGCAAAAATAACAAGAAATTGAAATTTTAATTAAATGGAATGCAAGATCTTGAAGAAGATTTATACTAACCATAGGTTGCAATGACAAGAACTAAGATTAGAATATTACATAGATATAAAAATATCGAATGCAACAAAGGAAATATATATTCCAATAACGAACACACGAGACTTACAATATTGATAAAAAAAAAAAAAAACAAAACAACAGGATAAAAAAGAAGCCGCCTTGACTTGCAAGTCCACTAAGACTTCTCTGCATTTGGAGTAGTCCGAGAAGTCCATTATTTTCTCATAGAAGGTGAAGAGTCACAGAGAGATGGGTAGGTTTTGGGTAAACTGTAAACCTATAAATATCCTTTTTTTTTTTTTTTTTGAGTTTTGCCATTTTAAACAGATTTATATCCCATTTTCCTGAACAAAATTAACTCATATAAAGGCTCACCCTTCATATATAGGTTAAGAAATATATCAATAACCCATTTTGATAAGTCTAAGGTACCTCAAACTAGACAACAAAGAGCAAGACAATGCTCTTATATCATTTTATTGATCGGTTAATCTTCAAGGGACCTTCTCATCATCTCCAGTAAATGGCCAAGATCCCAATTCAATAGCCAATGCCACACAAGACAGCAAGCCCTACTGCATATATAATTTGCAGGTCTATAAAAAATTCTGTCATATCATTGTGTTAATTTTTTTCTCTTTCATGATATATCCTTTTATGAATGTATAACTTCAACAGGAGGATATTGAAAAGTTCAGAACGTCAATTAATTTTGCAAGATTCCCATTCTTTCCCAAATGTGCATTAACCAATACAAGTTCTTTTGGATCTTATAATAGATGAAATCCTCTTAGATCTTCAACTTCGTGAAGAAGACGTGATTGCATCCACACAAACACAGTTCTTCAATTTTAAGGACAATCATCCGACTTTGAAAGCCCACACAAAGGGACCACAACCCAAAGGACCAGATCGATATTTCATTGGATTGATCTCGCATTGTGAAACCTATCAATAGATGAAACCACAGAACCAAACTTCCGGTTACTGCATTCCCGTCAGAAAATTTTCCCTTACATTTCCTATCAATTCACAAACATAAAAGGGTTGGTCCAATGTCTTTCTTCTGCACAACATATTGCATTCTTCAGAATTTAACCAGACCTAAAGAAAGTCAACATACAGGCTTCAACTCATCCGAAGCTCATTCGAACTTGTATAAGAAGGTAGCAACTTCAAATGAGGAAACCCAAGGAAAATGAAAAAAAAATAAAATCTAAATGTACTAATTGAAAGCGTATGAATGGGGTAAGTGTCATGCCCCGAATCCCCGAGCACGTGAACATTTGCCGACAGTAGATTAAATTGCAATGTCATAGGACGCGTTGCCGATCCATTATTTTTTCTTTTGATTAAACGCATGTAGAAGCAATTTATATAATCACCCAGTCAACCAACAACCAACGGGGATAGTAAAACTCAATAGATAATTTCCAAAAGCAGCACATTTATTTATCCACTTGTTAACCCCAAGAAGTTTTATATTTACAAGTCTACATCAAAAGATAACTTCCTAATGACCAATAGGCAAAAATGGTTGAGGTTAATCTAAACTTCACTAATGATGAGGCCAACCAAAGGTGATGCCAGGCACGCCTGTGTCTTCGTCTATCGAGACCTCAAACTGCACATGATGGTTCTTTATACTACGGGCCTGAAAAATATTTAACAACAATAGGGTAAGATATAAATCTCAGCGAATTAA
Source organism: Eucalyptus victrix (assembly GCA_016097545.1). Lineage (NCBI taxonomy): Eukaryota > Viridiplantae > Streptophyta > Magnoliopsida > Myrtales > Myrtaceae > Eucalyptus > Eucalyptus victrix. The sequence continues at coordinate 7,976,374 of CM027844.1, read as the reverse complement.
CGGTTTAAGCCTTGATTAGGATGCGAATTCGTCTCAGAGGTAGCTTAAGCATGCACGATATTCAAATTTATCTCGCCTTGGCATACCCCTACATATAAGCACATTTCACACGGCAATATTAGTGAAAGAAGCATAACAATAATTAGAACACATTCTATAAATTTCATGCACATTGTCAACACACATTTTCTAATTATTAGGACCCCTCGGGCCATGGCCAACATAAGAGTCGGCAATCTTCTAGTATGACCCAGTATTGTCCCGTCCCATCGGGCACATCATCATATAGAACTCCCCTAGATGACATTTCAACCGTGACTAGGCATCTGGACTCCTGCCGGGCATCTAAGAAAAATTGGGCATCATCCCCAAACTCACGTTGGGTGACAGGTTTGATTAAATGACCACTCAAGCATACCATCAATCAAGCCAATTCTTACTACCATTGATTAGCCCATAACAAAAGAGTTCATTTTCAAATAATCAAGTTTGGCAATTTTTCATACTTAAAAATTCCAGAAAAATATTCGTATATGGTCACATATTTGAAATCAACCGGTCAAATTTTGTGCACTTTCATTTTTAAAACCCCATTGACCCATTTAACACGTAAAATTCGGTGTCCAATGATACCTCAAAATTCTCTATTTTCTTGCTTATAAAACCTTTTTTTTTTTTGGAAATAATAAATAAAACCTATAATCGAGCAATCAATAACATAGCATCACAAGCTCAAACAATCGGAATTAGGCACAATCTCATCTAGAAAAAAGAGCATAAAATCTACTTAACGGCTAATCTATCATTAATTACAGTAATCACGATAATTAGGCTAATTGCAATTAATTAAAATAATTACGATTAAATAAAAAATTATGATTAATCAAATAAATCACAATTAATTAAACCAAACTCAATTAATTAATATAACCAAGATTAATCCGTTTAATCGTAATTACTAAAATTAATAGCACTTAAATCTAATCTAATCCGTCCTTGATCGTAATTGAGGCTAAGCTAAAATTAACTAACACTAATTGTCATTATCCAAAGTTCGTGAAATATTATGATTTAGAAAATTTGATTCATCTAAAGATTGTTTTTCTGTATACAAATATATGATGACCGATGTAGTGATATTGCCCAGCTATGGTTTCAGCTATAAGAGTCTTATCATACGTAAATGTGGACATGCAAGTAAGTTTGGATGACCACTCACTTGAATATAAAGTGCTTTGAAATTTGGAGAACGAACTGAGTGTTTGGTCACTACCATTAGATATGGATGTTTTGTCAACATACACCCATTTTGCTCAGTGGGGACACTTTTGATTGACAGGTACATGATATAAAACCAAATGTGATTGCACCTACTAAACATGTTAAGGTTGTTGGCTTGGATCCAATTGAAGATAATACAAAAGGTTCTTTGGAATGGCTTTCACACTACAAAAACTTGCGGAAGGAGATTGTCAAAATGTGGAAGGAATGCAATGTCTCATTAGTTCACAGGAGCTACTTTTTCCTACTGTTTAAGGTGATCCGACGGATTCCATCTACTTGGAGGTAGAGCTCGGGAGGTTGTCGTTTCTTAGGGATAAATCTGCTCGTTGTAATCAAGCTATGGAAGATAGTCAGGCCTTCACTACTATTTCAAGGTACTGATTTTAATTATAAGAAACACTCGCTGCTTTTGTTAAATTCACAGTAGGGACATATTATGTCTGGGATTTTATCATGCTAAACAGCATACAAGATCTTCGTCGTGAGAGGCAGATGCTCACCAAGCAGTTGCGGAAGAAGCTCACTAGGAAAGATAGAGAGATGCTCTTCCAAACTTGGAGGATCGGTTTGAATACAAAGCATAGAAGTTTAAAGTTACAGTTAGCCCACCACTTGTGATGATGGTTTTATGTGATGGGCCTAAGTTGGCCCGTTTGCCCATGTTGGGCCTGAAAGCCTGGCCCACAAGATTAGGGCCCATGGATGGAGGGATACGATGAAGGGGTATGTTTATATTTTTTGAAGGAATGTATATAAGGGAGGATAGAGAGAGACGAAGACACCTTTTGGCATTTTTCAACGTACGTTCGTCACTCCTCTCTGCCTCCAAAAGAAAACCAAAAGCTTAAGGTGACGCCGTCTTCCCTTCAACGCCAATCGACGTCATCGGATCGAACATGACCGTTTTTCTCTTCCTCTTATCGGCGTCGGTGTTTAATCTGTGGCTAACAAGGTACGCTCGATTCCATGGTGTGCTTTAGGATCGGTGATACGTGTTTTTCCCAGGCTTGTCTTCCGCATTCGTTCTAGGGGTTCGATTTAGTGACGAATCCGGTTTTTGGGAATCCGATAATCCCAACATTGGTATCAGAGCCCTAGTTCATGTTTTCCTGACCCCTTTCATGTTTTTTGATTGATTTTTCGCGAAAATAATCAGCTGACACGGACCGGGGCGCAAAATCCCGACACCCGAACACTGTTCATCCATTTTTTCGAGTTTCTGTAAGTTGAAATTGCTTTCTGATGGCATAGGATGAAAGGGCTCGTCGAGACTACTCTGTCGACAAGTCGTGCGCCGCCGGGCGACGCCTGATGCAACCACACGTGTGGCCAGAAGCTGCTGCGCATGGGCGCCACGCGTCGGTAGGTGAACCGGCACATGCACGCCGCGGTAGCGAACCGACATGCGACGGTCGGCGAACCAACGAGTGCTGACATCACCATGACGTCACCCAACGGTCGGTAATCACTGGGATGACATCATCGGTGACGTCAGCGCCGACGACCGTTGGCCGACCGGCGACCCGACCCGACCGGCAACCACGACCCGACCCGAGATCCGACAGGCCGCTCGCACATGCGAGGCACGTCCCGAGTCGATTCGTCCAACCCGGTTCGATCGGCCCGTCGACCCGGCAACCTGACCGGTTGACCGGTTGATCGGTTGATCGGTTGACCGACGACCGTTGACCGTTGACCATTGACCGTTGACCGTTGACCGTTGACCGTTGACAAAAAAAAAAAGGAATAAGGAAAAGAATGTGTTTCTTTTTCAATTAAGTCTATGTGGATTATATGTGAACCCTTATTTGTTCTGCATTTGTTGCAGGAACAATGCCTCCCCTGAGGTTGTGCACACCTATTCGCGCAATTACCGATGAACAAAAGGAAAAGCTTTCTAAGTTGATAGCTAAGCTGATTGATCATCGATGGGAGAGTGGTGACTTAATTGATCACGTCCTTGAAGTCAATGAGAAAATTCAAAAGGTCATATGGAATGGTCGTCCTATGCCACAGTCTAAGATGGTGCGATTTTTCATGAACACCCTTTCACCAGAATGGCAAGGAGTGTTGAATCGCATATGGGGTGTCACGAGAGCTGCTTCATATAAGAAAATTGTGATGGATTTTATAAATGAATATTACTTGATTATTACAAGGGAAAAGATCAATAAATTGAATAAAAGAGGATCTTTCCCAGTTCGTGTACTGACTTGGTGTTAGATGTATTGGCTTATCTTTGTTAAGTGTGCTTTATGGACATCTTATGTAATGTATACTACCTGATTGTTGTTGATGTAGCAACCGATATGTTAGTTGAATTATGTGAAAGCATTATTATTATATTGTATGTCAAATATTATTTGCTTTCTGTTATTGTTGGTTGCTGTGGGTAGTTCATATAAGTTTTTGTAGCTTCATAGAATTTATTTTGCATAAGACAATTATATTAATGATAGTTTTAAGTTAGGATTTTTGGAGGATGATTGGAAACATAATGACCTTTTGATTCTGAAACCTTACTTGAAATTGTTCATTAATATGATGGGTCTGTGCAAAAAGGATGCATAAGTGATAGGCATTAATAATTCGTGCATATATGTCTGATGTGTTCAGATCAATGGCTTCAGCTATAAAGAGCATAGTTGCCGAGCTGAACAAAAGTGAAAAGCTCAATGGTGACAACTATGAAATATGGCATATGAAAATCCAATATGTGCTGGAAGAGCAAGAGGCACTAGAAGCTCTTAACCTGACCATGGTAGAACTTGAAGAAGGAAATGCTGCACAGCACAAGAGAAATAAGGAAGCTTTTGCTGCATGGAAAAGAAGGAACTGTCTTGCTTGCATCATGTTGCTGAGCAGCATGGAAAATGACGTCATGCGAGAGTTTAGGCATTTTGACAATGCCAAAGAAATGTGGGAAGCATTAGCAGCAAGATTTGGTCATACTTCGGTGACCAGACTGAGACAGCTCACTATTAGGTTTGACTCTTATAAGAAACCTCATGGTCAGACCATGAAGCAACATCTTAGAAAGATGTCAAACATGATAAATGAGCTGAAAGATGCTGACTATGTCCTGACAGATGAGCAGCAAGTGCAAGCAGTGATTCATTCCTTATCTCAGAGTTGGGAGCATATGAAGGTGCACCTGACTTATAATGAAAATATCAAAACCTTTGAGGATGCAGTGCGTCATCTTGAGTTGGAAGAGGACCGCCTCTTGGCGGTTAAGCCAGAAGCTAAACTATATCATGGTGGTTCTAGCTCACATGGAGCTTCGAGCTCCAAGCGCAAACGTCCTAACTGGCTTGATAAAGGGAAAGGCAAGGAAGCAGGTCCTTCAGGAAAGAAACCCAAGCTTAACCAACATGAAAGAGGAAAGTGTCCTCGAATGAAGAAGCTTGCAAGGGTGAAGTGTTACAACTGTGACAAGAAGGGTTACTATGGTCGCGACTGTCATGAGCCAAAGAAGGTAAACATCCCTTGTACTTTTCAGAACTTTACTTTTGTGTCGAGTTCTATGTTCTTGACTGAGTCTAATTCTTTGTGGACTGTGGATTTAGGAGCAACAGACCATGTAGCGAATGATAGAAGGTCTTTCGTGGAATTCCGACGAGTACCAACTGGAACTAAGTGGATTTTATGTGTGAAACAACTCCAGGGCTGAAGTGAAAGGAATTGGCACCTGCCAACTGAACATGCGTGGTGGACGCACTTTATTCCTACATTATGTATTGTATGCTCCGGAGATTCGTCAAAATTTAGTGTCTGTTTTGGTGTTGGTTAAACTAGGTTTTAATATGAACTTCTATAATAGATGTGTGGATTTGTTTTTGGATACCAATTACTATGGTTGTGGTTATTTTCTGGATGGTTTCATTGTATTAGATATTGACTATGTTAATGCAAATGTTTGTTATTCCCTTCTTACATCTCCTAATTCGTATGATAATGATATAAATATGTGGCTTGCTAGACTTGGTCATATTGGCCAACAACGTATGAATAAACTAGCCAAAAAGGGCTTGTTGGGCAATATTGAAAAAGTTGATTTGTCCATATGTAAGCATTGCCTAGAAGGGAAAACGACAAGGAAACCATTTGGAAAAGATAAAAGAGCTGAATTTCCTCTGCATTTAATCCATTCTGATGTCTATGGTCCAATGAATGTGAAAGGAAGGCATGTGGCTGTTTATTTCATCACTTTTATTGATGATTATACTCGATTCAGATATGTCTATTTGATTTCTCATAAATCTGAAGCATTGAGTTGTTTCAAAAGGTTTATGAACTTGGTAGAAAATCAATTAGACAAGAAAATATAAGCATTGAGATCCAATCGAGGTGGAGAATATTTATCGATGAGTTCAGAAAATTATGTGATGAAAAAGGAATAGAAAGACAGTTATCTATTCCATACACTCCTTAACAAAATGGTGTTGCGGAGAAAAGAAACAGAACCCTACCGGAAATGGTTAGGTCCATGATGGCGCATGCTAACTTACTTACTACCTTTTAAAGTGATGTGTTGTTAACTGCTGCCTATATACTTAACCGAGTGCCTTCCAAATCAGTTACTTCCACTCCATATGAGTTATGGACAGGTAGAAAATCGGACTTAAGTTTTCTTAAGCCATGGGGTTGTGCTGCCTATACTCATGAGTCCTCTCACAAGTTTGGGAAATTGGGTGATAAAGGAAAGAAGAGTATTTTCATAAGATACTCGAAACACTCGAAATGATATGTGTTCATAGGTGAGCAAGAAAGTGGGAGTATAACTGAATTTGAATCACGGGATGTTACATTCTTAGATGATGAATTTCCTAAGAAGGGTGAAATAGGGGAAGATTACTCCCTATTTGAAACCTTGGATCAAGATAATGATATTAGTGGAGTTCGTCCAAGTGGGAGTAATATGAGAAGTGATGAATTGAATTCAACTTATTCTCAATTACAACCACATGATGAGACGACATCATCATTATCTAATCCAAGTGTGTCACGACCTCTTTTTTCCGTCCGAGGAAAAAGGAAGAACGTTTAGGGGTATTTGCCTAAAAAAGTGGACCAATGGCCCTAAATTAGGCGCGAGCTCTCCCAAGCCCATACCTCGCGCGACATTGGATTTCATATTTCAATTCTTAACAACCTAAATATTTCTAGGAGTCGCCACTAGAAACCAATCGAGACACGGGAGTGGTGTCTCAATTTCTACACAACCAGAGATTTCTAGGATCGGGGACTTGTTTACGCCAATGTTTCTATTAGCGCCCTTGCGGTACCACTAACTTGGAAAGTTATTTATCTAAATGGCCACACATTCTTGATTACCAGTTATAATCTTTATGAAACCACTAAGTGTCCATGCAAATGTTTTTGTAGTTTTTTTTTAACGTCTAGACTAATCCTAACATAATTTAGAAGAGAAATTTACACTCAAATTAATGAAAAGCGGCGTGTAAGTAAACATCCAAGAAATTGAAATGACTTGAAAATAAATGCGGAAAAGGTAAACCCAATACAAGTCAAGCAAATAATATTACATGGCCTTGTTATCATGCCTTGGGACAGGACCCCCATGAGCAAAATGAGAATTCAAATATGCATGAAATTACTTTAAATAGTTTTAATCTATGCAAAATGAGAATTCAAATATGCATGAACGTTTAGGGGTATTTGCCTAAAAAAGTGGACCAATGGCCCTAAATTAGGCGCGAGCTCTCCCAAGCCCATACCTCGCGCGACATTGGATTTCATATTTCAATTCTTAACAACCTAAATATTTCTAGGAGTCGCCACTAGAAACCAATCGAGACACGGGAGTGGTGTCTCGATTCCTACACAACCAGAGATTTCTAGGAACGGGGACTTGTTTACGCCAATGTTTTTATTAGCGCCCTTGCGGTACCACTAACTTGGAAAGTTATTTATCTAAATGGCCACACATTCTTGATTACCAGTTATAATCTTTATGAAACCACTAAGTGTCCATGCAAATGTTTTTGTAGTTTTTTTTTAACGTCTAGACTAATCCTAACATAATTTAGAAGAGAAATTTACACTCAAATTAATGAAAAGCGGCGTGTAAGTAAACATCCAAGAAATTGAAATGACTTGAAAATAAATGCGGAAAAGGTAAATCCAATACAAGTCGAGCAAATAATATTACATGGCCTTGTTATCACGCCTTGGGATAGGACCCCCATGAGCAAAATGAGAATTCAAATATGCATGAAATTACTCTATATGCATGAAATTACTTTAAATAGTTTTAATCTATGCAAAATGGATTATTTACAAAAATGGTTATAAAATACCAAAAATAGCATTAAATTAGGAAAATGCCCTTTTAAAATTAGGAAAATTTCACATATGTCATTTCTATCCTAATTTGATGCTATCTAACATTTTTTTGATATTTTTGAAGTTTTCATATTTTTCACTTTTTTTTAATTATTTTTAAAAAAATTAATAAATTCCTTAAGCCGATCTATGCTAACATGGAGTAACACAGCACATGAATATCACAATAATCAAGCTCAAATCGACCATTTCAAGATCGAAGCTTAGTTTGGGCATTTTATCGAACACTTGGCTTGCATCAAATCACCTCAAAACGGCTTCCTCGGGCCATGTTCGTGACCTTCAATTTCGACCCATAAGCAATCTTATGCGGAACTAAAGTGTCAAGATTATACTACCACATGCAAGGAACATGATTAGATAGAAATCACAGCTTAAAACACATGAAAATCAAGCTGGAATCGTCATCAAATATGCGGGTTTGATCTGATTTTGCAAATCTGGGTTTGAACCCAAGTTAAGCAAACATGTTGAATGCCCATATTCAAGCCCCGACACCCATCACATACGAGATCTAAGGGAAACATTACTTAATCCGAATGAAAGTAGGTAACATGAGCTTTCAAATGCAACAAACATCATAGAAAATGACCAACCGAATACATCAAAACGACCTCTCCAAAAAGCACACATGCAAAACTCTTGAAGAGATTTCAAACACCTAGAAAAATTTCAGCCTCAGAAATCAGTTTTCCGGGCTGGTTTTCCTCTTGATTTTCATGATCAAAACATGCTCAAACTCGAAAATAAATACATTTAGGATGCTTACCTTGCCTCCTAGTTTCCTTTTCAAGTGGTTCTTGGCCGATGAAACCGACAAATTATCCTCGGGGGCCTGTGGAAGTTGGCTTCTTCAACTGGAAATGAGATCTGCAAAAAAAAGAAAAAAAGAACTGATAACGAAGGTTTTCGTTGACCTCTAACATTAGACTTCAAGACGTATTTTGTTGGAAAACTTGACACCACGCCAAACTATATGTATTCTAGCTTGGGTTAAAAGTCAAGATTTTCCTCATTTGTCTCTCAACTTTCTCAAAAAACACTGGCTTTCCTCACTCGTGACCAACCAGTCTAGACACTTCGAAAAATTTTCGGACTTTCTTGGCCCGCTAGGAGGGCACTGTTTAGGGGGGCTTTAGGAGGCCTTTCCAATCTCCATTTGGGACGTGTGACCTATGGTTTGAAAGATCTTTGAGTTAAGTTTCACTCTCTAGTTGAAGATTTTGGCTAATTTTGGCCGCAGGTATGTTAAAATCTCACTTTTCTCTCTCCGGGTCGGTCTGGAATTTCTGGTTTTTCTTCTGGGGTTGCTTCTGAAGGCTTCTTTGGGGAACGATTCCGAGCTCTCCTCTCTCCCTCTCGTCTCCTCCCTCTCATGCCCGAAAAGAACTCATTTCGTAGATCTTATCCCCTGAATTAGAGGATTTTTGGTTAGCCTTTTGTCCACCTACCAAGCCTATCAACAGGCCTACTTCACCCACTCTTTGACTTAGCCAATTTTTTCAATTCTGTAGTTGTTGAGTGTGCGGATTTTGCTGCAATTTTCCAATGCCATCAGTAGCTTATCCCTGGCCAATTTTCGTCCACTTGCACTACTATATACGGTATTCCATCACGTGCAAAGATCGGGCTGGTTGGGCAGCTGAGGAGGATATGGAGGGGCCACCAAATTGCTTACTCAGCAACTTCGAATTAAGACCAATTCGTGGACTGAGTTTTGGCTGATGATTTGAGTGCTTTAATCCACTGATTTGGCTGCGATTTTTGATCAATTTGAAAGCTCATGTATAGTAGTTTAAGATCTCGACTAGATTTCGCAATTGTGCCCACCCAATTTTCCAAAAAAGTCCCTCAAAGTTGGCTATTTTCTTATCCGAAAATACTCAATTTAATACAAATGTGGTCTTTTTGGCTCAATTTGATTGATTCGACTTGGCCCAAATTCAATTTCAACTTAATTGGTGACCAAGATGATCATTTAAGGGCTCGGGCGCAAATTTTGCAAAATTTGCGAATTGGTCCATCAACTTTTGGAAATTGCATTTTGGCCCCAACTTGCCATTTGAATTCCAATCTGACCTCCTAGGCTTGGCTAGTCACATTTAGATCATTGGCCCCAACTTTTTTTCTTTTTTTTTTTCTTTTTAATCTTTTTTTAACTTTTTTTTATCTTTTATCTTTTTTTTTTAATTTTTTAAAAATTAAATTAATTTTTTTTTTAAGGAAAAAAATCTTCCATTTTAAATACTTAGATAATCTATATGCAATAATTTGGGCAAAAATTAGGTGTCAACAAAGTGGGAGCATAATGGGGAAAGATGTGCAAAGTGTACAATCTCCCATACGGCGAACAAGTCGCCAAAGTATTCCCCGTCGACGTTTTGACATTGAAGGGGAAACTTTTATGATTGCTCCACAAGATGAGGATGAGCCAAGAAATATTAAGGAGGCTTTGAATTGCCCTAGTAAGGAGAAATTGATTCATGCAATGGAAGAGGAAATGGAGTCAATGAAATCAAACCAAGTCTGGGAACTAGTTGATCTTTCAAAAGGATGCAAAGCTATTAGGAACAAGTGGATTATCAAAATAAAGCGAAATGCTGATGGCTCGATAGAAAGGCATAAGGCTCGCCTTGTGGCGAAAGGGTATAATCAATAGGAAGGAATTGATTGTGAAGATACATTTTCTCCTGTAGTGAGATTTACCTTGATTCGCATTATTCTAGCAATAGTGACTAGCATGGATTTTGAATTACATCAAATGGATGTAAAGACTGCTTTCCTCAATGGAGAATTAGAGGAAGAAATATATATGGAACAACTTGCTTGTTTCATAGTGAAAGGCCAAGAAGAAAAGGTATGTCGACTATTGAGATCGATATACGGCCTTAAGCAATCATCGAGACAATGGTATGTACATTTTCATAATACCATAATGGCATATGATTTTACAATGATTGATGAGGATCATTGTGTATATATCAAAAGATCCAATGATCAATTTGTGATCATATCATTATATATTGATGATATACTAATTGTCGGAAGTAATATGGAGTTCGTTAATACTGTCAAAAGTTGGTTGTCTTCCAACTTTGAGATGAAGGACATGGGTGAGGCTGCATACATTCTTGGAGTTAAGATTTCAAGAGATCGTTTGAAGAGATCGTTGTCTCTTTTATAAGAAACATATATAAACAAAGTTCTTGAACGATTTCGTATGCAAGATTATAAACCCATAGACACTCCTATTGCAAAAGGTGAAGGATTGAGCCATAAACTATATCCAAGGACTCCACAAGAGAAGAAACAAATGAAATATGTTCCTTATGCTAGTGTTGTTGGGAGCTTGATGTACGCTATGATGTGTACAAGACCTGACATATGTTTTGCAGTTGGAATGATGGGTAGATACCAATCCAATCTAGGTCCAGCACATTGGAAGGCCGTTAAGAGAATACTAAGGTATCTGAAGGGAACTGCTGATTACGAGTTGAATTATCAAGGAAATGATTTGCGACTTGAAGGCTATTCAGATGCTGATTGGGGAGGAGATTTAGATTAAAGGAAATCTACCTCTGGATTTGCTTTCTTACTGAACAATGGCGCCATATCATGGAGCAGTAAGAAGCAAATGTGTATAGCCTTGTCCATGATGGAAGCTGAGTTCGTGGCATTATCAGCAGTAGTACAAGAAGGATTTTGGCTTAAAAGATTTTTGGATCATTTAGGTGTTAATGAGAAAGCTGCAAATCAATTATTGGTTAACTGTGATAGCCAAGCAGCTATAGCGTACACCAAAGATCCAAAATATCATGGCAAGATTAACATATAGATACCAGGTATAACTTTGTCAAAGATATGGTTGCATGAAAGGATGTGAACTTACAGTACATATCTACGCATAGAATGGTAGCAGATCCTATGACAAAACCAATACCTAGAGATGTGTTTTGTGGTCATGTAAAATCTCTAGGATTGCGTAGAATCTGATGTACTGGATTGTAATTTCCCCGAGTTGTTCACATTTATGAACTAGTGTTGTTTCATTATTGATGCCTATGAATCTTTGTTTGATATTTATGCATCTTAATGCTTAGTGCATTACTTTAAGTTGAGAAAGTATGTCGGACAGATATAAGATTAGCCCACTCACACAAGTAATCGCCTCTTTTTACTGTGTGATAAATAGAGATGAGACTGTTTTTAAGCTTATTATCTAGGTGATAATCGAGAGCTCAAGCTTAAAATATGTATGTCGCCTTAACTAAGTGTTAAGATGATGACATAATACTTACTATATCCAAAAGTAAAATAACCCACATATTTTGCTTTATCTGTCTATGATACCAGATGTGAGTTCTGATGAATTTTGTGAATGAGTAAATACGTGAACTCAAGTTAGACATTGGGTATGTCTGAACTATCATCTGTATGGTATTGAAAGTGTAGACATACGCTTCATGGGAAAGGAGTTAATACCGTAATACGTATTTCATACTATGTATGCATGAGACGACCAATAAGAGTGGCAAAAGTTTGATCTCAACTTTTATGTCATGTGAGACTCTTGAGGAAAAGAGTTCCTCAATTTTAGTGCCCTCACGACTTTTACTTATTCTCAAGATTCCTATTTAGTGTTGCTATCTTAGGATGTTGCCAATGGTCATGAGTTGATTCGATCTAATGGGACATTTCTAGAAAAGCAAGCTGAACTGAAATTGAGAGTTTGAAGAGGAAGATTGATTTTGGAGAATTACATTGTAGTTTTGTATTCACTGGTCGACCAATTATGATTGTCTTTGGGATAATTATAATTGTGAATACAATATATATATATATCATTGTTTAAAAGAGATCAAGAGAGATATAAATGTGATCGATCGATCTAGGGTACTGCATACTAAATCTACTCAGAGTGTGATGCCCATTATAAGCTGTTATATATTCCTAACAGATGTATAGCAACGAGCTCTCAAAGTATGTTGGTCGCATGGATTATTCACCGATATGAATGTTGTAGAGAGATAAAGAGAATCATGTTCGGCCCACCATGTGCGAGTGGGAGATGATGGTTTTATGTGATGGGCCTAAGTTGGCTCGTCCGCCCATGTTGGGCCTGAAAGCCCGGCCCACAAGATTAGGGCCCATGGATGGAGGGATACGATGAAGGGGTATGTTTCTATTTTTTGAAGGAACGTATGTAAGGGAGGACAGAGAGAGACGAAGACACATTTTGGCATTTTTCAACGTACGTTCATCACTCCTCTCTCCCTCCAAAAGAAAACCAAAAGCTTAAGGCGATGCCGTCTTCCCTTCAAGGCCAATTGACGTCATCGGATCGAACATGACCGTTTTTCTCTTCCTCTTATCGGTGTTGGTGTTTAATCTGTGGCTAACAAGGTACGCTCGATTCCGTGGTGTGCTTTAGGATCAGTGATACGTGTTTTTCCCGGGCTTGTCTTCCGCATTCGTTTTAGGGGTTCGATTTAGTGTCGAATCCGGTTTTTGGGAATTCGATAATCCCAACAGGTCCGACACAGAAGATATGCACCATGTGGCCAAGAGTGCCAAAATTGTTGCAAAGCTTGTTGGTTTGTTCAGCCAGAGGAAGCTTCCAAGGAAATGTTTGGCCTCACCTTTACTCCTTGGCGATCAAGCACAAAATTTCGCTAGTGGAAAAGCACTATGATGTCTTTCTCGTGAACCTTTGTTTTGGATGCTATTACATTTACGGAATGGTGACAAAATCGTTCCTCCAACCATCTAAGATGCTATGAATTCCTTTTAACTGGTAATATATGTGTAATTTAGATGCAGGTCATTGTACAAAAGCTTTGTAATATACTCATGAACAAACGAGGGCTTGCAGGTCCTTTCACCGGTCCTAGCTCTTTAACATATGTATTGGCGCATGATTGATGTTAATTTGACTAAAGTAATAATGTTTCTATTTCTTCCATCCTCTTACATGTTTTTTTTTTAAAGCTTGTAGCTGATTAAATTAGTAATTTAACTCGTGACATGCGCTCGTTGATTGCGACTCCTCAACTTCATTAAGCCCTTTTTTAGCTCTTGTGGTTTTACTGACCTCATTGGATTGAGTTTATGCAAACTTGGATGCCTAAGACTAAAGAAAGAGTATCTTGTAATGGTTCAATGGCATCATCTCAGAAATCACACATGATAGTAGTTACATGAAATTATTTGTTTGCACATTGAGAGAGAGAGAGAGAGAGAGGGGGGGGGGGTTGACAAGGTGGGAGAATGGGACATATACATATTTTCAACTTGAATATCATTGTAGTGGCTTATATTGTAGGAAGAGCATCCTTGTCATCGTCAGTGACTGTAGGAAACAAGAAATCACCAAGTAAGCTTCACGCACACCCAAAGCTTTCCTAATAGTACTCCTACCGATGAAAAGGAAAGCAACTTTGTAGATTGTTCTTATATGCTCTTAAAATATGATACGGTATGTAAATGACATGCCTTAATTGGTATCTATTCTTCAGCGATTTGTATGTAAGCTATGTGAAAGGCTTACTAGACATGCGTCGGCTATGAGTAGTAAGATTGGTTCCAAAGGTTACTTTTGAATTCAACATTGGATTATCTAAAGATCAAATGATGTTGCCCACATGATTTGGTATTGTGATAGTGATAGGAAAAAGTATAAATGCATACTAGTTTTAAAAAAGCTATGTGACCTATTACGTTGTGGAGACTATATAAAAATTTGCTTTCTTCTATAGAACTTAATGTGGACTTACACAGAGACTTGATATGCATTGACTTAATATGGTGGAATGAGTTAATAAAATACTTACTTGATAACGATCCCAATTGTTCGTTTTCACTGCTAGTAAATAATTGTTGAAATTTTCAATTATATAAAATAAAAAAAACCATAATCATGCGTATAAATCACGTCTGAGATTTAATATTATTATCCCATACCTGTCGTCGTCATCTGTAGATTCATCTGTCTCGGTCTCTTCCATTTTGTGCAGATTCGTCTTTTTCTTGTCAAGACTGTCAACAAAACCCGGAGCAATCTTTTTGAATACCACACATATATTCTCCAAATCCTTACATTTGTTGATCCCTTCAACAGTTTTCAATTTATCGATTTGCCTACACTCGAGTTCTTTGAGATGTAGCATTGCTCCTTCTTCAATAGTCACGTTCACAAGCTGAGGCAACTTCCAAATCTTCAAGATCTTGAGACTCGGAAATCCATCTTTGGTGAACTTCAGACTAGTGCCTAGGAAGGAGTTGGCCAAGAGCCTGAAGGTCCTCAGCTGTTTCAGGAGACCACCCAACTGGGGTATCATGTCTGCCTTCAACCTCGAACCCGACAAAGTCAAAACCCGGAGCGAGACTGGCAAGAGCTGTGTCCAGCTGGGATTGTTGAGTTGGCCCAGCAAGTAGAGCTCCAACAGTTCGTGATGTTGTTCAGCCAACGACAGTTCCGGTAACGGGCCTACCTGTGATGTCACGGGCTTGGCTTTTTTCTCGGGCTTGGATACTTTTGTGGCTTCTTTCGTGGGATCGACTGCTTTCGTGGCCTTTTCCGTGATCTGGGCTTCTTCCGCGGGCACCTCTACTTTCATGGCTTCTTCCGCGGGCTGGGCTTCCTGGATCACCCCAAAGGTCAAGGACTGGAGATTGGTGAGCTTGAAGCTAATCCAATGGGCTACTGTTTTCCCTGCCGCGCCTGAGGTGTCGTTATCCGAGTGTTGCAAGGAAAGCTTGAGCGTGGTGAGCGTGGTCAAGTAGTTCATGTGGCCCATCATCGGGTTCTCCTTCACTTCACCGATAACCAGCCCGCTTAAGGTTTGGAGTTTATTCAAGGCATTGACATTGTCACCACAAGCCTTGAGGATCTTCTTCAAGTCGACGTAGAACCAGTTGAGATGCAGGTGCCTCAAGTTCCTCGCCTTCCAAAAGGAACTCGGCAGGTAAGTGATGTTGGTGTGCTTTATGTCAAGAGTCTCCAGATGATGCAAATCTGCAACGTCACTCGGGATCGAGTCCAACACTGTGGATCTCAATCCCAGGTACCTTAGGAGCACCAACTTGCGGAGCACACCTTGCAAGGATGGCTTATACACACCCTCCAAATCAAGCACTCTTAGCAAGCTATAGTCGGTCTCAGAAGTCAACTTCATAAGAAACGTGCCGATGTCTTTCGTGAGCATGCCTCTCCTCAGATAGAACGACATAAACGAGCGGACGTGGCTGAGGTTCAAATTGGGGTAGCGGCCAACAGGGTCGTCAGTGACTATGTTTGTGTGCTCCGCAAGCCACCGAATCTTGGTTCTTTCTTGCAGTTGGGCTGGCAGCTGTTGTTGTTGGCTGGTTGGATCATGGTCGTTCCTATCTTTCAACTTGCCAGTGGCATGTATGTGGAGGAACCCCATGCTCATTGCAATGGGGCGGATCAAGTCATACATAGAGGTGAGCATTTGGCAAGCTTTGGGGGATCCATCTGCCCTCCAGCTCACCACATCGATCACATTCCTATCCGCAAGCTCCAGAATGAATGTCTCTCCCACGTCCTCAGGCTTCCTTATCCTTTCCCTTTCTATGTCGTAACAATGCGAATCCAACAAGCCCTCAGCCAACCACAGCCTCACTAGCCTTCTTGTCGGAATGGGAAATGCTACAGGGAACAAAGCCATGTAGATGAAGCACGGTTTTAGATGGACCGGCAATTTATGGCAACTCAATTGCAGTATATCTAACAATGTCATTGTAGAACACTCTTTCGCCAATGCTGCGCGTTCATGCTCTCTAGCATTGGACAGAATCCCGCCAAGTAAGAATATATGGAGCGGCAAGCCACGACACATGTTTAGGACATCCTTCTCCTTTGAGAGATTCTGACCATCGGATACTCTATGCAGCTTCCAAGCGAGCATCTCCTGGCTTTTTCCATTCTTTAACGTTTCTAGCTCGATCGGCTCCCACACCCACCACGGGTAACTCATGTAGTTGGCTATTGATTTTTCCCGAGTTGTGGTGATTATGCGGCTTTTTGAAAGATGCGGGGTGCTCGTCCATAACTCTTGCAAGATTTCCCGCCAGTCAGATAGCTGCACGTCATCCAACACAATAAGGAATTTATTTATCACGGTCAATTTCTGGAACAGCTTTGTCCTTATCTCCATGATATCCATGTCCTTCACGTCCCCTGCTGGATTCTCGACTTGCTTCAGTATCTCCAACAGGAACTCCCGCTTGTCCATGCTAGGCGAGACGTGGACCCAAGCGCGCCACTTATAGCCCATGTACTTCGCTTGGCTGTAGGCCCATCTCGCGAGGAATGTCTTGCCCGTTCCTTGCTCGCCCCAAATCCCAATCTCTGTGTACCCTTCTCCCTTCATCCGCTTCATTATTTCCTCCTTCTCGTCCTTGCGGCATGAGAAGTTTGTAGGCGCTTGCCGATCCCAGAAACTAGTCAGCCTAGAGAATTTTTTGCCTTGCCATGGAACGCTAGCTAGGGAGGAGGAACTAGCAGATTTCTTTTTCCCCTTGCCGTCGGCCTCCTCCTTCAAGAACTTCTCATCGCACAACTCCTCCATCTTTTTCACCAGATTGGACAAGTCCCTCCCCAGCTTGTACTTGGAGACGAGCGCGGCGAGTGGCCTTGCAGCCATGCGGAGGGCCTCGTGCTTCTCACGGGCCTCTCTGAGGTGGAACTTGTCGATGAATTCTTCAGCATAGTACATGCCTCGGAGGAGCCGCCCCGACCACTCGGTGGGTTTGGACGGTCTGAATTGAGAGGAAAAGAACTTTTGAATTCTGCCCAGCTTCGCCTTGGCATCCTCTGCACGGGTTCGCATTGGTATGCATTCCACACACACCGGGTGATGGAGCAAGATATCTAGTTTCTGCAACACGATCTGGGCGGCAGCTTCATCGACTATCATGCAGCTTTCCGTGTCAGAAGCAGCCATGGCTAATCAATATGTTTGTTTCGAGCAAGGTCGTGTGGGTGCATGTGTTTGTTGGGCTTGTTTGCTTGGATTGAATAAATTTGCGAGGACATATTATTCTCTCTCTATGTATATATTCTTCACTTTTCTATGCTTTTCTTGGCGTGGGCTCTCCTGTCTATTGCAAGAAGCTTTGTTTAATTCTTTGCTTGAGCGATGTTCGACCGTGAGACAGGAGAGAAAGTATCTCTCACAGTGACTATGGTAAAGACAAAACTAATCAAGTAAAGTTCTTTGATTTTAATATAATAATCTTACAGATGTATCTTACTATTCCTTACTTTGCTCAATTTCATTTATTTCTGTCGAACTAGAAGTTGGAGAGATCATGATGGTGGCCTATCAAGAATTTAATTTTTGTGATGAAATTCCACCCACCTTAATAACACAAATGAGAACATTCGTGGGTTTCTCTTATCCAATATAGAATAATAAAATCAGTTAAAAGAAAATCATTACTATTCTTCTGGATATCGGCAGTTAAGGGCTTGGCTTTCAAATTGCTGGAGATATTAATTGTTTTAATTATGCAATTCACAAATTTTAGGATTAAATTGCATCTCAGATATCAATTATATCTTCATCATGCTTAAAGGAAGAAGTGAAGTCTATCCTTATGCACACATTGTCAACTTGTCCATATAAGAACGCTTACTCAATATATCTCATAATATCAATAGCCACATCACATGTCGTGCTCATATAAAATACGTCAATATTATGTCAGTATCATACACTAGATATTACTTGGTAGGAATGATGCCGCGTAAGGTGTGTAGGGGTTTGTGTTTTTTTTATGATTGTGTTTTTATAATTTGGTTCATTTTTTCTGTGCTTTTCTCCAAACCGGCGGTCCTCCGGATTGATTCTTGACTAAGCCAAATCTTGACCGAGGACAAGAAAGTACCTGGTGCTTTTTGTCATCGGTAGGTGAAATAATTGATAAGCCAATTGCTAAAGTCCGGACTCGAAGACGCAAGAATTAAAGAGGGGACACTTTCGATTCGGACAAAAAAATGAGACGAGTTCACACAATTGATTGTATTAGTGATATCATGAATTGTTACTCGGTATTGATCACAATCCACTTATTTTAATGTTAACTTGTAACCTATCACATTATAGAGAATGCCCCTTATTGCAAAAACTTCAAATTTTAAAGTAATAAAAATGTTAAAACGGTGGTATAAGGAATTTATAAGAACCAGCCTTTTTTCTTCCCTCAAGCTAACTATGTTGCTCAGTCATCCTTTGCTTGGAGATGTCTTATTGGTATAAGATGCCACTCTATCCTCAGTCATTCTTTACTTGGAGATGTCTTACGGGTATAAGATGCCAAGCACGAGTGGAATATCGATGTCACTCCGAAAAATCCTCGCACCTCAGCCGGACATTGTAGTAAGGGTACTCGGTAAGGAAAATACAGTCTTTCGTTCCACATTTTCTTGACAATCCACTCACACGTCACTATAGATTTTAGATGGCAATTCAGTTATCAAAACATAATGAAATCAATTAACATTGATGATCAGTATAAGGTCATCAAATGAGTGGATTGAGTCAGGTCGAAAAAAAAATCGACTTAAATTGACTTATTTAACTCGTTTTGACCCATTTATATGCAATATCAATTTAGTAACTCATACCTGACCTAACTCATACCCAACTCATGCCCACCCTAACCTATTTACTAAAATACTTTCAAATTTAATCAAACCTATAAAAACCTATATCCATCTAGTTAACCCACTTCAAGTTCTTCATGTGCATCTATTGTTTGGATAACATCTCTATTTTGGCTATAAGATCCTAAAGAATTTGTTTTCAACATTGCATAAAATTTTTAGTTTTTGTATTGATTCATAATGTGAAACAAGAGAAACTTAAAATTACAATGACAATAACTAAGATTAGAATATTACATAAATATAACAATATCGAATGCAACAAAGGAGATATATATTACGACCATTCGAGACTTACAAGATTGATAAAAATAAAAAACAACGGGGTAAAAAAAAGAAGCCGCCTTGACTTGCAGGCCCACTAAGACTTCTCTGCATTTGGAATAGTCCGAGAAGTCCATTATCTTCTCATAGAAGGCGAAGAGAGTCACAAAGATGGCTAGGTTTTGGGTAAACTGTGAACCTATAAAACATCTATATTTTTTTGAGTGTTGCCATTTTAAACAGATTTATATCCCATTTTCCTGAACAAAATTAACTCATATAATGGCTCACCCTTCATGTAGAGGTTAAGAAATATATCAATAACCAATTTTGATAAGTCTAAGGTAGCTTAAACTAGACAACAAAGAGCAAGACAATGCTCTTATATCATTTTATTGATCGGTTAATCTTTGAGGGACCTTTTCATCATCTCCAGTAAATGGCTAAGATCCCAATTCAATATCCAATGCCACACAAGACAGTAACCCTACTGCATATATAATTTGCAGGTTTATAAAAAATTCTGGCATATCATTGTGTTAATTTTTTCACTTTCATGATAAATCCTTTTATGAATGTATAACTTCATGTCGCGACCTACCCTTGATGGGAGAGAACAGATTTGGGGGTATTGCCTAAATGATGGACCTAAGGCCCATGATTATGCACGAACTTTCCCAAGCCCATACCCCACGTGACGTTAGGATATTCTTAAAAATTTTACAATAAGGAGTCGCCACTAGCCTATTGGGGTTGGCTAGAAACCAAGTAGGGCACGGGAGTATGCCACACTTCCTACGCAACCAGAGATCTAGGGTGGATGACTTGATTACACTAATTGGTCAATTAGTGCCATTTCGGTACCTAATCTTGTTCAGTTTAACAAAATGATATTTTAGCAGGTAGTTTGAATTGATTTTATACCTATCTACTAACATGTGAGGTGATCATGTGGGTGTGCAATCATTAAAGTAACAATCATAGCCATCAATATCCTAATTGCATTAAAATTAAACACGCGCAATTAAACATAGACAAATATGCAATTTAAACACATGTAAAAAAAAAACACACAATATAATCAAAAGACGAGCAAATAAAGGCCTAATTATATTAAAAAGGCAAAACATGGCAATTCCTAACTAAACCCTACATTTTTTAATTTTCAATTTTTTTAAATTTTTTTAATATTATAATAATATAATATATTTAAAATGAACTGGTCGATCCGGTCGGACCCGACTCGTCCAGCCCGGCTGCGAAAATCAGGTCAGGTCCAAGAAACGGGTTGATTGGCCCGCTCGGAAGAAACTAGGCCTAACCAAAAGTGGTCGGGCCATTTTTTATTGGAGTTGGGCCCGTTGACCAGCCCAACTCCTTTTTGCAATAGGGGCTTCCCTTCACGCAGGCTCGCTGCCCAGATTAACTTTGGGCCGTCGGCTTGCGAGATGGAAGAGGCCGAGCGGGCCAGATCTGCGATCTGGCCTAGCTCGGCCTGCAACCCCTCCCTGGTCAGCAACCGCTCAGTCGCGACCAAGGAGGCCACGACGGCAGGCTGCCCGAGGGGGGTGTGGCATCCCAAAAATTCAAGGCAACCTAAAGTCTATGATTAGGTAATGAAATTGCCTTTGGTTTATGTTTTAGCTATTGATTTTCTTTTAAGACCGAGTGTTATGTGGATGGAAATGTAATCTTGTGTTCATGGGTTATTAAAATTAGTATTATAGGATAAGTTGATAAGAAGAATTTGTTCTTGACTATGCACCTCATAGATTTGATTCTTATAGTTTAATGTTACAAGTTTTATGGCCATATGAAATTGTAAATTTGGAATTTATAAAAGAGGGAATTAAGATGAATTGTTAAAAGTAAACATGGGCTATTTAAGTTTGGACTTTAGGCCCAAGAGTATTGGACCTAAAGTGATTGGACCTAAAGTGGGCCAAAAGGCCGGCCCATGAAGCCCATGAAGGGCTGCCGTCGACCAAAGGGAGGGGGGAAACGGTTGCATGTCACCCCACATGCCCTTTGGTGTTTGCTAAGTGGCAAAGGAAGAGGCAACACCCATTGGTCACCTTGGATGGCAACCTGCAACTCCTAATCATTCCAAATGATTGAATAAAAGGAAATAGAGAGAGGGGGAGTGACTGGTTTTGAGAGAGGGAGAGAGAGAAAGCTGTCGAGAGAGTGAGGGAAACCGAGAGAGAGGAGGAGGAGGCTGCGCGAGGAAGAAGTCCGCCCGTGCGTCCATCGTTCACCACCGTTATGCTCGCCATAGCTCGATTTAGAGGCAAGTTAGATCCTTTGATCTGCTCTTTCATGTTGTTTCTAGAATGTGTTATTGAATGGTGATGAATTTCGGATGTCTAGGGTGTAAAAAACCGAAGTTTTAAGGGTGTTGTTTCGAAGTAGTAAACTGTTCTCGAGTAAACAGTCTGACCCAGAATGTTGTAGTGGCTTGCATGCAATTTGTGAGTCGTATTTTGGCTTCAACTTCTTCATAAAAGTTGTAGATAACATCATAAAGTATAACATACTAAAATTTGAGGCAAAATGGCTGAGTTTTGAGGGGTGAAACCCTTCCTCTACGAAAATGTTAAATCTGAAGCTGTTTTGTTGACCTCTTGGTGATTTTATGTGTTGCATGTAACTTTCTACTACAAATTTCACTTTTACTCCTTCATGAAAATTGTAGGGGACATCTTGAAGACTAACATACACAAATTTGAGGTAAAACGAACAAGTATAGCCTAGTGAAACGATTTTTCTTTTGAAGACGTTAGATCTGGAAATGTTGTACTGAACTCCAGTGACTTCGTGGACTATAAAGTGACTTTCCTTTGAAAATCTCACCTTGATCCCTTAATGAAAGTTTTAGTAGACCTCTTGAGGCAAAACATATCAAAAATTCAGAGGAAAAGAAGGAATATAAGTGGGTAAAATCGTGATTTTTCGGAGACGGCTAAACCTGAAATGTTTAGTACTAGGAACAGGGACTTCAACCGTTCATAGTTAATTATCTAGGACTAATCTAGCCTTGATGTCTTCATGAAAAATCTGTCTTAGGATCTTGACTATCACATGGTAAAATTTCATAAATTTTGAAGGTCATTCCGGTATTTAATTTGGAATATTCTTAAGACCGCACAATCTGATGTGTCCGAATTTTGCAAGCTGTAATACGTGAGCTATATCTTTTGTGTGAGGTTCTTTTGGGTATGTGTTGTTCATGAAATTTCTGCCTTTATGTCTTGACTATCACATGTTCGAATTTCATAATTTTTAAAGGCCATTTGGGTATTTAATGGAAATATTTTCTAAAACTGTGCGAGCTGGATTGTGCGAATTTCAAATGCTGAAATTTATGATTATTCTGTTTTGGATGAGCCTTATTAATTATATTGATTGAGGTGATTGAATCTTGCTGAGCATGTGATGATATTTGGCATTGCATATAGAATCAAATGCTGAATTTGACTTTGTTGCTATTACATCATATGCCATGTTGATTATGAGATATAAATTGATGAATATGAATTATGATGAATGAGGGAAACTGTTGGAGGCGGGCCGATAATGCCTTGGGAGTGTCAGGATGCCCGGGATGGGGGGTGCCGAATGCCCGGTTGTATTGAGATACATGCCCGGATGTCCTCAGGAGTTTTGAGATGCCTGGAATGGTTGGGTGCCGGAAGCCTCGGAGGTTTGTGCCCGGGGAATACCTCGTGATGCCAGTTGGGATGCGAGATGCCCGGAATGTGGGGGTGCCGGATGCCCGATGGTGTGTGCCGGAGGTTTTCTCGCGATGCCAGGTTGGGGTGCGAGTGATAATATGGGATGCAATTACTGATCCCAGAAAAGAAAGATGTGGTGATCAAATTGAAAGATAAAAAGTGGAAATTGAATCATGCACATATGGTATGATTGCATATGCATGGCTATGATATAATGATGATGAGTGCATGGTTGTGTGTGCACCTATGGCATGATGGTACATGTATGATATGATGACGATGAGTGCATGGTTGTGTGTGCACCTATGGCATGATGGTACATGTATGATATGATGATGGTGAGTGCATGGATGTATGTGCACCTATGGCATGATGGTATATGTATGATATGATGATGGTGAGTGCATGGATGTATGTGCACCTATGGCATGATGGTACATCTATGATATGATGATGGTGAGTGCATGGATGTATGTGCACCTATGGCATGATGGTAATGTATGACATGATGATGATGAGTGCATGGATGTATGTGCACCCATGGCATGATGGTATATGTATGATATGATGGTGATGCGTACATGAGGATGTATGTACATTTGGTATGATGACATATGCATGGCTTCAAGGTAAGTTATGCTTGGATGCATAAATGACATGTACTATGCTATGATGTGGTGATTGTATTGTGTGATGCATTGAGTAGTTTATTGGATCTTTTACCTGCTGAGTGGCTGTACTCACCCCTTCAGGAACCAACATTTCAAATTAGGAAGATGTCGCTCTCTCTAGTCACACGGGGTACCTTTTATGGCCTCCCATCGGACGTGGAGGTAAAGTGCTCGGAGATTGATTGCATTACCACCCCTAGTCTGACGTTTGTGCGAGTTCGTGTGCTCGTCATGTACGATGTGGGCCTAGCTGGGGGCTCGGTCATTCAGGAGTTTTTGTCGGTCCACGTCCGCCAAGATGGAGTGATTCGGGGGATGTTGCTGCCACCACCGCCCGACGCACCAGGATGGGTGTGATGGCCGTGTGAGGGGTAGAGAGCTGACTTTTTTGCGAATAACCGATACTGATAGATGGAGGATGTCAGGTGATCGTTATAGGGGTCGAGATATCTTTTGGGTTATGGCCAAGTGTAGTTAAAAGTCTTGGCTTTATTTTGGTGTACCGACCCGAGAAATCCATCATGAAAATATAAAAATAAAAGTGGTTCGGCCTTATCTTTCCATATGATATGTAGGTGGTATGTATTGCATTATGGTTATTGGAGGGAAAGATGGTGAGACTCAATTGTGCTTCCGCTAATAATTTGCGCTGGGACCGTTTCAAAAAAAAAAATGCCTAAGGACCTCGGTCCTTCTTTAGACCCCATTTTATAAAAGACAAGTAACGGATATCTTTTGAGAGAAAGCGATTGGCGGGTTGTGGCGACCCCAACGGATTGGGGGCCGTCACGGGCGCCACGGGGGAAGCCTGCGAGGCGCGGCAGCGGCGGCGGCGGTCGGGGTCTCGCGTAAATGGCAAGGTGTCGGTCAAAGGCCCCGTTAGCCCGTGACCCCATTTAGTGGCTGTCCAACTGCAAAAGAGAAGTGGGCAGAGGGGGAGGGCACGGGTGGCCTTCAGCTGAGGTCGCGACGGCGCCGCCTCAGTCCAGTGGGTCATAGTTCGACTTCCAGGCAAACGACGGAGGTCTTCCGTGGTAAAGATCCTAGCTGGGCTCTACATGGAGGAATCGAGTTGGCGAGATTCACTCGTACATTTCATTGAACAGGTGGAATGCATGCGCGAAACAATAGACCTCGGCTCCGATCGAGACTCAAGGCGAACCTTGGACCTTTAGCAAATAACTAGCAATGAACATAAACCTAATAGAGGACCTACGGGGGTCGGAGCTTGCCTGAAACGACGGGATGAGCTTCGGCCAGCTCGATTTAAAAAAACGCACACCAAGTGTTTTATAAAAGACCAACCTGGTTTCCGAGGAAGACAGCGGTGGTCGGTGACGAACGGGTGGTTCTCCGATGGCAGCAATGACCTATTCTCCTTCCTCCTCCTATTTCCCCTCTCTTTCGCTCTCTCTTTCGCTCTGTTTTCTCTCTGTTTTCTCTATGTTTTCTGGTTTTTTTTCTTCTACCTTGGTTCCCTAGTTTTCCCCCTTTTTCTCTGTTTTCCTTTTCGCCCTTTCGACCGTTTTTCGCACGCGTGCTCTCGGCTGACCAACCGCGACTTCTACCAGCTGGCTCTGACTTGAGAATCATGTCGTGCCTGCCATCATGAGATCCCCCTGTCCCCTGCTTTCGGCTTCGCCCCTGCTTTCAGCTTTGCTCCTTCCTTGTGCAAATGACGACTGGGGGGATAAGACAAAGGCGCGGGCTAGGCCAAAAGGAAGAAGGGGGCTGGGCCGCGCAGGGGGAAAGGAAAGAAAGAAAAAAGGAAAATGAGAAGAAGGGGAGGGGCCCAAGCCCATGCGGATTCCTTATTTTTTTTTACAATATATTTTTTTTGAAAATATAGAATAGGTGTCAACATCTACTCCTCTTTGAATGTAGCCTCGAAGATGTTGCAATCAAAGACGAAAGACACCTAAATTATTCCAATAGTAGAGAGGCCCTGGGTGCATAAGCATGCATCAGGCCAACGGAGAGAACTTAAATCTATGGAAGCACATCTCGTCAATAAAGGAAAGAAGAATTCCAGGCTATAGAAGCCCACAGGATCGTAAGAATGAGGGAAGACTCCGAGATACAAAGCTCTCCGGGTCATGAGAAGAGAGGAAGACTCCGGGATACAAAGCTCTTTGGGTTATAAGAAAGGAGGAAGACTCCGGGATTCAAAGCTCTCCGGGTCATGAGAAGAGAGGAAGACTCCGGGATACAAAGCTCTCTTGGTTATAAGAAAGGAGGAAGACTCCGGGATTCAAAGCTCTCCGGGTCATAAGAAGGGAATAAGACTCCAGGATACAAAGCTCTCCGGGTCATAAGAATGAGGGAAGATGGCAGGATACAAAGCTCTCTAAGTCATAAGAAGGGAATAAGACTCCAAGATACAAAGCTCTCCGAGTCATAAGAAGAGAATAAGACTCTAGGATACAAAGCTCCCCGGGTCATAAGAAGGGAGGAAGACTCTGGGATACAAAGCTCTCCGGGTCATAAGAAAGGAATAAGACTACAAGATACAAAGCTCTCCGGGTCATAAGAAGAGGGGAAGACTCCAGGATACAAAGCTCTCCGAGTCATAAGAAGGGAATAAGACTCTAGGATATGAAGCTCTTAAGGCTGACCATGAACCTTTGGTTTTTAGGGAAACACCCGCTAACCCATTGAAAACTGCATGGCTTCACTAAGGAACCCTATCAAACTTAACTTGAGCAAATGTCATTAGAGACATCATCAAGAGACGTATTGGCAGTACTGCAGTATTAATTAAACAAGCTAATCAAGCTAACTCCGACTACTTTAGAAAAACGTTTGATGTTAATCGGCATCATGTGGCGCAAAACTGTCATCTTGCTTGTGGATATATCATTAATCATCAAATTCCCCAAGAGTCAAGTTTTTATCAGAATGGTTACGACTCGTGAAAAAGGCTCATTAAGCATGCCAAACTAGAGTTTCTTAGTTAGAAAGAGTTTCTCACACACTCTTGATAAAATGCCTGCTTGACCTCATCTATTCATTTGGGAAGTAACTGATTGCTGTAGGTATCTCACATAACCCATGTCAAAGGTTTTCAGAAACATTTGCGATGAGCACAACCTGACCGATCAAAAACGTCTTTTGAAAGGACCACAATATAGGTTTGGTCAAGGACTTACACGAAGGGAGTATTGCTTTGAGGCCAATAAAGGAACATTTATCGCTATTTTCATTGGATTTACAAGTCGAGAACTTGGAAGATAAGACAAGATAGAACTACTTCCACTTTTTCAAGCAACAGCTTCTTTGTGGCATTCTCATTTTCACTCAAACCATCCCAATCAGAAGAGACTTCGGAAGAGGGTTGTAATGTTGGCTCGGGAGAGGCTCAAAAGGCTTAAAATTTTCAATAGGGTTTTTAAGAGTCAGTGATCATCATGGCATCGTGACCAGGTCACTCGATCTTTCGAATTCATTTGGCTTTTGAAATACTGTGCATCTCGAAAGTCCCTTGACTAATCGTTTCTGCATTGGAGCTTTGCTCATTTTTTATTTCTAATTTCCTTTGCACTTGCGATGATTTTTTTATGCAGGCACTTGGACACTGATAATTTTTTTTATGGGCATTGGCCTTACTTTTACCAGGTACACTGCTTTTTCATGCCCCCTAGTTTGTCGAACTTTTTGCTCTTTGAACTTTTGGAGCTCTTATGACTTTTGAGATATTTTTTCACATTTTTCTCGTAAATGTCAATCGCATGTGGTCAATCTTTACGCCTTGCCCCAGTGAAGGGGAGATGATCACCGCTCGGGGTTCAGAAATGAATAATCAGGCCCAAATTGATTAAAGCAATGGGTATCAGTGTTTAGGTAGGAAGGAAATGCTCTTCTTCACCTTGGGATGAGTCAAGCTCTTGATAAGAATTCCTCTGTAGCTATCACCAGAAGATTGATGCAAGTAAAAGTAATAGAATCTTTCTCAATATTTCACTTTACAACATGACCGTAACCTCTTATGCTGCCCCAGTGTAGGGTTCTTCACGACAGGGGTACTTTGAATGATCATTTTTATTCAGCCTAAAAGGTTAGCAAGAGATTAGTGCAACGCCCAGAATTGATGAATGAAATGCCTTTGTCATTTCAATCTTTGTGCTCAATGCGAATGAATCTTTCGTCTTAAGAGAATGTCGCTTTTCACTCAACTCTCAAAAGTGCTTGAAGGATGTGTTTAGAAATGGCTTACCTTTCTTCATCCTAAACACCTCTTGTTTGCCATGGTTAACGTTTCACCTTTTGCACGAATAAAAACATTTTTGCGAACCCTTTTCCTCGAGGGTCACCGACATGAAGCACGAATAGTGACACCGGAGATAGGTTATGCGAATGATGCCATGTAGCTTTTTTTTTATAAGAAAAAGAAATATTCAACCATTTGTGCGGAGACTTGATGGGTCTTTGAATCAACTTTTCCCTCCGCCATTTCCTTATCGAACGGTAAGGTACCTGAAACACGAATAGATATGCATGTATGTGATTTATGCATGATATCTATTATGCTATGCATGATGCCATGTGACTCAGATTGCGCATGAAGTGGCTTCCCGACCTTTTCAATCAGGGAAAATATTTCTTGACTGCATCTGTGTTTATAGGTCTAGACAATTCACTGCTATCCATTTCAACTAAAATCATAGCACCACCGGGCATAATCTTCTTAATGACATACGGCCCTTCATAGTTCGGGGTGAATTTTCCATGAGGGTCTGGTATAATTGGAAGCACTTTCCTCAACACCAGGTTGTTGACTTCAAAGTGTCTAGGACGCACCCTTCGATTGAAGGCTTTTGTAACTCGTCTTTGATAGCATTGACCATGACATACAACTTGCAATATCTTCTCATCGATCAAGTTTAACTGCTCATGCCTCTGTTGCATCCACTCAGTCTCATCGAGCGTAGATTGGGAAAGGACCCCTAGAGAAGGGACTTCAACTTCAACAGGTAAGACTGCCTCCATCCCATACACGAGTGAAAAAGGAGTTGCCCCTGTGGAGGTGTGGATAGAAGTTCAGTATGCCATTAATGCGTAAGGGAGCCTATCGTGCCAATCACGATAATTTTTGGCAATCTTTGATAGGATTTTCTTTATGTTCTTGTTTGCTGCTTCCACTGCTCCATTCATCTGAGGATAGTACGGTGACGAGTTCAAATGCTTAATTCGAAACTCACTAAGCAAACCAGCCACGACTTTGTTGTTCAGATTAATGTCGTTGTCGGTAATGATTGCCTTCGGCACCCCATAACGAGCAACAATGTCGCGATGAATGAACTTCGCCACATTCTTGGCAGTAACATTAACATACGAATTGGCCTTGATCCACTTGGTAAAATAGTCTATCGCCACCAAGATAAATCGATGCCCATTTGAAGCTTTAGGGTTAATAGGTTCGATCATGTCAATTCCCAACATTAAAAAGGGCCAGGGTTGAGATATTTGGTGAAGTTTATTTGGAGGGGCATTTATCCTGTCTCCATAAATTTGGCACTGGTGACACCGTCGTACGTGCTGAATGCAATCGGACTCCATGGTCAGCTAATAATAATCGAGTCGCATGATCTTTCTCACCAAGAAATGTCCATTCATATGGGGGCCACACTCCCCTTCATGTATCTCCTTCATCAAACAGTCGGCTTCTTTAGCATCAACACATCTTAGCAATGTTGAGTCAAAGGACCTTTTGTAGAGGACATCTCCACTAGTGAAGAATTTTGATGCTAGCTTTATCAAAGGTTTTTTGTCTGCTGCTTTACTTCTTTCGGGGAATTCACCCTTCTGCAGATACTTCAAGATATCGTGATACCAAGGCTGTCCGTCCAGTTCCTCTTCAATGTCCAAGCCTCTAGTTACTTGCAACATTGAAGACAAGGTAGCTAGGGCATCAACGAACTGATTTTGAGACCTTGGTAAGTATGCATATGATATTTCTTGGAATTCCTTCATCAGCTCCCCTAAGAATTCATGATACGAAATTAATTTAGAATCTCGTGTTTGCCATTCGCCTTTGGTCTGTAGGATGATAAGGGTCGAATCACCATAAACTTGCAGCTTTTGAATCTTCATATCAATGGCAGCTTGGAGGCCGAGAATGCATGCTTCATACTCAGCTACGTTATTCGTGCAAGGGAACGTCAATTTAGTGGTAACAGGGTAGTGCTATCAGTCTGGGGAGATAAGAACTGCCCCGGTACCTGACCTAACTAAGTTCACTGCACCATTGAAGTACATCATCCATTTGTCACTTGATACAAGTAAAATTCGCTTCTTTGCATCACTATCCTGATCAGATGTTCTAGACCTCTCGGAACTTTCTACCAACATGTCTGCTATGGCGCGACCTTTAGCCGACTTTTGCCCCACGCTTTGAATGTCAAACTCTGAAATTAAGATTTGCCACTTGGCATTTTGCCAACCAACACCGACTTCTCCAAGAGGTACTTGATGGGATCATTTTCGGTCACCAATAGGATTTGGTGATGGAGTGTGTATTGCCACAGCCTGTGCAAGACCCACATTAAGGCCACACAAGTCCTCTCAACTTATGTGTAATTCATCTCAAAAATAGTGAACTTCTTGCTCAGGTAGTATACTGCGCATTCTCTCCCTTCATTTGGTCTTTTCTGTGCTAACATGGCTCCTAATGATTCGTCATGTATGGTCAAGTACAAAATCAGGGGAATTTTAGGGAGAGGGGGCACTAGGATTGGTGCATGAGTGAGATAGTGTTTTATCTTCTTGAAGGCACCCTGGCACTTGACATCCAACTCAATTTTTGCGTTCTTTTTCAAGAGCTTGAAGAATGGCTTCACTGTTTCAGACAACTGACAGATGAACCTCGCCACATAATTGAGTCATCCCATCAGGCTGCGAACTTCCCTGGTGGTAGCCAGGGGTCCTTAGGCTGAGCCTCCCTGAAAGTCAAGATGTTCTTGTCTAGAAGCTGCTAAACTTTGTATGTTAGCACGTGGCAATTATCTACATCATGCCCCCTTTCTCCTATGTGGTATTTGCAGGTCTTGGTCACATCAAACCCGGCGAACCTCGGGGGATTATCTCTAGGTACCTCCTTCGCAACCATCCTCTTTTCGAGAAGCATAGGCAACAACTTCGATAGCGGACATGGTAGTGGGGAAAAGCCCTTTCGAAAAGGGCCTCTTGCCATTATCGTATGCTTGTGACGAACTGCCAGGAACCATTGTAGGCTTGTGCGCGAGCGTTGTGACCGGCCAAGGAAAATGCGACTCTTGCACAAGCGCCACTTCAACTGCGGCTTCGTTATCTTTTCTTGCTAGGAATTTCTTCGTGCCTCCGGTTGAAATCTTTCCCTCAACCATTGGCCATTCAAATCCTTCACCTACCTCAACTAGTTGTGAAAATGTCTGGCAACTCGAGAATACTAACCATTGGAAGTATTTAGGAGGCAATGTCTTGAGGAACAGTTGCTCCATCTCCCTCTCATTCAAGGTCGGCTTTACTTGTGAGGCCATAGTCCTCCACCTTTGTGCGAAAGCCTTAAATGACTCATTTCTCTTCTTCTCAATACGGGTCAACTCCTCTCTCGTGGGGGCAAGCTTGATATTAAACCGGTATTACTGCAAAAACTCATTAGTTAAATTGTCCGAACTAGTGAATTCTTCAATGTCCAATGCGATGAACCATGTCAGGGCAATGCCTTCCATGCTATCTTGGAATGTGTGTATGAGGAACGGCATGTTGTCAGTGTAGCGAAACATTTTCCTCAGGTAATACCTAAGGTGGGTCTTAGGGCATCCCGTTCCGTCATACTTTCTTGTGAACTCAGGCTCTTAGAAATTATTAGGGAAGTTCATCTTGGTGTATGGAGACAGCCTATCAGCTCCCTTCAACTCGTAACCTTGCAAGGCACGTAGTCACTCCTCCATCTTTGCTAGACGTTTTTCACTCTCTTCATTTATGCGGGGTGTTGGGTTTTTCTTCGGAGGAGGATCCAAATTAACGATGATTGGCGTGATAGAAGGAGCCTCTTCGGCAATTCCTTTACCGGGGAGATTAGCAACGTGCATGCCTTCCGTCGACGAGGGAGCGTGTCTTGAGGACATAGGAGTGGATGTTCCAGTTACAGCTACAGCGGGGGGCTCCTTAAGCTTCTGGCTTATTTCTAGTATCATTGCGGTAAGTTGGGTCAGCTAGTCCTCCATCTTGGCCATGCGCACGTTAGTGTCCTCATTCTCCATTCTGATTTTCACGCGCGTGCGAATCGAGGACCTCCGCTTGGCCGTGTCAACGATCGACAGAAGACAATTGATCGGCTAGTACCTGTACTAAGGGTAGATAAGCATATAAAAGTATAAGTAATAATTAGGCGGTCGGCCCATGACAAAGATCTAATCGCCCCAATTTGTTCATTTTATTGAAAGCCAGTCTGCCACATAATACAAGAAATACATGAGAGAAAAACCCCTAAACAACGAAACTACATCGAATATGGAAAGACACTATCTTAACTCCCAACATTGAGACTTGAGACAAATTCTTTATCATTGTAATGCATGTGAGTATGGTCCCGTTACAAATCGCACTTGAATCAATCTAACTAATGAGGATAGCTTCTGCTCATGGCAGCTCCGTTAACTCGAGTTAACTTCAAAGTACGTTCCTCGGCTTCCTCGAGTTCCCTTTTAAGGTGCTTGATCTCGGCTCGGTGGGTGATCTTCAATGGCACTTTAGAAATCTTTGAGCGAAGGTTCTCCGGGATCTTGTTCCCGCGAATGTACTCTTTCGAGGCATAGTAGGTCTTCTCTTGCCACTCTAACTCTTCTTTAGGCCATATCCGCTTCTGGGGGTGGCACATATCCCACATTGACTTGACCAGCGTGACGGAGTCTTCATAATCTTGGCATCCATCAGGGAAGTCTATCTTGAGCGGGTCCTCCTGAATTGCCGGTAGAAGCTGTTGAACCTCTTGAAACTGACGAGTGACTCGAGTCGGGTAATACTCGGTGACTCCAGTGATTCCCAACAAAGGAATAGGTCCAATAAGCCCACACATAAACCGTGCTTCTTGAACTCGGAACCATTTGACATGCCATTGGAAATCCTTAGGTGATGTGAATCATTGCGGAAGGATCGTTCTACGAAGGCCTAGATTGTGCGACTTGCAAACCTCGACCTCCAATCAAACCTGTGATTGGCAACCTCGGTATGAACATGACCTGTTGACGAACACGTGTCAACCAACCAACGTTATAGACGCCACAAGCGAAAGAATTTGCTATCTCGCTTGATAAGTCGAATTGACCGCCACAAAAGAATCTTGATTAGGTCAAGTCCTCAAAAGAATAGTAAAAAAAGAACCTCTCAATTCTTTTCCTCCAAAATAAAATATATCCCTCCCCAAAGAAATTTGGCAAATCCTTTGTATAGGCTACCACACAAACCCTAAAAACCAACCCTAAAAATCTAATGCGCTATATTCTAAAATATTCCTATTTTAGAATATTCTTAAACAAGAATATATATAAATTGACTTGGTCGATTATTTGGTGACAAGATAATTAAATTGCACCAAGATTTCCAAGATTCTTCAAGATTTGATCCAAGGTCATCTTCACACCAAAGATCACGAACCATGACGCCAACAGGTTGCCTGAATTGTTTGGCCCGCGCTCGAGTAATCGAACCAGTTGGAATATACAATGGGTCCCTAGCACCTCCTCCTCGATATGACTCGATGTCCACATCATTCCCTCCCCCGTGCAAAGGATTTGTCCTCAAATCATCACTGGCATAAAAAAGAGTCAAGTCAGAAACATTAAATGTGGCACTAACGTCATACTTACCTGGAAGATCAAGCTTGTAAGCATTATTTTTAACTCTTTCCAAAACCATGAATGGTCCATCCCCTCGCAGTAATAACTTAGAATGTCGCTGCTCAGGAAATCTCTCTTTGCGCATATGAACCCAGACCCAATCGCCAGGTTCAAACACCACTTCCTTGCGCCCTTTGTTAGCTTGCCTTGCATATTGCTCAGTCTTGCGCTCAATATTTGTGCACGTCTTCTCATGCAACGCCTTGACAAATTCAGCTTTCTTTGCTCCATCTAAATCCACACGCTTATCAATAGGTAAAGGGGTTAAATCTAACGGAGTTAATGGATTAAAACCATAGACAACCTCAAATGGTGTAAATTTAGTAGCATAATGCATGCTCCTATTATATGCAAATTCAACATGTGGTAGACAATCTTCCCAAGATTTTATGTTCTTTTTAATAATAGCACGCAACAATACCCCTAAAGTTCTATTAACTACCTCGGTTTGACCATCGGTCTGTGGATGACAAGTAGTGGAAAATAACAACCGTGTTCCTAGTTTTTTCCACAATGTTTTCCAAAAGTAGCTAAGAAATTTAGAATCTCGATCTGAAACAATCGATCTAGGCATGCCATGCAAACGTACAACCTCCTTAAAGAACAAATTAGCAATATGAGATGCATCATCAGTTTTATGACAAGGTATAAAATGAGCCATCTTTGAAAGCCGATCAACAACCACATAAATAGAATCTCTACCATACTTAGACCTAGGCAATCCTAACACAAAATCCATAGAAATATCAATCCAAGGATGCGTTGGAATAGGTAATGGTGTATACAAGCCATGTGGTTTAGTTGTAGACTTCGATTGCTTACAAGCAATGCATCTCTCACAAACACGTGTGACATCTCTCTTCATATGTGGCCAGTAAAAATGTTCATACAGCACTTCATAATTCTTATTAGTGCCAAAATGCCCCATTAAACCACCACTATGCGCTTCTCGCACCAACAATTCACGCAAAGAACACTTAGGCAAATATAGTTTGTTTTCACGAAAAAGATAACCTTCATGCCTATAAAATTTATCAAATGCAGCGTGTTCACATGCTTCATAGACTCTCCCAAAGTCATCATCATCAATATACAAGCCCTTGATATGCTCAAAACCTAGACACTTTGTTTCTAAAATAGTTAGAATCGCATACCTTCGAGAAAGTGCATCGGCTACCACATTTTCCTTAGTTAGAATCGCATACCTTCGAGAAAGTGCATCTGCTACCACATTTTCCTTACCACATTTTCCTTATCATCAATATACAAGCCCTTGTACTTGATCACATATGTAAAAGTCTCAATGAACTCCATCCATTTGGCATGTCTTTTATTCAACTTTTGCTGTCCTTTCAAGTACTTCAAGGTCTCATGGTCGGTGTGGATCACAAACTCCTTTGGCCATAAATAATGTTGCCAAGCCTCCAAAGCTCGCACTAAAGCATACATCTCCTTATCATAGGTAGGATAATTCAATGTTGCTCCACTCAGTTTCTCGCTGAAATAAGCTATGGGACGTCCTCCTTGCATCAACACGGCTCCAATTCCTGTACCAGAAGCATCGCACTCTATCTCAAAAGTAGCACTGAAATTCGGCAAAGATAATAAAGGAGCATTAATTAACTTATCTTTTAGCAGATTAAATGCTTTCTCTTGCTCTTCTCCCCACGTGAAACCCACGTGCTTCTTGATTACCTCAGTTAATGGTGCGGCAATAGTGCTAAAATTTCTCACAAATCGTCGATAAAAACTCGCCAATCCATGAAAGCTACGCACCTCTCCTATGGTCTTAGGCGTTGGCCATTCACTGATTGCTTTAACCTTTTCTTCATCAACCTGTATACCATTAGCACTAACAACAAATCCTAGAAATACTAATTTGTTGGTAACAAAAGAACACTTCTTTAGATTAGCGTATAATTGCTCGGCCCTTAAAACCTACAAGACAACTTATACATGCTCAATATGGTCATCAGGACTTCGGCTATAAATTAAGATGTCATCGAAATAGACAACCACAAATCGACCAATAAAAGCACGCAAAACATGATTCATAAGTCGCATAAACGTGCTCGGTGCATTAGTTAATCCAAATGGCATTACTAACCACTCATATAATCCATACTTGGTCTTAAATGCAGTTTTCCATTCATCACCTTCTTTCATCCTAATTTGATGATAACCACTTTTCAAATCGATCTTAGTGAAAATGCAAGAACCATGCAACTCATCCAACATGTCATCTAACCTAGGAATAGGATGTCGATACTTTACCGTAATATTATTAATTGCTTGGCAATCGACACACATTCGCCAAGTTCCATCCTTCTTTGGCACTAACAAAACAGGGACAGTGCACGGGCTAAGACTCTCTCTCACATACCCCCGTTCCAATAGTTCGCTAACTTGCCGCTGAAGTTCCTTTGTCTCCTCGGGATTGCTTCGATATGCGGGTTGATTAGGTAATGGCGCACCAGGAATCAAGTCAATTTGATGTTCTATGCCTCGAATCGGTGGTATCCCTCCAGGAAATTCATCAGGAAAGACATCTTCAAATT
The DNA here is from genome assembly GCA_016097545.1 of Eucalyptus victrix. Classification (NCBI taxonomy): domain Eukaryota; kingdom Viridiplantae; phylum Streptophyta; class Magnoliopsida; order Myrtales; family Myrtaceae; genus Eucalyptus; species Eucalyptus victrix. The sequence goes on along the minus strand of CM027844.1, from coordinate 7,939,930 downwards.
CCTGCAATAAAGATACAACAAGACTAGGCAGACTTGGGTCAAGATCGTTAGTAGAAAATAAAACCTCCTTATAGACAAGTACAAGCATTGGTCGATCTAGAACTAAAGCTCTCCTCACTTCACTTGATTTTGCAGAAAAAATATTTTGCCTCTTTTCTTTCCCCTCTTCTTTTCCCTCGGTTTTTACCACAATCTTTCTCTCGGCCTCTCCTTTTCCTTGCGTCTCAGACACACCACGCAAGCCCTCGAATTTCTCACATTTTCTCTCTCTCTCTCTCGGCTTCTCATTGTAACTTTAGTTGATCTTGATACACCTCCTAGGTGTCATAGGTACCAAGGTATAAGTCTTTTGATTCATCATCAATGAATAATGATTAGTATACCCATCATGATGTACCTTTCGATCATATTGCCATAGTCTTCCAAGTAAGATATGACCCGCTTGCATAGGTACAACATCACACTTTACCTCGTCCTTATATCTCCCTATCTCAAATGGAATTCGAACTTGCTTCGATACTTTCACCTCACCACTATCATTTAACCATTGAAGTCTGTAAGGCCTAGGGTGCTTTGTTGTCTTCAAGCCCAACTTATCCACCATAATACAACTTGCCACATTCGCACAACTACCTCCATCAATTATCATACTACAGATCTTACCATTCACCACACACCTTGTATGAAACAAATTATCTCTTTGTTGGTGATGCTCCTCCTCCTTTACTTGCACACTCAGAGAATGCCTAACCACCAATAAGTCTCCTTTTATAGCCACTTCTCCATCACTACAATCCTCCAATGGTGGCATCTCATCATCATCTTCTTCCCTTTCACTTTCGGACTCAATAACACCATGTCCAGTCATGATCATCACCCTCCTATTAGGGCATTGATTCGCCATATGACCCCTGCCCAAACACTTAAAACATTTAATTTCACGAGTTCTAGTGTTAGGATTTTCAGTTTTACCTGAAACCAAATTCGTTCCAACTTTACCGTCCCTCTCCTTCTCCTTTGAAGTTTCGATTTTTGTGTTGTTTCCTCTCTAATTTAGCTTCTCATCTCTCTTCCAATTGGATCTCCAATTCTGATTTGAACCTCCTCCACTCTTGTGATTTCGGTCCAACTTCAATTGCCGCTCAACTTTGATGGCTTTGTCCACCAATTCTTCCAATTCAACATAGTGTTGCAGCTCTACCACCCTTACTATGTCTCGGCTCAAACCACTCAAAAATCTTGACATTGTGGCCTCACGATCCTCCATCACATTAGCACGGATCATGGCAATCTCCATCTCCTTATGATACTCTTCCATGCTCTTATTGCCTTGTGTGAGGCTTTGTAACTTTTGAAACAAATCTCGATGGTAATGACTTGGCACAAAACGCCTCCTCATCACCGCTTTCATCTCATCCCACGTCTCTATCGGTCTTTCACCATTGCGCCTCCTACTAGTCACAAGTTGATCCCACTAAATTATAGCATAATCAGTAAATTCAACAGCTGCAATTTTTACCTTTTTGAGCTCAGAGTATCGTTGGCAATCAAATACCATCTCCATGCGTTTCTCCCACTCTAGATACGCATCGGAATCATTCTTCCCTTGTAAGGAAGGAATATTCATCTTGATGTTACCAAGTTCATCATCTCCTCGATGTCTACCTTTGGCCTCCATTCCACCTTTCAAATCGAGCATCTCGATCATCCTCCATGTCGGCCTCATCATCATCATATTGCTGTTGCCTTCTATGTTGTGTTCTAGAGGCATCTTGCTGATGTTGCGGGCTTCCTCGAGGTATCTCTCGGTCACCATCAACCCTCATGCCATTATCCATCATTCGGCCACTAAGCTCCTCCACTACGAGCCTCAATTGCTGGATGCTTTCCATGAGTGCTTCATCCCTTCGTATTGAGTCAACCTCCCGTTGATTCACGCTTTCTTCGCGCGACATATTTTAGACCTGCAAGCAAACGTTAGTCTAAAAAAAATCCTCACCAATCGCTCCCTCACGTGTTTCTCTCGAGATATTTGTCACTCCTCTCGTGTTTAACTCAAGTCTAGGCTTTTTCCACCGTCAATTAAGCTTACACACTCTTGCCTTTTTCCTCTCGTATTCTCTTTTCACAAGCTCTTTATTGGACTCAAACCCTGTCTCTCAACCCCCTCACGACAATCAATCAAACTAATCAAATAAGATTAGATCACTATTGATTTTGTTTCAGCAAGTAACAATTTCAATCCAACAAGTACAACTTTCAAAATTCTAATTGAAATGCAAATCACTACTGATTTTGTTTCAATTTGGTCTACTAACAAACGAGTCGCCTTCTTGATTTTTTTTTTTATTTTGTTCGGCTAATTTTTTTTTTGCCGAATCTTTTTTTTCTCTTGCACACTTTTTTTTTTGTTCATTTTCTTTCTCTTCTTTTTTTTTTTTTTTTTTTGACAAACTCGATACAATTTAAGATGCTAGAAAAGAAAATTTAAAACTAACAGCAAACAACTATGTATGGAAGCACAAAAGCAATCGGATCCCTAAATTAATTAGAACCGAAATCCTAACTCAATAAATCTCAAATTGCTGAATACTAATAGAAAATTAAAGATAAATAGACCTTGTAGAACCTGGCTCTGATACCAAAACTGATGTGAATCGTTGCGGAAGGATTGTTCTACGAAGGCCCAGATTGTGCGAATTGCAAACCTCGACCTCCAATCAAACCTGTGATTGGCAATCTCGGTATGAACGTGACCTGTTGACGAACACGTGTCAACCAACCAACGTTATAGACGCCACGAGTGAAAGAATTCGCTATCTTGCTCGATAAGTCGAATTGACCGCCACAAGAGAATCTTGATTAGGTCAAGTCCTCAAAAGAACAGTAAAAAGAGAACCTCTCAATTCTTTTCCTAAAAAATAAATATATCCCTCCCCAAAGAAATTTGGCAAATCCTTTATATAGGCTGCCACACAAACCCTAAAAACCAACCCTAAAAATCTAATGCACTATATTCTAAAATATTCCTATTTTAGAATATTCTTAAACAAGAATATATATAAATTGACTTGGTCAATTATTTGGTGACAAGATAATTAAATTGCACCAAGATTTCCAAGATTCTTCAAGATTTGATCCAAGGTCATCTTCACGCCAAAGATCACGAACCATGACGCTAACAGCTTGCCTGAATTGTTTGGCCCGTGCTCGAGTAATCAAACCAGTAGGAATAGACAATGGGTCCCTAGCACCTCCTCCTCGATATGACTCGATGTCCACATCATTAGGTCCAGGGTTGGTCATCAAAACTAACTACTCAGAATAATGATAAACTGGGGCAAACATTTTCCTATCTCTAAACTTCAAGATAGGGTGGCTAGAGTTAGAAATATTGTTTATTGTCATCAAGCCACCGAACCCCTTAATGTGAGAGAAGAACCAAATTTGCAAGAGTGCAGGAGGAGCATGGAAAGCCTTGTCTTTATTTTTTTTAAAATGAGTAAGGGAAAGAAAAGTTTCGATCAAGATAGAATTAACAAAACCTTTTCCCATGCATACTTCACGAACTACCCACGCTATGGAAGGGCTAATAGCATTCCCACAATGTGGGAATATCACAAACCTGAAGAAAGCTAGCAGGAAGATCCTATTGTTTTTGGAAAGATGGGGCATTTTGAAAAAGCTCATTTAGAAATGAAAACGGGCAAGTTTTACGATTAGCTTTCAAAAAATTTCTCACGTCTTCTCCCTTAACTTTAAGGAATTCAGATAAGGTCAATGCATGTTCAGTTCCTACAGGTGGACTAACTAATTCCGACACTAAGAGCTTTCCAATGGCAATACTGTATTCCTCCAAAGTTGGAGTGAGTTCGTGATCACCGAATACGAAAGTGCAAGTTGCGGGGCACCAGACATGCGCTAACGCTCACACGACACCATAATGATTCTCTATCTCCAAAAGAGGGAGTAATCGTCCGACGTACGATCGCACCCAGTCACGACCAGTTAGATCCAGTCAATCCCACCACGTGTGGAGTTCGGCTTTTGGGACGGAAATGATGTGAAGCTTGGGTACCCCCATTGTATGCCAACCAAAGTTACGACAAACCTAATTTGTCGTGGATTGACTAGAAAAATATAGCGAATAAATAAATTGCACAAAAAATAATTCGAAAGACTTACCCTATTCATTGAGTAGCAATACCAACAACATAGACATGCATATGAGCAGTGGTTCAATTTCCACTCTAGACTGCTCAAAATGGAGTCATAGGATCACCGCACTGAACCAACAAGATTGCGGTTAGGTCGTGTTACCCATGACTCCGGCTTTGTCAAAGAGCTGACCCTTGTCGCACGGTTGCAAACCAAGGTGGGTACCTTCGACATGAAGAAAGAAATTTCGGGGTAAAGATGGGCAACTTGTACTAGACTGTTGTAGTTGGAGTGGTATCCACCTCAACACCATCCTAAGTGATCCTAAGCGGCCCAGGTCCGGCAGTAGGTAGTGTGTGCTATAGTGTAGTGCAATGCTAAGGACACAGGCAGGATAATTTATAAGCAATCAGCACTTCATATATAAAAAATAAACCATGCATTCCTACACCTCCCTACAAAACAAGGGTGAGCAAACACTTCCCCTTATACCTCACATTCTACAAAAACATTTAACACATTTAATGTTAGAGACATACCTGGAATCCTCGCTGCCAAGCAAAAATATTTTTGAACAAGATTAATTTTGGCCTAAATCCTTTAAAGTCTAGAACCAAATCCCCAGCGGAGTTACCAAGCTGTCGCGACCTACCCTCGAGTGGAGGGAACAGGTTTAGGGGTATTGCCTAAATGATGGACCTAAGGCCCATGATTAGGCACGGACTCTCCCAAGCCCATACCCCGTGTGACGTTGGGATATTCTTAAAAAATTTACAATAAGGAGTCGCCACTAGCCTATTGGGGTCGGCTAGAAACCAAGTAGGGCACGGGAGTATACCACACTTCCTATGCAACCGGAGATCTAGGGTCGGGGACTTGATTACATTAATTGGTCAATTAGTGCCCTTTTGGTACCTAATCTTGTTCATTTTAACAAAATGATTTTTTAGCAGGCAGTTTGGATTGATTTTATATGTATCCACTAACATGTGAGGTGATCATGCGGGTGTGCAATCGTTAAAGTAACAATCATAGCCATCAAGATCCTAATTGCATTAAAATTAAACACGTGCCATTAAATATAGTCAAATATGCAATTTAAACATACGATATAATCAAAAGACGAGCAAATAAAGGCCTAATTATATTAAAAGGCAAAACATGGCAATTCCTAACCAAACACTACATTTTTTAACTTTCGAAATTTTTTTATAAAATTTTAATTTAATTTTTTTAAAATTAAATTTTTTAATTTTTTTAATATTATAATAATATAATATATTTAAAACGAACTGGGTCGGATCCGGTCGGACCCAACCTGGTTTGGCTCGGTCTGCAAAAGATGGGTATAGATGTAATCATGCTCTAGAAGATGGTTAGACCTTAAGCATTGCTTCAAAGTATTGAATTTTGTTGCAACCCTCCCGACACGGGCATTGGGAAAAAGATGGGTATAGATGTAATGTCAAATTGGGGTCCAATAGTCCTCAATCGATATGGGTTCTCCCAAATCCTTACCTCCTATGGCGTTGATAGTAACATTTTAATTGATTAGCTCCAAGAGAATCCTAAATGAAGAATTGCCACTAGCCTATTGGGGTCGGTTAGAAATCAAGTAAGGCATGAGAATATACTTCACTTCCTACGCAACCAAAGATCTCAGGTCGAGAATTGGATTACACTAGTTATCTAACTAGTGCCATTTCAATATTCAACTTGATTATATGTCAGCTAAGGTGTCTATGCAATCTCTTATCAATTACGAGTCATAATTTCTTGTCTGCTAAGTATCCATGTAATGTTTTTGCGTGTTATTATGATCCTAGAATGAAACCTAAGCACTCAACTATTAAAATGAATCACAACACACAAAATGATATAAAAGCAATCACAACAAACGCATCGATAATAGTAATGAAGAAAGTGTAAAAGATAAAGTGCAGTAAAGCAACCCAACGTGAGTTAGACAAATAATATTATTTGGCCTTGTATTAAGCCTAGGACAGCAACCAGACTTCTGCAAAAAATCCCAACACCCACTCTCCAAAATTATGCATTAAAGGTGAATTAAAGATTTCAGGCCGAGGACAAGCCTGCAAAATTTTATTTGCTAGACAACGATCACCGAACGTAAAACCCTTAAGCTTTCCCTCCTCTAAAAGCCTGCTCTAAGTTACTCAGGCGCCAATGCACATGCCATTTATCTTCAACGGGGTTATTTTTGAAACACGGAGCTTTTAGATACGTGAATTTGGTAACTTACTGAAAAATGACGTCTCCACTCTCGAGCCTGTTTCCAGACAGGCTAAGAGCAAGTAAATCCTCACGCAAGATAAAATGAGTATGTAAACCATAAATTCATCACATGACAAAAAGCTCGAAGATGTTACTAGAGATAATCTCTAGAGCAAGTATGTTGTAAGGAAATGATGGTTGCTTGTGCATATAGTCCCTGAAACTCGGTAATGTTAATTTTCAGTCTATAAATGACACATGATAGAGTTTTCCTACATAGTTATGGAAGATGAAATTATACAACATACAAATAATCATGCATCAACTGGAAATCCTTAAATGGTCCAATTACACTAGTATCATTTAATTCAGAATGGATGCATTTATCGCCAACCGGAAATTCAGCGGAAAAATTCGAGAGATAAGAGCATCTCCTTATCAATATCAAGCTCACTGGGCTCCAATCATCTGACAGTCCGTTATTCTCTTCCTTCTCTTTCGCTTTACACAGTTCGTGTTCCAGTAAATCCTCAATGCACCTGCTGCCAGTGTCCTCTATTGAAGTCCCTCCATCAGCTTCTTCATCTACATTTAGATCGTCTTCACAGCCTTCATCTGAGCCAAACCCATAACTTCCCGATGCTGTACTTAATGCAATTTTATGAAGACTCATGCAGCCAAAGTAAAAGCAATCCTGAGGTTTTCTAATTTATAGTTTCAGAGTAAGAAAACCCAGTAGGATTTACAGTTGAACTAATCAAAAAAAGATCATGCATTAACTTATTCTGCATATATAGGCAAAAAATTCATATCACCCTAAAATATGATTCACTATTGTACACTAACATTATTATTATAAAGAAAAAGAAAAGAAAAGAAGGAATGACACGAAATCATACCTATGTTAAACTTTATAAGTAGAATTTACAAAAGCTTTATCAATTTTCCACTAAACTCAATTTATGTTCTCAATAACAATTCTACAGTCAAAACACTAGCTTTGTAGATTTTTTGGTCCTATATGAGAAGCTTCATTTATTTTTAAATATGATCCAGTAAGTAAAGGAGAGGTCTTAACTAGTGTGAAAAAATCTTATAATCTTTTCTTCAGCATCGTGTATTTAAGCTAAGTGAAAGGCTTACTCAACGTGCATAGGCTATGGGGAGTAAGGTTGATTCCAAAAGTTACTTAGGAACTTCCACAAAGGTTAAATAATACTACCCATGTGATTTTGTGTTATTTCATAGGACTCACTATAGCCTCCATAGTTTCTTAATATGTATTGACTTGCTCTGGTAAACTAAGCCAACATAATTCTTATCCGATAGAAATCATAATCGCTGTTTTTAATCACCAATGAGAAATTATCAAGCCTATAATGTGAGCGCTAGTATGAACACCTGGAGGGGGGTGAATAGGTGTGAAGACAATTTTTCGAAAAGAATAGCAGAAATATTTTACTTTTAAAACTGAGTCTGAAGAACACCATACTTTAAGCTAGTTTAGACTTTAACAGTTAGATAGAACTACGAACAAAATAAAGAAGTTCAGGGAAGAGAATATGAACACAGAATTTATAGTGGATCGGCTTAGGTCAAGCCTACGTCCACTCTCCCATGCTGATAGCCTTTTGGCTGGATTCCACTATGAATCAAAAAAAAATTTACAATCTTGCAATCTCGACTTCACAGTAAAGAGTCTTTACTACTCTCTCACGAAATCAAACTATATGTCTCTCTCTTTCGAGTACAATTTAGAGCACAGTATATGGAATAACAAGAAACTAGGAAGCTTTAGACTTTGGAATTTCTCTTTCACGCACTCTATCGAACAACTGGAGAGTCCTCCTTAAATACTCCTTCATGTCTTCTCGACCGTTGACACTTTCCAAAGGAATTCTTCTAATCAACCCGTTGGATAGAATCAATTAAGGAGATCTCGAGCTATTTGAAAATTGTGATGAAAGCCCGTCAATTCTATTCGCCCATAAAATCAGGATCTTGGTTTTCATAAATAGATTATTTCCAAAATTACTTGCCTTCCAAAAGATTTGATTACAATGAAGATATCCAATCTCGTAGATGTAATTTCCAACCAGAATACCATATATGTATTCCATACAAACCAATCCTTTGAAGAAATAAAGATAATCCCTTATTTGAAAAAGTCTTCATCCTTCACTTTTGTTCAGTCTGGAATTTGTCAAAATGAGCAGACTTTGACATAAAGTCTGGGAGTCTTCAGACTTTGACATAAAAGTTTGGAATTCTTCAAAATAGACTTTGGATAAGTTCTGTCATCTTCAAAACATCAAAAGAGTTTTCTCCAACAATCTCCCCCTTTTTTTATGGTGACAAAACTTCCCTGCAGATTTAAATATTTATAACTTGCCAAACAACTCTTAGTAGTACAAGATATCTTATAAAAATAGTTAGTTAAGGATCTGGATAGCATTGATTCTGCAACCACAGAAAACATGTTAATCTTGAAAAATTAAACACATATCAAGATTTAGACATCCATATCCACGCCCATAAACATCACTATTGCAATAATTGCTGCAGAATAAGTGTTCAAAACAAACTTAACTCAAATCATCAAATCTGCAAAAAAAAAAAAAAGTTAAATTAAAAGTTCAAATTTGCAAATTCTCCCCATTTTTTGTTAACAGCAAAAAGTGGAGAAAGTCAAAATAGAGAAGAGATAAAAGGAGTCGAGGTTGTCTTGGAATTCAAATGAGCTGAAAATCCCCCATTGACTGCACTACCTCTTCAACCTTCTGGCACTGGAGATGAACATTCTTTACTTGTGTCTGAACAGTCTTGAGAATTTGAAGAGTTTGATCATTCTTGGCCATAGTCTGAGATACTTGCTGATTCAAAGTTTGTACCTGAGTATCTAAGGACTGTACCTTCTCAGTGTGAAACTCAGAAGATGATCCCAATGCAGTGTGCAGTTTCTATATCTCAATCTCCATAGCATATTGCTGAGCCTTTACCTCTAAAAGAAGCTCTATCATCCATGGATAGTCAGCATTTGATTTTGTTTGTGCACTAGCTTCAGCAAATTGGAGAGTTGAGAGAGGAGGGAACATTAACTTGTCTAGTTTCATGACTTGAAGTAGATTCTTCAGTGTCTGCTTCAGGAAATTGAGAAGCATAGACATCTTCTGGGTGTGCAAGAGATCGACTGATACCATCGCTCGTAAAAAGAGGAGAAGAAGTCCATGTTTTCTCAACAGCTCCCTATGTTTCTGTGTCTACAGGTGGAGAAAGGATTTCTTCTTCTTGAGTCTTCTCGTTGGCAGAGTGATGTTCTTCCTCTGTACATACTCCTATTTGACCACTCCGAGTTGCTTCAAAATCTTTAGATAAAGATATGGCAATGGTCGCCTCATAAGATTCATCCTCACGACCTCTTCCTTCTTCATCTCTTCCTTCCTCTTCTCTTGCTTCTTCTTCTCTTGTTGCTTCTTCTTTCTCTGGTTCTTCTTCTTCTTCTGGCTCTGTTTCTGTTCTGTCTCTTCCTTTTCTTTCAATGGGTTTCTCAAAACCTCTAAGATTCTTTAAGGCTAAGGCAAAAATTGTAAGATCATCATCATCATTCTCTTCATCCTACAAGATGAGAGATCTTCTCTTCTTTACAAGTTCTTTCACAATTTCCTTGCCTTTCCTTTTCCTTGCAGTAGAATCTACCTTGGTTTTGCTGGAGGACTCCTTCTTCAAGTGCTCAATGGCTTTGTTCAAATCCTTTAATCTCATCTTTGAAATCATTTTCAATCCTATAACCATAGGAGCAATAGTTATAGAGCAAAGAGAGATGGGAAACTCGATCTGAAAATGTCTGAACAATTTTGTAACCAGCGCTGAATAGGGCAACTGTCCTTTATCCTTCATAATTGTCCCATGCATGTGCATCAAGATAGTATGAGGGAGTGAGAAACTCATCACATTGTAGATTGCAAACATGAGCCATGCTTCGAACCTAGAAACATCAGTTTTTCATACAGCCTTCGGTCTGATCCAGTTAATGACAACTTTATGCAATGTAACATGTGAGGCTGATAGTCTGGAATAAGTGATGCCTCCTTCTAGCTCTCTATCTTTGACAATAAACCTCAATGCTTGACCAAACGAGACATTTATTAGTTGAAAGCCACTCCTTTCTACCCCAATGATGTCTGCCAATGTGTCAACATCCACCACGTAGTCTTTATCACACATAGTAAATTTGAAATGATTCTGGTCAAGAAAAGACAGGTTTGAATAGATGAATGTAGTCAACTTTGGATAAGCAATTGTCGTTTCAGAACAAAAGTCCTCGACTTGAAGAAAGGCTAACTTCTCCCTCAAGTTAACCTTGATCGAGTCCAGGAAGTCAAAATCAACAGTTCGAGGGTTCATCACCCCTCTCTTCAGCAACTGTGAGTAAACCTTTTTGTGTTCCTTAAAACAAAACAATCTCGTTCTCACACCAGGAACATCAACAGCAACACCCATTCTTGGTTGGAAATTAGAATAAAATTTCTCATCATCATCCTTGTTCTCAGGATGATTAGAAATGAACCTAGGGTCTGCAAGAAAATAAAGAAAGGCATTGTCTACCGATCTTTTTGGTGCTATGCCTAACTATTTCATCCTTCTTAAGAACAAAGTCTCGTTCTTATAACATTTCTCTCTTAAAAACTCATCGATAATGGTCATGGGAGTACCACCCTGCTTTAAATGAGTGTAAAGCTTATAGTGAACCTGGGGTCTCGAGGCTTTGAGAGGTTCTGCGTCTTCTACAACTTCTTCTTCCAAGGGTTGACGTGGAACATTCTGTGTAAAATGCTATGGAGAGTGCTGTGGAGAGTTGCGCGGAGGTCTTCCTCAGTGAGATCGAAATGCGTCTACCCTTCCGGCATGCTTCTCGGTCCTTGATTAGCAATCCGAGAGGATTTCCTTTGGAAAGACATATTTGCAAGTCTTAGAGGATTTCTCAGATAGGTTCGAGTGAAAAAGATGAAAACTTGCAAAACAATCTCGAGAGTAGAAACGAGAGAGTAGAAATGAGAGAGAGAGAGAGAGAGAGAGAGAGAGAGAGAGAGAGAGAGAGAGAGAGAGAGAGTCTATATTTTAGGTTTGTAAAGAAGTGCTTGGAAGAAATACAAGAGGGTATATAACAGAAATGAAAAGTCACAAAGAAAAGAGATAGTCGAATTGTCATAAGGAGAAAAAACTGCCTTTTTGAAATAAACTTAAGATAAAAACTGCCAAAAATTCAAAAATTCGAAAAAGATAACTTCCAAAAATAAAATAGGCAAGCAACGATTCGGTTAATTATACATTTTCATTCCAAAAATAAAATACCTAGAATCGAGTCATTCTCTTACCAAAGTAGAGTCTAGAAAGTCTGAGTCTGACCAACTTCAAACTTTACTCCAAAGAAGAAATAATATTTAAGTTGGTGCGAATAAACTCAAATAGATTTTTCTCTAGGGGCTTCGTGAAGATGTCTGTTAGCTAATTCTTTAAATCAATGAACTGAATCATAATCTCCCAATTTTGGACATGATCTCTTAAAAAGTGATGTCGAATCTTTATGTACTTCGCCCTTGAATAAAGAATTGGGTTCTTGGTAAGATTAATAGCATTGGTATTGTCATATTTGATCTCGGTACACGATTCTTCAATCCCAAAGTCTCTCAGTTGTTGTCTTATCCACAGGATTTGAGAGCAACAACTCTCAAAAGTAACAAACTCCACTTCTACAATTGAAAGAGCCACAGTACTTCGCTTCCTTGAGAATCAAAATACCAACATATTTCCAGTAGTTGACAAGTGCTAGATGTGCTCTTTCTATCGACTTTACAACCTGCTAAATCAGCGTCTGAATATCCAAGAAGAGTAAAGTATTATTCTTTTGGATACCACATACCCAACTTTAGACAAGTCGCAACATATTTAATGATGCGTTTTACAGCACTTAGATGAGATTCTCTAGGATCAGACTAAAATCTAGCACACATGCACACACTGAATATAATATCAGGTCTAGAAGCAGTAAGGTAGAGAAGTGAACTAATCATGCTTCTGTATAGCTTCTAATCTACTTTCTTTCATTATTCATCCTTGTCCAGTTTTGAAGAACTTGACATTGGAGTCTCTGTTTTCTTGCAATTCTCTAAACCAAATTTCTTGATGAGATCTTTGGCATATTTTTTTTTTGGTGAAAGAATATACCTTTCTTCGATTGTTTAACTTGTAATCCCAGAAAGAAAGTTAACTCACCCATCATGCTCATCTTGAATTCATCATGCATAGATCTTGAAATTTTCTTGCAAAGACTTTCGTTAAGAGAACCAAAAATAATATCATCTACATAAATTTGTACTAGTAGAAAGTCTTTTCCTTCTTTCTTTACAAACAAGGTTGTATCAACCTTTCCCTTTTCAAGACCATTATGTATTAGAAACTTACTCAACCTTTCATACCATACTCGAGGTGCTTGCTTCAATCCATACAAAACCTTTTTCAGTTTGTAGGCTGAGTCTGGCTTTCTTGGATCTTCAAATCCTAGTGGTTGTTCCACATAGACTTCTTCTTATAAGAACTTATTCAGGAATGCACTTTTGACATCCATCTGGAATAACCTAAAATTTTTATAGAAAGTAACAGCAAGTAATAATTTAATTGCTTATAACCTCGCTACTGGTGCATAGGTCTCGTCATAGTCTATCACTTCTTCCTATGTATATCCTTTTGCCATGAGTCTCGCTTTGTTTCTGACCACTTTACCATTCTCAGTCATCTTGTTCCTGAAAACCCATTTCGTTCCACTAATGGATTTGCCTTTGGGTTTTGGAATCAGCTCCCATACATCGTTATTGTTGAATTGTCTGAATTCTTCCTGCATAGCTTCTATCCAGCTTTCATCAGATAAGGCTTCGTCTACACCTTTTGGTTCTATCTTAAAAAAAGTGCTAAAGCACTAGACTCTTCTCTTCCTTTGGATCTGGTGCGAACTCCTTCATCAATGTTGCCAATAATGAGTTCTTTGGGATGACTTGACTTGTGCTTCCAGTTGCTGCTTGGTTTGACAGTTGGTTGATTCTCTGCATTGGTTGAATCTTCTTGTTCTGCTTGTTGCTGTTCTCTAGAAGTCTGAACTTCTTCAGGGGAAATAGATTTTGTAAAGTTTGGAGCAGGTTTGGACTCTTCAAGTTGAGTTTCGTCTGACACGTAAATTTTGGCAACCCATTTAGTCGTTTATCGCCTTAAAAAATTAGGGGTTAATTTTATCCCTGAAAAAATATTAATTGCATAGCTACATTTAGTTTGCATATTTTGCATTTTATTTACTGGACTGGTGGCGGATGGGTCGAATTGGTGTTTTTTAGTTTTAAATTAACAAATCGGACTAAGCCCATGGAGAGTACAAATTGGCCCAAGCCCATTTTCTAAAATTGAGATTTGAAATGAGGATTTTCAGAATTTAAGAAAATCGGGGCTATGATCTTATCTTTAAAAATCAGTAGAAAATATTTTGGAGATAAGGAGAATAAAATAATTTGATGATTAGGAAGTTATAGACAATCTTTTCGTCGGATGAAATATTCACAAAAGGATTGCATTTTATCTTGGCCTATAAAAGGGTGTGTACGTAGGGTTTTGAGGGGGGAGCTTCTTTTGAAAAAAAATTCAGAAAAAGTGGAGAGAAGTTTTGTTTCTGCAGTAAAAAAAGAGAGAAAGAGTACGAAGAAAAAGGGAAGCCTTCCGTGGAGGTGTGTGGAGAAAAAAAGAAAAAAAGTCAAGTAACAAGAGAGAGAAAAGCTTACTTCATCGTCCATCTTCAGCAAAAAGAGGGCTTTTTCTCTTTCCTGACAAACTGCAGGGAAAAGAAAAGTCAGAGAGAGCATTGCCGTGAGAGAGAGAAGTGACGTGAGGGAGAGTGAAAAACAAAAAAATTCTGCACTGTTCTTCTTCGTGGGTTTCTTCTCCGCGAACACCCACGCCATTCCGCTGCAACCGATGCCGCGCACCCCTTCCTCCCGCGAAGCTCCGCCGCGCCTCAGCTTGTCCCCGAAGCCCTGCAACTCGCGCCCAGCAACACAGTGGTCTTCCTCCACTCAGCCGACGCCACCGCACCAGCACCTCTGCTCAGTCCCCGCACTCGCTCGGAGCCTAATCTACCGCACCGAAGCACCGATCTCACTTCCCCGACGTCCTGTTGACCCGCGCTGCTCGCCGCCCCGAAGCCATTCGTAGCCGCCGCGCCGCTCCGAGTCCCCGACGCTTGAGTCTTCCTCTGCCCGAGCGTCTGCTGATTACCATTCGCAAAGCCAACGCCGGTGGCCATCCGCCCACACGTGATTCGTGCGCCGCATCCCTCTGTTGCCGTCGGCTCACTGGCTTACCTTAGCCGGAGCTCTGAACACCGACGACCCAACCTCCGGTGATCCACCGAAGCCGCTCAACCGTAGGTGAAGAAAGCAGGAAAAGAAAAACAAAAAGAAAGCAAAAAGAAAGGGAAATTAGGTAGTTTTATTTTCTTTTTCTATTTACTTTATTTATTCCTTTTAAGTTTAGGAGTGATCTTTATTTCATGGATTTTGTAGGCATTATCCACAGGGTCTTCCCTAAAATTATTGTAATTACTAATTTGATCTGTAAGAATTCGGATAAGATTTTTAGTTATTTTGAACTCTTTGTCGTGATAATTAGGGTTAGGATAATCGTGAATTTGACCTGTTAGACAACAGTTATTTTTTCGATTATTTTGATCCTTTATTTGATTGGATGCCTTGATTAGTTTATATTTGATTTTTAGTTGGTAATCGCATTGTTTTAAAAGCCACTAAAAAATCTAAAAAATATTTGAATTAGGATTCAGCTTGTTGTGGAATATTTTTTGTTATCTAGCATATCTAGGATAGGGATTTCAGTTCGAAAATATAAAAAACCAAAAAAAAAAAACTAAAAAATGCATACATTTAGGATTTTTAGTTTCTGTTTAATTTAAGTTGCATTTTTAATTACATGGCAATTTTAAATTTCGAATTTTTTAATAAAAAATAAAAAACTATCATGCATATATCATGTTGAATTAGGGCATTCTTGCACGTCATTGCATATTAGATAAATTGCATGGTTTAAATTAGGATTTAATATGACTTAATCCCTAGTTCAAATTAGATAGAATCTTAATCTAGCTAGATCACTTTTTCACATCAAAGTGTAATTGCTTGATGGATGCATTATGGGCAAGAATTGAATTCAAAATAGAACTAAAGGGCATGAAAAAGTGGTGTGCTTGGTAAAAGCAAGGACAATGCCCATAGATGAAAAAGAGTCAAGATAGGTGACTGTCAATTACAAGAATCGAATCCCAAAGGAGTAATAGTCAAAGAACTCAAATGCTGAGTTTTTACACCAATGGGGCATTTCATGAAGACGATCCCCAATGATGAAAAAAAACTGGTGGCAATGCCAAGATGATCATCAACTCTCACATTTTACACACATTTTGAGCCTAATGATCCATTCATTTCTCAACCCATGAACCCAACCTACGTTACGTCCCTTACAAAGTCTCTTCAGATTAGGGCACTTGAATTAATGTAGGAGTTCATATGTTTATAAGCATCGCTCGAAGAAGTGCGAGCAAGATTATTTCTTTTTCATTTTGCAGGGTTCTTGACTTGTAAACCCGGAGATGATTACAAGACAATTCATTCAATAGCTTTGACTCAAAGAGTCCTTTTGTTAAGCCGTTGACCAAGCCCTCATTATGGTCCCTGTTAAAGACCTCTAAGATTGGTAAGATCGTACCGCTTGCGAGAATACTCGGACCCATGTCGATATGATAAAATTGAGTGATTCTCATAAAATAGCCATTCTAAATGAGAGTGAGTGAAAGTCCTTTCTAACTGAAAGTCTCTCATTTAGTATTCTTAAGAAATCCATGTCATGAGTGAAGATTGTCTTGTATGATAATTCTCTCCAGTGGAAATTTGGGTGATGCGAAGGTCATTATACATAAACCCTGATTGAGTTTATGAAAACCTTATTGAATTTTGAAATGTGCATTTTAGAGTAGTTTAGATTGTCTATCTCTTTGATGAATGCATATCAGTTTTTGCTCTAAATCATGTCTGATAGGTAATTCAAGTTCCTTTTAGAGTGTTTCATGATATTAGGAGACGAGAAACCTCCATCATGAGGTGAAAGACTTCCACAGGATATCTAAATTCCAAAAGGCATATCCCGAAGAATTAGAGATATCACTAGGTAAGTATCTCTACCATACTTTAAAATACTTGTCATTGTGCAGGTATTCTCCCTCGAGTGCATCGACACTTGACTTGGTCAAGCTGTCCCTCTTTATTGACCTGGCGTGCTTTCGTAGCCTAGAGTCCCTCTTTATCGACTCGGCGTGCTTCCGTAGCCCGATGTCCCTTTCATTGACCCGATGTGCTTTCGTAGCCCGGTGTCCTTTATATTAACTTGGTGTGCTTTCGTAGCCTAGAGTCTCCTTCATTGACTCGGCGTGCTTCCGTAGCCCGGAGTTCCTGACCTGGCGTGCTTTCGTAGCTCAGTGTCCCTTTTAATAGACCCGGCGTGCTTCTGTAGCCCGGAGTTCCTGACCTGGCGTGCTTTTGTAGCCTAGAGTCCATTTTATCGAACCGGCGTGCTTCCGTAGCCCGGATTTCTTTTATCGACCTGGCGTGCTTTTGTAGCCCAGAGTCCTTTACACCGACACTCAATGGAGTTGTCCCCCAAAGATTTTTCCTCAAGATTCAATCTGATTAAGGCGACCGAAGAAAGGTTCGGGTCCTAGCCAAGCAAAACCTCAGTTTAGGCGACCGTAGAAAGGTACGGGTCCTAGAAAAGCAATTACCTCAGTTCAGGCGACCATAGAAAGGTACGGGTCCTGGAAAATGATTCCTTATTCAGGCGACCGTAGATAGGTACGGGTCTTGGAAAGTGAATCCCCGTTTAGGCGACCGTAGAAAGGTACGGGTCCTGAACATGTAACAGTAACTATCTTGAATCACTCTACCCTCCTTGAAAGTAAGATATTCTAGGTAGGTTCCTTTACCATTTGCATACAAATTGCATTCCAAAATTTTGACATCTCAGTCTGGATCTGGATGTCTCAATTCTCTTTGTTGAACATTTCACTCTGGATGTGAATATTCTTCGATCTTCCTCGTTATACCTTAGTTTGGATCTAGGTATTTCGAGTTCAGAATCTTGACATCTCTGTCTGGACTCGAATGTCTTGATTATTTTCGTTAAGAGCATTTCACTCTGGATGTGAATGTTTGTCAATCCTTCTCATTATACCTTAGTCTGGATCTAGGTATTTTGAGTTTTTCAAAAATCTTGACATCTCAGTCTGGATCTGGATGTCTCAATTTTTTCTGTTGAACATTTCACTTTGGATGTGAATGTTCTTACCTGTTACGCTTTTCAAGGAACCTGAGTGAGAGTTGGGTACTTGTAGAGTAGACAGGGACTTATCATGTACCTCAAGATGCTCTACAGCACTGACTGGTAAGTAATTGTAGGAACGCTCTTTCCTTTCACATCATGCATTTGCATTAGCATTTACATGAATCATATGAGTTGCATTTAAAAAAAATGGGATTCATTTCCCGACAAAAAAAAAAAAAAAAAATCATTCAATGCATGTGCATAGTCAAAATTTAGGTCTCAATTTGTCTTTGCAGGCAACCTCTACGAGCTCATCTTCAAAGAGGGGCAGCTGTTGACACGTAAATTTTGGCGACCCATTTAGTCGTTTATCGCCTTAAAAATTAGGGGTTAATTTTATCCCTGAAAAAATATTAATTGCATAGCTATATTTAGTTTGCATATTTTGCATTTTATTTACCGGACTCGGCGGATGGGTCGAATTGGTGTTTTTTAGTTTTAAATTAACAGATCGGACTAAGCCCATGGAGAGTACAAATTGGCCCAAGCCCATTTTCTAAAATTGAGATTTGAAATGAGGATTTTCAGAATTTAAGAAAATCGGGGCTATGATCTTATCTTTAAAAATCAATAGAAAATATTTTGGAGATAAGGAGAATAAAATAATTTGATGATTAGGAGGTTATAGACAATCTTTTCGTCAGATGAAATATTCACAAAAGGATTGCATTTTATCTTGGCCTATAAAAGGGTGTGTACATAGGGTTTTGAGGGGGGGAGCTTCTTTTGAAAAAAAAAAATTCAAAAAAAAGTGGAGAGAAGTTTTGTTTTTGCAGTAAAAAAAGAGAGAAAGAGTACGAAGAAAAAGGGAAGCCTTCCGTGGAGGTGTGTGGAGAAAAAAAGATAAAAAGTCAAGTAAAAAGAGAGAGAAAAGCTTTCTTCATCGTCCATCTTCAGCAAAAAGAGGGCTTTTTCTCTTTCCTGACAAACTGCAGGGAAAAGAAAAGTCAGAGAGAGCATTGCCGTGAGAGAGAGAAGTGACGTGAGGGAGAGTGAAAAACAAAAAAATTCTGCACTGTTCTTCTTCGTGGGTTTCTTCTCTGCGAACACCCACGCCATTCCGCTGCAACCGACGCCGCGCACCCCTTCCTCCCGCGAAGCTCTGCCGCGCCTCAGCTTGTCCCCGAAGCCCTGCAACTCGCGCCCAGCAACACAGTGGTCTTCCTCCACTCAGCCGACGCCACCGCACCAGCACCTCTGCTCAGTCCCCGCACTCGCTCAGAGCCTAATCTACCACACCGAAGCACCAATCTTGCTTCCCTGACGTCTTGTTGACCCGCGCCGCTCCGAGTCCCCTACGTCTGAGTCTTCCTCCACCCGAGCGTCTGCCTATTACCATTCGCAAAGCCAACGCCGGTGGCCGTCCGCCCACACGTGATTCGTGCGCCGCATCCCTCTGTTGCCATCGGCTCACTGGCCTACCTTTGCCGGAGCTCTGAACGCCGACGACCCAACCTCCGGTGATCCACCGAAGCCGCTCAACCGTAGGTGAAGAAAGCAGGAAAAGAAAAACAAAAATAAAGCAAAAAGAAAGGGAAATTAGGTAGTTTTATTTTCTTTTTCTATTTACTTTATTTATTCCTTTTAAGTTTAGGAGTGATCTTTATTTCATGGATTTTGTAGGTATTATCCACAGGGTCTTCCCTAAAATTATTGTAATTACTAATTTGATCCGTAAGAATTCGGATAAGATTTTTAGTTATTTTGAACTCTTTGTCGTGATAATTAGGGTTAGGATAATTGTGAATTTGACCTGTGAGACAACAGTTATTTTTTCGATTATTTTGATCCTTTATTAGATTGGATGCCTTGATTAGTTTAGATTTGATTTTTAGTTGGTAATCGCATTGTTTTAAAAGCCACTAAAAAATCTAAAAAATATTTAAATTAGGATTCAGTTTGTTTTGGAATATTTTTTTGTTATCTAGCATATCTAGGATAGGGATTTCAGTTCGAAAATATAAAAAAACCAAAAAAAAACTAAAAAATGCATTCATTTAGGATTTTTAGTTTCTTTTTAATTTAAGTTGCATTTTTAATTACATGGCAATTTTAAATTTCAAATTTTTTAATAAAAATAAAAAACTATCATCCATATATCATGTTGAATTAGGGCATTCTTGCACGTCATTGCATATTAAATAAATTGCATGGTTTAAATTAGGATTTAATATGACTTAATCCCTAGTTCAAATTAGATAGAATCTTAATCTAGCTAGATCACTTTTGCATTTTTAAATTTCGAATCTCATAAAATTTGTCTTAGGATAAATTAGTTGCAATTTCCAGGAATATATTGCATTTTTAGAATAGAAAAAAATCATGTGCACATTATATAGAATTAAGTCCATGAAATGCACGTAGTTTTAGTGATTATTGTTAGGATCATTTCTAATTAAAAATTGCCCGTCATTAGATTATGTCATTTAATAAATGTCGCATGACATATAACTCGCGTACTAAATTGTATGCTGCATATCATCTTAGTTTAAATAATTTTGTATGTCATTGCATCGCATTGCATGTCATTAAAATTAGGTCATTTATATTGCATTTAATTATTGCATTTCTTCATGTCATATAGTTTAGGTCATGCTGCCATGTCATATTAGATTATTAGCATGCATCGCATGATTTTCATTATATAACGTGAAAACAAAAATTGAAATTACGTGTTAATTAGAAATCATATCTAGGGTTGCTGATGTGAATTCTGATTTAACAATGCAGATGCTTTCGTTGCTTCTAGGTATGTTTTGCAATATTTAATTGCTTTCTTGAGTGTTAAGTTGGTGGTATGCGCACATGTGTGATCACCTCATATGTTAGGAAGTTAAATTAAAATCAATTCAATTGCTAAACATTTTTGAAAATGAAATAAAAAGGTACCGAAAGGGCACTAGAGTAGTCTAGTATAATCAAGTCCCCGAACTCATAAATCTCTTGTTCGTAGGAGTAAAGTAAATCTCCCGTTACTTTACTTGGGTTTCTAATTAACCCACCAAAAATAGATTAGTAGCGACTCCTAATTGAAAATCATTTGCATGTTAAGAATTCAAACCTAAGTCGCGAATTGGTATGGGCTTGGGAGAGCCCGAGCTAAACTTAAAGATTTAGTAATCCATTAACCTAGTTTGAGGTGGTGAACCCGAAAAAATTAGGTCGCGACATCTTTTTATTCTGAACATTCTTGGCAAACTTCGAGAAATAAGAGAAGGCTTAAAACTTACTTGCCAAAAAGTAGACCCAAGTGAAGCGAGAGTAATCATTCATGATTACTAGATAATGTTTCTTTCCATAAATACTTTGAGTTCTTGTTGGACCAAAAATATCCATATGAAGAAGCTGCAGAGCTCGATTGGTAGAGACTCGATTCATAGGTTTAAAGGAGCTTCTTATTTGTTTTCCCAGAACACATGAAGTGCACAACTCATTCTTCTAGTAAGCCAGATTAGGAAGTCCTCGAACAAGCTTTTTAGAAGAAATCTTGGCAATTTGCTTCAAGTTAACATGACCAAGCTTCCGATGCCAGAGACTTGCTTCATCTTGAATGGAAATAAGACACTGAGAACTTTATGGGTTTACATCGAGAAGGTAAATGTTGCCATGCCTCTGCTTAGTGAAAGATTAAGAGAAGTCTTGACTTGTTCCAGAACAAATGCCTTATTGGAAGTTTATTCTGAAACTAGTATCACAAAGCTGACTTATGCTCACCAGATTATAGTTCAATCCTTCCACCAAGGAAACATTGTTGATGATTAGGCTTCCAATCTTTACAGTTCTATATCCTACGATCTTTCCTTTGCTGTTTCCTCCAAAAGATAATTTTCCTCCATTCAATCTAACAAGCTTTATAAAGCAACTTGAGTCTCTTGTCATATGCCTTGAATAGCCATTATCCAAATACCATTTAATCTTCCTTTTGATAGTGACTTGCAATCAAAAGAAAAACTCAAACTTTCTTTGGTACCCGGATTTTCTTGAGTCCATGAGGGTTAGTATTAAAAACAGTCTTAGCCCAGTCCTTCTTAACTGGTCTTCAAACCTTGGGACATTCTTTCTCAAGATGTTCTAAGTCGTTACACTTTGAACATTCGAGTGCACTTTGGCCAACAGGTTTTATAAAAACTTTTTGGAAATAATTTTGTAAAAAGCCTTTGCATGTCTTTGTTTGATTCTTTCATTTACTTTAGAAAAATCAATTAATGGAACAGTTTCTAGAGTCATATCCAAACCAGATTTGTTAAAGTAGAGTATTTGAGCTGAAAGAATTTTCTCTAGTTTCTCAAATCCTTTTGAAAATCTTTTTGTTATGTTTAAGATATCACTTTTCAAAAAGTATTTTCCTTTGAAAGAGAATCAGAATTTTCTTTCAAATTATCCAAACTTGTTTTCAGACGTTCAAATTTTTCTTTCTAAGAAACTTCCCGTTGCCTGAGCTTAGAATTCTCCATTTTTAGTTCAGAAATCCTTTTAAGAGAGGATTTGAGACTAAGACAAAGTTCATTTATGTATTTAGAGACTTTGACATGAATTTTTCAATCACTAACCTCAATTTCCTTGTATGAATCTGAATCAGAGTCTATTTCTGATTTTGAGTCTGAGTTGGAATGAGTCATTAGGCATATGTTGGCATATTCTTCTTTGCTTTCCTCACACTCGAAGTCACTCCATGTTTCAGCTTTGAGTGCCTTTTTGTACTTCTTAGTTCTTCATTTCTTCCTCTTCAACAAAGGACAGTTATATCTGATATGCCCATTTTTCTTGCATTCGAAACATATCACATCTTTGTTGGTTTCATTGTCCTTAGTTGTTCTTTTCTGGAAATTTTGCATGCTTTGTTTCTTCCAGTTGAATATTCTTCCCTTTCTATTATTTGTTCCACTTTGTACGACTGAAGCATGCCTATCAGTTTGTCAACTAATAGAGGCGTGACCTTCTGGGTTTCTCTAATTGAAGTCTTCACATGATTCTAATCTTTCGAAAGTCCACACATCAACTTATTGATTTTCATCGGTCATGAGATTGGTTAACCTTGATAAGCCAGGTCATTTATAATCTTTGTAAATCGATTGAACATATCAGCAATAGATTCCCCAGGTTTCATTATGAAGGCTTCATACTATTCGAGGAAAATATTTATTTTGGTTTCCTTCACATGGTTAGTTCCTTCTTAGGTAACATGTAATCTATCCCAAACTTCTTTTGCCGTTTCACAAGACGAAATTTGGTTATACTCAGTAAGAGATAAAGCACAGTATAAATAGTAGATTGCTTTAGTGTCAAAAGCTTATCTCTTGGTAAATTCAGCTCATGTTGCTTCGTCAACATCAATGACTTCTTTTCCTCGATCTGAAGTTGATGTTGCTTTAGGGTTAATCCCTTTTTCTACGACATCCCACTCTAGAGGATCTCTAGATTTGAGAAATGCGTTCATTTTGTTCTTCCAGACATTGTATTGCTTTCCATCTAAGTAAGAAGGTCTGGTATTGCTTCGACCTTCAACCAAACTTCGAGCCAAAATACTAGCCATAGAGGATCTTTAGTTTAGAAGTAAAACACTTCAAAAATTAAGCACACGGGCTCTAATACCAATTGTGAGTGCTAGTATGAACACTTAGAGGGGGTGAATAGGTGTGAAAACAATTTTTGCAAAGAACAGTGGAAATATTTTACTTTTAAAATTGAGTCTGAAGAACAACAGACTTTAAGCTAATTTAGATTTTAACAGTTAAATAGAACTACGAACAAAATAAAGAAGTTCATGGAAGAGAATATGAACGCAGAATTTATAGTGGTTCGACTTAGATTAAGCCTATGTCCATTCTCCTACGCTGACAGCCTTCTGACTAGATTCCACTATAAATCAAAAGAGAATTTACAATCTTGTGATCTCGACTTCACAGTGAAGAGTCTCTACTGTTCTCTCACGAAGTCACACTATATGCCTCTCTCTTTTGAGTACAATTTAGAGCACAGTATATGGAATAACAAGAAACTAGGAAGTTTTGGACTTCAGAATTTCTCTTTCACGCACTCTATCGAACAACTGGAGAGTCTTCTTTAAATACTCCTTAATGCCTTCTCGACCGTTGGCACTTTCCAAATGAATCATTCCAATCAACCCATTGGACAGAATCAATCAAGGAGATCTCGAGCCATTTGAAGATTGTGATGAAAGTCCGTCAATCATGTTCGCCCATACAATCAAGATCTTAGTTTTCATAAGTAGATTCTTTCCAAAATTACTTGCCTTCCAAAAGATTTGATTCCAATGAAGATATCCAATATCATAGATGTAATTTCCAACCAGAAGACCATATATGTAATCCATACGAACCAATCCTTTGAAGAAATAAAGATAATCCCTTAATTGGAAAAGTTTTTATCCTTCAATTTTGTTCATTTTGGAATTTGTTAGAGTGAGTAGACTTTGACAAAGTCTGGGAGTCTTCGACTTTGACACAAAATCTGGGAGTCTTCAAACTTTGACATAAAAGTCTGGAATTCTTCAGAATAGACGTTGGATAAGTTATGTCATCTTCAAAACATCAGAGTTTTCTCCAACATATAAAAACATTTTCATCACCATGTGTAAAGAACATGTTTCGTAGCTATCATCGTCATCCGCAAATTCAGGCCTCTTGATGTCCTTTTCAATGTGCACATAAAGCGTCAATCCTTTTTTGTCTCTGATTTTTATGGTTTTTTTTAATAACTAATAAGTAATTATTGCAATAATCAAATCCATAATAACAATTTCATCATCATGCATAAACAACGTGTTTTAGATTTAATATTGTCCCATACCTGTAGCCATAATCCACCTCCTTTTCAACGTGCAAATAGATGATCTCTTCTATTCCATTCTAGATATCTATCATTCTTTTTAATAACTAATAAGTAATTATTGAAATTATCAATCAATAAAAACATTTTCATTATGTATGAGATTTAATATGGTCCCATAACTGCCGTCCCGTCATCGTCATTAGATTTAGGCATCTCTGTGTCTTCTCTTTTGTACTCGGACGTCCTCTCCTGTCCTATTATATCCTTGAGGTGGTCAACAACACCGTCGATCCTTTTTTACTGCCACACGATATTCTCCAAATCCTTACACTCATTGATCCCTTCAGCTTTTGTCATCATATCGAGGTGCCTAAACTCGAGTTCTTTGAGATGTAGCATTGCTCCTTGTCCAATAATCACTTTCTCAAGCTTAGGCAACTTCCAAATCTTCAAGATTATGAGGCTAGGAAACCCATCTTTGATGAATCTCAGACTAGTGCCCATGAAAGAATTGGCCAAGAGCCTAAGTGTCCGCAGGTTCCTCAGGAGACCACCCAACTCGGGCATCATGTCTATCTTCACCTTCGAACCTAATAGAGTCAATACCCTAAGGTTATGTTTGGTCGTCCGGATTTTTGATTGGGATAGGACTGGATAAGATAGGATATAAAATCATGGAATTTATTTTTTATCCTGTTCATTGTTTGTGAATCGCAGTATTAAAGTCAGATATATTCACATCATATCATGTATATGTTTTTAATATAAATGACATATCATTATAAATGTATATAAATGAACCTAAATGTTCATAAACGGAAATGGCGAAAATCTCTCATAACACTATTCTTAATTTATTTTATTTTATTTTATCCTATTTTTTATATTATTTTATTTATTATTTCATTTTTCCCCTATCATCATTCTTTAATAAAAATATATCAAATAGTAAACCGTACTAATATACCTAAAATATATAATTTAATTTATAGATTGAATGCTTATTATAAGATATAATTAAAGTTGAATATGTAAATTAAAATAAGATTAATTAAAATATTTTTTATTTTTTATTTTTAATTTCTTAAATTAGAAATATAATTTCAATTTTGTTAATCTAATAAGTTTGTTATTCGAGAAAAATAACTTTCCTATTATGAACATTATAAATCCTATCTACCTTTATCCCACCTCTCTCATGGGATAATTTTATCTTGTCTATATCCCATTTATGTTTGACTTTATTCTATCTTAAGCGAGCACTAAATGTAGGATAGGATAAATCATATCCCATCCCGAATTTTATCCCGATTGCCAAAAGCAGCCTGAGTGAGCCCGGCAAGAGCTCTGTCCAGATGGGTTTTTTGAGTTGGCCCACCAAGTAGAGATCGCACAGGTCGTGATGTTTTTTGGTCAATGATAGTTTCGGTAATGGGCCTATCTGGGATTTTGCAGGCTTGGCCTCTTCCTTCAGGGGCTCGTCTTCTTCGGCCAGCTCGTCTTCTTTTGTAGGCCTGGCTTCTTGGATCACCCCAAAGGTCAAGGACTGGAGATTGGTGAGCCTGAACCTAATCCAATCCGCTACTGTTTTTTCTGCATCGCCTGAGGTGGCCATATCCGAGCGCTGCAAGTAAAGCTTGAGCGTGATGAGCATGGTCAATCTGTTCATGTGGTCCCTCATCAAGTTCTCCTTCACTTCACCGATGACCAGATGGCTTAAGGCTTGGAGTCGAGTCAAGGCCATAACATTGTTGCTACAAGCCTTGAGGATTTTCTTTAAGTCGATGTAGAACCAGTTAAGATGCAGGTCCCTCAAGTTCCTCACCTTCCTTGAGGAATTCGACAGTGAAGTGATGTTGGTTTGCTTTATGTCGAGAGTCTCGAGATGGAACAGATCTGCAACGATGCGCGGGAGCGAATCCAACCCTGTGGATCTCAATTTTTAGGTACCTTAGGAGCACCAGCTTAGGAAGAACACCTTGCAAGGATGGCTTATACACCCACTACCAAATCAAGCACCCTTAGCAAGCTATAGTCTGTCTCAGACGTCATGTTCCTAAGAAACGTGCTAATGTCTTTAGTGAGCAAGCCTCTCCTCAGGTAGAACGACAGAAACGAGCGGACATGGCCAAGGTTCAAATTTGGGTAGCTGCTGTTGCGGCTGCCTGTGACTATGTTCGTGTGCTCCGCAAGCCACCGAATCTTGGTTGCGGTTGTGGCGGCTGTACTATATGGGTAAGCTCAGCCCATGTTCTTAAAGCCCAACCCATTTTCTTTTCTCCCTTTATCAAATTTGTGCGTGAACGTGGGAAGCGGCAGACCGCACTAGAAAAGAGAAAAAGGAGATAAAAGAGCGTTCGTTCGCTAAGAGAAGAAGAAAGGGGAAGAGAGAAGGAAAAATTTTCATGCGTAGCTAATCTAAACACCTCGATTGGCCAAATCAACTACTAATCGCAACGCCTAGTAAGTATTCAAGCTGATATTTCATCTTCTCGAAGGAATTTTGGAAGTTAGGGCACCGATTTGGAGTTATGTAGATTTTGAACTACAAGATTCATTAAAGAGTTTTTGGAGTTGCGATTTTTGTGGAAATAGTAGTTTAGTGCGTTGTGGAGTTTTTGGAGCTACGATTTTTGTGGAAATAGTAGTTTAGTGCGTCGTGGAGCAGTTGGGTATGATGAAACTCGATTTCAAAATATGGTTTATTTGGAAAGAAATTTCAAAGTTTCGCGTGCGGGCTACGCATAATGGATAATACATGTAATGGCGAAAGACAAACGCACACCATAAATTAGCTTCTTCGTGGCACTTAGGAGTCGATACATTGACGATTGAATGTGGTTTTATCTAGTCATTCGTTAGAGTTGTGTATTACTTGGTTTTTCATATCGTTTTTCAATTAATTAATAGGAATGTGAGTGCATAGATTAGTTTTTAGCTTTTTCCAAGTAAGTGATACTATTTCTTTTTCTTTTTTTAAATTCATGTTTTGAAAAACATTATGGATTAAGTATGCCATGCATTAATAAATAGCATCTTTTGTTGCATATAATAGGATCGAGCATTTACTGTTGTTTTGTTTTTTGAAAGGGGAAGTTACCTTTTGACTTCAACTTGAATGATTGCTTATAAATGGTTTGTGAAACCTTTTATAAAAGACTATTGAAAATGTTTATGATTTATGAATGTGGTTTGAAAAGGCGATTTAACATCTATATGTCGAATGCCTGAGTTGTGAACTGGTTTTTGAAATAAATTATGAGTTGGTTTGGGAAACTCAATGTGATATATGAAATCATTTTTGGCTTTGGTTATGGATTACTAAGGATTGAGTTGATGGATTATGCTTAGTGTCTCTATGACCCATTGAGGGGTGTGTGGGTATGCACATACTAGTCTAGGATATCCTTGTGGGCTGAATCATCGACTAATAATAGATGGAGACCTAACCAAGGAGGGAATCCTGGTCTCCTTGTCACAGGCGTTATGCATGATCATGGCTAGACATTTGAGCATGAATTAGTCAATAGATTGGACCATTAACATGTGATTTGAGTTTGGTCGAAGGAATGGACCATCGACATATGATTTGATGAGATTAATCAATGGAATTGACCATTGACGCATGCTTTCATGGGATAATGGACTGGACCATTAGTGTCTTGGGTATTTATATTATTAATATATTATATTTAAAGCGAGTCGTGTTTTAAATGTGCATAATCAACGTCTCTCCCACATCCTCGGGCCGCCTTGTCCTTTTCCTTTCTATGTCATAACAATGCCAATCCAAAGAAGCCCTAAGCCAACCAAATCTCACTAGCCTTCTTGTCGGAATTGGGGATCCTACGGGAACAAAGCCATGTAGACGAAGCATGGTTTTAGATAGACGGGCAATTAATGTTAACTCAATTGTAGTATATCTGACAATGTCATCTTAGAACCCTCTTTCGCCAATAATGCACGTTCATGCTCTCTAGCATTCGACAGAAACCCGCCGAGTAAGGATATACAGAGCGGCAGGCGAAGACACGTGTATAGGATATCCTCCTCCTCATCTAAGTCTCTGACCATCAGGTACTCTATGCAACTTTTGAACGAGCATCCTCCGGCTTTCTTTAACGCCCAATCTTTCTAACCTGATCGGCTCTGCCTTGGATGTCTGCATGAACTTGGCTATCTTCTCATCTTGAGTCGTGGTAATCACGTGGATGTGCAAAGAGGCCAGGATGATCATCGCTAACTCTAGCAAGAATCACTGGTAGGACGGCTACACGCCATCCAACACTAAGAGGAATCTCTTCGTCTAGGCCGATTTCTGGCACAGCATCCTCTTCATCTCCTCGATAGCCATGTCCTTCGTGTCTTTCACTTGCTTCAGTATCTCAAACAGGAACTCCCGCTTGTCCATGCTGGCCGGGACATGGATCCAATCGCGCTCCTCATAGGCCATGTACTTCGCTTGGTTGTAGGCCCATCTCGCAAGGAATGTCTTGCCTGTACCTTACTCGCCCAATATGGAAGTCCGCTGGAATCATTCCAAATTCTTGTTGATCGGGTTCTTTATTTCCTCTGTGGCCTTGCTATAGAAGAACTTTTTCGGCACTTGCCGATCCAAGAAACTAGTCAGCCTTGCCATGGAACACCAGCATGGGATGAGGAACTAGCAGGTGAAAGTGCTAGTATGAACACCTAGAGGGGGGTGAACAGATGTGAAGACAATTTTCGCAAAAAAATAGTAAGAATATTTTGCTTTTGAAACTGAGTCCAATGATCAGCAGACTTTAAAAGAGTTTAGACTTTAACTACAGAATTGAAATACGAATAAAGTAAAGGAGTTTAGGGAAGAGAAAAGGAACACATAATTTATAGTGGTTCAGCTTAGATCAAGCCTACGTCCACTCTCCCACATTGACAGCCTTCTGGCTAGTTTCCACTAAGAATCAAAGAGAATTTACAATCTTGTGATCTCGACTTTACAATGAAGAGTCTCTATTGCTTTCACAAAGTCTCTCTTTTGAGTATAATTTTGAGCACGGTGTAAGGAATAACAGGTAATGTTGAAGTAGTTAACTTTCAGTTTTTTACGTGTCTTCAATAATGTAATAGTGGAGTCCTAATCAATAGGAAGTGGCTTGTTTTTAGGAGTTAGTTTCTGCACATGTTCTAGTTAGTGGGGTATGTTAGTGGGTCTTTGTTGTTGCTGTTCTGTAACTATTTTCTTGCAAAGTGGTTTGGATGTTCTGCCTATTTTATAGGCTTATGTTCTGTTGAATATTGTGACGAGAGTTACAACAACAACTATCTTGTGTGTTTTTCTTCTTTGAATCTATTCGAGTAAATTTCAACAGTGGTATCAGAGCCACAATAGGGAAGAAAAGAAAGAGAAAAAAAAAGTGTTAAAAAGGAGAGTCTTGAGTGATCAAAAACAAGAGCAATAGTGGTTCTTCTTTGCAGCAGCAGTGATGGCCACAGAGAACTTTGTACAGCCTGCTATACCTCATTTTGATGGTCATTGTGACCATTAGAGTATGTTGATGGAGAATTTCCTCAAGTCTAAAGAGTATTGGGACGTTGTTACTTATGGTATTGCTGAACCAGAGGAAGGAGCTCAATTGACAGCAGCACAACAGACAGCTCTGGAAGCAGCAAAATTGAAGGATCTTAAAGCCAAAAACTATCTATTTAAGGCAATTGACAGATCCATCTTGGAGACAATTCTCTGCAAGGACACCTCTAAACATATATGGGATTCCATGAAAAAGAAATATCAATGCTCGGCAAGGGCAAAAAGGCAGCAACTCCAAATGCTTCGTGGGGAATTTGAATTGCTAAGGATGAAATCGGGAGAAACAATCACGGATTTCTTTTCCCGGACAATGGCGATTGTCAATAAGATGCAAATCCATGGAGATAAGACGGAAGACGTCACAATAGTCGAGAAGACTCTTTGATCTTTGACACCAAAGTTTAACTTTGTTGTCTATTCTATTCAAGAAGCCAAGGATGTTGAAGAACTCTCAATTGATGAGTTGCAAGGATCATTGTTAGTCTATGAACAAAATTTCTTACAGTAAGAACCAAAAGAGAAGGCATTGAAGGCCTCAACTGCAGATCATTTTTCATCAACAACAAGAATGAATAGTGGCAAAAGCAAAGGAAGGGGAACCAATGATCGCCGCAATTTCAATCAAAAATCTGATGGCTATTTTTCTCATGATTCTCAAGGTAGAGGACGAGGACATAGAGGTCAACACTCAATAGATTTCGGACCAAAGTCAGTAGACAAATCCAAAGTGGAGTGCTTTAGATGCCACATGTATGGGCATTACAATTTTGAATGTTGAACCAATTTAAATATACAAAGTATGGAAAGGACTAACTTTGCAGCAGAAAAGGAAGAAGCAGGAATTCTCCTATTGGTGTGTCAGGAAAAGGAGAAAACTTCTTCAAAATTTTGGTATCTTGACACTGGCTGCAGCAACCACATGTGTGGAGACAAGAAAGCATTCTCTGCATTAGACGAGTTGTTCCACACCACAGTAAAATTCGGAGACAACTCTACTGCGTCAGTCATGGGGAAAGGGACAGTTACAATTGTTCCTAAAGGGACTTCAGTACATACCATCAAAGAAGTGTTTTATGTTCCAGAATTAAAAACCAACCTCCTAAGTGTTGGTCAATTACGAGAGAAGGGCTATGAAATTACACTCAAATGAGGTGTTTGTAGAATCCATGATGAGAAATTGGGTCTGATTGCTCAAGTTACAATGACTGCCAATCGGATGTTCCCACTACATCTCCATAGCACTTCCCACTCATGCTTCACTGCAAGATTAAAAGAGGAAGCTTGGGTATGGCATTTTAGATACGGTCATCTTAGCTTTGGTGGACTACGTACATTACATCGAAAGAAGAAGGTGGAGGGATTGCCCCCAATCACTGCTCCGTCCGAAATATGTGAAGACTGTGTTGTTAGCAAACAACACTGTGCTCAATTTCCACAAGGAAAAGCATGGAGAGCAAAGAAACTGTTGGCGCTAGTCCATTCAGATATTTGCTGGCTAATATCTCCAATTTCCAATGGAGGTAAACGGTATATCATTACTTTCATTGATGATTATAGTCAGAAGATTTAGGTTTAATTTTTGCATGAAAAATCTGAAGCTTTTGAAGCATTCAAGAGCTTCAAAATACTTGCTGAAAAAGATAGTGGGAATCCAATAAAAGTCCTTCGCACAAATCGTGGTGGCGAATACAACTCGGGTGCATCTGTAAATTTCTGTGGGAAGCATGGCATTAAGAGACAACTCACTACAGCTTATTCACCACATCAAAATGGAGTTTGCGAATGGAAGAACTGCACTATTTTGAATATGGTGTGAAGTTTATTGACAGCAAGTGGAATTCCAAAGGGCTTCTAGCCGAAGCTATTAATTGGAGTATTCATCTTTTGAACAGAAGCCCGACTCTTGTTGTTCTAAATAACACCTGAAGAAGCTTGGAGCAGACAATAACCGGCAGTAGATCACTTCAGAATTTTTAGGTGTATAGCCTATGCTTATGTTCCAAATCAAAAGAGAAAAAAGCTAGATGACAAGGGAGTCAAATGTGTTTTTCTTGGCATTAGTGATCAATCAAAAGCTTACAAGCTTTATGATCATGTAACCAAGAAATTCATCATTAGTCATGATGTGATATTTGATGAAGAACAATTTTGGCCATGGAGTGAGAAAGGTGTTGAAGGACAAATTCCAATGAATTTTGAAGATGATAAAGAGCCCATAACCAATCGAACCATCACTGAAAGTTCACAAAGTCATAATGCTTCTACAAAAATTGAAGAACAGCCACATTGAGTTCGAAAAAAGACCTACTTGGATGAGTGATTATGAAGTAATGGGGGTTGATCAATTTGAAGATCCACTTACCTATTTTGCTTTGTTTTCAGATTGTGATCCTACAACCTATGATGAAGCTGTGCAAAAAGAAAATTGAGAATTGCTATGGATGCAGAAATCGCAGCTATTGAGAAGAATAATACTTAGGAGTTGACAGAACTTCCAAGAGGACACAAATCAATCGGGGGTCAAGTGGGTGTACAAGATGAAGTTGAATAAAGATGGAAAAGTTGACAAGTATAAGGCACGCTTGGTCACAAACGGTTACAAGCAAGAATTTGGAGTGGATTACAAAGAGGTGTTTGCTCCCGTGGCAAAACTTGACACAATCATAATGGTGATTGCATTAGTAGCACAAAATTCATGGCCTACCTTCTAATTGGATATGAAGTCAGCATTCTTGCATGGTGACATCCAAGAAAAGGTATTTTTTTATCAAACTTCTGGTTATGTGAAGCATGGTAGTGAACATAAAGTTTATAAACTGAAAAATGCACTATATGGGTTAAAACAAGCTCCTCGAGCTTGTTATAGTCGCATTGATGCCTATTTTTTGAAGGAATGATTTAGAAAATGTCCATATGAGCATACATTGTTTACAAAAGTTGGTGATGGTGGAAAATTGCTTCTAGTATGTTTGTATGTGGATGATCTCATCTTCACAGGGAATAATAGTGTCTTGATCAACACATTTAAGAAGTCTATGATGGATGAATTTGAGATGACTGATCTTGGATTGATGCATTATTTTCTGGGCATAGAAGTAATCCAATCTGTAGCTAGAATCTTTCTTTCCCAAAAGAAATATGTTCAAGAGATTTTAGAAAAGTTTCAAATGAAGAATTGCAACTCTGTGACCACACCAACTGAGGTTGGATTGAAGTTATTGAAAGATTCTGATGGGAAAAAGGTGAATAGCACACTTTACAAGCAAATTGTTGGAAGTTTAATGTATGTGACAGCAACAAGGCCAGATATCATGCATGGTGTCAGCCTCATAAGCAGGTATATGGAATGCCCAGCAGAAATACACTTGCAAGCTGCAAAGAGAATTTTTTGCTACTTGCAAGGGACTGCAACTTTTGGGCTATTTTACAAAAAAGGAGAAAAATCATATTTGTTTGGCTTCAATGACGATGATTTTGCTGGAGATATGGATGGTCGAAAAAGCACTTCTGGCTATGTGTTTATGTTTGGTTTAGGGGTTGTCTCATGGTCTTCAAAGAAGCAACCAATTGTTACTCTATCAACAACTGAAGCTAAGTTTGTAGCTGCCACCTCAAGTGCTTGTCATGCTATTTGGTTAAGAAAGGTTCTTGGAGAACTTTAGTTTAAACAACAAGAAGCAACAACAATATATTGTGACAACTTAGCCATTAAACTTTCAAAGAATCCAGTTCTACATGGAAGGAGCAAACATATAAATGTGAAATATCATTTCTTGAGGGATCTCACAAAAGATAAAGTGATAGATCTTATTTTCTATAGAAGTGAAGATCAACCTGCTGATTTATTCACCAAGCCTCTCAAATTATCTACATTTTAGAAGCTAAGAAAGCTTCTTGGTGTTTGTTCATTGGATGTTCCAGATTAAGGGAGGGTTTGTTTAATTCCTTTAAACTAATTGTTTGCAACATCAATTTAAGGGAGGGTGTTGAAGTAGTTAACTTTCAGTTTTTTACGTGTCTTCAATAATGTAATAGTGGAGTCCTAGTCAATAGGAAGTGGCTTGTTTTTAGGAGTTAGTTTCTACACATGTTCTGGTTGGTGGGATATGTAAGTGGGTCTTTGTTGTTGTTGTTCTATAGCTATTTTCTTGCAAAGTGATTTGGATGTGAAAGGGCTAGTAAGAACACCTAGAGGGGAGTGAATAAGTGTTAAAAGAAATTTTCGCAAGACTTAATAAATCAAATCATCTTTAGAAAATAATAGATTGAAGATGTAAATGACTATAAATAGTTATATAAAGTTACGAATTAAAGTAAGGAGTTCAGGGAAAGAGAATAGAAAACACAAGGTTTATAGTGGTTCGGCTTAGATTAAGCCTATATCCACTCTCTCGCACTGACAGCCCACTGGCTGGATTTTACTATGAATCAAAAGAGATTTTACAGTCTCACGTCCTCGACTTCACAGTGTAGAAACTCTACTACACTCTTTCAAAGTCTCACAAATGTTTGTTCTCTTTTTTGAATACAAGTTAAGCTCAACAATTGAAATAGCAAAGAACTAAGAGCTTCAGACTTTGGAATTTTTCTTTTCCGCACTCACTCGAACAACTTGAGAGTCTTCCTTATATACTCCTCTATGCCTCTACAACCGTTGGCACTTTCCAAATGAGTTCCTCCAATCTACCCGTTCGACAAAATCAATCAAGGAGATCTCAAGTCATTTAAGGAATGTGATGATAGCTCATCAATCATGTTTGCCCATATAATCAGGATCTTGATTTCCATAAGTAAAACATTCCAAGTATACTTCGTATTTCAAAAGATCTGATTATCCAAATTGATTCAAATAAGAATAATTGATCACAAGGTGCTATCTCCAGCCGTAAGATCTTCCATAAACCATACGAACCAAATGCTTGAAGATAAACTCGCATTCGGATAAGTTTTCTCTTATCGGTCTAGAATCTATTAGTGAGGTCAGACTTTGAGCTTAAAGTCTAACAATCTTCAAACTTTGATAGATGAGTCTTGAGTTCTTCATACTATAACACTTGAGTGTCCAACCCTTCAGACTAGACTATTTGGAAAGGTTTTGTCAGCTTCAAAACAATAAGGAGTCTTCTCTAACATGATGTTTTGCCTATTTTATAGGCTTATGTTCTGAATATTGTGACGAGAGTTACATCAACAACTCTCTTGTGTGTTTTTCTTCTCTGAGTCTATTCGAGTAAATTTCAACAGATAAATGGTAAGCTTCAGATTTTGGAATTATTCTTTCACGCACTCTATCGAACAACTGAAGAGTACTCCTTAAATACTCCTTCATGCCTTCTCGACCGTTGGCACTTTCCAAATGAATTCTTCCAATCAACCCATAGAATCAATCAAGGAGATTTTGAGCCATTTGAAGATTGTGATGAAAGTCCGTCAATCATATTCACCCATACAATCAGGATCTTGGTTTCCATAAGTAGATTCTTTCCAAAATAACTTGCCATCCAAAAAGATTTAATTAATCTAAATTGATTCCAATAAAGATAATCAATATCGTAGGTGATATTTCCAACCAGAAAGCCATATATAACCTGTACGAATTGAACCCTTGAAGAAAGAAAGATAATCCCACATCTGGATAATTTTTCATTCTTCAATTGCATTCAATCTGGAATTTGTCAAAGTGGGCAAACTTCTATAGCAAGATAGACTTTGACACAAAAGTTTAGCAATCTTCAGAATAGAACTTAGATAAGTTTTGTCAGCTTCAAAACAACATAGGAGTTTTTTTCTAATAATCTCCCTATTTTTTTATGGTGACAAAACTTTCCTGCAGATTTAAAAAACTATATCCTGCAAAACAATACTTTAGCAGTACATGATAACTTATAAAAACAGATTAAGGATCTTGATAATATCGATTCCACAACCATAGAAAACTCATTAATCTTGAAAATTTAAACAAGATTCAATCATCCATATCCATAATCACAATCATAACCCCAAAAGATTACTACAAAATATAAACAAACAAGCTTAGTCCAAACAAGTTCAAGTTCAAAGTTCAAATCTGCAAACAAATAGTTCAATCAAATCAAATCTACACACATTCTCCCCTTTTTTGTCAACAGCAAAAAGAAAGAAAATTTCAAAAAAAAAAAAAAGAATTGAAAAACATTGAGTCAATCCAGTTTGTCTGGGGGCTTGAACGAGTCGGAAATCCTTAAGCAACCGCACTGCCTCCTCTACTTTGGCTATAGCTTGGGACGTCTGTTGATTCAAAGTCTAAACTTTATTGTCAAGAGACTATACCTTGCCATTGAGAGAGTCTGTCGAGGACTTTAAGGCAGTGTAGATCTTTTGAATCTCGTACTCCATTGCATATTGTTGAGCCTTAACCTCCAAAAGAAGATCAACCAACCTTGTGTAGTTGGGATCAGTTTCAGTTTGAACACTGGCTTCAGCGAAATGAGTTTGAGTATCAAGAGATGGAGGAACATCGACTTGAATACGAGCATCTTGTTGATTTTCCTGATTGAGAGTCTCTTCTTCAATCTCAGTCTCAGGAAAGTGAGATGCAAAGACTTCTTCTGGATTTGCAGGGGATTTGCTAATGCCATCACTAGCAGTAGGAATTTTCTCAACATCTCCCCCTGAATTGTTCCTTTCAGGTTGAGATGAGACTTCTCCTTCTATAGCATTTTCTTTCTCAGCACTGGATCCCTTCCCTTGTTGATTTTCTTCATCTTTGGAAGTAGCATCTCCTCTTTCTTCTTCAGAAACTCCTTTCTCAGTCTCTTCTGAAAGTGGTATGGCACCACTTGCTCCATCTGAGTTTTCATCTTCATGGTCCTTCTCCGTTGATCCTTCAGGCTCAACTTCTTCTTCGTGCTCACCTTCTTATTCTTCTGCTTGTTCTTCTTTTTGTTCTTCCTCTTTTGTTTTTGCTTCTGGTTCTGCTTCAACTTCATCTTCCTCTGTTTCTTCAGAATCAACTCCTTGAAGATTCCTCAAGGCAAGAGTAGAGATGGTCAGGTCATCCTCCTCTTCTTCATCCATCAGGAGGATAGGCCTCTTTGCTTCTTCAAAGTTGCTTGGGCAACACTCTTCCCTTTTCTTTTCTTTGCAGAAGATGATTCTATCTTGTTTTTGCTTGTTGATTCCTTCTTCAGATGCTCAATCGCCTTGGTTAGATCCTTCATCCTCATCTTTGAGATTATCTTCAGTCCTATCACCATAGGACTAATGGTTCTTGTGCAGAGCAGAGGGTGGAATTGGATCTTGAAGTGGCAAAACAATTTGGTGATCAAAGCCGAGTAAGGCAATTGCCCTTTTTCCTTCATAAATGTCCTATACATGTGCAGGAAAATAGTGTGTGGCAGAGAAAAAGGAATGCCATTGCAAATGGCCTACGTGATCTTTGCTTCAAATCTAGACACGTCAGTCTTGGAGGTTGCCTTTGGTTTGATGCAGTTGATCACAATTTTGTACAACAGAACGCTAGATGCTGGTAGTCAAGAGTAAGTGATACTCCCATTAGGCATTATGTCCAATACCAAGAAACAAGTTGCTTGACCGATTCAGATTTGGATCCGTTGAAAGCCACTTCTTTCTACTCCCAGAATATTAGCGAGGGTGTCAACATCCACAACAAAAGTTTTCTCACAGACAATGGACTGAATGTGAGTCGGGCCAAGAAAAGAGAAATTGGAGTAAAAGTAAGCAGTTAACTCAGGATAGGCCACATCAGTCTCAGCACAAAAATTTTTAAGTTGAAGAGCAACCAACTTTTCCCTTAAATCAACATTATTGAGTCCAAGAAATAGAAATCCATTGTTCGAGGGTTTATCACCCCTCTGTTCAACATCTGGTTATAAACCCTTTTGTGTTCCTTAGAATGAAACAACCTCGGTCTCTCTCGAGGAACATTAGCAGCCACACCCATTTTAGGTTGGAAATTTGAATAAATCCGCTCAACATTGTCCTTGTTTTCAGGATACTCAGAATTGAATCTAGGGTCAAAAGGAAAATAAAGAAATGCTTTTTCTGCCGAACCCTTTGGTGCTTGTTCGTAAAATTCTAAACGCAAGTGCACGTGTCGAACAAGTAATATAATAATGAGAAAAAGTATCGTCCCACGGAGATCGATGATTAATAAACCACTTAAATACTAAAATAGACTAATTCTAAAATTTATCTAACAAATCAAAATATAATTAAGAATAAATTAAAAATGAAATTTGTAGACTAAATGCAGTAAATCGATAAGATAAATATGTTAGAGCATCCGATTTCACCATAACCATTAGATATGAATTTCATATTATTGTGAATACAAGAACGATATCAAACATGTAATAGCGGAATTTCCTAATCTATTTACTATCATATCTCTAGATATAGCAAACCTACTCAGCTTATTAATCCACTATATCTCTATGTGAATTAAAATAAACATGAGGGCATTAAAAACTATGAATATTCCCGGCTTACAATGAGTCTTTTGGATTATCTTATCACTGAAAGCTACACAAATAACGTGGTATATCTCTATCCACGTTTAATTCATGGTTATATATTATAATGAGCAATTGCATATTATCACTTGTCAGTCTCAAATATGCACATCAGATCATTCAAGTGGTGGCCAATCACTTAAAAGCATTAAACACAATAATATATAACTCACATGAATGAAATCAATTGTAAAACATAAAAATCATGAAATTCATATCATCATGGTTAGGCTACATCGTAGCCTTAACAAAAGAAAATTAGAACATAGTACAAGAATAAATAAAAATATAAATCAAACACAGCATTTTGAATCAAAGAACAATAATTCTATCACCACTTTTGTCTTCTCTTCAAAGTATTTGAAAAACTCTCAAAACAATGAAAAATGATCTAACCAAAAAAAAACCCTTACTCTCTCTCAGTCCTCCTATTTATAGGAGATCCAAAATATCTCTCTTCCAAAGCTTGCAGATAACATTAGGGAACAAAATCAAGAATTTCCTAATTTGATATCCATATTCCACTGTTTTTTTTATTTGAATTCCTGATATTTGCCATTCTTTTCCTTATCTTCTCAATATCTCATTATTCTGCATAAACAAGGAAAATTCAAATAATCAGAAGGAAATCCAAATATTTTTGTGGCACTCCGAATCACCTTAGGTCCCCACAGGTATCGATCACTCCACTAGTTACATCTCTTAGTAGAAGCATCATAGTTCATAGGCATTTTTTTTTTTTTTTTTTTTAAAACGGTCTCAGCGCAATTTATTAGCGGAAGTATAATTGAGTCTCACCATCTCTCCCTCCAATAACCATAATGCAATGCACACCACTAAGCATCATAAGAAAAGATAAAGCCAAGACACTTTTATTTACATATTTTCTTGATGGATTTTCTCGGGTCGGTACAACAAAAAGAAAGGCCAAGACTTTTAACTACACTCGGCCATAACCCAAAAGGATATCTCGACCCCTATAACGATCACGTGCCATCCTCCATCTATCAGTGTCGGCTACTCTAAAAAAATGTCGTTAGCTCTCTACTCCTCACGCGGCAATCACACCCATCCTGTCGCGTCGAGCGGTGGTGGCGGCAACATCCCCCCAAATCACTCCATCTTAGCGGACGTGGACCGACAGAAACTCTTCAATAACCGAGCCCCTAGCTAGGCCCACATCGTACATGACCAGCACGCGAACTCACACAAACGACAGACCAGGGATGGTGACGCACTTTATCTCTGAATACTCTAATCTCCATGTCAGATGGGAGGTCATAGAAGGTACCCCGCGTGATAGTAGGGAGCGGCATCGTTCTAATCTAAAATGTTGATCCCCGAAGGGGTGAGTACAACCACTCAGCAGGTAAAAAATCCAATAAACCACTCAATGCATCACATAATACAATCATAACAATCATAGCATAGAACATGTCATTCATGCATTCAAGCATAACTTACCTTGTAGCCATGCATATGTCATCATACCATATGTACATACATCCTCATGTACTCATCACCATCATGTCACACATATATTATCATGCCATAGGTGCACATATAACCATGCACTCATCGTCATCATATCATACATCCATGCGTATGTCATCATATCATATGTGCATGATTCAATTTCCACTTTTATCTTTCAATATGATCGCCACATCTCTCTTTCCCAGGACCAGTAATTGCATCCCACGTTCTATCACTCGCACCCCAACTTGGCATCGCGAGAAACCTTCAGCACACACCACTAGGCATCCGGCACCCCCACATTCCGGGCATCTCGCATCCGAACTGACATCGCGAGGCATCCCCTCGGGCACAAACCTCCGAGGCTTCCGGCACACAACCATTCTAGGCATCTCGAAACTCCTGAGG
This sequence comes from Eucalyptus victrix, assembly GCA_016097545.1. Lineage (NCBI taxonomy): Eukaryota > Viridiplantae > Streptophyta > Magnoliopsida > Myrtales > Myrtaceae > Eucalyptus > Eucalyptus victrix. Next base: position 7,899,298 of record CM027844.1, on the reverse strand, counting down.
ACATCCGGGCATGTATCTTAATGCAACCGGGCATCCAGCACCCCCCATCCCGGGCATCCTGACACTCCCAGGGCATTATCGGCCACCTCCAACAGTTTCCTCATTTATCATAATTCATATTCACCAATTTATGTCTCACAATCAACATGGCACATGATGTAATGGCAACAAAGTCAAATCCAGCATTTGATTCTATATGCAATGCCAAATATCATCACATGCTCAGCAAGATTCAATCACCTCGATCAATACAATTTATGGAGCTCATCCAAAACAGAATAATCATAAGTTCCAGCATTTGAAATTCGCACAATCCAGCTTGCACAGTTTTAGAAAATATTTCAATTAAATACCCAAATGGTCTTTAAAAATTGTGAAATTCGAACATGTAATAGTCAAGACATAATGACAGATATTTCATACAGGACACTGCATCAAAAGACCCTCATACAATTTGATATAGATCACGCATCACAGCATTTCTATTCTATCAACACAGCTTGCACAGATTTTGAAATATTTTTGGTTAAATAGGTAAATGAACTTCAAAAATTATGAAATTCGAATATGTTACAAAGAAGACATAAAGAAAGATACTTCATGAAGAACACTTTGCCGAAAGAGCTTCATAAAAAATGATATGACCCATGCATTGAAACTCACTATACCCGAACGCAACAGATTACACGGTTTTTGAAATAATTAGGATTAAATACTCTAATGACCTTAAAAAATTATGAAATTTAAGTATGTGGTATTCAAGATCGTAAATTAGATTTTTCATGAAGACATCAAAGTCATATTCGTCCTAGATAATTAATTATAGACGATTGAAGCCCCTATTCTTAGCACCGAACATTCTAGGTTTAACTGTTTCTAAAAAATCACGATTTCAGCTACTTATCTTCCTTATTTTCCTCTGATTTTTTGATATGCTTTGCCTCAATAGGTCTACTACAACTTTAATTAAGGAATCAAGGTGACATTTTCAAAGGAAAGTCACTTTATAGTCCACGAAGTTACTGGAGTTCAGTACAACATTTCCAGATCTAACATCTTCAAAATAAAAATTGTTTCACTAGGCTATACTTGTTCATTTTACTTAAAATTTGAGTATGTTAATCTTCAATATGTTATCTACAAATTTTGTGCAGAAGTCAAAGTGAAATTTCCAATAAAAAGTTACATGCAACACACAAAACCACCAAGAGGTCAACAAAACAGCTTCAGATCTAACATCTCCGTAGAGGGAGGGTTTTACCCCACAAAACTCATCTATTTTGTCTAAATTTTTATTATGTTATACTTTAAGATGTTATCTACAATTTTCATGCAGAGGTCGAAGCCATAATCTGACTCAAACATCACATGCAAGCCACTACAACATTCTGGGTCAGGCAGTTTACTTGAGAACAGGTTACTACTTCAAAGCAACACACTCAAAACTTCGGTTTTTCACACCCTAGACATCCGAAATCTATCACCCTTCAACGAAACATTCTAGACACAACATGCAAGAGCAGATCAAAGGATCTAAACTTGCCTCCAAACCAAGCTACGACGAGCACAACGGTGACAAACAACGGACGCACAGGCAGTTACGAGCGACGGACGAGCGGGTGGACTTCTTCCTCACACGGCCTTCTCCTCCTCTCTCTCGGTTCCTCACTCTCTCGACAGCTTTTTCTCTCACTCTCTCTCTCTCTCCGGTGACGCTTCCCCTTCATCATCAACCGGTTCCCTGAATTTTCCTCTCCTCAATGATGAACAATCATTGCTTTTGCATGAAGAACACTTGGACAAAGGAAATCAACACTTGGCAAAATCTTCATGCAAAGGAGTGGGCTTTTCATGGGCCGGTTTCCCTTGGTCGACAGCCCAATGGGCTCCATTCGGCCGGGCTTGAGGCCAATCATGGGCCGGCGACTCCTCCTCCTCCTTTGGGCTTCACGGCTGGGCCCAAATGGCCGAAAGGTGGGACTTCTTGTGGGCTGGTTTTAAGCTAATACTTTGGGCCACATCTCATCCTAATAATCCTCTTTAAACTTAAATTTTATAAACACCAAATTGAAATTTATAAATCACAAAACTTTGTGACTTATCTTAATAAATTCCAATCCATAATCCCCCATGGCCAAAAATAGCATTTTTCTATTAAATCATTACCCATTAAAAGCTTGGCCAAAGTCTTAATGCAAGACATGAATTTGAGCACCCCTAAAGATTGGCAAGGAATTCTAGGATGCCACAATTCTCCCCTCCTTAGAGAATTTCGTTCTCGAAATTAAACATTACTCATGTCCTTTTGAAACAAGTAGGGGTACTTTTCCTTCATCTGATCTTCACTCTCCCATGTGGCTTCTTCCATATCATGATGTCGCCATAAGACCTTAACCAATGGGATTCTCTTGGTCCTAAGGACTTGCTCTTTTCGATCCAATATTTGCACAGGCTCTTCGATGTACCTCACTTTTCCATCTACATTGATGGCTTCATGATCGAGTATGTAACCAGGATTCGGCGGGTACTTTCTCAGCATCGATACATGAAACACATCAAGCAAATTTCCCAATTTCGGAGGCAGCGCCAAACAATAAGCTACATCTCCTATTCTTTCAAGTATCTCAAAAGGTCCAACAAATCTAGGGCTTAACTTACCCTTCATTCCAAATGGAGATATTCCTTTCATTGGAGATACTTTAAGGAACACATGATCTCCTACACTAAATTCCAAAAGCCTTCTACGCTTATCTGCGTAGTCTTTTTGTCTACTCTGAATTGTTTTCAGTCTTTTCCTGATAATTTCGACAGCTTCAGTAGTAACTTGTACAAGTTCAGGTCCTATCAATTTCTTTTCACCTACTTCATTCCAACAGATAGGAGTCCTACATCTCCTTCCATATAATGCTTGATAGGGAGCCATGTCTATACTTTTCTGAAAACTATTATTATAAGCAAACTCCACCAAATGCAATCTTTCATCCCAATTTCCTTTAAACTCAATCACACAAGCCCTCAACATATCCTCTAATGTCTAGATTACTCTTTCTGTTTGTCCATTTGTCTGAGAGTGAAAAGCAGTACTAAATTGGAGTTTAGTTTCTAAGGCAATTTGAAGACTTCACCAAAAGTTCGAAGTAAATCTTGAATCCTGATTTGAGGTAATAGTTACTGGAACACCATGTAAGCGTACCACTTGACTTACATATATATTCGCATATTTATCCATTGGGTAGTCTATGCGAACTGCTAGGAAATGAGCAAATTTAGTTAAACAGTCTACTATTACCCAGATAGAGTCATGACCACTTGATGTCCTTAGCAATCCTTGTACAAAGTCCTTTGTTATAAATTCCCATTTCCATTCTGGTATGTCTAACGGCCTCAAGAGTCCTACGGGTTTGCGATGTTCCGCTTTTATTTGCTGGCACGTCAAACATCGAGAAACATGCTTAGCCATATCTGCTTTCATACCATTCCACCAAAATTGCTAGCGCAAGTTCCTATACATCTTTGTGCTACCTGGATGAACACTGTAATTACTCCTATGTGCCTCCGACAAAATTTCCTTATTTACCTCTTCGTTGTCGGAAACACAGAGTCGTCCTTGACATCTTACCACTCCATCTTCAGAGACTTGAAATTCTGGTCTTTTTCCTAAAGACACTGCATCTTTCACTTTCAAAATTTCCAGGTCAGACTCTTATAAGGTCTTAACTTTCTGAATAATTTCAGGTTCAATTCTTAATGCACTAAGCATATTTGTAAGACAATCCATTTTCAATTTAAACTCTGAGTCCGTTACGGACTTTAACAAGCTCCATTCCACCATTCTTAAACTAGCCATCTCCATAGCTGACTTACGACTAAGAGCATCAGCTACCTTATTCGCCTTCCCTGGATGGTATCGTATCTCACAATCATAATCCTTTAACAACTCCATCCACCTCCTTTGTCTCATGTTCAACTCCTTTTGTGAGAACAGATACTTAAAGCTCTTATGATCTGTATAAATCTCAAACTTTTCCCCATATAAATAATGTCTCCATATCTTCAAAGCAAATACTATAGCTGCTAGTTCTAAATCATGCGTTAGGTAGTTCAGTTCATGGGGTTTCAGTTGTCTAGACGCATAGGCTATGACCTTGCCATGCTGCATCAAAACACATCTCAGTCCCTTGTGAGATGCATCACTATACACTGTAAAACCATCCGATCCAATCTATATAGTCAAGATTGGAGCCGAGGTCAATTTTCTTTTAAGCTCCTGGAAACTCTTTTCACATTCCCCATTCCATTCAAACTTCATATTCTTTCGAGTCAATTTTGTTAAAGGACCCGCCAATCGTGAAAATCCTTCAATAAACCTCCTATAGAAACCAGCCAGTCCTAAGAAACTCCGTATTTCAGTAGGTGTCGTCGGTCTCGGCCAATTTATTACCATCTCAACTTTCGCCGAGTCTACAGCAATTACTCTTCTTGATACTACGTGCCCTATAAATATTATCTCGTCCAGTCAGAATTCACACTTGCCAAATTTGGCATACAGCTTATGATCTCTCAAAGTTTGCAAAACTATCATCAAGTGTTGTTCCTGCTCTTTAGGCCCTCTTGAATATATCAGGATATCATCAATAAAAACAATCACAAACTGGTCCAAATAAGACTTAAATATCCTATTCATTAGATCCATAAATGCAGCCGGCGCATTTGTCAATCCAAATGGCATGACCAGGAACTCATAATGTCCATAACGAGTCCTAAACGCAGTCTTAGGAATGTCCTTTTTTTTAATTCTTAACTGATGGTATCCCGACCTTAAGTCAATCTTAGAGAAGACCGAACTTCCTTGGAGTTGGTCAAATAGGTCATCAATTCTAGGCAAAGGATATGTATTTTTAATGGTCACCTGATTCAGTTGCCTATAGTCAATGCACAAGCGCATCGACCCATCTTTCTTTTTCACAAACAAGACTGGTGCACCCCAAGGTGAAGCACTTGGCCTAATGAATCCTTTGTCAAGCAACTCTTGTTGTTGCACCTTTAATTCCTTCAATTCGACTAAGGCCATCCTATACGAGGCTTTAGATATTGGTCCTGTTCCAGGCATTAATTCAATTTCAAACTCAATTTCTCGTTCTGGCAGTAATCCAGGCAATTCCTCAGGAAATACATCTTGAAATTCATTAACTACTCGAACTTCATCAAGTTTAGGTTCTTCCCTAGCATAATCTTTAACAATGGCCAAATACCTTTGACATCCTTTGTCAAGTAACGCACAAGCTTCTATTGCTGAAATAAGTGCTATAGGTAGGTGGGTCTGACCTCCTAAAAATTCACAACAAGACTGATCAAGTAAGACAAATTGGATCACTTTTCTATAACAATCCATTTTGGCCCGATACTTACGAAGCCAATCCATTCCTATAATAACATCAAAATCATACATAGCCATTATGACCAAGTCTATTTCCATATCCTTTCCTCCCATTGATATCTTACAATTTCCTCACACCAGCGTAGACAATACCATATCCTTTAAAGGCGTGGAAACACAAAAAAGCGTCTCAAGAGGCATAACTTCTATTTTACTCAAATGTCTATATCTTTCAGACACAAATGAATGCGTAGCACCCGTATCAAACAATGCATATGCCTTTTTACAATTGATAAGGATCGTACCTGAGATAACATTTTTGGAAGCTTCCACTTCCTCTTGGGTGACCGCATACACCCTTCCTTGTGCTGGTGGCCTTTGAGGATTCCTTGGTAAGTTTGATCTAACAGCACTTTGATATCCCCGTCACACCCAGCCAACACTTATTTGCGACCTTTCTTGTGGGCAACTTCTCCCAAGGTGTCCCACTTGTCCACAACCAAAACATCTCAGTTGTCCATTGCAAGGTCCTGGGCCATGTCGCCCATTACACCTTCGATAAACATCAGGCTAATAGGGTGCTTTCCCTATATTCAGGCCACTTCTTGCTCCCCCAAAATTTCCAAAATTACTCTTTTTCTTCACATTCCAAGTCTGACCTTGACCAGGATAAGGTCTTTTACCCCTTCTTACATCATTAAAGTTCAGTTGTTTCTTAAACTTTGATCGCTCTCTCAACAACTCCAGCTCTACTAACTGTGCCCTTTCATAAATCTCATGGTAATTCTTATGTTCAAAGGCACTAGTTGCTTCCTAATGTCAGTTCTCAACCCTTTCAGAAATCTCTTAGCATTTTCTTCCTGATCCTCAATCAGTCTAGGAGCATATCTAGATAATTCAAAAAATCTAGCCTCATATTAGTCCACTGTCGGCTCCTTTTGTTCCAACTAAACAAATTCTGAAATTTTCCTGTCCTTAGCACAGTAAAAAATGCTTTCTATTAAAAGCTCTCGCAAACTCTTCCCGCTTTACATTAGTACCTGGTGGAAAGATTATGTCCTTCGAAGCTCTCCACCAAAACTTTGCATTTCCCTCCAGCTAGTACTCTGCCAAAACTATTTTCTCAGCATCATTGCAGTCCAACAGCCGGAAAATTCATTCCATCCCATCAATCCAATGGTCCACCTCCTCAGGACTTCCCATTCCATTGAACTTAGGTGGCTTCAGCTTCAGAAATTGCTCCACCAGTCCTTGAGTACGGTGTTCTACTCGGGGCTATTGCTACACTTGTCTTTCCATCAGATTTCCTATATTGGCCAATGCCTGTAGGATATCTTCCATCTGGGGTTCAGCCCTTACTGTAGAGGCTTCAGCCCTCGATGGATGAGCACTTCCAGCTTGTACCATGATTTCCCTGCAGTTTCCAAGCATTTGCCTCGGGAAATATCTGTGACTCAATGTCTCTATTAAAAACCGCTACTACTACATAAGTAACATAAACATGTTACCGGTACCTAAAAGCAATTCATAATAACTACTAGGGTTCTACAAGTGATTACTCATCACCCGTTACTTAGAGTTACCCAACTATTCCAGCCAATATCCTATGGTGTGCATTGTCATCATGTTCCTCAATTTCCAAATGAGGCTGCTTAAAACTCCAACCTATAATCATTGCTCTGATACCAAAAAGGGCGGCTGTGGCACCCCGAAATACCTTAGGTCTCCAAAGGTACCTATCGCTCCACTAGTTACATCTCTTAGTAGAAGTATCGTAGTTCATAGGATTTTTTTTTTTTTTTTGAAAATAGTCCCAGCGCAACTTATTAGCGGAAGTATAATTGAGTCTCACCATCTCTCCCTCCAATAACCATAACGCAATGCACACCACTAAGCACCATAAGAAAAGATAAAGCCAAGACACTTTTATTTACATATTTTTATGATGAATTTTCTTGGGTCGATACAACAAAAAGAAAGGCCAAGACTTTTAACTACACTCGGCCATAACCTAAAAGGATATCTCAACCCCTATAACGATCACGTATCATCCTCCATCTATCAGTGACGGCTACTCTCAAAAAACGTCGTCAACTCTCTACTCCTCACACGGCCATCACACCCATCCTGGCTCGTCAGGCGGTGGTGGCGACAACATCCCCTAAATCACTCCATCTCGGCGGATGTGGACCGACAGAAACTCCTGAATAACCGGGCCCCCAACCAGACCCACATCGTACATGACCAGCACGCAAACTCACACAAACGATAGACCAGGGATGGTGGCGCACTCCATCACCGAACACTTTATCTCCACGTCAGATGGGAGGCCATAGAAGGTACCTCTCGTGACGGTAGGGAGCGGCATCATTCTAATCTGAAATGTTGGTCCCCGAAGGGGTGAGTACAACCACTCAGCAGGTAAAAGATCCAATAAACCACTCAATGCATCACATAATACAGTCATAACAATCATAGCATAGTACATGTCATTCATGCATTCAAGCATAACTTACCTTGCAGCCACGCGTATGTCATCATACCTTATGACATACATCCTCATGTACTCATCACCATCATGTCACACATATACCATCATACCATAGGTGCACATACAACCATGCACTCATCGTCATCATATCATACATCCATGCGTATGTCATCATATTATATGTGCATGATTCAATTTCCACTTTTATCTTTCAATTTGATCACCACATCTCTCTTTCCCGGGACCAGTAATTGCATCCCACATTCTATCACTAGCACCCCAACCTGGCATCGCGAGAAACCTTCGGCACACACCACCGGGCATTCGGCACCCCCACATTCCAGGCATCTCGCATGCGAACTGGCATCACGAGGCATCCTTCCAGGCACAAACCTCCGAGGCTTCCGGCACCCAACCATTCCGGGCATCTCGAAACCCCCGAGGACATCTGGGCATGTATCTCAATGCAACCAGGCATCCGGCACCCCCCATCCCGAGCATCCTGACACTCCCAGGGCATTATCGGCCACCTCCAACAGTTTACTCATTTATCATAATTCATATTCACCAATTTATGTCTCACAATCAACATGGCACATGATGTAATGGCAACAAAGTCAAATCCAGCATTTGATTCTATATGCAATGCAAAATATCATCACATGCTCAGCAAGATTCAATCACCTCTATCAATACAATTCATGGACCTCATCCAAAACAGAATAATCATAAGTTCCAGCATTTGAAATTCGCACAATTCAGCTTGCACAGTTTTAGAAAATACTTCCATTAAATACCCAAATGGTCTTTAAAAATTATGAAATTCGAACATGTAATAGTCAAGACATAATGGCAGATATTTCATACAGGACACTACACCAAAATGCCCTCATACAATTTGATATAGATCACGCATCACAGCATTTCTATTCTATCAACACAGCTTGCACAGATTTTGAAATATTTTTTGTTAAATAGGTAAATGAACTTCAAAAATTATGAAATTTTAATATGTTACAGGGAAGACATAAAGAAAGATACTTCATGAAGAATACTTTGCCTAAATATCTTCATAAAAAATGATATGATCCATGCATTGAAACTGACTAAACCCTAACGCGATAGATTACTCGGTTTTTGAAATAATTCCAATTAAATATTCTAATGACCTTAAAAAATTATGAAATTTGAGTATGTGGTATTAAATACCCTAAAGTATATTTTTCATGAAGAAATCGAAGTCAGATTTGTCCTAGATAATTAATTATAGACGATTGAAACCCCTGTTCCTAGCACCGAACATTCCAGGTTTAACCGTCTCCGAAAAATCACGATTTCACCTACTTATCTTCCTTCTTTTCCTCTGAATTTTTTATATGTTTTGTGTCAAGAGGTCTACTACAACTTTCATTAAGGAATCACGCTGATATTTTCAACGGAAAGTCACTGGAGTTCAGTACAACATTTCCAGATCTAACGTCTTCAAAATAAAAATCGTTTCGATAGGCTATACTTGTTCATTTTACTTCAAATTTGAGTATGTTAGTCTTCAAGATGTTCTCTACAAATTTCGTGAAGAATTCAAAGTGAAATTTCCTATAAAATGTTACATGCAACACACAAAACCACCAAGACATAACACATACTCAACCTAACAACCTTCTCCATGACATCTTTCCATAATTGCTCAAATTCACAATTCAAAGAAAAACACAAATTTCATCCAAACATTGAAATCGATTTATAAGTTAAGACCAATTCTAAATATATGATCCAAGTGTGTGTGTCGAGTCCTCATCTTTTTTGAATTATATGCAATCCAGATAAATTCACATTAACATGTAACCTCTAAAAAATTCTCAATAATTATGACCAAATCTTATAAGTTTACTTTTCATTCCTCTCTCCACTAATGTAAGCTAATCATCCAACCAAAAATCAATAGTACTTTTCTCGGGTTGTAATGTAAGGCTGGGCTAAATGTGAGATAACAGTAATTTTAAGCTCAAATCACCCATCAACACGTTGATTTCTAGGATCTAATTAGAGCCAATGTCACCATCCAATTTCACTCATTCAAGATAATTTTTCTGCCACCATATATCACCATTCCTTTTTTTTTCTCTTTCTTTTCTTTTTTTTTTCTCTTTTTTTTTTGAATTGTTTTATGGTGGAGTTTCTCCCAAAGTCCCTCCTAATATAACATGAAAATTTCCAACCCATTGAATATCCAAAAGGCTCACTCAATTGAAAGTTGGATAGGGAATCATAAAAGCATTTTTTTTTTTTTTTTTACAATATACTCCAAACAACCATTGCAATCACTTTTTTTTTTTTTTGCTTCTTTTTACTCCATCATTCCTCCCAAATTTCTATTAAGCTCAAATAATTTTTTTTATCCCAAAAGAAAATCAACGTGTTCATAGGGCATGGGATAAGGATATAATTTGATAACGGCTAGGCTAAATATATATGGGTGCCAATGAAAAATTGGATAATAATTAACGCTCAACGGGATGACTAGGGATAAATAAACAGGGTTAGCTTGAAAGGCTCAATCGATCCAAAAACTGCATAAATCATTTTCTCAGTTAGATTTAGCTTAGGATTTCACCTCAAGAGAAAATCAAACAGATTCTAAGATTTGGGTGAAATTTAAGAAAATCACATACTTCACATGAATGTTCTCTAGATTTACACACAATTCAAAAATTAAAGACTTTTAGTGCTCGATAAGTGGATCAACATAATCAGAATTAAGATTAACTCACATATCAATTGCAAGTTTAAATAAAATTTAAATTTTCCTAGGAATTGCAAAAAAAATTCACAACTAGGAATGTAATCATGATAAAAAAAAAAATTATCCAAAAAATTTGTCTCGCCCCGCCCCCCAACTTGAATGAAGCAGTGTCCTCAATGCGAAAAATAGAATAAGAAGAAAAAAACTCCCCTGGTTGTAGGATAATTTCATAGATGACCTTGATGATTAAACTATTGAAAGGTGCTCCCAAAAAAATTAACCTAGATAAAACAGAGAAAATTTAATCTTTTTTTTTAAAAACATATACTTAACAATAAAAAAAACATAATTAAAATGCTTAGGTTGCCTCCCAAGAAGCGCTTACTTTATAGTTTTTAGCCAAACTATCTCATATGTCGCTAGTCTAGAGGATGAAGTTCAATGGTGGTCTTCTACTTGTTGTAACCACCTTCGAAGTAAGGCTTCAAACATTCACCGTTCACTTTGAATGTGCCCTTAATGTCATGCGCAACTTCAACTATTCCATATAGGAATACCTGTGTAATTGTAAAAGGACTAGACCATCTAGACCGCAACTTTCTTGAAAAAAGTTTAAGACGGGAGTTATAAAGTAAGACTTTTTGACCAATTTTAAACTCTCTTATGAATATGTGCTTGTCATACCATCTTTTTGTACGCTCCTTGTACAACTTAGAATTTTCATAGGCCTCATTGTGAAATTCTTTCAATTCATTCAGTTGTAATAATCTTTCTTCACCTACGCATCGCATGTCAAAATTCATAAATTTCAATGCCCAATATGCTTTATGCTCTAATTCCACCGGTAAGTAACAAGTCTTCCCAAACACTAGCCTAAAAGGAGACATCCCAATTGGAGTTTTGAACGCTGTCCTATAAGCCCAAAGTGCATCATCAAGTTTTATTGACCAATCTTTCCTAGAGGCATTCACTGTTTTTTCTAAAATTCTCTTAATTTCCCTATTTGAAATCTCTACTTGACCACTAGTCTGAAGATCATAAGGGGTTGCAACCTTATGTGTGACTTCATACTTACTCAAAAGTGCTTCAAATTGTTTGTTGTAAAAATTTGTCCCCCTATCACTTATGATTGCCTTAGGAATGCCGAATCGGGTAAAAATATTTTTCTTCAAAAATTTAACCACAACCTTAGAATTATTAGTTGGCAATGTTACAGCTTCTACCCACTTAGACACAAACTCCACAGCCACTAAAATGTATAAATTTCTATAAGAAGGTGTAAAGGGTCCCATGAAATCAATACCCCAAATATCAAATAACTCACACACAATAATGTTGTTTAAAGGCATCTCATTTTTTCTTGAAATATTTCCAGTTCTCTAACACCTATCACATGAAGCAACATAGGAGTATGCATCTTTAAAAAGTGTAGGCCAATAAAATCCAGATTGTAAAATCTTAACTGTAGTTTTGGTGGCACCAAAATGGCCACCTATCTCTCCATCATGACAATGATGTAGAATGTTTGCTTTCTCTTCATCTGGAACACATCTCCTCATGATCTGGTCTGCACATACTTTAAACAAGAAAGGTTCTTCCCAAAAATAATTTTTAACATCATAAAAGAATTTTTTCTTTTGTTGATATGATAATTCAAGAGGAAGATCATTACTTACCAAATAATTGTCAGCATACCAAGGAATTTTTGTGGATTTGATAAAAAAAATTTCTCACCGCAGAACTTTTCCAAAATTAGTCTTACCTCTTCCTTTGAATTTGGAATTCTTGATAAGCGATCTGCAATTAGATTTTCAGTCCCCTTCTTATCTTTGATTTCCAAATCAAATCCTTACAGATATAAAATCCACCTGATCAACTGGGGTTTTGATTCTTTCTTTTCAAGCAGATGCTTAAGAGCAGAGTGATTAGAATAAACTATAACTTTTGAGTCAATTAAATAAGAACGAAATTTATCAAAAGCAAATACTACCGCCAAAAGTTCCTTTTATGTTGTTGAATAATTCAATTGTGCACCTGACAAAGTTCGACTGGCATAGTATATGGTTCGAAAAATTTTATTCTTCTTTTGTCCCAAAACAGCTCTTACTACAGAATCGCTAGCATCACACATCAGTCCAAAAGGTAAATCCCAATTTGGTGCTGCCATAATTGGTGCTGATATTAACTTTTCCTTTAAAGTGTTAAAAGCCTGCATGCATTCAACAGAAAAATTAAAAGGAGCATCATTTTTCAAAAGATTAGAAAGACATTTAGCAATTTTTGAAAAATCTTTTATAAAACGCCTGTAAAATCCTGCATGCCCCAAAAATCCTCTGACAAGTTTCACAGATGTTGGCGGAGGTAATTTTGCAATGACCTCCACTTTAGCTCGATCGACTTCTATTCCATTTCAAGAAATTTTATGCCCAAGCACTATTCCTTCCTACACCATAAAGTGACACTTCTCCCAATTCAAAACAAGGTTAGTCTCCTCACAACTTTGTAAGACCAAAGCCAAATTATTTTAAAAAGAATCAAATGATAAGCCAAAAATGGAAAAATCATCCATGAAAATCTCAATATATTTTTCAACCATATCAGAAAAAATAGCCATCATGCATCTCTAAAAAGTAGCTGGTGCATTACAAAGACCAAAGGGCATTCTTCTAAAAGTAAATGTACCATAAGGACAAGTGAAAGTAGTTTTCTCTTGATCTTCTGGTGTAATAGGAATTTGATTATACCCTGAATATCCATCAACAAAGCAATAAAACTCATGCCCTACAAGTCTATCTAACATCTGATCAATAAATGGTAAAGGAAAGTGATATTTTCTAGTGGCATCATTCAATTTTTTGTAATACGTACACACACGCCACCTAGTAACTGTTCTAGTTGGAATCAATTCATTGTTTTTTTTTTTTTCTAAACAGTCATACCACCTTTCTTTGGCACAACTTGTACAGTACTTATCCAAGAATTATTAGAGATAGGATAGATGATACCTGCATCAAGTAGCTTAATTACCTTAGCTTTCACTACTTCTTGTATCTTCGGGTTCAAACGCCTTTGAGGTTGAATAGTGGGTTTATATTGTTCCTCCATCAAAATTTTGTGCATGCAAATTGAATGACTAATTCCTTTAATATCAGCTATTTTCCATCCAATTGCACCTTTATGCTCTCTTAATACTCTGAACAATTTCTCCTCCATCAAATCTATCAAAGAAGAAGATATAATTACCGGTAAAGAAGAAACTCCATCTAAATAAACATATTTTAAATGAGAAGGTAAGGGTTTGAGTTCAAGAATTGGAGGCTCTTCAATTGATGGTTTAGGCTTTCTAATATGTTGTCTCAACTCCTCAAATTTAATTGCATTTTTTCTTGAATATGATGGAATTTGCCTCCATGAAATTTGCATACTCATTTATCTCCTCATTCTGAATATTTTTATCCCTTGGTTGAGTCAGACATGCTTCAAGTGGATCTTTAAAAATATTTTTTCTGAAAAACCTTATTCACCAACTTGTCAACTGTCTCAACTTTAAAATAAGAATTATCATCAGATGGATATTTCATTGCTTTAAAAAAATTAAATGAAACAATATCATCTTGAACTCTAAGGATCAACTTCCCTTGTTGTACATCAATAAGAGCTCTTCCTATTGCTAGAAAAGGTCGACCTAAGATAAGTGGTACCTCAAAATCTTCCTCTATGTCAAGAACTATGAAATCTGCAGGAAATATAAATTTGTCAACTTTTACCAAAACATCTTCTACAATACCTCTCAGATATGTAATTGATCGATCAGCCAGTTGAAGTGACACTGTGGTTGCTTTTACCTCGCCCAATCCTAATTTCTTGAAAACTGAATAAGGCATCAGATTAATACTTGCACCTAAATCACATAATGCTTTTTCAAAGTAAGAATCCTCAATAATGCAAGGAATAGTAAAACTCCCTAGATCTTTTAATTTCAAAGGCAGTTTGTTTTGTAGGATGGCTGAACACTCCTCATTTAACCTCACAGTTTCCTAATCCTCCAATTTCCTTTTGTTTGTCAAAATCTCCTTAAAATTTTTTGCATAACTAGGCAGTTAATCTGTAATTTTTTAAATACATTAAGAAATTTAGAAAATTGCTTATCTATTTTGTGCTGCCGGAGTTGCTGAGGGAATGGAATTGGCGGCACATATGGCTGGGGATTATCTGGAAAAAGTTTACTCTTGCTTGTCTCATTTGATTGTTTGTTAACCACCTCTTCCTTATTTTTGAAAATCTCTTCCTCTCCCACTTGTTTACCACTTCTCAGGATAATAGCTTTTATGTTTTTAATTGGATTTTTCTCTGTGTTGCTCGGCAAAGAACCCTGTTGTCTCCCTGATATCATGCTTGCTAACTGACCCACTTGCATCTCCAAATTTCTAATTGAAGCCTCTTGGTTTTGAAATCTCACATCCGTGCTTTTGATGAAGTCATGAGTTGTGTTAGCAAGTTTGGTGACTATATCTTCCAAATTTGACTTTGTCTCTTCTGATTGTTTGAATCCTGGTGGTCTCGTCACATTCTGATTATTCCATGAAAAATTTGGATGGTTGCGCCATCCTGGACTGTACATGTTGGAGTAGGGATTATTCTGTGACCTGTTAAAATTCCCAACGAAGTTAGAATTTTCACGAGATTATTTAAAAGTATTACCTACCTGACACTCTATGCTAACATGTCCTCCACCACAAAAATCACATGTCAAATTCTGAATTTTCATGACTGAAACACTCATATTATCAAGCTTTTTGCTGAGTGTTTCAAATTGTGTAGCAATTGCAGCAAAAGCATCCGCTTCATGGACTCCGCTAACTTTTCGCATTGGTAGCCTCTCCGTAGGCCATTGATAATTATTGGACGCCATCTCCTCTAATAGATTGTAGGCTTCTTTTGGTGTTTTATTATTTAGAGTTCCTCATGCAGCTACATCAATCATAGAACGAAGATTTGTACTAGAGCCATTATAAAATGTTTTTACCTGCATCCATACGGATAGTCCGTGATGTGAGCATCTCCTAAGAAATTCTTTGAATCTTTCCCATGCTTCATATAATGATTCATTATCCATTTGCATAAAATTAGTAATATCGTTACACATCTTCGTAGACTTTGCACATGGAAAGAACTTACCAAGAAATTTTTTAGCCATATCATTCCATGTAGTAATTGATCCTGCAGGAAGAGAAAAAAATCCAACTTTTAGCTTTGTCTCTAAGAGAGAATGGAAATAATCTCAATCTAATAACATCATCTATAACTCCATTATATTTAATGGTGTCACAAATTTCGAGAAAAGCATCAATGTGAGCGTTTGGATCATCGCTTGGTAGCCCACTGAATTGCACTGATTGTTAAAGCATCTGAATGAGTGATAGCTTGATCTCAAAGTTGTTTGCTTGAATTGTAGGTCTTCTGAGACTTGATGTGGTGCCTTGAACTGTTGGCCCTGCATAATCTCTTAACAGTCTACATGGATTTTCATTCTCACCGTCTGTCATCTTCTTAGCGTAATTTCTTTGTTCCCTTAGTCGCCTTTTGAATGTACGCTTGATTTCTGGATCAAGCTCAACAAGTTTCCCTTGTTGGCTACGTGTCATAAACCGATGTACACCCTGAAAAATAAAACAAAACAAAAGGTAGATTAAACTTAGAATTATCTGGTATCAATATTAATTAGTATTAAACAAACGATCCATGGCAACAGCGCCAAAAACTTGTTTGTAAAATTCTAAACGCAGGTGCACGTGTTGAACAAGTAATATAATAATGAGAAAAAGTATCGTCCCACGGAGATCGATGATTAATAACCCAATTAAATACTAAAATAGACTAATTCTAAAATTTATCTAACAAATCAAAATATAATTAAGAATAAATTAAAAACGAAATTAGTAGACTAAATGCAATAAATCGATAAGATAAATATGTTAGAGCATCCGATTTCACCATAATCACTAGATATGAATTTCAGGTTATTGTGAATACAAGAATGATATCAAACATGTGATAGCGGAATTTCCTAATCTATTTACTATCCTATCTCTAGATATAGCAAACCTACTCAACTTATTAATCCACTATATCTCTATGTGAATTAAAATAAACATGAGTGCATTAAAAACTATGAATATTCCCGGCTTACAATGAGTCTTTTGGATCATCTTATCACCGAAAGCTACACAAATAACGTGGTATATCTATATCCACGTTTAATTAATGGTTATATATTATAATGAGCAATTGCATATTATCACTTCTCAGTCTCAAACATGCACATCAAATCATTCAAGTGGTGGCTAGTCACTTAAAAGCATTAAACACAATAATATATAACTCACATGAATGAAATCAATTGTAAAACATAAAAATCATGAAATTCATATCATCATGGTTAGGCTACATCATAGCCCTAACAAAAGAAAATTAGAACATAGTAGAAGAATAAATAAAAATATAAATCAAATCCGGCATCTTGAATCAAAGAACAAGAATTCTGTAACCACTTTTGTCTTCTCTTCAAAATACTTGAAAAACTCTTAGAATTATGAAAAACGATCTAACCTAAAAAAAAAAAAAAAAAAAAACCCTGCTCTTTCTCTGTCCTCCTATTTATAGGAGATCCAAAATATCTATCTCCCAACGCTTGCAGATAACATTGGGGAACAAAGTCAAGAATTTCCTGATTTGATATCCATCTTCCACTGCTTTTTTTATTTGAATTCTTAATATTTGCCATTCTTTTCCTTATCTTCTCAATATCTTATTATTTTACATAAACAAGGAAAATTCAAATAATCAGAAAGAAATCAAAATATTTTCTCATAGATAATGCATTAATTGTTGCCTAAAATAGGTAAAATAACTCTATTTTTATAGAGTTATCGTGCTATACCAAATGTTCCATCATTCTTAAGAACCTTGTTTCGTTGCCATGCCCGTGTCCTCTTAGAAAATTAGTGATAAAAGTCATAGGAGAGCCACTTTGTTTCAGATAAGTATAGTGCTTATAAAGAACCTGGCGTGGAACATTCTGTGGAGAGGTCTGCGGAGAGTTCTATGGAGTCTTCTTTAGTGAGATCGAAATGCACTGGTCCTTCTAGCATGCTCCTCAGACCTTGACTGGCTATTTGAGAGGACTTTCGCTAGTGTGACATGGATGTAGACATGGAGGATTCCGTCAACATTTTCGAGTGAAAAAGATGAAAACTTGTAAAAGGGTTTTGAGAGTAAAAACGAGAGAGAGAGAGAGAGAGAAAGAGAGAGAGAGAGAATGGGTATTCTAGGGTTTTGAAAGGATAAGATTGAAAGAAATACTAGAAAGTATTTAAAGAAAATGAAATGTCACAAAGGAAGGGGGTATTTGAACCGTCATATAAGGAAAAAGAAACATGCCTTTTCACAGCAAATTTAAAAAAGGTAACTGTCAAAAATTTAAAATCTAACAAAATAGTAAATTCTAAAAATAAAATAGGCAAGCGATGATTTAGATAATCATACCTTTTCATAAATAAATAAAAAATACCTGGATTTGAGAGATTCTCAATTGTAGTAGTTTCTTGAAAATCTGAGTCCAACCAACTTCCGACTTTAGTCAATAAGAGAAATAATATTCAGCTTGTTGCGAATAGACTCAAATAGGCTTTTCTCCAAAGGCTTCGTTAAGATGTCTGCTAATTGATTCTTTGACTTCATGAATTGAACCAGAATTTCACCACTCTGAATATGATCCCTTATAAAATGATGTCAAATCTCTATATACTTTGCCCTTGAATAAAGAATTGGGTTCCTGGAGAGATTAATAGCACTTGTGTTGTCGCATCTGATCTCGGTGCAAGATTCTTCTATTCCAAAGTCTTTTAGTTGTTGTCTTATCCATAGAATTTGAGAACAACAGCTCCCAAGAGCAACATACTCTACTTCTACTGTTGATAATGCTATAGTACTTTGCTTCATTGAGAACCAAGATACTAGCATATTTCCCAACAGTTGACAAGTACTAGATATGCTCTTTCTATCAACTTCTACAACCGGCTAAATCAACGTCGGAATATCCAAATAGAGTAAAGTCTCATTCTTTTAGATACCATAGACCCAGCTTTGGACAAGTTGCAACATATTTAATGATGCGTTTTACAGCACTTAGATGAGATTCCCTTGGATCAAACTGAAATCTTGCATAGATGCACACACTAAATAGAATATCAAGTCTAGAGGCAGTAAGGTAGAGAAGTGAACCAATCATGCTTCCATATAGCTTCTGATCTACTTTCTTCCCTTCTTCATCCTTGTCTAGTTTTGAAAAACTTGACATATGTGTCTCTGTCTTCTTGCAATTCTCTAATTCAAATTTTTTGATGAGATCTTTGGCATATTTCTCCGGATGAATGAATATACCTTTCTTCGATTGTCTGACTTGTAATCCCAGAAAGAAGGTCAACTCACCCATCATGCTTATTTCAAATTCATCATGCATATGTGACATCCTGAAATTCGACCCCATTTCAATAAAATGAAATATGCATTTCGTTGACGTGCCGATGGTCCTTTTTCTCTGAGCTGATCACTCACGAGTTAGCTAACCTATTGGGTGAAGCCGTTAAGGGATATAATCGTGGTAAAATCCCCAAAAGCTACCTAATTGGTTGGATTGGACTAAAATCGCGTCCGATCGATTTTAATCATGAAATTTAATTCGGTTTTGGGAATCGAATATTCGGGCATGTCACAATTCATTTTTAGGACTGTCTCATCGTCTATCAATTTATTGCCGAGTCCGAAATTTCGAGAAAGAAATTATCGGAGGAAAAATCGAAGACCAAAAGAAAATAGAAAAGGAAAGGGAAAGAGAAAAAGAAAAATAAGAATAATGTTATTATTTTAATTCTTTTTCTCTCTCTCTCCCTCTTCTCTCTTTCCTCTCTTTCTCTTCTCTCTCCTCTCCCCTCCCCTTCGTGCGGACACTCACCCCCCACCGAACACTGCCCCCTTATCAAATTCAACTTAGCTTCTCTCTCTCTCTCTCTCTCTCTTTACTTTTGACTAGTAAAAAAGGTTCTTATCTCTCCTCTCTCTTCTCTCTTCTCCCCCACGAGACCGAAAGCCCCCTTCTTCTTGTTTCTTGCTCGTGAAAACCAGAAGCGAAGCAGAAGCCGAATTGAAGACGGCAGAAACGGAGCAGCTCGCCGGACCGCCGTCTGCTCCACCACCCGCCGATGTCCCGCCGTTCACGCGTGCGCCCCCACCGAGCTGCCGTCCGTCCCTCCCCTCACGCCAGTCCAGCGCCGTCCAGCTTCCATCTGCCTCTGTCCGACCTCGTTCTAGCCTCCGTGAGCGGCTGAGCAGACCGCCGGAGCCGCCGTGTAGCCTCGTCGGACCGCCGCCTACCTTCCCGACCCCTTGTCGCCCCCAACCCTCTCTCTTTCTCTCTATTTGGCAGCCAAACCAGCAAACCCGCGAGTGGGTTTCCAACCGGTTCGTGGTTGGTTTTGGGCCATTTCCGGGCCCCGAACCCAAGGCTTGCTTTGGAGTTTGTTGTTCCTCGCGTCGCCCCCGTCGGATTGATCCTATTTGCACGCGATTTGGTGAGTAATCTCACTAATCCAGGATTAGTTGGCTAATTATGCTTAAGGTTAGTTTAGTTTTAATTAATTATGTTTAGGTCGTTAGATTAGAATAAATTAGCAATTATTAGTCAATTGTGATGCGATTTAGATAAATTGATTGTGCAATTAGCAAGTAGACGTGGTCTACTATTTATTGGAAGTGTCTTGGATTTTTCCCGACCCTTAGTGGGCTTCAATTAGGCTTTTTGGGCCTAACTGGAATTTTTAGTATTTAAATATTAATTTTCGGAATTAAATTAAATAATTATTTATTTTCCAAAAATTCAACTGAGGTGGCTCGGGACCGAATATTATGCTGATGACCATGGTGAAGTCTGTTTATTTAATCGGGCTTTATTTTGAGCTAAATTGAATTTTTAGTATTAATTATTTAATTTTCGAAATTAATTAATTTTTTTTTTTGGAAATTAATATTTTGATGGCCGACGACCGAAATCTCGTGCCGATTGTCGTGGCACAGTCCGTTTATTTAATTGAGCTCTACGTTGCATGGAATTAAATAAATTGTGATATTTTAGGGATTTACCCTAAATTGATTGGAATTGATTGAGATTGAATTATTGATTGGTAAATGGCCAAGTAGAGTTGTGAGAGTAGAGTTGGCTAAGATCCATCAAGTATGTTAATATCATGTGAAAATTGAGTGAGTTGATGAGTATGTGGGGATTCATCCCAATATTGATCAGTGTTGGCATTCAATTAGAATTTGACTGTGAGAGGTTGTGAATTAAACCTTGGAAGCCGCTGAAGTATGGCTATGCCAGTTGGGCTGAGATTTGCCACCCGATATGGGTCGCGCCTGATAAGGCCGTAATCTGCCACCTGATATGGGTCGCGCCTGATAAGGTCGTAATCTGCTACCTGATATGGGTCGCGCCTGATAAGGCCATAATCTGTTACCCGATATGGGTCACACCTGTTAAGGCCGTAATTTGCCACCCGATACGGGTCGCGCTTGATAAGGCCGTAATCTGCCACCTATTAAAGGTCGCGCCCATTGGGCCGTAATTTGCTACCTAAAGATAGGTCGTGTCCTTCAGGACTGTAATTTGTTGCCAAGATTTGGTAGTCTATGCTTGCGAAGTTGTGAGTACGATTTGAAACTGAATAAGGGAAATGACTGGGGAATGATCCAACTGACATGTAATCGACTAGGTCGATTGATCTTTGCTTTAATATGATATTGTGAAATGATTGATTGAATGGAATTGATCGTGAGTGGTTTTGTTGGCGTATGATCGACTAGGTCGATTGATCGAAATGTTGATCTGTGATGTGATTGCTTGGGTGCCTATTGAATTGTGCTAATATGCAAGTGGAATTTGAGGCCAAGGTACGTCTTCTGCCTTGTGCGTGTATAGGCAGCCTATAGTATAATGGTTTACTAATCGGGCTTAGTGAGGTAGAACTCGCTGAGACGTAGTCTCATCCCAGTTTGGGGAAAACATTTCGGGACCTCGATGAGGAGCTGATGAGGAGGAGTCCAAGAAGGAGAACTCGGAAGTAAAACTTGAGAATAAGGATTTTGGAAGAAGAAGATAATCCCGAGAGGGGCCTTGAGTACGGCCCGGATGGACTGAGAGTCTATCTTCTTTTGAGAATTCCATTTTGAAGTGAATAGTTATGAAGTCGTTTGTGTTTTGTATAAAAGTTGGTTATAAATTTCAATATGAAAAATATAGCCCTGCTTTTCTATCCCATCGTTTTATTATCTGGGGATTTTAACTACTTTCACATGTGCTTAATAAATGAAAGGGTTGGCGATACATAGTCCTGGGATATCGCATTATAAAATCGACCAATTGAGAAGGATGTGTGCGTGCCCGAGGATCGGGCATGACAGCATAGATCTTGAAAATTTCTTGAAGAGACTTTCATTAGGAAAACCAAAGATAATATCATCTACATAAATTTATACTAGTAGAAAGTCTTTTCCTTCTCTCTTTATAAACAAAGTAGTATCATTTCCATTTTCAAAATCGTTTTGAGTTAGAAACATACTCAACCTTCCATACTAGGCTCGAGGTGCTTGCTTCAAATCTTGGTGGTTGTTCAACATAAACTTCTTCTTGAATAAATCCATTGAGGAAGGCACTTTTGACGTCCATTTGGAATAACCTGAAATTTTGGAAACAAGCAAAAGCAATCAATAATCTAATTCCTTCTAACCTTGCTACTGGTGCATAGGTTTCGTCATAGTCTATCCCTTGTTCCCGTGTATATCTTTTTGCCATGAGTCTTGCTTTGTTTCTGATCACTTTTTCTTTATCATTCATCTTGTTCCTGAAAACCCATTCCATTCCAATCACAGATTTGCCTTTGGGTTTTGGAATTAGCTCCAATACATTGTTGATGCTGAGTTGTCTGAGTTATTCCTACATAGCTTCTATTCAGCTTTCATCAGACAAGGTTTTGTCTACTCCTTTTGGTTCTATCCCAGAAACAAGTACTAGAGCACTGAACTCTTCTCTTCCTTTGGATCGGGTGTGAATTCTTTCATCAATATTGCCAATGATGAGTTTTTTGGGATGACTTGATTTGTGCTTCCAGTTGCTGCTTGGTTTGAGAGTATGTTGATCCTCCGCTTCAGTTGAATCTTCTCGATCTGCTTGTTGCTGTTCTCCCGAGGTATGAACCTCTTTGAGGGAAGTGGACTTTGTTAAGTCTGGAACTAGTTCAGACTCTTCAAGTTGAGTCTAATTTGGTTGATTCTGCACATAATCCTAAAACTTGACGTTCATAGATTCTTCCACAAATTGAGTCTTCTTGTTAAAGACCCTGTAGACTTTGCTTGAAGTCGAATAGCCAAGGAAGAGTCATTCGTCTGATTTTTCCTCAAACTTTCCAGATCGATCATCTGCATTCTTCAGAATAAAACATTTACAACTAAAGACATGAAAGTAGGAAACAGTAGGCTTCTTTCCTTTATATATTTCATAAGGAGTTTTCTCTAGAATATGCCTCAAGAATACTCTGTTAATAATATAGCAAGTAGTAGAAACTGCTTTTGCCTAAAATCGAAAGTATATTTTGCTCTTTATTAAGAGAGTTTTGGTCATTTCATGTAAGGATCTATTTTTACTTTCCACAACCACATTCTGTTCAGGAGTGTATGGAGAAGAGAAAACATGCTGAAAACCAAATTCATCACAGAACTTCGCAAAGTCCCGATTTTCAAACTCACCTCCATGGTCAGTTCATATGCTCGAAATAGCATAACCATTTTCATTATGAACCTTCTTGGCAAACTTCAAGAAATAAGAGAAGATTCAGACTTACTTTTTAGAAAGAATACCCAAGTGAAACGAGAGTAATCATCCACAATTACTAGACAATATTTCTTTCCACCAATACTCTAAGTTCTGATTGGTCCAAAAATGTCCATATAGAGTAGCTGCAAAACTTGACTGGTAGAAACTTGATTTATAGGTTAAAAAGAACATCTTACCTATTTTTCCAAGACACGGGGAGTGCATAATTCAAACTTCTGATAAGCCAAATTAGGAAGGCCACGAACTTGCTTCTTAGAAGAAACTTTAGCAATTTGCTTCATATTAACATGACCAAGCTTCCAATACCAGAGACTTGCTTCATCTTGAACAGAAATGAGGCACTGAGAACTTTCTAGGTTTACATCTAGAAGGTATATATTGCCATGCCTTCGCCCAATAAAAGATTGAAAGAAGTCTTGACTTGTTCCAAAACAAATGCCTTTTTGGAAGTTCATTCTGAAACCAATATCGCAAAGCTGACTTATACTTAGCGGATTGTAGTTCAAACCTTCCACCAAGGAAACATTATTGATAGTTAGGCTTCCAATCTTCACAGTTCCACGTCCTACAATCTTTCCTTTGATGTTTCCTCCACAAGAAAATTTTCCTCCATTTAGTCTAACAAGCTTTATGAAGTTACTTGAGTCTATCATATGCCTCGAGTAGCCACTATTCAAATACCATTTGATCTTCTTTTAGATAATGACTTGTGATTAAAAGAAAAACTCAAACTTTCTTTCTTACCCAGATTTTCTTGGGTCCAGGAGTGTTAGTATTAAAGATGGACTTTGCCCAATCCTTCTTAACTGGTCTCCAAACCTTGGGACATTCTTTCTTGAAATGTTCTAAGTTGTTACACTTTGAACATCAGAGTGTATTTCAGCCAACGAGTTTTACAAAAACTTTTTGAAAGTGATTTTTGTAAAATGCCCTTGTAAATCTTTGTTTAATTCTCTCTTTTACTTTGGGAAAATCAATTAATGGAATAGTTTTTGAAGTCATACCCAAACCAAATTTGTTAAAATAGGGTATTTGAGCTGAAAGAATTTTCTCCAGTTTTTTCGGATCCTTTTGAAAATCTTTCTATAATACTTTAAATGTCCCTTTTCAAAATAGCATTTTCCTTCGAAAAAGAATCTGAATTTTCTTTCAAATTATCAAAACTTGTATTCAGACTTTCAAACTTCTCTTTCCAAGAAACTTCCTATTGCTTGAGCTTAAAATTCTCTCTTTTTAGTTCGAAAATCCTTTTAAGAGAGGATTTAAGACTAAGGTAGAGTTCATCTATATATTTGGAAACTTTAACATGAATTTTTGAGTTACTAACCTCAATTTCTTTGTCTAAGTCTGAATCAGAGTCTGTTTCTGATTTTGAGTCTGATTCTGAATGAGCCATTAGACATATGTTGGCATATTCCTCTTCACTTTCCTCACACTCAGTGTCACTCCAAGTTTTAGCTTTGAGAGCATTTTTGTGCTTCTCAGTTTTTCTTTTCTTCTTCTTCAACAGTGGACAATTTGGTCTGATATGCCCATTTTTCTTGCATTCGAAGCATATTACATCTTTACTAGTTTCATTGTCCTTTGTCGGTTTCTTCTGAAAGTTTTGCGTGCTCTACTTCTTCTAGTTGAATCTTCTTCCCTTTCTATTCAGCTTTCTAAACTTCTTAATCATAAGTGCTAGCTCCTCATCGTCCATATCATCATCCAAATCCGTATCATCAGAATCAATGTTAGACTTTAAAGCAATTGACTTCTTACCTTTAAGATCTTCTTCATCATTTAACAGCTCCACTTCGTATGACTGAAGCGTGCCTATCAGTTCATCAACTGATGAAGGCATGATCCTCTGAGTTTCTCTAATTGAAGTCTTCACATGATTCCAATCTTTCGAAAGCCCATGCAAGCAGCTTGTTGACTTTCATTGGTCCTGAGATTGGTTGAACTTAATAAGCGAGGCCATTCACAATCTCTATAAAGCGACTCATCATATTAGTAATAGATTCTCCAGGCTTCATTTTGAAGGCTTCATACTGTGCAAGCAGAATGTTTATTTTGGTTTCCTTCACATTATCAGTCCCTTCATATGTAACATGTAATATGTCCCAAACTTCTTTTGCTGTTTCACAAGAAGAAGTTCGGTTATACTCAATGGGAGATAAGGCACAATATAAATAATATATTTGTTTCGTGTCAAAAGCTTATCTCTTGGTAATTTCAGCTCGTGTTGTTTTGTCAAGCATAAATAACTTCTTTCCGAGATAGCTAGTATAAGCATCTACAGGGGGGTGAATAGGTGCACAAATAGTTTTTCAAGATACGGAAACGATTCTAGGCAAACGATAGAAAGGAAGTTAACAAAATGAAGTGTGATCAAGGCAAAGAGAGTAAGGAAGAGAAAATTGAACACAAGGTTTATAGTGGTTCAGCTTATTCCAAGCCTACGTCCACTCTTCCGCACTAACAGCCCACCGGCTAGATTTCACTATGAACAAAAGAGTAGTTACAGCACAGCTTTTCCTTGATTCCACAGTGTAGATGTTCTACCACACCTCCTCAAGGTTTCTCACAAATATAGACTCTCTTTTGCATACAAGGTTTCGCTCAAAGGAATTGTCTAAACGACAAGGAGCTTCAGACTTTGGAATTCTTCTATCGCACACACCTCGAACAACTTGGAACGTCTTCCTTATATACTCCTTCATGCCATCATACCCGTTGGCACTTACCAAAGGAATTCCTCCAATCTACCCGTTGGACGGAATCAATTAGGAAGATTATTCGAGCTATTAAAGGAACGTGTCGATAGCCTATCAATCATGTTTGCCCATACAATCAGGATCTCGGTTTCCATAAGTAGAACCTTCCAAGAATATTTAGGCAATCATTGGATCCTTAATCTTCGAGTCAATCTTGATCAATTAAAGGATTCTGTTATGTCTTTTTAAGCCAAGAGATCTTCTCCAGTCGATAAGGTCATAACCTTAATAAACATCCAGTTCTGGATAACCTTTCTTCAACGGATTAGAGACTGTCAATGAGGATAGACTTTGAGTCTTGAGTCTGGCTGTCCGGAGGTCTTCAGACTTTAAATAGCAGAGTCTACAAACCTTCAAACTAGAGTGATGGAAACGTTTTGTCAGCTTCAAAACACTTCAAGAAGATTTCTCCAACACTTTCCCTCGGTCTGAAGTTGATGTTGCTTCAGGGTTGATCCCTTTTTCTATAACATCCCACTCCAGAGGATCTCTGGATCTGAGAAATGCCTTCATCTTGTTCTTCTATACATTATACTCCTTCCCATCGAAGTAAAGGGGTATGGTGTTACTTTGACTTTCAACTAAACCTGGAGCCAAAATACTAGCCATAAAGGATCTTTAGCTTAGAAGTAAAACACTTCAAAAAGGAAGCACACAAGCTCTGATACCGATTGAAAGTACTAGTATGAACACTTAAAGAGGGGTGAATAGGTGTGAAGACAATTTTTGCAAAAAAACAGTAAGAATATTTTGCTTTTGAAATTGATACTGATGATTAGCAGACTTTAAAAGAGTTTAGACTTTACCTACAAAATTGAAATATGAATAAAGTAAAGGAGTTTAGGGAAGAGAAAAGGAACACATAATTCATAGTGTCAACTCTCCCATGCTGACAGCCTTCTAGCTAGTTTCTACTAGGAATCAAAAGAGAATTTACAATCTTATGATCTCGACTTCACAGTGAAGAGTCTCTACTGCTCTAACAAAGTCTCTCTTTGAGTTTCTCTCTCTTTTGAGTACAATTTTGAGAACAGTGTAAGGAATAACACGTAAATGGTAAGCTTCAAACTTTAGAATTCTTCTTTCACGCACTCTATTGAATAGCTGGAGCGTACTCCTTAAATAATCCTCCTTGCCTTATCGATCGTTGGCACTTTCCAAAAGAATTCTTCCAATCAACCCGTTGGACAGAATCAATCAAGGAGATCTCGAGCCATTTGAAGACTGTGATGAAAGCCCGTTAATCCTGTTCACCCATACAATCAGGATCTTGGTTTCCATAAGTAGATTCTTTCCAAAATAACTTTCCATCCGAAAAGATTTGATATATCTAAATTGATTCCAATAAAGATAATCAATCTCGTAAGTGATATTTCCAACTAGAAAGCCATATATAACCTATACGAACCGAACCCTTGAAGAAAGAAAGATAATCCTGCATTTGGATAAGTTTTCGTTCTTCACTTGCGTTTAGTTTGGAATTTGTCAGAGTGGGCAAACTTCTATTGTAAGATAGACTTTGACACAAAAGTCTAGCAATCTCCATAATAGAACTTAAATAAGTTTTGTCAGTTTCAAAACAACATAGTAGTTTTCTCTAACAGCAGGTTCCTTTTTCCTCTCGCCCTCTGCCTGCTCCTTCAAGAACTTGTCATTACACAACTCCTCCATCATATTTGTTGGAGAAATTCTTCGTGAAGTGTTTTGATGCTAACAAAACATTTTCATCAGTCTAGTCTGAAGATTTGCAGACTCTGCTATTTAAAGTCTGAAGACCTCCGGACAGCCAGACTCAAGACTCAAAGTCTATCCTCATTGACAGTTGCTAATCCGTTGAAGAAAGGCTATCTAGAACTGGATGTTTCATTAAGGATGTGACCTTATCGACTAGAGAAGATCTCTTGGCTGGATAAGACATAACGGAATCCTTTATTTGATCATGATTGACTTGAAGATTAAGGATCCGATGATTGACAAAGTATACTTGGAAGGTTCTACTTATGGAAACCAAGATCCTGATTGTATGGGCAAACAGGATTGATGGGCTATCGACATGTTCCTTTAATAGCTCAAATTATCTTCCTAATTGATTCCGTCCAATGGGTAGATTAGAGGAATTCCTTTGGTAAGTGCCAACGGGTATGATGGCATAAATGAGTATATAAGGAAGACGTTCCAGTTGTTCGAGTGTGTGCACGATAGAAGAATTCCAAAGTCTGAAACTCCTTGTTCTTAGTCAATTCATTTGACCGAAATCTTGTACACAAAAGAGAGTCTATATTTGTGAGAATCCTTGAGGAAGTGTGGTAGAATATCTACACTGTGGAATCAAGGAAAAGATGTGCTGTAACTTCTCTTTTGTTCATAGTGAAATCCAGCCGGTGGGCTGTCAGTGTGGAAGAGTGGACGTAGGCTTGGAATAAGCCAAACCACTATAAACCTTGCGTTCAATTTTCTCTTCCCTACTCTTTACTTTATTTTGTCAATTTTCTATCGTTTGCCTAGTATCGCTTCCGTATCTCGAGGAATTGTTTTTACACCTATTCATCCCCCCTCTAGGTGCTTATACGAGCTATCTCAATTAGTATCAAAGCTTGTGTACTCACTTTGTTTGAAGTATTTTACTTCAGAATTAAAGATCCATGGCTAGTATGTTGGCTCTAGGGCTGGTAGAAGGGCAAAACAATACCAGACCGCCTTACTTTGATGGAATGGATTATAACATATGGAAAAACAAGATGAAGGCATTCCTAAGATCAAAGGATCCTCTGGAATGGGACGTTGTAGAAAAAGGAATCATTCCTAAAACTGCTCCGGTGTCAGAAAGAGGAAAATATACTGTTGAGTCTAGTGAAATGACTCAGGAAGAGAAAATCAAGAGACAAGCTCTTGATGCAAAAGCAATTTATTCTTTATATTGTGCTTTATCACCTACTGAATATATCAAAATATCTTATTGTGTTACAACCAAAGAAGTCTAGGATAGATTACATATTACTTATGAAGGAACCAATCGAGTGAAAGAGACTAGAATCAACATTCTTCTCGGTCAATACGAAGCCTTCAAAATGAAATCAAGAGAATCTATAATTGATATGTTTAGTCGTTTTATAGAAATCGTGAATGGTTTTGAAAATCAAGGTCAACCAATTTATGATCCCATGAAGGTAAATAAGCTACTGCATGGACTCTCCAAGGATTGAAATCACATAAAGACCTCAATCAGAGAGACCCAAAGAATCATGCCACTATCTGTTGATGAGTTGGTTGGGACTCTTCAGTCTTATGAAGTGGAACGAATCAATGACGACGAAGACCCTAAAGGTAAGAAATCCTTTGCATTAAAATCTAATAATGATTCTGATGTTTCAGATTCTGAATACGATATGGATGATGAGGAGCTTGCTCTCATGATAAAAAGATTCAAAAAGCTGAACAAAAAAGGAAGAAGATTCAATTCAAAGAAACAAAGTTTTCAAAAGCAACAGACCAAGTCTGTTGAAAATGATGAATCAAACAAAGATGTAGTTTGCTTTGAATGTAAGAAGAAAGGACACATCATACCTAACTGTCCTCTTCTGAGGAAGAAGAAAGGAAAAGCTGAAAAGTATCGAAAGGCTCTTAAAACAGAAACCTGGAGTGATACAGAGTGCGAAGATAGTGATGATAATTATGCCAATGTATGTCTAATGGCACAATCATATTCAGATTCAAACTCCGAGACAGATTCAGATTCAAAAAGTGAATTTGAGGTAAGTAACTTTAAAATTCCTATTAAAGTTTCAAAATACATTGATGAATTGTGTTTTAGTCTTAAGACTTCTCTTAAAAGAATTTCCGAACTCAAAAAGGAAAATTCTGCTCTAAAATAACAAGGAAATGTTTTAAAAGAAAAAGTGAAATGCTTAGACAAGAATGTTTCTTCTCCTAAAGAAAGTGAAGATAATCTTTTAAAAGAAAATGCATTCTTGAAAAATGATATCTCAAATATTTCCAAAAGATTTTCTTTAGGATCTGAGAAACTGGAAAAATTACTTTCTGTTCAAAGACCTTATTTCAATAAATCTGGTTTGGGAATGACTGCTGAAACCATTCCTTTAATTGATTTTCCTAAAGTGAAGGAAAGAATCAAACAAAGACCCACAAGAGATGCTTACAAAAATCATTTTAAAAGGACCTTCATAAAACTAGTAGGTCGCAATGCTCTCAGATGTTCAAAATATAATAGTGCAGATCATTTTGAAAAAGAATGTCCGATGGTTTGGAAACCTATTAAAAAGGTATGGGCAAAAACCGCATATCATACTAACACCAATGGACCCAAGAAAATATGGGTACCAAAGAAAGTTTGAGTTTCTTTTTTAAATGCAGGTCACTATAAAAAAAAAGGTAAAATGGTATCTGGATAGTGGATGTTCTAGACACATGACAGGAGATTCAAATTGTTTCATAAAGCTTGTTCGAGTAAATGGTGGAAAAGTCTCATTTGGAGGAAACAGCAAAGGAAAAATTGTGGGATTTGGAACTGTAAAGATTGGAAATCTCACAATAAGCAATGTTTCTTTGGTAGAAGGACTCAATTACAATCTGCTTAGTATCAGTCAGCTGTGTGATACTGGGTTCAAAATCAACTTTCAAGAGGGAATATGCTCAGGAATTAGTAAAGATTCTACTCAATCATTCATGGGTCGAAGACATGGAAATATCTACCTCTTGGATGTGAAACCAGACGAATCGCAATGCTTAATCTCAATCCAAGCTGAAGCAAGCTTATGGCACAGAAAGCTTGGGCACATTAACATGAAACAGATAGCCAAAATTTCAACAAAGAAGCTTGTTCGAGGTCTATCCAATATATCATACCAAAAGTCTGATCTATGTACACTATGCATATTGGGAAAACAAGTAAGAAATTCCTTTAAATCAATAAATCAAGTTTTCACTAACCGTGTACTGCAGCTTTTGCATATGGATCTTTTTGGACCAACAAGAACACAGAGCATTGGAGGTAAGAAATACTGCCTAGTAATTGTGAATGACTACTCACGATTTACTTGGGTATATTTCTTGGCAAGTAAATCTGAAACTTTCTCTTACTTTGAAAAATTTGCTAAGAAGGTTCAAAATGAAAAGGGATATGTTATTTCAAGTATAAGAACAGACCATGGAGGTGAATTTGAAAATCAAGATTTTACAAAATTTTGTGATGAATCTGGCTTTCAGCTTTTGTTCTCCCCTCCATATACTCTAGAGCAAAACGGAGTTGTGGAAAGAAATAATAGGTCTCTTCAAGAAATGGTTAGAACTCTTTTAATTGAAAGCAATATCTCTTCACAATTTTGGGCTGAAGCAGTTTCAACAGCATGTTATATTATTAATAGAGTTTTTTAAGGCCTATTCTAGAAAAAAAACCCCTATGAGTTATTCAAAGGAAAGAAGCCTATTGTTTCATATTTTCATGTGTTTGGATGCAAATGTTTTATATTAAAAAAAATGAAAATGATCGAGTTGGTAAGTTTGAAGAAAAGTCAGATGAAGGAATCTTCCTTGGATATTCAACCTCAAGCAAAGAGTACAGAGTCTACAACAAGAAGACTCAATCTGTGGAAGAATCAATGAATGTTAAATTCCAAGATTCTATGCAAAATGAATTCATTCAGACTCATCTTGAAGAATATGAACCTGCTTCAAACTCTACAAAGTCTAAATCTCAAGAAACAGCTCAGACTCTGAAAGACCAACAACAAATGATTATTGAAGATTCAAATGAAGGAAGTGATCATCAACCTGACAAATCAAGCAGCAACTGGAAGCATAAGTCTAGTCATCCCAAAGATCTCATTATTTGCGACATTAATGAAGGAATTTGCACAAGATCCAAAAGGCGCGAAGAGTCTAGTGTTGTAGCTCTTATTTCTAAAATAGAACCCAGAAGCATAGATGAAGCTTTATCTGATGAAAGCTAGATTGAAGCTATGCAAGAAGAACTCAGACAATTCAGAATTAATGATGTCTGGGAGTTAACTCCTAAACCAAAAGGTAAATCTATTATTAGAGCTAAATGGGTTTTTAGAAACAAGATGGACGAGAAAGGAAAAGTCATAAAAAAACAAAGCAAGACTCATGGCTAAGGGATATACACAAGAAGAAGGGATAGACTATGACGAGACTTACGCACCAGTAGCAAGGTTAGAAGCAATTCGATTATTACTTGCATTTGCTTGTTATAAGAATTTCATGTTATTCCAAATGGACGTCAAAAGTGCTTTCATGAATGGATTTATCCATGAGGAAGTCTATGTGGAGCAACCACTTGGGTTTGAAGACCCAAGAAAGCTAGACTCGATTCGGATCAAAAAGGCCTTGTATGGTTTAAAGCAAGCACCTCGAGCTTGGTACGAAAGGCTGAGTAAATTTTTAATTCAAAATGGTTTTATAAAAGGTAAAGTAGATACTACTATGTTTATTAAAAGAGAAAGCAAAAGTTTTTTACTTGTTCAAATATATGTCGATGATATTATTTTTGGATCTCCTAATGAAAGTTTATGCAAGAAATTCTCTAAGACGATGCAGGATGAATTTGAAATGAGCATGATGGGTGAGTTAACCTTCTTTCTCGGGCTTCAAGTAAAACAACTGAAGGAATGAACTTTTATTCATCAAGAAAAGTATGCTAAAGATCTTGTCAAAAAGTTTGGACTGGACAATTGCAAAAAGGCTGATATACCAATGTCAAGTTCCTTAAAGATAGATAAAGATGAAGGAGGAAATAAAGTCGATCAGAAGTTATACAAGAGTATCATTGGCTTACTTCTTTATCTTACAGCTTCTAGACCTGACATTTTGTTTAGTGTTTGTATTTGTGCCAGATTCCAAGCAGACCCTAAAGAATCTCATTAAATGCTGCAAAGTGTTTTATCAAATATATTTCATCAACTTCAAGCTTTGGTCTCTGGTATCCTAAAAGGGGAGACTTTACTCTTCTTGGATACTCAGACGCAGACCTTGCCGGATGCAGAGTTGATAGAAAAAGCGCCTCGGGTACCTGTTAACTACTTAGAGGTAGGACAGTGTCTTGGTTTTCAAGGAAGCAAAGTACAGTAGCTCTTTCTACAGCAGAAGTAGAGTATGTAGCTCTTGGAAGTTGTTGTTCACAAATCCTGTGGATAAAACAACAGCTAAGAGACTTTGGAATTGAAGATTCATGCACGGAGATTAACTGCGACAACACCAGCGCTATCAATCTCACCAAAAATCCAATTCTTCACTCAAGAGCAAAGCATATAGAGATTCGACATCACTTCATTAGAGATCATGTTCAAAATGGAGAAATTTCGATTTAGTTTGTTGACTCAAAGAACCAACTGGCGGATATATTTACAAAGCCTTTGGAGAAAAATCAATTTGAAATCATCCGTTCCAGACTCAACATTTTGAGGTTTGAAGAAGTTAAAGTCTAGAGACTCTCAGACTCAGATATACAAGACTTTGACTCAAAGTATATAAGGCTTTGACTGTAAGTTATTCTCTCTCTCTCGAATCTCATCTTGAAAATGTACGATCGTCAACTGTGTTTGATTATTGCTATATTTAATTGACATGACTATTGCAACGTTTCCTTTTCGAAAAATGAGTTATTTTGAAATGACCATTTTTCTGAAAAAGGCAGTTATTTTTTTTTGAAAAGGCATTTTTTCACTTTCCTTTACGACGTTTAGTATTCCTCCCTTTTCGACTGAGTTATATACAGTTGGTTCTTCTTCGTTTTAACTTCAAAACCCTAAAAAGCACAAATCTACCATTCCTGTTTTCTTCTCTTGTTTAATCTTTGAAAAAGTTGTCATCTTTCTTGAGAAAGTCAAGCAAGGAATCTTTCAAAGACTAAGAAAGATGTCATATTCAAGAAATTCTTCGAGGATTGCAAGCAGGGGACCACGGCGAATGAGTGAGGGGCCTACACACTTCGATCTCACTAAGGAAGAAGAGTCTCCAAATCAGCAGCAAAGCCCACAACATTCTCAACGGCGTCATTCTCCACCATCTAGTCCTCAAGGTGTTGATCATCAACAAGAGGAAGAAATTATTGAAGACGCAGATCCTGTAAGAGTTCAAAGACCCTCTTTTATTTATAAGCTTTATCATGCCTTAAAGAGGGCCGGTACTCCGTTGAACTATATCAATGAATTTCTTAAGGACAAAGGATATTGGAATGAATATATCTTTTTGCGAAAAAATGGAGAGTTGGGGAATTGCTCCTAAAGGGTTGGCTGAAGAAACCCTTGCAAATATCCCAAGTGATCTGCGTGTTGGGGGATTTAATCCTGTAGATGGGAATGATGATGATAAACTATACAGCCAATTTCAACCAAGAATGGGTGTTGCAGCGAAAATTCGAGGAAAAAGAACAGAGATGTTTAGATCGAAGGAACATAAGGTTCTATACTCGAAACTGTTAAAGCGTGGAGTGATAAATCCTAGGAGTGTGGATTTTGATTTCCTTGATGCTGTAAATGTCAATTTGAGAGAAAAGTTTAGTTTTCTTCAACTTGAGCAGTTCTATTCTGACACTACAGAAGCCCATGCTGAATTGACTACCTATTTCTATACGAATCTTAGTTTCCTGGATGCAAATAGGTTTTCTTTTAGTGTCCGAGATCAACACTTTGTGGTGGATATGGATATGTTGGCGGATGTCCTTGGGGTTGAGAGAGGAAGATATCAACCTATCAATGTTTCTATTGCTCGTGCTACATTGGAACTTGTTAAGGATAAAAGAACAGAGGAAAAGATTTCCTACTTGAGGATGAGTGCATTTAACATTCTGCTTCACAAGATTGTGATCAATTATCTTAAACCAAAATCAACTTCCAAGACTGATGTTTCAAGTTCAGAGGCAAAGCTGATGTATGCCATCATCACTGGGAAAAAATTTTCTCTTCCTCACACTGTTATGTTCCACATGTATATAGCAGTGGTGAAGGACAGGGGTCAACTTCCTTATCTAGGTCTTGTGACGAAGTTATTCAGACATCTGAATATTCAGCCTCCACAAATTCTTTGTGCTCGATCGTGCGATCATATGGTGGTATGACTAAAAATGGTGACTAAAATGCGTATGAAGGAACTAAGCAAGGCGTTGGAGAAATTCAAGGAGAAGACTCCAGTCAAAACTCATCAAATCTCTTCTGCATCAAAAAGGAAAGAGAATGAGCCCATGGTTGCTCCATCCAAGAAAAGAAGAGCTCTCATCGTTGAAGATGAAGATGATGAGGAAAACATCACCATCTCTGCAATGGCATTGAAGAATCTAAGTCGTTCTGTTCCAGAGAAAGACTCAGAACAGAGGGCCAGAGAAAGAGAAGAGAAAGAAGCAGAGGAAAAAGAAGCAGAAGAAAAAGAAGTAGAGGAGAAGGAAGAAGAAGAAAGAGATGCTGAGAAGGAAAGAGTTGAGAAAGAAGAAGAAGAGAAAAGAGATCAAGAGGAAGGAGAACCTGAGGAACACTCTTCTCAACCTGAAGGCATAAAAAAGGGGGAGATCAAGAGAAAAGAGGAATGTCCTCATATCATACTACCAGTGAGGGAGTCAGTCACTTTCCAGCAGATCCAGAGGACATTTATGCCTCTCAATTTCCTGAGGAAGGTCATGATGTTTCATCGCCAAATCTACGTGATTATGATCTGCCATCGTCTGCATTTACTCCATCAGATCGTGCCAAAGCCAGTACGCAGACCGATAATTCAGCAGATTTTCGCAGAATTCTAGATATTCTTTTGGAAATGCGAGGTCAGATATATGCTTTGGGATGTGAAGTTCAGAATTTGCAGAATGCAGGTCAAGCCTCTTCGGGTTCCTTGAATGATCAGATCCAAGCCCTTTCTCTTCAAATTCAGGCTAATGCTAAGAGTGAGGATGTTGCACAACTAAAGGAAGACTTGAAAAGGCTGGAAGGCATCGTTCAGTCAATGGGAGATTTCCAGCTTGTTCGTGTTCCCAAATATTCTTTATTCTACTCCACTTTCATCTCGAACTTTTTTATGCTGACAAAAAGGGGGAGAGATGCGAGATTTGCAAACTTTGAATCTTTACAACTTTTGATTTTGGTTTGATGTTTGAAGATTTTTTTGATGTTTGACTTTACTTTTGTGTCTGGATGTGGACTGCATTTGGATTTGGACTTGACTGCTTCTATTAACTACTATTGATACCTTATGGACGGCTTTATCACATGCAAGACTAACCTGATTTCTGTGGTTGTAGATTCTAGTGTTATCATTAAGTCGTTTATCTTTATAATATATCCATATTTGTTTGAGTAATATTTTGCAAGTCAAAGTTATCCAAATCTGCGGGAAAGTTTTGTCACCATCAAAAATGGGGAGATTGTTGGAGAAATTCTTCGTGAAGTGTTTTGATGCTAAAAAAACGTTTCCATCAGTCTAGTCTGAAGATTTGCAGACTCTGCTATTTAAAGTTTGAAGACCTCCGGACAGCCAGACTCAAGACTCAAGGTCTATCCTCATTGACAGTTGCTAATCCGTTGAAGAAAGGCTATCCAGAACTGGATGTTTCATTAAGGATGTGACCTTATCGACTAGAGAAGATCTCTTGGCTGGATAAGATATAACATAATCCTTTATTTGATCATGATTGACTCAAAGATTAATGATCCGATGATTGACAAAGTATACTTGGAAGGTTCTACTTATGGAAACCAAGATCCTGATTGTATGGGCGAACAGGATTGATGGGTTATCGACATGTTCCTTTAATAGCTCGAATGATCTTCCTAATTGATTCCGTCCAATGGGTAGATTGGAGGAATTCTTTTGGTAAGTGCCAACGAGTATGATGTCATAAATGAGTATATAAGGAAGACATTCTAGTTGTTCGAGTGTGTGCACGATAGAAGAATTCCAAAATCTGAAACTCCTTGTTCTTAGTCAATTCATTTGAGCGAAATCTTGTACACAAAAGAGAGTCTATATTTGTAAGAATCCTTGAGGAAGTGTGGTAGAATATCTACACTGTGGAATCAAGGAAAAGCTGTGCTGTAACTTCTCTTTTGTTCATAGTGAAATCCAGCCGATGGGCTGTCAGTGCGGAAGAGTGGACGTAGGCTTGGAATAAGCTGAACCACTATAAACCTTGCGTTCAATTTTCTCTTCCCTACTCTTTACTTTACTTTGATCGTACTTCATTTTGTTAATCAAAAGAGAACTCACTTTCTATCGTTTGCCTAGTATCGCTTCCGTATCTTGAGGAATTATTTTTACACCTATTCACCCCCCCTCTAGGTGCTTATATTAGCTATCTCAATATTCACTAGTATGGACAAGTCCCTCGATAGCTTGCACTTGGAGATGAGCGTGGCAAGCGGCCATGCAACCATTGGAGGGCCTTGTGCCTCTCACGAGCCTCTCTGAGGTGGAACTCATTGATGAATTCCTCAGAGTAGTACATGGCTCGGAGGAGCCGCCCCAACCACTTCGTGGTTTTGGAAAGTCTGTATTGACTGGAAATGAACTCTAGTATCCTGGCCAGCTTCGCCTTGGCATCCTTCATGAGGGCTTGTGTCAGTAAGCACTCGATGCACACCAAGTGAGAGAGCAAGATATCTAGTTTCTACGACAAGATCCGGGCGGAGGCTTCGGCAACCATCGTGCAGCTTCCCATGTCGGAAGCAGCCATGGCTAATCAATATTGTTTGTTTCGAGTAAGGTTGTGTGGGTGTGTGTATGTTGGCTTGTTAGATTGAATTGAATTGATTTGTGGGACATACTATTCTCTCTCAATGTATATATTCTTCATTTTTCTATGATTTTCTTGGCCGGGCCTCTCCTGTCTACAACAAGCTTTGTTTAATTCTTTGCTTGTGCGATTTTTTGCTGTGAGACGAGAGAAAATATCTCTCAGAACGATTATGATAAAAGGTAAAATTATGTGATTTTAATATGAAATTGTTATAGATCCATCTTAGAATTCCTTACTTTGACCGTATACATGAAAATAATCAATCTAGTTATTACTATCAAACTAAGAAAATTATCAAAAAAAATTAAACATATTATATTTTTAACAATTCAGTACTAAACCTTTTAATTGTACTAATTAAGTCATAAATATATTTATATTTTATCAATTGAATCCATTCGCTAATTTTGGCTGAAAATCATTGATATGAACATCGATCATCCTACATGGCACGATTGACACTAACGCGAACAATTTTTAATAATATTTTAATATTTTTTAAATTTTTTAAATTTTTTCTCTTCTTTTTCCCTTTTTTTTTCTTTTACAACTCCAACCCATCACAAGCAAGACCATTGTGATCCTCGCTTAGACCAAGCAAGGGCATCTTGGCTCTTGACTATATCTTGGCGAGGGTTTGACAACCAGCAAGGGAACAAAGTCTCTTGCTTGTGGCCAATGACAACCATGACGCCCTTACCCAGCCTAGGCGAGGGTCACTCCCTCACCTATTGCAAGTGATGGTCGGCTGATGGCCTCATTTGGCAAAGTTGTAAACTAAAAAATTAAATTAAAAAATTTTAAAAATCGAAAAAATGAAAAATACTATTAAAAATGTTTACACTAAACTTTTTAGTCAAAATTGGTCAAATGGACTTAATCGGCACAATAAAATGATTTAAGACTGAATTGACAAAAATGCAATAGATTTAAAACTTTTTTTTGATGGGTTTCCCCAATCAAACTAGGAGTTGCAGATATAAGTAAAATTACCTATCAAGAATTTGATTTTAGTGATGAAATTCCACCTATCTTATGAATTTAACACTTTATCAGCATGAGTGGTGTGAGATCAAATGAGAACATTCGTTGACTTATCTTGTCTAATATAGAATACTAAAATCAATTCAAAGAAAATCATTACTTTTCTTCTAGATTTTGGCAATTAAGGAAATTGCTAGATATATTAGATGTTTACAAGTTTTAGAATTCAATTACATGATATACACATTTTAGGATTTAATTGCATCTCAGATATAAATTATAACTTCAATACCTTTAAAAGGAAGAAGTGAAGCATGTGCTTATACAAACATTATCAACTTGTCCATATAAAAACACTTGCTCAAAGAGAATATACCTGATAATACCAATATCCACATCATATATGATGCTCATAATAAATACATAAATATCATGTCATTATCACGTATTGCATGTATGTAGGTATATATATTTTGTCAGAATCACGTATTAGATATTACATGGTAGGAATGTTGCCATTTACGTGTGTATGTGTTTATTTATTTATTTTTATTTATTTTTATGATTGAGTTTTATATATGTTCATTTTTTCTTTGCTTTTATTCAAACGGGTGCCTCTCCTCCAGATTGATTCTTGGCTAAGCCAAATCTTGACCAAGGGACAAGAAAGAATCCGGTGCTTTCGTGATTCATAGGTTAAACAATTAACAAGCCAATCCAGTTTTGCTAAAGTTCGGACCCAAAGATGAGAAAATTAGAGAGGGGACACCAGGTTTGGACTTGAAAATGACCCACTTGTTTTATGTCTACCACATCATTTAGCATGTCCACTTGCTAATATTGTCACTACAGCGAGTCCAGCAAAAAATTTCAAATTTTATAGTAAAATGTTAAACAGCGGCATAAGGAATTTATAAGAACCAGCTTTTTTCCTTCCCTCGAGCTAATCATGTTCCTCAGTCATTCTTTGCTTGGATGTCTTATGGGGGTAGAAGATGCCCGTGCCTTTTCATGATCTTGTTTTCACCTTGTTCTTTCAACCGCACAGTTGGAATATGGATGTCGCTCCTCAAAATACTTGCATTTCAGCAGGATGTCAAGGTAAGAGCACCCAGTAAAAATGATATAACCCTTCTGTTTGATATAAATCCACCTGTACGCCACTACAGAGTTCAGATGGCAAGTCAGTTGTCAAAACATAATGAAATCAATTAACATTGACGACAGTACCTGACTTAGAACTGTCAAATGCGGGGTCAAGTAGTTAAAAAATGATCGACCCAAATTGACTTATTTAACTAATTTTGACCTATTTATATGCAACACAGATTAAATAATCCGTACCTAACTCAAACTTGACCCATTTACTAAAATACCTCCATAATTAATCTAACCTATGAAAATCCATATACACCTAGTTAAGCTACTTTATGGATAAAATCGTTATTTCAACCATAAGATATTTAAGAATTTGCTTTCAACATTACATAAAATTTTCAATTTTTGTATTGATTCACAATGAAGAATAAGAAAAAGTTAGTACTTGGTGGTGAATTTATAAATTACAATAATAAATAACATGAAGGAATTGAAATTTTAATTAAATAAAATGTAAGATATTGCATAAGGTGATTCATGCTGACCATGAACTGTAATGACAATAACTAAAATTGGAATATTACATAAAAATAACAATGACAAATGAAATCAAGGAAAGATCTACTCTAATAACTATTAGATGAAAGAGAAATGATTATGTAGCAATTTTTAATGTAATGTGAGAATAATAGCCTATTTGGAAACAAAAGAAATCAAATGACAAATAATTATAAATTATTGTGAGATTCATTTTATCAAGAATTTGTAGTTCACAACAAGTTGTTATTCTTATAATAGCCTACAAAAAACTAAATAACAAATAATTATAAATTGTTGTGAGATCCACTCCCTAAAAAATTTATGACTCACAACAAACTGTTACTCTTACAGTAGCTTATAGATTGTTATATTAGTAAAACCCTAAATGAAATTTACAAGATCAAAAAGGGGAAAAAAAGAAGCCATCTTGATGTTTTTAATAAGGATGAAGTTAGTGTGGCCCACAAGGCTTCTTTGGACTTGGAAAATTTTGAGGAGTCATTTATTTTTTCATAGGAGGTGAAGAGAGAGTCACCAAGTTGGGTTGGGTTTACATAAATTGCGAACCCATTAACAACCATATTTTTTGGGCCTTATCATTTTAAAACCATTTTTTTACTCAGCGCTGAATATAGCCAATCCAAATAATGACTCAACACATTAAATATAGGTTAAGAAATGCGTCTAGGTCCAATGTAGCTTATATATAGAACTAGTGTGACATCCAGATTTTTCAACCTGATTTCTACTGAATTAATAAGCAATTTCATTGACGCGTCTATAGGGTTATTCTCAGAGCTGATCACTCCCGAGATAACTAGACTAGTTGGGGAAGCTATTAAGAATTTTAAGGTAATAGACTTGAGAATTCGACTAGGAATCGGCTTCTCGACCGTGTCCATCTTTATAGGTCATTACGACACAGGTAAAAATTGATCTGAGATCAAAGATAGGTCTGTTCGACTGAGATGTATGGCCGATCGTGGGTGACTCCACTAAATTGGAAAATTCTCGTCGATTGATACTAATCCGATTTTGCTGTCATCTTGGTACCCTGTGTCCGTAATTAAACCCTCAAGATTTTCACAACAATCAAGAGTCGCCATTGAGTCGAGTGGGTTCATTGGGGCTCGAAGAAAATCGACCACGGGTCATTTGCTTTAAAAAGTTCTGAAAACTATCCAATAGTCTAGGTCACGCTAAAAGCGCGCCAATATAAATTAACTGTGAATTCAAGTCCACAATAAATTTTAGGAGTATCGACTCAATCTCAAAAGATTTTTCTGACACCCGACACTTTTTGGGAAAAAGTTGTAGTGTGGCCATTTTCGTTCGATTGAAGCCGGGAATTATTTCGATGGTGAAATTGAAGAGCATGAGGGATTCTTGGATAAAGAAAATAATCAATTTGATAAAGGAAATATCAATTGATTTTTGGGAGAGTTATTTGAGAGAAATTCAAGAGAGATTTTGGATGCAAAATGCCAGGGTAGACCAAATGCTTTAATTTGGATTTTCCTTGGTTATCTAGGCACCAATTCAAAAGAATTTGGGATAAGAATTTCTTAATTGAGGAAATTATTTTCTTTTAAATTTTTTTTCCCAATTCTTTCCTTTTTTGGCCAAGCATCCAAGCATCTTTTTCTCTCCCCCTTTTTCCTTTCTTTCTTTCTTTCTTTTTTCTTTTTCTCTCTCTCTCTCTCCTCTCTCTTCCTCCCCACCCCACATGACCGAACCCCCTCTTTCTTCCTTCTTGTTCGTGAAAAACCAAAAGCGGAAGAAGAAGAACAGCAGCTCGCCGAAGCTGTCGTCGCTGCATCGGAGCTAGATTGCCGCCCACGCACCATCGCCCCGCGCACGCTGTGCGCTCAGCCACCGCCCCCTTTGCGCCTTGTCGTCTTTAACGTGTGCCGCCCAGCCCTATTTTGCCTCTGTCCAGCCACGTTCAGCCACCTCCAACCACCGCCCAGCTCCGTTCAGCCACCGCCCGACCTCCCCGGAGTCCGCCTCACCCTCTGCCGACCTTGCCTCGCTGTTTCAGCCACTGGACTAGCTCTGACTAGCCAAAGGCAGTAACCCATGAGTGGGTTTCCAGCCCCCTTCGAGCCCGCCTTTGGGCCGTTTTTGGGCCCCGAATCCAAGCCGTGCTTTGGAGTTTATCGTTCCTCGCGCCATCCCCTTCAGATTGGTCCGATTTGCGCACGATTTCGGTGAGTAACCTCACTAATCCTTGCTTAGTGGACTAATTACACTTAACGGTTGTTTAGTTTTAATTAATGAGGTTTAGGTGGTTAGATTAGTATGGATTAGTGTTTATTAGTCAATTGTGAAGCGAATCAAACAAATTGAGTGTGCATTTAGCAAGTAGACGTGGTCTACTATTTATTGAGGATAGCCCAGGATTTCCTGATCCTAATCGGGCTTCAATTTCACAATTCGGGCCTAAGTGGAATTTTTGGTATTTAAATATTATTTTTTGGAATTAAATTAATTATTTATTTATTTTCCTAAAATTCAACTAGGATGGCCAGTGACTGGAATATTATGATGATGACCGTGGTGAAGTCTGTTTATTTAATCGGGCTTTATTTTGAGCTAAATTGAATTTTTAATATTAATTATTGAATTTTCGAAATTATTTATTTAATTATTTATTTTCCGGAAATTCAACAAGGATGGCCGATGGCCAGAATTTTATGCTGATAATCATGGTGAAGTCCATTTATTTAATTGAGCTCCGGTTTGAGCTAAATTGGATTTATTGTAATTAATTATTAATTTTCGAAATTAATTAATTATTTATTTATTTTTCGAAAATTAAGGCTGGGTTAGCCGACGACCGAAATCTCGTGCTGATTGTCGTGGCACAGTCCGTTTATTTATTTAAGCTCTACATTGCATGGAATTAAATAAATTGTGATGTTTTAGGGATTTACCCTAAATTGATTAAAATTGAATTATTGATTAGTAGTTGGCCAAGTGTGGCTATTAAGCATTTTTAATGCCTTGTTGAGCTGTAAGTGGAGAGAGTGGTGAGAGCTAACTGAGAATTCTATTGGCCGAGACCGATCAAGTATGAAGTACAGACAGGCGTGTTTCGGTGACTAAGGATATTACTGTGCGAAAATGGTGCCTTAAAGAACGCACGTAGATTGTCTGTGATCTATGACGGGTGTGGTTCGGTGATGAAGAACATCACTGTGCGAAAATAGCGCCTTAAAGAACGCACGTAGACCGTCTATTATTTACATCACCTTGGTGAAAGCAACGCCCGAGAGCATTGATGTGGCTCTGTGACCGATTGCACTATGGGAGGTTATATAGTGTGGAAAGAATGACCTAGGATTGATCAATGATTTAATCCGATTGTTGTGATTTGATTGATTGTTCGTTGTGATTTATGAAGCGTTTGTATGTAACCTTGAATTGTAGGTTGAGACTGAGGCCAAGATAAGTCCTCTGACTCGTGCTGTGCTTAGGCAACCGAGAAGTGTATTGGTCTCCTAATTGAGACTTAGTGGGGTATAACTCGCTGAGACATAGTCTCATCCTGGTTGTGGGATAACATTTCAGGACCATGATGAGGAGCTGAGGAGGAGGAATCTGAGAAAGAGAACTTTGAGGTGAAACCTGAGGAGAAAGATTTTTGGAAGAAGAAGATAATCCTGAGAGCAACCTTGAGTACGATCCGGATGAGGACTGAGATCCCATCCTCTTTTGTGAATCCTATTTTCATGTGAATAGTTGTGAAGTATTCTGGTTTGTGTTATGTATAAAAGTTTGGTTATGAGTTTCAATATGAAAAATATAGCCTTCTTTTCTATCCCATTGTTTTATTGTCTGGGGATTTATAACTGTTTCCGCATGCGTCATAAAAAGAAAGGGTCAGCGATACTTAGTCCTGGGATATCGCACGCTAAAAATGACCTGGTATGGAAGGATGGGCACGTCCCTGAGGATCGGGGCATGACATTCCCTTTTTGGTATTAGACCGAAGTTCAAGATTGGAGTGATAATGAGCGTTGACTATGGGATAGTTGGTAGGAAATGCTTTTAAATTCATGCTGATGCATGCCTGTTGCTGCACCTATCGTTGCACCTA
Organism: Eucalyptus victrix; assembly: GCA_016097545.1. NCBI lineage: Eukaryota > Viridiplantae > Streptophyta > Magnoliopsida > Myrtales > Myrtaceae > Eucalyptus > Eucalyptus victrix. The sequence goes on along the minus strand of CM027844.1, from coordinate 7,854,509 downwards.
CCGCAGCACAAGCTGAAGGTCCACCCGGAATAGTGGTTGCGAACAGACCAATTCATCAGTTGGTAGAACAATTCCTGAAGCTGAATCCACCTCAGTTTATCGGGACTGGAGACCCTGAAGCTGCTACTTCATGGATCCAGAAATTGGAGAATGAGACTGAAAAGGTACTACTTGCAACTTACTAACTCGATAGAGTTGCAAATATTTGGTGGAAGACGACTCGAGGAACCATATTCCCAGAAGGCGTTGTTCCAGAGTGGAACACCTTTCTAGAGGCTTTTAATGTCAAATATTTCTCAAAAACTGCCAGAGAGGTGAAGATGGTAGAATTTTAACGTCTTCGCTAGGGTTCCCTAATTGTCGATCAATATAAAGGGAAGTTCGCTAAACTTTCGTAGTATTCTCCTGAATTAATTGCGAATCCAGTAAACCGAGCGAGGAGGTTCAGAGAAGGATTCAAGCCAGACTTAAGAAGTACATTGATTTCCCTGAACCTGAGGACTTATAATGACATTTATGAGAGGGCTCAAATGATCAAGAGAGATCAGAATGACCGAGCAACCTCATCTCGATCGAGGTTTAACTCTCATCGAGAGAATATCCGTCAAGGGAAGAGACTCATGCCTAGAGGTAGGCCCAATGCTCCACCCTTCAAGAGAAGTTAATTCAATAGATTGATGCCTAATAGGTTTAATTATTGTCGCTCATGTGGAAGACAACATGGGACAACTCCGTGCCCAGCCAGGATAGAAGCATGTTACGAATGTGGCCAGCAGGGCCACATCGCAAGGTATTGTCCAAAGAAGCAAAGAGGACAACCTCAATTGCCACCGCCACCACCGATGAGACAGATAAGAGGGTATGCCCCTCAGAACGTGCCGTAAGGAGGACAGTAGAGACCTACAGCTCAAGGCACGAATTATGCAATCACACAAGGTCAGGCGGAAGTTATGCCTAAAGTGATAACAGGTATGGTTTTGCTCAACGACCAACCTGCTTATGCTTTGTTTGATCTGGGAGCAACCCACTCATTTATTGCCAAGCAATATGTTAAGTTGATAGGAGTCAGTCCTATATTATTGGAGTCAGCAATGTGCATATCTACACCGTTGAAAGATAAAGTTATTACTACTTTGGGTTGTTCGAGGTGCAAGTTAGTGATTAGTGAGCAAGAGAGGAAAATAGATCTTTTATTCCTAGCCATGTATGACTTTGATTTAATAATTAGCATGGACTGGCTCACCAAGCATAGAGCTAAAATGGACTATTATCGTAAAGCGATTCAGTTTGACCCGATAGAGGGTGAGAGCTTTGAGTTTGTAGGAAGTCAAGGAGGACCCTCGATTGTCCTGATCTCGTCGCAAGAGACAACTTGTCTATTAGACGAGGGTTGTCGAGGGTATCTGGCAACTGTCGTGGATATGACAGTTGAGAAATTGAAAATGGAAGATATTGCAGTGGTTCAGGAGTTTCAAGATGTATTTCCAAAAGAATTGCTAGGATTACCGCCAGAAAGGGAGATTGAATTTGTAATTGAGTAAGCACCAGGGATAGAACCAATCTCAAAGGCACCTTATAGAATGCCATTACTAGAGTTGAAAGAACTGAAGGTGCAGATGCAACAATTATTGGACAAGGGACTTATTCGTTCTAGTGCATCTCTTTAGGGAGCACCAGTTCTATTTGTTAAGAAGAAAGATGGATCGTTACGCCTGGGCATCGACTACCGACAGCTCAACTAGGTAACCATTTATTGGAGAAATCTTCTTGAAGTGTTTTGAAGTTGACAAAACGTTTCCATCAGTCTAGTCTGAAGGCTTGCAGACTCTACTATTTAAAGTCTGAAGACCTCCAGACAGCCAGACTCAAGACTCAAAGTCTATCCTCATTGACAGTCTCTAATCCGTTGAAGAAAGGTTATCCAGAACTGGATGTTTCATTAAGGATATGACCTTATCGACTGGAGAAGATCTCTTGGCTGGAAAAGACATAATGGAATCCTTTGATTGATCGAGATTGATTCGAAGATTAAGGATCCGATGATTGCCTAAATATTCTTGGAAGATTCTACTTATGGAAACCGAGATCCTGATTGTATGGGCAAACATGATTGATGGGTTATCGACACGTTCCTTTAATGGCTCGAATAATCTTCCTAATTGATTCCGTCCAACGGGTAGATTGGAGGAATTCCTTTGGTAAGTGCCAATGGGTATAATGGCATGAAGGAGTATATAAGGAAGATGTTCTAAGTTGTTCGAGGTGTGCGCGATAGAAGAATTCCAAAGTCTGAAGCTCCTTATTGTTTAGACAATTCCTTTGAGCGAAACCTTGTATGCAAAAGAGAGTCTATACTTGTGAGAAACCTTGAGGAGGTGTGGTAGAACATCTACACTGTGGAATCAAGGAAAAGCTGTGCTGTAACTTCTTTTTTGTTCACAGTGAAATCCAGCCGGTGGGCTGTTAGTGCGGAAGAGTGGACGTAGGCTTGGAATAAGCCGAACCACTATAAATCTTGTGTTCAATTTTCTCTTCCTTACTCTATTTACCTTGATCGTACTTCATTTTGTTAATCAATAGAGAACTTCCTTTCTATCGTTTGCCTAGAATCGCTTCCGTATCTTGAAAAATTATTTGTGCACCTATTCACCTCCTCTAGGTGCTTATACTAGCTATCTCAATTGGTATCAAAACTCGTGTACTCACTTTGTTTGAAGTGTTTTACTTCAGAGTTAAAGATCCATGGCTAATATGTTGGCTTCAGGGCTGGTAGAAGGACAAAGCAATACCAAACCGCCTTACTTTGATGGAAAGGACTACGACATATGGAAAAACAAGATGAAGGCGTTCCTAAGATCAAAAGATCCTCTGGAATGGGACGTTGTAGAAAAAGGAATCATTCCTAAAGCAGCACCTGTCTCAGAAAGAGGAAAAGATACTGTTGGGTCTAGCGAAATGACTCAGGAAGAGATAATCAAGAGACAAGCTCTTGATACAAAAGCAATTTATTCTTTATATTGTGCTTTATCACCTACTGAATATAACATAATATCTTCTTGTAATACAGCCAAAGAAGTCTAGGATAGATTACACATTACCTATGAAGGAACCGATCCAGTGAAGAGACTAGAATCAACATTCTTCTCGGTCAATACGAAGCCTTCAGAATGATATCAGGAGAATCTATAACTGACATGTTTAGTTGTTTTACAGAAATCGTGAATGGTCTTGAAAATCAAGGTCAACCAATTTCTGATCCCATGAAAGTAAACAAGCTACTGCGTGGACTCTCCAAGGATTGGAATCACATAAAGACGTCAATCAAAGAGACCCAAAGAATCATGCCATTGTCTATTGATGAGTTGGTTGGGACTCTTCAGTCTTATGAAGTGGAACGAATCAATGAAGACGAAGATCCTAAAAGTAAGAAATCCATTGCATTAAAATCTAATGATGATTCTGATGTAACAGATTCTGAAGACGATATGGATGATGAGGAACTTGTTCTCATGATAAGAAGATTCAGAAAGGTAAACAGAAAATGAAGAAGATTTAATTCAAAGAAACAAAGTTTTCAAAAGCAATAGGCCAAGTCTGCTGAAAATGATGAATCAAACAAAGATGTAGTCTGCTTTGAATGTAAGAAAAAGGGACACATCAAGCCTAACTGTCCTCTTCTGAGGAAGAAGAAAGGAAAAACTGAAAAGTATCGAAAAGCTCTCAAAGCAGCAACCTGGAGTGATACAGAATACGAAGATAGTGATGATGATTATGCCAACATATGTCTAATAACACGATCGGATTCGAATCAAACTCCGAGACGATCTCGATTCAGAAAGTGAATTCGAGGTAAGTAACTTCAAAATCCCTATTAAAGTTTCAAAATACATTGATAAATTGTGTTTTAGTCTTAAGACTTCTCTTAAAAGAATTTCCAAACTCAAAAAGGAAAATTCTGCTCTAAAACAACAAGAGAATGTTTTGGAAGAAAAAGTGAAATGCTTAGACCAGAATGTTTCTTCTCTCAAAGAAAGTGAAGATAATCTTTTAAAAGAAAATGCATTCTTGATAAATGATATCTCAAATATTTCCAAAAGATTTTCTCTAGGATCTGAAAACTGGAAAAAAATACTTTCTGTTCAAAGACCTTATTTCAATAAATCTGGGTTTGCGAATGACTCGGCCGAAACCATTCCTTTAATTGATTTTCCTAAAGTGAAAGAAAAAATCAAACAAAGACCCACAAGAAATGCTTACAAAAATCATTTTAAAAGGACCTTTGTAAAATCGAGGTCGCAATGCTCTCGATGTTCAAAGTGCAATAGTGCGATCATTTTGAGAAAGAATGTCCTATGGTTTGGAGACCTGTCAATAAAGTTTGGGAAAAAACCGCATATCATACTAACTCAAAAGGACCCAAGAAAATATGGGTACCAAAGAAAGCTTAAGTCTCTTTTTAAATGCAGGTCACTATCAAGAAAAAGGTAAAACGGCACCTGGATAGTGGATGCTCGAGACACATGACAGGAGATTCAAATTGCTTCATAAAGCTTGTTCAAGTGAATGGTGGAAAAGTCTCATTTGGAGGAAACAGCAAAGGAAAAATTTGTGGGATTTGGAATTGTAAAGATTAGGAACCCCACAATAAGTAATGTTTCTTTAGTTGAAGGGCTCAACTACAATCTGCTCAGTGTCAGTCAGCTGTGTGATGCCGGTTTCAGAATCAACTTTCAAGAGGGTGTTTGTTCAGGAACCAGTAAAGACTCTACTCAGTCATTCATGGGTTGAAGACATGGAAATATCCACCTCTTGGACGTGAAACCAGATGAATCGCAATGTTTAATCTCAATCCAAGACGAAGCGAGCTTATGGCACAAGAAGCTTGGGCATATTAACATGAAGCAGATAGCCAAAATCTCAGCAAAGAAACTTGTTCATGGTCTGCCCAATTTATCATACCAAAAGTCTGATCTATGTACACCATGTATATTGGGAAAACAGGTAAGAAATTCCTTTAAACCAATAAATCAAGTTTCCACTAACCGTGTACTGTAGCTTTTGCATATGCATCTCTTTGGACCAACAAGAACACAGAGCATTGGAGGTAAGAAATATTGCCTAGTAATTGTGGATGACTACTCACGATTTACTTAGGTATATTTATTGGCAAGTAAGTCTGAAACTTTCTCTTACTTTGAAAAATTTGCTAAGAAGATTCAAAATGAAAAGGGGTATCTTATTTCAAGTATAAAAACAGACCATGGAGGTGAATTTGAAAATCAAGATTTTACAAAATTTTCTGATGAATCTGGTTTTCAGCATTTGTTCTCTTCTCCATGTACTCCAGAGCAAAACGGAGTTGTGGAAAGGAAGAATAGATCTCTTCAAGAAATAGCTAGAACTCTTTTAATTGAAAGCAATATCTCTTTACGATTTTGGGCTAAAGCAGTTTCAACATCATGTTATATTATCAATAGAGTTTTTCTAAGGCATATTCTTGAAAAAACCCCTATGAACTATTCAAATAAAAGAAACCTATTGTTTCATATTTTCATGTATTTGGATGCAAATGTTTCATACTGAAAAATGCAAATGATCGAGTTGGTAAGTTTGAAGAAAAGTCAGATGAAAGCATCTTCCTTGGATATTCAACCACAAGCAAAGCGTACAGAGTCTACAACAAGAAGACTCAAACTGTGGAAGAATCAATGAATGTCAAATTCCAAGATTCTATACAAAATGAATCTATTCAGACTCATCTTGAAGAGACTGAACCTGCTCCAGACTCTACAAAGTCTAAATCTCAAGAAGCAGCTCAGACTTTGAAGGACCAGCAACAAGTGACTGTTGAAGATTCAAGTGAAGGAAGTGACCATCAATCTGATAAATTAACCAGCAAATGGAAACATTAGTCCAATCATCCTAAATATCTTATTATTGGCGACATCAATGAAGGAATTCGCGCAAGATCCAAAAGGCAAGAAGAGTCTAGTGCTATGGCTCTTATTTCTGAAATAGAACCCAAAAGCATAGATAAAGCTTTATCCAATGAAAGCTGGATTGAAGCTATGCAAGAAGAACTCAGACAATTCAGAATTAATGATGTCTAGGAGTTGACTCCTAAACCAAAAGGTAAATTAATTGTTGGAGCTAAATGGGTTTTCAGGAACAATATGGACGAAAAAGGAAAAGTCATAAGAAACAAGGCTAAACTCGTGGCCAAGGGATACACACAAGAAGAATGGATCGACTATGACGAGACTTATGCACCGGTAGCAAGGTTAGAAGCAATTCGTTTATTACTTGCATTTGCTTGTCATAAGAATTTCAGGTTATTCCAAATGGATGTCAAAAGTGCCTTCCTAAATGGATTCATCCATGAGGAAGTTTATGTGGAACAACCACCTAGATTTGAAGACCTAAGGAAACCAGACTCAGTATTCAGACTCAAAAAGGCCTTATATTGCTTAAAACAAGCACCTCGAGCTTGGTACGACAAACTAAGTAAGTTTTTAATTCGAAATGGTTTTGTTAAAGGTAAAGTAGACACTACTCTTTTTATTAAAAGAGAAAGCAAAAGTTTTCTGCTTGTTCAAATATATGTCGATGATATTATCTTTGGATCCTCTAATGAAAGTATGTGCAAGAAATTTTCTAAGACTATGCAGGATGAATTTGAAATGAGCATGATGGGTGAGTTAACCTTCTTTCTCGGGCTTCAAATAAAACAACTGAAGGAAGGAACTTTCATTCATCAAGAAAAGTATGCAAATGATCTTGTCAAAAAGTTTGAATTGGTCAATTGCAAAAAGGCTGATATACCAATGTCAAGTTCCTTGAAGATAGACATAGATGAAGGAGGAAAGAAAGTCGACCAAAAGTTATACATGAGTATCATCGGATCATTTCTTTATCTTACTGCTTCTAGACCTGACATTTTGTTTAGTGTTTGCATTTGTGCCAGATTTCAATCAGACCCTAAAGAATCTCATTTAAATGCTGCAAAGCGTATTATCAAATATGTTTCATCAACTTCAAGCTTTGGTCTCTGGTATCCAAAAAGGGGAGACTTTACTCTTCTTGGATATTCAGACGCAGACTTTGCTGGATGCAGAGTCGATAGAAAGAGCACCTCGGGTACTTGTCAACTACTTGGAAGCAGGACAGTGTCTTGGTTTTCAAGAAAGCAAAGTACAGTAGCTCTCTCTACAGTAGAAGCAGAATATATAGCTCTCAAAAGTTGTTGTTCACAAACGGAATCCTTTGATTGATCGAGATTGATTCGAAGATTAAGGATCCGATGATTGCCTAAATATTCTTGGAAGGTTCTACTTATGGAAACCGAGATCCTAATTGTATGGGCGAACAGGATTGATGGGCTATCGACACGTTCCTTTAATAGCTCGAATAATCTTCCTAATTGATTCCGTCCAACGGGTAGATTGGAGGAATTCCTTTGGTAAGTGCTAACGAGTATGATGACATGAAGGAGTATATAAGGAAGACGTTCTAAGTTGTTCGAGGTGTGCGCGATAGAAGAATTCCAAAGTCTGAAGCTCCTTGTTGTTTAGACAATTCCTTTAAGCGAAACCTTGTATGCAAAAGAGAGTCTATATTTGTGAGAAACCTTGAGGAGGTGTGGTAGAACATCTACACTGTGGAATTAAGGAAAAGCTGTGCTGTAACTTCTCTTTCATTCATAGTGAAATCCAGCCGGTGGGCTGTTTGTGCGGAAGAGTGAACGTAGGCTTGGAATAAGCCGAACCACTATAAACCTTGTGTTCAATTTTCTCTTCCTTACTCTCTTTACCTTGATTGTACTTCATTTTGTTAATCAATAGAGAACTTCATTTCTATCGTTTGCCTAGAATCACTTCTGTATCTTGAAAAATTATTTGTGCACCTATTCACCCCCCTCTAGGTGCTTATACTAGCTATCTCACCATTAAGAACAAATATCTCCTCCCAAGGATTGATGATCTATTCGATTAGTTACAAGGAGCGTCAATATTCTCGAAGATTGATTTGAGGACAGGATATCATCAGTTGAGAATTAGAAAAGAGGACATTCCTAAGTCAGCATTTCGTACTCGGTATGGTCATTACAAGTTCACAGTGATGCCATTCGGGTTGACAAACGCTCCAGCTGCCTTCATGGATATGATGAACCAAATATTGAATGAATATCTAGATCAGTTTGTGATCGTGTTTATTGATGATATCTTGGTCTATTCGAGAAATGACAAAGAGCACGAGAATCATCTGAGATTAGTGCTCCAGACTTTAAGGACGCATCAGTTGTATGCGAGATTTGGTTGACTTGTGTTGCATTCTTAGGTCATGTGATTTCTCGAGAAGGAATCTCTGTCGACCCAAGCAAGATAGAAGCCGGGATCAATTGGTAGAGACCAACATCAGTGATAGAAATCATAAGTTTTCTGGGATTGGTAGGTTATTACAGAAGGTTTGTAAGAGGTTTCTCAACATTAGCATCACCTCTAACTAAGCTCACGAAGAAAAACGAGAAGTTCATATGGACAGACAAGTGTGATCGTAGTTTTCAAGAGTTGAAGGAAAAGCTGACTACCTCACCGGTACTGACGATTCCATCTGGTCCTAGAGGATTCGAGATTTATAGTGATGCGTCTTTTAGAGGGTTGGGTTGCGTGCTGATGCAACATGGTAGGGTTGTTGCGTACGCCTCCCATCAGTTGAGACCTCATGAACATAACTATCCAACGCATGACTTAGAGCTCACAGCCATTATATTTGCCTTGAAGATTTAGAGACATTATTTATGTGGTGAAAAATTTCAGATCTTCACGGACCATCAGAGTCTCAAGTATTTGGTCTCTCAAAAGGAGTTGAACATGAGACAGCGCAGATGGATGGAATTACTGAAAGACTACGATTGTGATATTTTATATCACCCAGGAAAGGCGAATAAGGTCGCTGATGCTCTAAGCTGAAAGTCTTCAGTGGCTCATATACTGATTAAGGAGTGAAACTTAATCAAGAGAGCTCGGGATTCGGCATTCAAATTTGAGGTAGGCCACCTCTCAAGTTTTATGACCACCCTCAGAATTGAACAGGATGTCCAGATCAGAATCAAACAACTCCAACCGACAGATCCAGATGTACAAAGAATTCTCCAAGAGGATACGGAAGCAAGGCTGATTTTCAGATTGCTGATGACGGGACTCTAAGGTTCCAAGGATGTTTGCTTGTACGTGACGATGTGGAGCTTAGAAAAGAAATTTTATTTGAGGCACATTGTAGCAATTACAGCATTCATCCTGGAAGCACTAAAATGTACCAGAACCTGAGTCAACATTACTGGTGGTCTGGTATGAAGGCTCACATCGCCAAGCATGTCGCCAAGTGTTTGACGTGTCAACAAGTAAAAGCTCAACATTGCAAGCCGGGAGGACTTCAGCAACCTCTCGCGATCCTAGAATGGAAATGGGAGCATATCACGATGGACTTCGTGATTGGACTACCAAGAAGTCAGAGAGGGAATGATTCGATATGGGTAGTAGTCGATAGACTAACAAAGTCGACTCACTTCATTGCAGTTCGAAAGGACCTCAGTCTAGATAGGCACGCAGTCCTGTACGTGTGTGAGGTGGTTCGAATGCATGGAGTGCCAGTTACGATAATGTCAGATCGAGACCCAAGGTTTATAGCCGCTTTTTGGAAGAGCTTGCAGAGTGCTCTTGGTACAAAGCTTTAGTACAGTACAACATATCATCCTCAGACAGATGGCCAGTCTGAGAGGACAATTCAGACCCTCGAAGACATGCTGAGAGCTTGTGTAATAGACTTCAAGGGAATTTAGGAAGATCAGCTTCATCTGGTAGAATTCACCTACAACAATAGTTATCAGCAAAGTATTCAGATGGCCCCATTCGAAGCGTTGTATGGCAAAGCATGCAGAACACCGATGTGTTGGGAGGAAGTTGGAGAAAGAAAGATAACAGGCCCAGAATTGGTTCAGCAGTCAGTGAATGTCGTGACAGTAATCAAAGACAGATTAAAGACCGCTCAAAGCAAATAGAAAAGTTACACAGATAAGTATCGAAGGTCTTTGGAATTCCAAGTTGGTGATCACGTTTTTCTGAAAGTATCACTAATGAGGGGAACTTCATGCTTTGATAAGAAAGGCAAATTGAGTTTGAGGTACATAGGTTCGTTTGAGATTCTTGAGAGAATCGGGACCTTAGCATATTGTCTTGCATTGCCACCAAGATTGGCGCAAGTGCATGACGTCTTCCACGTGTCGATGTTGAGGAAGTATGAGCCTGACCCGACACACGTACTCAATTTTGAAGAATTGGACGTGGATGACCAAGTGTCATACGTGGAAAGCCCGATTCAGATTGTCGATCGCAAAGAGCAAGTCATGCGTACAAAGACCATCCCGTTGGTCAAAGTGGTCTGGCAACACCACGGTATAGAATGAGCGACATGGGAGATTGAGGAGTCAATGAGAGAATTGTATGTGGCATCCTGGAATTTCATAAAAATCCCTAAATATGCCATGAGCTATGGATAGGCGATAGAAGTACCGCTATTGTATTTTGTAGCCTCCTAGTCTATGAGTTGCGATGAGATGTATGGCAAAGTCTTTAATGGATGAATTTTTGGAAAAGGAAGTTTTATTTTTGGCCATGAATGTGTGATAAATTGAAACTTGTGGAATTATAATTTCAAGTGTATAGTTATCTTTTGTAATTTAGTACTTTAATTTAATAGGGATTTAAGTAATTTAAAAAAAAAGGTTTATTTTAGGGTAATTAAGCTTGGGTCTTAGGCCCAAGAGGGATGGGCCTAAGATGGGCCAAGCTGGTTGGCCCAATAGAAGCCCACGGAGGGGCTGTCGCCGGCCCAAGTGAGGCCCAAGAAGGAGAGTGGCCGGCCCATTGCATGGGCTTTGCCAAGTGGCAATGAGGTCTTCATGCATTGACTTGTGGAGAGGCATGTGATGATTGCTAATGATGGAGAATTGGGGGAATAAAAGGGAAAGAGAGAGAGAGTGGCCGGTTGGGTTGCCGTCCAAGTGAGAAAGAGAGAGAGTGAGTTGCGAGAGAGAGGAACCGAGAGGGAGGAGAGGAAGGAGCTCGCCATTCGTCCGCCCGTCGCCGCCCGTTTTCTGCCCGTTCGTCCACCGTGTGCCGTCGTTCTCTTGAGTTTAGAGGCAAGTTAGGATCCTCTTACTACTCTTGCATGTGTGTGTTGCATGTATGTCTAGAGTAGTGTCGAATTTTGGGTGATTAGGAGGGAGAAACCGAAGCTAGAATGACTTGTTCTTGAGTGATGTTGCTGTTTTCGCATGAACCGCCTGAGCCAGAATCTTGTGAGAGCTTGCATGCATGTTTTGAGTTCGATTTTGACTTTGATTCCTTCATGAAAGTTGTAGCCAACATCTTAAAATATAACATACAAAAATTTGGTACAAAATGGTGGAGATTTAAGGGGTCAAACTCTCATCCTACGGAGACACTAGATCTGGAACTTTTTTGCTGACCTTGTGGTAGATTTGTGGTTGCATGTTGATTTTTATCAAGAATATCTCTTCGACTTCTTCATGAAACTTGTATAGAACATCTTAAAGACTAACATACTCAAATGTGAAGTAAAATGAACAAGTATAGCCCAGTGAATTGACTTACTCTTGAACATGGTAAATCTGGAGACGTGGTACTAGACACCCGAGACTTCATGGACCCATATGGTGACTGTTCTTTGATAATTTGACTTAGATCTCTTAATGAAAGTTGTAGGGGACCTCTTTAAGTAAAACATATCCAAATTTCAGAGGAAATGAAGAATAATAAGTGGGTAAAAACTTGGTATTTCGGAGATGACTACACTGGACGTTTCGGTATGAGAACCAGAAGATTCGGACGACTATAGAAAATTATCTAAAACGAATCTGGCCTAGAAGTCTTCACGAAAAATCTACTTTAGTGTCTTAACTATAACCTGGTAAAGTTTCATAATTTTCGGAGGCATTTCGAGTATTTTAATCGAATTATTTCAAAAAATGCACATTCTGTTTTTATCCGAAATTGCATGCTGTATTTGTGTGAATGATATCTTTTGTGTGGAACTTTATTGAACATGTGTTTTTCATGAGATCAATGTCTTATTGTCTGGTCTATCACATGTCTTAATTTCATGATTTATGAGAATCATATGGATATTTAATTTAAATATTTTCAAAAATGGTACAAGCTGGAATTTAAATAAATTTCAAAAAGGCATGATAAATGGACTATTCTAAATTGTAAGAATGCCATAAATTTTATGTTTATGATTGATTTCATATTGTTGCATGCATGATGACGACTGATGATGTACGTATAGATTGAAGCATGAAAGTGGTTTTGTTTGCCATTACATCATGTGACATGCTGAGTTGAGACCTAAATTGGTAAGCATGAATAATGATAAATGAGGAAACTGTTTGTGGCGGATGATAATGTCTTAGGAGTATCAGGATGCCCGGGATGGGGGGTGCCGGATGCCCGGAATGTTAGAGATACATGGCCAGATGGCCTCGGGAGTTTCGAGATGCCTGGAATGGTTGGGTGCCGGAAGCCTCGGAGGTCTTTGCCCAAGAGGATGCCTCGTGATGCCAGTTGGGATGCGAGATGCCCGGAATGTGGGGATGCCGGATGCCTGGTGGCCTTAGATGGTTGAATACCGGAGGTTTTTCTCGCGATGCCAAGATGGGGTGTGAGTGTAAAGTACGAGATGAAATCGATGATCCCGAGAAAGAGTGATGTGGTGATCGAATTGAAAGTTAAAAGTGGAAATTGAATCATGCATATATGATATGATATGATGATGATCACCTATGGCATGATGATATGCATATATGATGTGATATGATGATGACCACCTATGGTATGATGACATGTGTATGATGGGATGATGACCACCTCTGGTATAATGACATGTGTATGATGTGATGATAATCACCTATGGCATGATGACATGTGTATGATGTGATGATGACCACCTATGGCAAGATGATACATGTGTGTGACATAATAATGATCACCTATGGCATGATGACATGTATGTGATATGATTGTGATGAGGATGTATGATGGTATATGCATGGCTTCAAGGTAAGTATGCTTGGATGCATGGATGGCATGTATGATGTTGTGATTGTATTGTATGATGCATTGAGTGGTTATTGGATTCCTTTACCTACTGAGTGGTTGTACTCACCCCTTCGGGGACCAACATTTCAGATTAGCAGCATGCCGCTCCCTGCTGTCACGCTGATTGTATTTTACGGCCTACCTTCGGATGTAGAAATCGAGTGCGAGGAGTTTGACTGTCCCTCTATTCCTGGTTTTACGTATATTCGAGTGCACGTCTTTGTTATGTATGATGTGGGCCTAGCTGGAGGCCCTGTTGTCCAGGAGTTCATATCCGTCCACATTTGTCGCAACGGAGTGATGCGTGGGATGTTGCCACCGCCATCGCCTAATGCACCGGGATGGGTGTGAGGGCCCGTGCGTGACAAGTAGGAGCTGAAACTTTTTGGGATGGTTAGCTGACACTAGTGATGAGGGATCTTTCACGTTAGTCGTAGTGGGTCGAGTGTTTCTTTTTGGGGTTTAGGCCGAGTGTGGCTTCATGTCCTGGCCTTTCTTTTGATGTACCGACCCAAGGAAACCCATCTTGAAAATATGTAAATAAAATGTCATGGCTTTGTCTTTCATTATGATGATTAGTGGTGTGCAATTGTATCATGGTTGATGGAGGAGGAGATGGCAATGTTATATTTTGCTTCTGCTAAATGAGTCGCGCTGGGACCGTTTTAAAAAAAAAAAAATGTCCATGATTTACGACGCTTCTTCTAAGAGATGTAATCAGGTGTAACGTTGGTGCCTGTGGCGACCTAAGAGGGGTTCGGGGCACCACATTGTACCCCCACCCTTTTGATCAAGTCTTGTAAGGTTTAAATTTCGATGACGAAATTTTTATAAGAGGAGAAGAGTTGTGACATCCAGATTTTTCAACCTGGTTTCTACTGAATTAATCAGGCATTTCATTGACGCGTCTATAGGGCTATTCTTAGAGCTGATCACTCTCGAGATAACTAGACTAGTTGATGAAGCTATTAAGAATTTTAAGGCAATTGCCTTGAGAATTCGACTAGAAATTGGCTTCTCGACCGTGTCCATCTTTATAGATCATTATGGCACAGTTAAAAATTGATATGAGATTAGAGATAGGTCTATTCGACTGAGATGTATGTTCGATCATGGGTGACTCCACTAAATTGGAAAATTCTCGTCGATCGATACTAATCCAATTTTGCTGTCGTTTTGGTACCCTGTGTCCGTAATTGAACCCTCGAGATTTTCACGACAATCGAAAGTCGCCATGGAGTCGAGTGGGTTCATTGTGGCTCGAAGAAAATCAACCATAGGTTGTTTGCTTTAAAAAGTTCTGAAAACTACCCGATAGTCTAGGTCACGCTAAAAGCACACAAAGAGAAATTAACTATGAATTCAAGTCCAATTTTAGAAATTGAAGTTTCTGTTATGTCACAACAAATTTTAGGAGTATCGACTCAGTCTCAAAAGATTTTTCTGACACCCAACACTTTTTGGGAAAAAGTTGTAGTGTGGCCATTTTCGTTTAGTTAAAGTCGGGAATTATTTCTGATGGTGAAATTGAGGAGCATGAGGGATTCTTGGATAAAGAAAATAATCAATTTGATAAAGGAAATATCAATTGATTTGTAGGAGAGTTATTTGAGAGAAATTCAAGAGAGATTTTAGATGCAAAATGCCAGGGTAGACCAAGTGCTTTAATTTGGATTTTCCTTGGTTATCTAGGTGCCAATTCAAAAGAATTTGAGATAAGAATTTCTTAATTGAGGAACTTCTTTTCTTTTAAATTTTTTCTTCCCAATTCTTTCCTTTTTTAGCCAAGCATCCAAGCATCTTTTTCTCTCCCCTTTTTCCTTTCTTTCTTTATTTCTTTTTCTTTTCTCTCTCTCTCTCTTTCCCCCTCTCCCCTCTCCTTCGTGCGACGCCCCCTCCTTGTTGTCTTCCTCTCTGCTTTTCACTTTGACTTTTCAACCCATTCAAACTTATCCCTTCACTCTCTCTCTCTCTCTCTCTCTCTCTCTCTCTCTCTTCTTCCCCACCCCACGGGACTGAACCCCCTCTTTCTTCCTTCTTGTTCGTGAAAAACCAGAAGCGGAAGAAGAGGAACAGCAACTCGCCAAAGCCGTCGTCGCCGCACCGGAGCTGGATCGCCGCCCACGCACCGTCGCCCGCGCACGTTGTGCACTTCACCACCGCCCCCTTCGTGCCTCGCCATCCCTACCGTGTGCCGCCCAGCCCTGTTTCACCTCTGTCCAGCCGCGTTCAGCCGCCTCCGGCCACCGCCCAGCTCCGTTTGGCTATCGTCCGGCCTCCTCGGAGTCTCCCTCACCCTCCGCCAGCCTTTCCTTGCCGTTTTGGCCACCGGACTAGCTCCGGCCAGCCAAAGGTAGCAACCCACGAGTGGGTTACCAGCCCCCTCGGGCCCGCCTTTGAGCCGATTCTGGGCCCCAAACCTGAGCTGTGCTTTGGAGTTTATTGTTCCTCGCGCCGTCCCTGTCGGATTGGTTCGATTTGCGCGCGATTCCGGTGAGTAACCTCACTAATCCTTACTTAGTGGACTAATTACACTTAAGGTTTGTTTAATTTCAATTAATTAGGTTTAGGTGGTTGGATTAGTATGGATTAGTATTTATTAGTCAATTGTGATGCGAATCAGATAAATTGAGTGTGCATTTAGCAAGTAGACATGGTCTACTATTTATTGAGGGTAGCCCGGGATTTTTCCCGACCCTAATCGGGCTTCAATTTGACAATTTGGGCGTAAGTGGAATTTTTGGTATTTAAATATTATTTTTCGAAATTAATTAATTATTTATTTATTTTATGAAAATTCAAGTAGGATGGCCAGTGACTAGAATATTATGTTGATGACCGTGGTAAAGTCCGTTTATTTAATCGGGCTTTACTTTGATCTAAATTGAATTTTTAATATTAATTATTTAATTTTTGAAATTATTTATTTAATTATTTATTTTCCGGAAATTCAACTAAGATGGCTGATGACTAGAATTTTATGCTGATAATCGTGGTGAAGTCCATTTATTTAATTGAGCTCCGATTTGAGCTAAATTGGATTTATTGTAATTAATTATTAATTTTCGAAATTAATTAATTAGTTATTTATTTTTTGAAAATTAAGGCTTGGTTAGCTGACGACCTAAATCTCGTGCTGATTGTTGTGGTGCAATCCATTTATTTATTTGAGCTCTACGTTGCATGGAATTAAATAAATTGTGATGTTTTAGGGATTTACCCTAAATTGATTGAAATTGAATTATTGATTGGTAGTTGGCCAAGTATGACTATTAAGCATTTTTAATGCCTTGTTGAGCTGCAAGTGGAGAGAGTGGTGAGAGCTAACTAAAAATTCTATTGGCTAAGACCGATCAAGTACAAAGTATAGATAGGCGTGGTTTGGTGACTAAGGATATCACTGTGCGAAAACGACGCCTTAAAGAACGCACGTAGGCTGTCTGTGATCTATGATGGGCGTGGTTCAGTGATGAAGAATATCACTGTGTGAAAACAGCGCCTTAAAGAACGCACGTAGACCATTTGTTATTTACGTCACCTTGGCGAAAGCAACGCTCGAGAGCATTGATGTGGCTCTGTGACCGAATGAATGACCTAGGAATGGTCCGACTAACATGTAATCGACTAGTTTGATTGATCAATGATTTAATCTGATTGTTGTGATTTGATTGATTGTTCGTTGTGATTTATGAAGCGTTTTTATGTAACCTTGAATTGCAAGTTGAGACTGAGGCCAAGGTAAGTCCTCTGACTCGTGCTGTGCTTAGGCAACCGAGTAGTGTATTTGTCCCCTAATTGAGTCTTAGTGGGGTATAACTCGCTGAGACATAGTCTCATCCCGGTTGTGGGACAACATTTCAGGACCCTGATGAGGAGCAGAGAAGGAGAAATATGAGAAAGAGAACTTTGAGGTGAAACTTGAGGAGAAAGATTTTTGGAAGAAGAAGATAATCCTGAGAGGGACCTTGAGTACGATCCGGATGAGGACTGAGATCCCATCCTCTTTTGTGAATCCTATTTTGATGTGAATAGTTGTGAAGTATTCTGATTTGTGTTATGTATAAAAGTTTGGTTATGAGTGTGGCATCCTGAAATTCTTTGCTAGCCATTAGGGGTGCTCCAATTAATGTCTTGCATTGAAATCTATGGCCGAGTTTAAATGGATAGATCTTGGAAGAGAATGACTTATCTCTGGCCATGTGCATCGTGACTTAGAATCCATAGGTTTGTAATTCTAAGTGTTTAGTTATTTAATTTTACCCTATAGTACTTTAGTTTAATAAGATTTAATTAGTATTTAAAAAGGAGATTAAAATTGATTTTAATTAGGTCAGGCCTTAGGCCCAATGGCTTGAGCTCTTGGTGGGCCAAATGGCCGTCCCAATTAAAGCCCAAGGAAGAGGCTGCTGTCGACCAAGGTGGGGGAGGAGTGGCCGGCCCACTTCTTCCAAGCCCAATCCAAGCCCAAGCCCATCTTGCATGAGCTTGGCCAAGTGGCAAAAAGAGGATTGCATGCATTGGCTTGTGGAGAGGCAAATAATCATTGCCAATGATGGAGTTTTGGGGAAATAAAAGGGAAAGAGAGAGAGAGAGTGGCCGGTTAGTGGTATTCGGCCAAGCCAAAAAGAGAGAGAAGGGAGTTGCGAGAGAGAGGAACCGAGGAGGAGGAGGAGCTCGCCCATCGCCGCCCGCACGCCGTCCGTCTGTCACCGGTGTGCTGTCCATTTTGCTGTCATCTGCTTGGTCTTAGAGGCAAGTTGGGATCGATTTCCACTCTTGCATGTGTGTCTTGCATGTGTGATTTTTTGGTGGTAGATTTCGGTTGTTAGGGTAGGCAAAACCGAAGCTAGAATGTGACTTGTTCTTGAATATGCTTGCTGATTTCGTGTGAACCGCCCGACCCAGAATCTTGTGGAGGCTTTCTTGCATGTTTCGAGTTGGATTTTGACTTTGATTCCTTCATGAAAGTTGTATTCAAAATCCTAAAATACAACATACTAAAATTTGGGACAAAATGGTTGAGATTTAAGGGGTGAAACCCTCATCCTACGAAGACACTAGATCTGGAACTGTTTTGCTGACCTTTTGGTAGTTTTGTGGGTTGCATGTCGATTTTTACCAAGAATCTATCTTCAACTTCTTCATGAAACATGTATAGAACATCCTAAATATTAACATACTCAAATTTTAAGTAAAATGAGCAAGTGTAGCCTAGTGAATCGACTTACTCTTGAAGTCGGTAAATCTGGAAACACGGTACTGGACACCCGAGACTTCATGGACTAATATGGTGACTATTCTTTGGAAATTTGACTTAGATCCCTTAATTAAAGTTGTAGGGGACCTCTTGAAATAAAACATATCCAAATTTCAGAGGAAATGAAGAAGAATAAGTGGGCGAAAACTCGATATTTCGAAGATACCTACACTGGACGTTTCGGTGCTAGAATCAGAAGCTTCGGACGACTATAGGAAATTATATAGAACGAATATGGTATATATGTATTATGAAAAATCTACTTTAGTGTCTTAAATATAACCTGGTAAAATTTCATAATTTTCGGAGGTCGTTCGGTATTTTAATCGAATTATTTCAAAAACTACACATTCTGTTTCTATCCGAAATTGCATGCTGTATTGGTGTGAATTATATCTTCTTTTGTGGAACTCTATTGGGCATGTGTTTTTCATGAAATTATTGCCTTATTGTCTTGTCTATCACATGCCTTGATTTCATGATTTTTGAGAAGCATATGGATATTTAATTTAAATGTTTTCTAAAATTGTACATGCTGGAATTTTGCAAACTTCGAAAAGGCATGAAATATGGACTATTTTAAATTACATGGACTTCATGAATTGTATCGTTATGAGTGATTGTGTCTTGCTGCATGTATGAATTCAAGGATGAATATGATCTTGATTGCCATCACATCACATGCCATGTTAAAATTGGACTATAATTGAAGATGAGAATTGAGATAAATGAGAAGGCCGTCGGAGGTGTGAGCCGATGATGCCCCGGGAGTGTCGTAATGCCTGGCTAGAAGGGTATGGCTAGTTGCCCGGTGGCCATGAATGGCCGGATACCGGAGGGTCCTCGGGAGTACCAAGAGGTATCGAGATGCCCGGAGAGTGGGGGAGCCGGAAGCTCGGCAGGTATTATGCCGAGGGATGCCTCGCGATGCTAATTTGGGTGCGAGATGCCTGGATATAAGGGTACGGCCGGTTGCCCAGTGGCCTTAAATGGCTGAATGCCGGAGGGTCCTCGTGATGCTAGTTGGGGTACGAGATGCCCGGAGACTGGGGGAGTCAGATGTCTGATTGTATCTTGGATACATGTGGGATGCAAACATATCTGTCCATGTTCATCAAGACGGAGTAATGCATGGGATGTTGCTGCCGCCACCGCCTGATGCACCAGGATGGGTGTGAGGGCCCGTGCGTGAGAAGTAGGAGCTGAAACTTTTTGGGATGGTTAGCTGACGCTAGTTGATGGGGATCTTGCACGATAGACATAGTGGGTCGAATGTTTCTTTTTGAGTTTATGGCGGAGTGTGGCTACATGTCATGGCCTTTCTTTTGATGTACCAGCCCAAGAAAACCCATCATGGAAAATATGTAAATAAAGTGTCGTGGCTTTATCTTTTCTTATGATGTATAGTGGTGTGCAATTGTATCATGGTAGATGGAGGGAGAGATGGTGATATTATATTTTGCTTCCGCTAATGAGTCGCGCTGGGACCGTTTTAAAAAAAAAAATGTCTATGATTTACGATGCTTCTTCTAAGAGATGTACTTAGGTGTAGCGTTAGGTGCCTGTGGTGACCTAAGGGGGTTGGGGATGCCATAATGAGTTTCAATATGAAAAATATAGCCTACTTTTCTATCTCATTATTTTATTGTCTGGGGATTTATAACTGCTTCCGCATGCGTAATAAAAAGAAAGGGTCGGCGATACTTAGACTTGGGATATCGCACGCTAAAAACAACCTGGTATGGAAGGATGGGCGCATCCTTGAGGATCGGGGCATGACAACTAGTTTATAAAAAGAGCTAGTAAAAAATTCTATATCATTTTTCAGTTAATGTTCAAGTGACTTTTTCATCATCTCGTAGGTAAAGAGCTATGATCTCAATTCTATTGGAGAAAACTTCTTTATCTATTTTGAAGTTGACAAAACGTTTCCATCAGTCTAGTCTGAAGACTTGCAGACTCTATCGTCAAAGTCTGAAGACTTCCAGACTCAATATTTAAAGTCTACCCTCACTGATAGTTTCCAGATCGACGAAGAAAAGATTCATCCGATGAAGAAGGCTTATCCAAATGCAAGTATATCTTTAAGGATTTGCTTCATACGGTTGAAGAATATCTCACGGCTGGAGATAGTATCTCGTGATCAATTATTCTTATTGAAATCAATTTGAATAATTAGATCCGTTGATTGGTGAAGTATACTTGGAAGGTTATACTTATGGAAACCTAGATCCCGATTGTATAGACGAGCAGGATTGGTGGGCTATCATCACATTACTTAAATAACTCGAGATCTTCCTAATTGATTCTGTCCAACAGGTAGATTAGAAGTACTCCTTTGGAAGGTGCCAACGGTTATGATGGCATGGTGGAGTATATAAGGAGGACGCTCAAGTTATTCGAGTGTATACGTGAAAGAAAAATTACAAAGTCCGAAGCTCTTAATTCTTTGCTATGTCAATTTGTCGAGCATAAACTGTACTCAAAAGAGAGATCAAATACTTGTAAGACATTGAGGAAGTGTAGATTCTACACTATAGAATCAAGGACGTGAGACTGTAAAATCTCTTTTGATTTTTAGTGGAATCCAGCTAGTGGGCTATCAGTGCGGAAGAATGGATGTAGGCTTGGTCTAAGCCGAACCACTATAAACCGTGTATTTCAATTCTCTTTCCTTAAACTCTTTACTTTAATTTACAGCCTTATATAACTGTTTATAGTCTTTTACATCTTTAGTCTACTGTTTTCATAAAAGTCGAATTAAGTTGTTAAATCTTACAAAAACTTCTTTAACACCTATTCACCCTCCTTTAGATGTTCATACTAGCTTTATCAAATTCAACATACAATGCCGCACCAGCCAACAAACCCCACTGTAATATGCAATTTGCAAGCCTATAGAAAATCTATTAAATCATTGTGTTACCATTTTTCCCACTTCGTGATAAATCATTTTATGAACGTACAACTTCAACAGGAGGATCTTTGGAAGTTCCGGACGTACAATAGTTTGCAAACGTCTCTTTCTTTCCTAATGCGCATTGACCAATACAAGTCCTCGACACAAACACAGTTCTTTGATGAAATGGACAATCTGACTAAAAAAAACATGAAAAGGACAATCATCCAACTTTGAAACCTCACACAAAGGGACCGCACCAAAAATGACCAGAAGGAGATTTCATTGGATTGATCACGCATTGGGAAACCGATCAATAGATGAAATGACAGAATCAAGCTTCTAGTTACCGCATTCCCATCAGAAAATTTTCGCTTGCTTTTCCTATCAATTTGCAAGCATGAAAGGGTTGGTCCATTCTCTTTCTTGGGAAAAGTACTAAAAAAGTTCTAAACATATTACATTATATTTTGCCGGAATCTAATCAATGGCAATCTATTTTTTTTTTTTCTGAAAATCATTCTTCGACTTTTGATGAGAGGAAATAGGTTCTATGGCAATCCGGACAGGAAATATCCAGGCGGATAAGAAATAGCTGCAAACCTTTGTTTCGAACTCAAAACCAAATTATACATACAAACCGTGCTGAAATTCAATTAACAATAAGGCTTGAAAGTACAACTATTTCCACAGCAAAACATGTGCACAAACTATGTTGAAATTTAATCGATAGCAAAGCTCGAGAACGTGCAAAGATGTAACGACGGAATTTAATTGACAACCCAACACCCATGATTGAAATGCATGCCGGTATTGAATCGACGACGAAGTATTGGGATAAAGATACACGTCAAAATTTAATCAACAACACAAATAGGAAAGCTACAACTAAGGAAAAATAAAGTGTAGGAAAGTAAAGATAATAAAAGATTACATTTTAATTATCAAGGGTCCCCTTCCAATTGATGAGAACTTGTCATTTATAGATCTTCTATCATAATTGTCTGGGGGCAGTTTATTCGTGTTTGTAACTATGCTTCCACATCTCTGAAAATTCAATCTCATATTCTGATATTGGCGAGTCTTTTCTTCTAAGCAGTTGTCAATCTCTCCACATTGGTCAGCTATTATCCATGATCACCCTTAGTGGGCCTTCTCATGCATGAGCCTTGGTGCAATTCTTTGACTGGATCATCTTACTCCCCATTTAAGATGCTCATCCACACTCTTTAGTTAAGATGCTCATCCACAACTTGGGCAAAATAATAGCAATCATTTGCCACTTGTCGATATGTGCCAACATTTATACCAAAGTCATCAAACATCATGTAATATTGACTTGTTTCAATTGAATAAATTGGCTTCCTCCACGGACGATCAAATATGCCCGAATAGTATATTCTCCACTATTTTCCCTTTTTCTTTGTTAATTTTGACTGTTGTATATGAGGTTATCAAGTCAACTTTTGTTACTTCTAAATGATCATCACATATCGATAATAGCGAGGTGCGGACCCTTGGAGTGCCATAACTTGGCAGAAATGGACACTTAAGTGCCATAACATTCAAAAGGTATACTTAAGTGTCAAAATCGGAGCAAAGTGGATCACTTGAGTGCCAATCCGGCCAAAATCCGGCCAAATTGCATACGTGGCATTTTTCCGGCGAAGCAAGTGCAAAACGACGCCATTTTGTATGCTAACGTGGCCAAATAATGCAAAAAAGCATCGTTTTGGGCTGACGTGATAAAAAAATAATATAAAAAATAATTAAATTTAATTTAAAATTAAATTTAGTTAAAATATTGTTAAAATAATATTTTTAATATTTAAAAAGAGGGGGGGCGACGAGGGCTCAGCCTTTAGCCACCGCCGCCTTCCCTCCCTACCATCGCGCCCCCCGCCATCGTCGGGAAGGGCCGGCGATAGAGGGGGAAGGGTCGGCGGGGTCATTGGGCTCTGGCCAAGGGTTGGCGACCTCGGCTGACCGGCAGCGAGGTTTGCAGCCCTCGCCCAGATCTGGCAAGGGTCGGCGACACTCCCCCTGCCGGGCTAAGGGCTGCCGACCCTTGTCGAATCTAGGCGATGGCCAC
This sequence comes from Eucalyptus victrix, assembly GCA_016097545.1. NCBI lineage: Eukaryota > Viridiplantae > Streptophyta > Magnoliopsida > Myrtales > Myrtaceae > Eucalyptus > Eucalyptus victrix. Next base: position 7,831,083 of record CM027844.1, on the reverse strand, counting down.
AAGCCCTTGTCGAGCCTTAATGAGGGCTTGCGACCCTTGCCCAAATCTGGTCACAAGGGGGGGGAGGAGGGAGAGGGAGGCAGTCGGTGGCGAGGGCTGGGACCGTCGAGCCGGTGGCTCCAATTGACCGGTGGCAAGGGCCTGCGTGCCCTCGCCCCAAATCTAGGCGAGGTCACCAGCCCTCGCCGGATCTAGGCGAGGGCCCCGACCCTCACCAGGACCCTCACCCAGATCTTGGGCGAGGGCATGCAGGCCCTTGCCGTCAGTCGATTAGGGCCACCGGCCCTTAGCCCAGGCTCGGCGGCCCCAGCCGACCCTCTCCCACCTTTCGGGGACAGCGGGGAGGTGGTGGCGGCAAGGGCTTAGCCCTTAGTCGCCAACCGCCTTCCTTCTCCATTTTTTTAAAATAATAATAATAATAATAAATGCAAATTATATTATTATTTTATTTTAAATTTAATTTAATTACTTTTTATATAATATTAAAATTCAAATTATGCCAAAATGACGTCGTTTTGGGTGAATTAGAGCTGAATCAAAAGCTCTACGGCAAGCCACCTCAGCAAGAAATATTAATATTTAATTGCCACGTATGATTTCTGGCTGGCTTTGCCGGAGGTGGTACTCAGGTGTCCCACTTTTCTTCAAATGTGGCACTTAAGTGAATCTTTTGAAAGTTATGGCACTTAAGTGTCCTTTTGTGCCAAATTATGGCACTTGTAGTGTTTTTATCCCCGATAATAACTAAATATCAGACACTTCTGGGTGCCAACACATTGGTACTAATTTAGTCCTAAACCTTTCAATTAAACCAATTTAATCTTAAATATATTTGCATTTGTACCAAGTCAGTTCATTTAACCTATTTACGCTAGAAATTGCTAACATGGATGCCAAGGGTCCTACATGATATAACCGATGCTAAACCGAACAAATTTATAATTTTAAAATATTTTTCAGAATTTTTTTCTACAACTTTGGTTAGCAAGGCTGTTGGCCGACCATCACCAGCAACAAGCTAATATGGGCAAGGGACTCTGTACCTTTGCCATCCTTGGGCAAGGGCCGCCACACCAAGATCTAAGCGAGGGCCAAAACCTTCGCCTATTGGCTGACAAGGGCCTTTATGCCCTTGTTGACCATAGGCGAGGGCATTGCACCTTCGCCCGCCAAGAGTGAAGGCATCGGGCTCGCACCCAGATCCAAGCAAGGGTTGTGATGCCCTAGCCTAAGGCATTGTGGCCCTCACCTATGGCCAGCGTGTGTCTCATGGCTAGCAAGGGTGCAGCGACCCTCACCAATGGCTGACGAGGGTCGCAACTCCCATGCCTGGTCTAGGCAAGGGCATTGCGACCCTCACCGGTCAATAGGCAAAGGTTTTGGTCCTCGCCTAGATTTGGGTAGGGGCCCAATGCCCTCAACTATGACCGATGAAGGAGTAGTGGCCCTCGCCAGTGGCTAGCAATGGTTGGCCGGTGACCTTACTAGCCAAAGGGTGAAGAAAAAGAAAAAAATGAAAGAAAATAAAATAGAAAAAAAAAAGAAAAAATTAAATTTATAAATTTTGTCCACGTCAACATCAATTATGTCACGTAGGACCATCGAAGTCTATGTCAACAATTTTCAGCTTAAATTGGTTGGATAGACTGAATTAATATCAATGCGAAAAAATTTATGACTAAATTGATTCAATTGAAAAATTTAGGACTGAATTGGTACTAATACAATAAGTTTAAAACTTTTTTGGTACTTTTCTTATCTTTCTTGTGCCCAACATATTACAGTCTCTATAATTCAACTAGATCTAAAGAAAGTAAACATACAGGCTTCAAATCATCTGAAACTCATCTGGACTTGAACAAGAAGGTAGCAACTTCAAATGAGGCAAACAAAAGAAAATGAAAGCTTCTAAATGTACTAATTGAAAACGAATGAATAGGGTAATTTACAACAAATTGAACGGACATTTGAGCTCACTGGCTACCCAACAATATAGATGATTAAGTGGTGAAGAACCTATATCCATCCCTAGAGCATCTCAAACCCTTTAAACCTTGAAAATAGAAAACTTCACTTTCTTCGAGCTGATCTTCCAATTAATAACCAAAATAGAGCCTAGAAAAAAGGGTTTAAGAAAAACAGAGCATAAGGTGATAAGAAGCACCAAATTCTCAAGGGCTGTTGTTGGGCATCCATGTTCCCATCATCAATAAGAACCTTCTCTCTCTTAGCCAATCCATTGTCTGCGTCGACCATCATCTTTACCGACTTCTCAAACCCAACCTTGGGCTTCCAACCCAGCACCTTCTTGGCCTTAGTTGTCACGCCCCGAACCTCGAGCGCGCGCACATCCCTCGGTGGTCAATAGACTTTTGCGACGTCCCCAGGACTCGTCGTCGACCCTTTTTCATTTTATTGCACATGTGGAAGCGAATTAACTAATCCCCTAATAATAACAAACATGGCATAGAAAAGTAGGATAACCAATTTCAAATCAAATACACTTTCATAAACACCTTAAGCTTATACAAAAGGTCTATCTCATAAAGGACTACTAAGCCACCTATGCTCCTGACCCTTCCGCTTCAAGCTTCGGGTTCTTCACATTGAGGACCTGAAAATGGTTATTCAATAACCAATGAGATGTAAATCTCAGCGAGTTCTTCCCCTAGTCTCCCGATTAGTACACCAACTCAACTCGGGGTATCTCTTCAAAACCATCCCACAAACAAACCAAAGATTAACAATCAACAATCAATAGTTGGTTCGCATGCAACCTTATCTAGTATGCCATACCCTGCACATCATAACTTAGCACAATACATGCAATGCACATGGCTATCAGATGATGCAGTTCATCAATCACATACAAATCGTGTTACAAGCGATCTCACCTGGCCATGGCCACACAAAAGCATTGTCTAGGGTAGAGGCGCGAGCGCACCGCCATCCCTCATCCTAGCCCAGAATTGTTCTCTTTGGGCCCCGCACTGGTGTGAACGAACCGCCATCCCAGTTAGGTCACCCCTTAAGGCTTTGTTCTCAGTACAACGGAAGCATGTGTGAAATGCGTTATCGATTCATGCTTGCATGCCATACACAGTGTGCTCAACTCATGCATGACTAGAACTAAAGATACCATGATTCGCATGCGTTCTTGCACATTAGTGCGCCACACAACACACATCAATCAATCACATGGATTCCAGTTAATGTAACAGATAACAGTCTTCCGGCATAACCGGGCATCATCTCGCACCATCGAAAACGGCAACGTCTACATCTAAACGGCATTCCATATAGGAGCATCGGCCCAGCCTCCACTGCGACCGGCATCTGTTGACTTGGGGCATTCTCGAAGGAGCATCATCCGATCCCAAAGGCTCGTGACGGTATCTCATATCATTCATGCATTTATTCAATTTTGGCCAAGGACACCGTGCATTGCACTCAAATACCTCAATTAAAATGGCGATCCTGGCCTATTTTCTTCATATTAGAAATGCATGGTAAAATAATCGTGTGTGCGGGGACACGGTCAGATTGAACCATAAAATTTGTGTCATCTCTTTTAAAATCTCACAATTTGAAATAGTATTTAAAAACACTTTTGGTGTCCAAAATTTGACGCACGGTATTTTCTAATTAAATGCCAATAGTTTCCAATCACCATACAATTGCACAAAACATCACCCAATTCATGCGGATGCCCATGTATTTACACATCCATTCACTTCATAGAATCAATACACATGAAATTAGACCACTTTTCATTCTCGGGTGAACAGTGCACGTGAACATTGTTTAGTGAACAGTGTCGCGTGAACAGTTACTCGTGAATAGTGCGCCATGAACAGTGAAATTCCAGAATTCAATAACTAGTAAATTAAATCCATGAGTCATTAAAAACACTAATTAAAGCAAGCAAATGATCAAGAACCATCATCAAACTAAAATCAGTTCTAATTTACAGAAATCGGGCCTTTGCGTGTCTTCAATTTTAAATCCAAAAACCTAACCAATCAAGCTCAGAAAATTCCCAAATTTTAATATGTTGTAAAGAACACATAAATGAACATTTTTCATGAAGATACCTAAACCTAGATCCTTCTAGATTTGGTCCAGTAAATCACTCAATCCAGCGCCAAAATTAGGTCCACTCTTAGAAAGTCAGTTTTCCGAAATCAGTTTGGTTCAAGGTCTTAAAAACGTATGTTTGATTTGAAATTTGAGTATGTTAAAATAGAAGAGGTGAAAAAAATTTTGGTGAAGAAACCATTTTATAATTCGAACTCCAAGAGTCGATAAAAACCCCTAGAATCCTAAAAGGTCACCAATTCCAGCGAAAATTGCAGTTCTGTTCGAAAATGGCAGAGCTAATATCCTGCTTATGAGTCCCTAAAAATCTTGAGAAAAAGTATATGTTGTAGCTTAGGATGTTTAAAACATTTCTCTAGAAAACGTCGGCTCCAGATTCGTGACTGATTTCAATCTACAAAAATTACAAATCGCAAGTGTCAAGGAACCAGTTCTGAAGAACAACCACTGTTTTCAACCAAATCATCCTCAACGGAGCAAATCTCTCTAATTAGACTAATATTAACCCATTCTAATACTAATCTAACTATTATAGACTATCACTAATCCATATTTAAGCTAACATAAACCATCCTTATGTCTAAATCAACCTCCTAAGCAAGTTTAGGCACTAATCAAAGGATTAGGAGCTAAACTCATCCAACGACAATTCCGACGACATGAGCGTGACGATGGTGGCAAGGGCTACGAAATCACAAGGCTTGCAACTCGAACGGCGACGGTTCGTTGAAGTTGAGCTCAAAGCCAAGGGCGCTCGACTGGAGCGGATGGCGTGCAATGGTGTGGATGATGGTGAGCCAAGTGGATGATGGAGCTATAAAAAATTAAAGCAAATAAATGGAGGTGAAAAAGGATGGGGGTGCTACGGTAGAAATGCAGAATGCGTGTGGAGGGGAGAAAAATAAAAGAAGAGGGGAGGTGATGTCGTCGAGAGGAGAAAAGGGGGGAAGAGGAGAGAGAAACAATAAAATAATAGAGGGGAAGTTGTAGGGAAATTGCAGCAGAAGGGTTGGCGTAGGTGAGGGAGTGGAAAAGTGGGAGAGAGAGGGAGAAAAAGAAGAAAGAGAGAAGGAGAAGTTACCGTAAGTGAGGGGGTGGAAATTGCGTAGAAAGAGGGGGGAAAGAAAACGTGAGGGAGAGAGAAGAAAGAGAAAAGAAAAAGGAGAAAGAGGAATCTCGGACGAAGAAGGAGGGTGCGTGAAGGAGAGGAGAAAGAGGAGAAAGAGGAGAGAGAAAAATAATAATAATATTGTTATCATTTTTCTTTTTCTTCCAATCTCCGATTTTTCATCCAATAATTTTTTTTTTCCGAAATTTCGGGATGTCACATTAGTCGCATCTCCCTCCAAGTTGTCGACCTCCGCCGCCATGAGCTACCTCTTATCCATCACCACATGGTCCCTCCAATTTAGCCCCACAAACTCAAGCGCCACGCCCAAGAATTCCTCCACCTTGTGCGACTCCTCTGTCGTGACCACATTAGTCGTCCGGCTTTTCTTGCTGCAGCATCATCCACATTGCCTCCACGTAGTATTACATAAATGATTTTAACATAAATGATTTTAAGCTCTTTTATAGAGCAAATCCAATTAATCAGCATTACAACTGCCTTAGAAGATAGCTCAAATACATTTGAATTTTTTAACCTTTTGTTAGCCACTTATATGACTAAGTTAAATTTTTCTTATTCAACTTGAATGCTGGATGTTCTTCAACAGCTTTCCGTCACCGACTTAGACATTTTCCAGACGGAAGTTTCTTGCTTCTCGTGTAATTCTAGGTTCTCAAGTTTGGACTAGAGATTTCTTCAATAATGGATCGTGTTTCAACATCATCATCCTCCAAATGCAATACAAGAATACACCAAAAACATTACTATTTTGAGAAAACATACTATGGACAGACCACGGGTTTCTTTGTGCAAATAAGAAATGATGGCCAATGCAGTGATATTGCGCAGCCAGGGTTTTGGCCTACGCGAGTCTTGTCACACTTAGATGTGGACAGGCAAGTTGTGATGGCCCGAGCGACGGTCCTCGAACGTGCGCAAGGAATGAGTCCCTCTCTTGCCCCACATCGTCTAAGGAGGGAATCCTGGACTAACTTATAAGGCTTGGGTCCCTCTAACTATACATACACGTTTTCTTGGGGTAGTACGAGCTGCCCCGAGAGGAACAAAATCGTGAGGACTTAGTGTCCTAAGCGAACAATATGTGTACAGTGGAGACCCGGGATATTACAAGTGGTATTAGAGTTGGCTTTCGATCGCGTGTGGGGCCACAGCAAGAATGCAGTTTTGACTCCCGACCTCGTGTTGGGCCACAACGAGGACGCTATTCTGTTAAGAGGTGGAGAGTATGACGGCCCGAGCGGCAGTCCTCGGACGTGCACAAGGAAGGAGTCCCTCTCTTGTCCCACATCGCCTAAGGAGGGAGTTCTGGGCTAACTTATAAGTCTTGGGTCCCTCTAAACTGTACATACGCGTTTTTTTTTTGGGTAGTATGGGCTGCCCCGAGAGGAACAAAACAGTGAGAACTTAGTGTCCAAAGCGGACAATATGTGTACAGTAGAGACCTGGGATGTTACAAGAAAGTGACGGCCCGAGCGGCGGTCCTCGGACGTGCGCAAGGAAGGAGTCCCTCTCTTGTCCCACATTGCCTAGGGAGAGAGTCCTGGGCTAACTTATAAGGCTTTGGTCCCTCTAAACTATACATACGCGTTTTCTTGGAGTAGTGTGGGCTGCTCCGAGAGGAACAAAACCATGAAAACTTAATGTCCAAAGCGGACAATATGTGTACAGTAGAGACCCGGGATGTTACAAGTGGTATTAGAGTGGACTCCCGACCGTGTGTGGGGCCACAACAAGAATGCTATTTTGACTCCCGACCTTGTGTTGGGCCACAGCGAGGACGCTGTTCTATTAAGAGGTGGAGAGTGTGACGGCCCCAGCGACAGTCCTCGGACGTGCACAAGAAAGAAGTCCCTCTCTTGTCCCACATCACTTAGGGAGAGAGTCCTGGACTAGCTTATAAGGCTTGGGTCCCTCTAACTATACATACGCGTTTTCTTGGGATAATATAGGCTGTCCCAAGAGGAACAAAACTGTGAAGATTTAGTATCCAAAGCGGACAATATGTGTACAGTGGAGACCCGGGATGTTGCACAAGTAAGTCTGGAGAACCATTCACCTGAATACAGAGTGCTTTGATATTTGGAGAACATACTACGTGTTTGGTGACATCCATACGGAAGTTTTGTCAACATACCCGCATTTTGCTTAGTGTGGCCCCCTATGATTGATAGGTACAGCATATAAAACCAAACGTCATTGCGCTTACGAAACATGCCCTGGATGTTGTCTCGTATCCAATTGAAGATAATATAGAAGAAGTCCTTTGGAATGGTTTTCGCAATTCAAAAACTTGCAGAAGGAGATCGTCAAACTGTGGAAGGAATGCAATGTCTCATTAGTTCAAAGGGGCTACTTTTTCCTTCTGTTTAAAGTTTATCCGACAGACTCTCTCTACATGAAGGTAGAGCTCAGGAAATTGTCCTTTTCTGGAGAGAAAATTTGCCCGATATAATCAAGCTCCGGAAGATGGTCGACCTTGAGCACCGCCAAGTATTGAATCCTGTCGTGATCCTCCCGTCATGGGCGTTGGGAAAAGGGGGGTATATAGGTAATGTCGAATTGGGGACCAACGGTCCTCAATCAACATGGGTTCTCCCAAATCCTTATCTATGTTGTATTAATGTTTTAATTTGATTAACTCCAAGAGAATTCTAAATAAAGAGTCGCCACTACTCTATTGGGATCGACTAGAATAAGTGAGGTATGAGAATATACCTCACTTCTTACGCAATTAAAAATCTAGGGTCGAAATCTATATTACACTAGTTAACTAACTAATGCCCTTTCAATGCCTAAAGTAATTATTTGTCAGCTAAGTTGTCCATTCAATCTTTTACCAATTATGAGTCATAAGTTCTTGTCCGCTAAGTGTCCATACAATGTTTTAATGTCCACTATAATCCTAGATTGAAACCTAAACCCTCAATTATAAAAATGAATCACAGCTCAGAAAATAATATAAAAGCAATCACAACAAAGGCATCAATAATATTAATGAAGAACAAGTAAGAGATACAGTGCGATAAAGTAATTCAATATGAGTCAAGCAAAGAATATTAAATGATCTTGTTATTAAGCACAAGACAGCAATCCGTAAACTTCTGCCCAAAATCCCAACTCCCACTCTCCAAAATTATGACCGTCTCTAATCCGTTGAAGAAAGGCTATCCAGAGCTGGATGTTTCATTAAGGATATGACCTTATCGACTGGAGAAGATCTCTTGGCTGGATATGACATAACGGAATCCTTTGATTGATCGAGATTGATTCAAAGATCAAGGATCCGATGATTGGCAAAATATTCTTGGAATGTTCTACTTATGAAAACCGAGATCCTGATTGTATGGGCGAACAGGATTGATGGGCTATCGACATGTTTCTTTAATAGCTCGAATGATCTTCCTAATTGATTCCGTCCAACGGGTAGATTGGAGGAATTCCTTTGGTAAGTGCCAACGGGTATGATGGCATGAAGGAGTATATAAGGAAGACGTTCTAAGTTGTTCGAGGTGTGCGCGATAGAAGAATTCCAAAGTCTGAAGCTCCCTGTTGTTTAGTCAATTCCTTTGAGCGAAATCTTGTATGCAAAAGAGAGTTTATATTTATGAGAAACCTTGAGGAAGTGTGGTAGAACATCTACACTGTGGAATCAAGGAAAAGCTGTGCTGTAACTTCTCTTTTGTTCATAGTGAAATCCAGCCGGTGGGCTGTCAGTGCGGAAGAGTGGACGTAGGCTTAGAATAAGACGAACCACTATAAACCTTGTGTTCAATTCTCTACTCTTTACTTTACTTTGATCGTATTTCATTTTGTTAATCAAAAGAGAACTCCCTTTCTATCGTTTCCCTAGAATCGCTTCCGTATCTCAAGAAATTATTTGTGCACCTATTCACCCCCCTCTAGGTGCTTATACTAGCTATCTCAATTGGTATCAGAGCTTGTGTACTCACTTTGTTTGAAGTGTTTTACTTCAGAGTTAAAGATCCATGGCTAGTATGTTGGCTCCAGGGCTGGTAGATGGGCAAAACAATACCAGACCGCCTTACTTTGATGGAAAGGATTACAACATATGGAAAAACAAGATGAAGGCATTCCTAAGATCAAAGGATCCTTTGGAATGGGACGTTGTAGAAAAATGAATCATTCCTAAAGCTGCACCTGTCTCAGAAAGAGGAAAAGATACTATTGAGTCTAGCGAAATGACTCAGGAAGAGATAATCAAGAGACAAGCTTTTGATGCAAAAGCAGTTTATTCTTTATATTGTGCTTTATCACCTACTGAATATAACAAAATATCTTCTTGTGATACAGCCAAAGAAGTCTGGGACAGATTACACATTACTTATGAAGGAACCGATCGAGTGAAAGAGACTAGAATCAACATTCTTCTCGGTCCTTCTTGGTCAATACGAAACCTTCAGAATGAAATCGGGAGAATCTATAACTGACATGTTTAGTCGTTTTACAGAAATCGTGAATGGTCTTGAAAATCAAGGTCAACCAATTTCTGATCCCATGAAAGTAAACAAGCTACTACGTGGACTCTCCAAGGATTGGAATCGCATAAAGACCTCAATCAGAGAGACCCAAAGAATCATGCCACTGTCTGTTGATGAGTTGGTTGGGACTCTTCAATCTTATGAAGTGGAACGAATCAATGAAGACGAAGATCCTAAAGGTAAGAAATCCATTGCATTAAAATCTAATGATGATTATGATGTAACAGATTCTAAAGAAGATATGGATGATGAGGAGCTTGCTCTCATGATAAGAAGATTCAGAAAGTTAAACAGAAAATGAAGAAGATTCAATTCAAAGAAACAAAGTTTTCAAAGAAAAAGGGACACATCATACCCAACTGTCCTCTTCTAAGGAAGAAGAAAGGAAAAACTGAAAAGTATCGAAAAGCTATCAAAGCAGAAACCTGGAGTGATATAGAGTGTGAAGAAAGTAATAATGATTATGCCAACATATGTTTAATGGCACAATCAGATTCAGAATCAAACTCCGAGACAGATTCAGATTCAGAAAGTGTATTCAAGGTAAGTAACTTCAAAATTCCTATTAAAGTTTCAAAATACATTGATGAATTGTATTTTAGTCTTAAGACTTCTCTTAAAAGAATTTCCGAACTCAAAAAGGAAAATTCTGCTCTAAAACAACAAGAAAATATTATGGAAGAAAAAGTGAAATGCTTAGACAAGAATATTTCTTCTCTTAAAGAAAGTGAAGATAATCTTTTAAAAGAAAATGCATTCTTGAAAAATGATATCTCAAATATTTCCAAAAGATTTTCTTTAGGATATGAAAAACTAGAAAAATTACTTTATGTTCAAAGACCTTATTTCAATAAATCTGGTTTGGGAATGATCATTGAAACCATTTCTTTAATTGATTTTCCTAAAGTGAAAGAAAGAATCAAACAAAGACCCACAAGAGAAGCTTACAAAAATCATTTTAAAAGGACCTTTATAAAACCAAAGTAGGTCGCAATGCTCTCGATGTTCAAAGTGCAATAGTGCAGATCATTTTGAAAAAGAATGTCCTATGGTTTGGAAACCTGTCAATAAAGTTTGGGCAAAAACCGCATATCATACTAACTCAAAAGGACCCAAGAAAATATGGGTACCAAAGAAAGTTTGAGTCTCTTTTTAAATGCAGGTCACTATCAAGAAAAAGGTAAAATGGTACCTGGATAGTGGATGCTCGAGACTTATGCACCAGCAGCAAGGTTAGAAGCAATTCGTTTATTACTTGCATTTGCATGTCATAAGAATTTTAGGTTATTTCAAATGGATGTCAAAAGTTCCTTTCTAAATGGATTCATCCATGAGGAAGTTTATGTGGAACAACCACCTGGGTTTGAAGACCCAAGGAAACCGCACTCAGATTCGTACTCAAAAAGGCCTTATATGGCTTAAAACAAGCACATCGAGCTTGGTACGATAGACTGAGTAAGTTTTTAATTCGAAATGGTTTTGTTAAAGGTAAAGTAGATACTACTCTTTTTATTAAAAGAGAAAGCAAAAGTTTTCTGCTTGTTCAAATATATGTTGATAATATTATCTTTGGATCCTCTAATGAAAGTCTCGTACAAGAAATTCTCTAAGACTATGCAGGATGAATTTGAAATGAGCATGATGGGTGAGTTAACCTTCTTCTCGGGCTTCAAATAAAACAATTGAAGGAAGGAACTTTTATTTATCAAGAAAAGTATGCAAATGATCTTGTCAAAAAGTTTGGATTGGACAATTGCAAAAAGGCTGATATACTAATGTCAAGTTCCTTGAAGATAAACAAAGATGAAGGAGGAAAGAAAGTCGACCAAAAGTTATACAGGAGTATCATCGGTTCACTTCTTTATCTTACTGCTTCTAGACCTGACATTTTGTTTAGTGTTTGCATTTATGCCAGATTTCAAGCAGACCCTAAAGAATCTCATTTAAATGCTGCAAAGCGTATTATCAAATATATTTCATCAACTTCAAGCTTTGGTCTCTAGTATCCAAAAAAGGGATACTTTACTCTTTTTGGATATTCAGACGCAGACCTTGCCGGATGCAAAGTTGATAGAAAGAGCACCTCGGGTACCTGTCAACTACTTAGAGGTAGGACATTGTCTTGGTTTTCAAGAAAGCAGAGTACAGTAGCTCTCTCTACAGCAGAAGCAGAGTATGTAGCTCTCGGAAGTTGTTGTTCACAAATTCTGTGGATAAAACAATAGCTAAGAGACTTTGGAATTGAAGATTCATGCACAGAGATTAATTGCGACAACACCAGTGCAATCAATCTTACCAGAAATACAATTCTTCACTCAAGAGCAAAAAAGCATATAGATATTCGACAGATACCAATACACACCAGTTAAACATCAGGATTTTATAAACAACTTCGACACTTTGCTTACATACATATATAGCAAGATGGGATTCCCTTCGGGTCGGTACAAAACAAGGAAAAGCTAGGACTCTGCCATGTCCAGCCTAAAACCTCAAAAAGAAACTCTCGACCCTCAACATCATACGAGTACGAACCCCCATCGAAAGTGTCGACTATCTACATAAAAAAGATCCAGCTCCTACTCATCACGCGCGGGTCTCACACCCAACCCGGTGCATCAGGCGGTGGCGGCGGCAACATCCCTTGCATCGCTCCATCCCGACGAACGTGCACAGAAATGAACTCCTATATGACAGGGCCCCCAGTCAGGCCTATGTCGTACATCACTAGACAGCGTACTCGAATAAAAGTCAGTCCGGGAACAGAGGGACAGTCTATCTCAGCACACTCGACCTCTACATCGGATGGTAGACCATAAAACACCCCCTGCGAGACGGCAAGTAGCGGTATACTTGCTAATCTGAAATGTTATCCCCAAAAGGGATGAGTACAACCACTTAGCAGATAGGGAAATCCAATAACAACTCAATGCACCATGCATATCATCATACGTTGCAGGCATTACTTACCTTGAAGTCATGCACATTTTAATCATGCATCATCATATCGTGCATATCATCATCATCATCATCATCACCATGCATATCATCATGCAAATCATGTCATTATCATCATCATGCATATCATCATGCATATCATATCATGGGTGATCATCATATCACATCACATATCATCATCACCACATCATCATGCAGATCATCATGCATATCATATCATGGGTGATCATCATATCACATCACATATCATCATCATCACATCATCATGCATATCATCATGCATATTATATCATGGGTGATCATCATATCACATCACATCATCATCATGCATTTAATTTCCATTTTTATCTTTAGATTTGATCACCACATCACCCATTCTCAATTATCAATTTCATCATCATCCCTTCGGGCAAAGACCTCCGACAAGGTTCCCAGCATTCAGCCTCCCAGGACATCGGGCTTCCGATCCCTCACATTCCGGGCATCTCGCATCTCACCTAGCATCACGAGGCATTTCCTTCGGGCAGAAACCTCCGACAGGGCTTCCGGCCTTTACCCTTCTAGCCAGGCATCCCGCACCCCAATCCTGGCGTCGCGAGGAACCTCCGGGCATGTATCCAAGATACAACCGGACATACGGCCCCCCACATTCCGAGCATCCTGAATCTCCCAGGGAATTCCGGCAATGCATCTCTATACATTCCGGCCTCATCCTCCACCACCACCTCTTACTCACTTATCATTATCCACATTCATCATCCTTTTGATCTCATTATTACATGGCATATGATTCACACATGCATCACAATTCATGATCATACATACACCAATGTCTTATCACACATGTAACAATGCATAATAAATTCAATGGAATTTATGGCCAATAAAATAATCCATTTTTATTTTATTATAATTTTATAATTTTATAATTTTATTTATTTATTTTCTTAAATAAATATTAAATTTAATATCTATGATTTTCCCAAAATCATAATATTCAAAAAATCATTAAACAAACCAATAGGATGACAATTTCATGCAAAATTCATGGCAAATTGAATTTCACACAATTTCACAATTTCCACAAAATAGCACATGATATTCGGATAATGACCAGAATGCACAGTTTCCAAATAAATTCGATTAAAATACACATACGGCCTCCAAAAATTACGAAATTTTACAGGGTGATAGCCAAGACATTTTCGTACAACTTTCATGAAGAACTCCAAGCCAGATTCTTTTTAGATTATTTTACACGACCTCACGAAGCTTCTGGAACCACTACCGCATCGTCCAGAATACACATCTCCGAAATATTAAGATTTCACCGATCTATTTTCTTTCGTTTCCTATGAAATTTGGACATGTTATGTATCAAGGTGTCCTTTACAAGTTTCATGGAGAGATCTAGGTCAAATAACCAAAGTATGGTCACCATTTAAATCCATGAAATCTCGGGTGTCTCGGAATACATCACCAGAATCATCGTCTCCAAGATCTAGCCGATTTACCAAGCTATACTTGTTGTTTTTGCTTCAAATTTGAGTATGTTGTAGTTTAAGGTGTTACCTATAACTTTTATGAAGACATCGAAGTCAAATCTTCAACAAAAATCAACATGCAAACAAGAATCCAACAAGAAGTCAGTGAAAACTTCACAGATCTGGGGTCTCCATAAAATAGAACTTTAACCCCTCATATCTCCATAATTTTCCACGAAATTTCAGTATGTTATAGTAAAAGACGTTAGATACAACTTCCATGAAGACATCAAAGCCAAAATCGGACTCCAAACACACATGCAAGCTGAAACAAGTTACTGACTCCCGCAACCCGAGCAAGAACAGTCACACGGTTTGAAAACAAGCCATCCTTACCTCGGTTTTTCTCACTAAAAATACCCAAAATCGAAAATGCAAACCATATACAAACATGCAAGAGAAGTTAGAGGACTCCACTTGCCTCTAGGATGAACAAACGACGGCGTACGGCGGCGTACACGGCGAATGGACGGTGGGACACTGCGGCTCCTCCTCGGCTCCGCCTCCTCTCCCTCTCGGTCTCTCCCTCTCTCTCGTGATTTCTCTCTCTCTCTCTCCCTCTCTCTCGGCCGAATCAAGCAAAACCGGCCACCTTCTCTCTCTTCTCCCCTTTTATTTCCCCTAAAGCTCATCATTAGTAATGACCGATTTGCCTCAACCAATGGCCAATGCATGGCCTTCTCCTTGCCACTTGTCTTGATCCATGCAAGATGGGCCTTGGAGTTGGGCTTGGGCTTGGGCCATCCGGCCACTCCTCCTTGGGCTGGTCGACAGCCTCCTTGTGGGCTCTAATGGGCAGGCCAACTTGGCCCATTAGGGTTCCACTCTTGGGCTTAAGGCCCAATCAAATTTTAACCTCTTTTTTTCCCTTTTTTTTTTAAATTCTTCTATAAATATTTTTGAATTCCAATTTTCATCTCGGCCAAAGTCTTGGGATACTTTTATTCATTGAAATTTAAATCATATGGCCAAGCATAGATTATTAATCTATTAAATTTAAATTTCCACAATCACAAGCACAAATCATCAAATTAAAAGACTAATGGCTAAAACATAAGCCATGGAAATTCTACCACCTAATTAAAGACTTTAACACACCTTATGGCTTGGCTTTGAATTTCTGGGATGCCACACAAACATACAAGACCTTGACTGTAAGTTGTTCTCTTTCTAGAAATCTTGAAAAGGTACGATCATCAAACTGTGTTTGATTATTGCTATATTTAATCGACGTAATTATTGCAACATTTCCTTTTCGAAAAAAGGAGTTATTTTTGAAATGACTATTTTCGCGGAAAAATGCAGTTATTTTGAAAAGGCATCTTTTTTATTTTCCTTTGTGACGATCCGTATACCTCTCTTTTTAACCGATTGTGCACTGTTGATTCTTCTTCGCTTTACTCTCAAAAAACCCTAGAAAGCATCGATCTTCCATTCCTGTTTTCTTCCCTTGTTTAATCTTCGAAAAAGTTGTCATCTTTCTTGGGAAAGTCAAGCAAGGAATCTTCCAAAAACTGAGAAAGATGTCGTCTTCAAGAAAGTCTTCGAGAATCGCAAGTAGGGGACCACGACAGATGAGTGAGGGGCCTACGCACTTCGATCTCACCGAAGAAGACGTGTCTCCAAATTAGCAGCAGAGCCCACAACATTCTCAGCAGCATCATTCTCCTCCATCTAGTCCTCAAGGTGTTGATCATCAACAAGAGGAAGAAATTATCGAAGACGCAGATCCTGTAAGAGTTTAAAAGCCCACTTTTATTTATAAGCTGTATCGTGCTTTGAAAGGGACTGGTACTCCATTGAACTATGTCAATGATTTTCTTAAAGACAAAGGATATGGAAATGAATATATCTTTTTGCGAAAAATGGAAAGTTTGGGAATTGCTCGTAAAGGAGTGGCAGAAAAAACCCTTGCGAATATCCCAAGTGATCCTCGTGATTGGGGAGTTAATACTGTAGATGGGAATGATGATGACAAATTATATAGCCAATTTCAACCGAGAATGGGTGTTGCGGTTGAAAATCGAGGAAAAAGGGGAGAGTTGTTCAAATCGAAGGAACAGAAGGATCTATATTCAAAATTGCTGAAGCGTGAGGTGGATGGAGTTGTTGAAGGATTATGACTGTGAGATAAGATATCATCCAGGAAAAGCGAATAGAGTAGCAGATGCTCTTAGTCGAAAGTCGACCGTAGAAATAGCTAGTTTGAGGATGGCGGAATGGAAATTGTTGGAATCTGTGGCAAATTCCGAATTTAAATTGGAAGTGGATTGTCTCACTGGTATGCTTAGTGCATTGAGGATTGAGCGAGAGATTATCCAGAAAATTAAAATTCTACAAGAATCAGACCCAGAGATTTTGAAAGTGAAAGATGCTGTATCTTTAGGGAAAAGATTAGAATTTTAGATCTCTGATGATGGAATAGTGAGATGTCAAGGACGACTTTGTGTTCCCGACAATGAGGAATTAAGGAAGGAAATTCTGTCGAGGCACATAAGAGTAATTATAGTATCCACCCAGGTAGTACAAAGATGTACAGAAATTTGCGTCAGCAATTTTGGTGGAATGGTATAAAGGCAGGTACGGCTAAGTAAGTTTCTCAATGTTTGACATGTCAGCAAGTAAAAGCGGAGCATCGTAAACCCGCAGGACTTTTGAGACCATTAGACATTCCTGAATGGAAATGGGAACATATAACGATGGACTTTGTGCAAGGATTGCCAAGGACATCGAGGAGTCATGATTCAATTTGGGTTATAGTGGATCGTTTGACTAAGTCGGCACATTTCTTAGCGATTCGCATGGACTACCCAATGGATAAGTATGCGGACATGTATGTAAGTCAAGTGGTACGCTTACATGGTGTTCCAGTGACCATTACTTCAGATCGAGATTCGAGGTTCACTTCGAATTTTTGGAAAAGTCTTCAAATTGCATTAGGATCTAAGCTTCAGTTTAGTACAGCTTTTCATCCCCAGACAGATGGTCAATCAAAAAGAGTAATCCAGATACTGGAGGATATGTTAAGGGCTTGTGCAATCGATTTCAAAGGAAATTGGGATGAGAGGTTGCATTTGGTAGAGTTCGCCTATAATAATAGTTTTCAAAAGAGTATAGGCATGTCACCTTATGAAGCATTATATGGAAGGAGATGTAGGACTCCTGTCTGTTGGAGTGAAGTAGGTGAAAGGAAATTGACAGGACCTGAAATGGTACAAGTTACCGCTGAAGCTGTTGATATTATCAGAGAAAGACTTAGAGCAGCTCAGAGTAGACAGAAAGACTACGCAGATAGATGTAGGAGGCCTTTGGAATTTAGTGTAGGAGACCATGTATTCCTTAAGGTATCTCCAATGAAAGGAATATCTCGATTTGGGAAGAAGGGTAAGTTAAGCCCTAGATTTGTCGGACCTTTTGAGATACTTGAGAAAATAGGAGACGTGGCTTATCGTTTAGCGTTACCTCCTAAGTTAGGAAATCTGCACGATGTGTTTCATGTATCAATGTTGAGGAAGTACCAGCCGGATCCTGGTCACATACTCGATCATGAAGCCATCAAAATGGATGAGAAAGTAAGGTACATTGAGGAGCCAGTGCAGATATTAGATCGAAAGGAGCAAATTCTTAGGACCAAAAAGATCCCGCTGGTTAAAGTGTTATGGCGACATCATGATGTGGAGGAAGCCACATGGGAGAGTGAGGATCAGATGAAGGAAAAGTATCCCTATTTATTTCAAGAAGGCGCGAGTAGTGCTTGAATTTCGAGGACGAAATTCTCTAAGGAGGGGAGAATTGTGGCATCCCAGAAATTCAAGGCCGAGCCTTAAGGTGTGTTAAAAATCTTTGATTAGGTGATAGAATTTCTTTTGGCTTATGCCTTAGCCAATTAGTCTTTTAATTTAAATGAATTATGCTAGTGATTGTGGAAATTCAAATTTAATAGATTAATGCTTGGCCATATGATTTAAATTTCAATAATTAAAAATATCCCAAGACTTTGGCCAAGATGAAATTTGAATTTAGAAATATTTATAAAAAGGAATTCAAAAAAAAAAAAGGAAAAAGAGGGTTATTTTCGAAATGGGCCTTGGGCCCATTAGCCTAAAGCTTGGTGGGCCAAGCTAGTCGGCCATTAGGGCCCAAGAAGGGAGCTCGACCAGCCCAAGGGGGAATGGCCGGATGGGCCTAAGCCCAAGCCCATTTAAATTCAAAAATAGAAATAACATGTGGCACAAAGGAGAGCATGCATTGGTTGGACATGAGGTGAGTTAATCATTGCTAATCATGGGCTTTAGGGGATATAAAAGGGGTTAGGAGAGAGAAATGGCGGGTTACTTGCTCCATTTCCGTCCAAAGAGAGAGGTGTGCGAGAGAGAGAGCTTGAGCGGAAGAGAGGAACCGAGAGGAAGAGAGAGGAGGCGGAGCCGAGCGGGAGGTGCAGCCGTGTGCTCGCCGTTCGTTCGCCGCCCGTAGGCCGTCGTTCATCGCCGTTTGTTCCTCTTTAAGGCAAGTGGAGTCCATAACTTCCTTTGTATGTTTGCTGTGGTGTTTGCATGTTAGATTATAGGCGTGATTCGTGCGAAAAACCGAGGTAAGAGTTGATATTGTGCAAAACGTGACTGTTTTCGTTCGGTTTGTTGAAGTCAGTGGCTTGTTCGAGTTTGCATGTGGGTTTGGAGTTCGATTTTGGCTTCGGTGTCTTCATGAAAGTTGAAGCTAATGTTTTGTACTATGACATACTAAAAATTCGTAGAAAACGATGGAGATTTGAGGGGTAAAAGGTTCTATTATACGGAGACTTGGATCTACGAAATTTTCACTGACCTCTTGTCGAATTCTTGTTTGCATGTTGATTTCTGTTGGAGATCTCACTTTGTTGTCTTCTTGAAAGTTTTAGGAAACACATTAAGCTACAACATAATCAAATTTGAAGCAAAAATAACAAGTATAACTTGGTGAATCGGTTAGATCTTGGAGATGGTTGATTCTGGTGAGGTGTACCGAGACACCCGAGACTTCATGGGTTAAAATGGTGACCATAATCTGGGTATTTGACCTAGATCCCTTCATGAAACTTGTAAAGGACACATTTTTACATAACATACTTAAATTTCAGAAGGAACGAAAGAGATTTAATGGGTGAAATCTAAGAAATACGGAGAAGTGTGTTCTGGACGTCGCGGTAGTGGTTCCAGAAGCTTCGTAGGGCTATGGAAATTAATCTAAAAAGAATTTGGCTTAAATTTCTTTAATGAAAAAGGTACGAAAATGTGTTGGCTATCACCCTGTAAAGTTTCGTAATTTTTGGAGACCGAATGGATATTTTAATTGAATTTATTCGGAAACTGTGCAGTGGGTTTAAATCTGAGAATTTTAGGATGTTTTCGGAGGAAATTGTGAAATTATAAGAAATTCAATTTGGCCACGACTTTTATATAAAATTGTGATCCTATAAATGATTATTGAATATTATGATTTTGGGAAAATCATAAATATTAAATATTTATTTATGAAAATAAATAAATATAATAAAATAATAAAATAATAATAAAATAATGAAATAATAAAATAAAATAGATTTTTATTTGGCCATGGATTCATTTCCATTTGTGTGGCACTTGTGTGATGAGGTCTTTGTACATGCATTAAGTTGAAATGCTTATGTGATTAAGCTATGACATGTGCATGATATGTGAATTGAAATGCAAGTGTGATATGTTTGATGCCATGCCAAATTGCCATGTTAAATTGAGATAAAAGATAAATGTGGATGAGAATGAGGTTGTGGTGGAGGATGTTGTCTGGTGGCCTGGTGGCGTAATTCCACAGATTCCCTGGGAGTTTCAGGATGCCAAGAATGTGGGGGGCCGGAAGTCCGGTTGTATCTTGGATACATGCCCGGAGATGCCTCGCGACACCGGGATTTGGGTGCGGGATGCCTGGCTAGAAGGGTAAAGGCCGGAAGCCCTATCGGAGGTTTCCGCTCGAAGGGAATGCCTTGTGATGCTAGTTGAGATGCGAGATGCCCGGAATGTGGGGGGCCGGAAGCCCAGTGGCCATGGGATGGCTGAGTTGGCCGGGAACCCTGTCGGAGGTTTCTGCCCGAAGGGTGATGATGAAATTGATAATGGTACCCTGTCGGAGGTTTCTGCTCGAAGGGTTGATGATGAGATTGATGATTTGAGAAATGGGTGATGTGGTGATCAAAATTGAAAGATAAAGATGATAATTAACTGATGACACGATGATGCATGATAATGATCACCTATGATAATATATGCATGATGATGCATGATGATGATGGCATGTGATATGATGTGATGATCACCCATGATATGACAATATATGCATGATGATGCATGATGATGATGGCATGTGATGTGATGTGATGATCACCTATGATAATATATGCATGATGATGCATGATGATGATGGCATGTGATGTGGTATGATGATCACCTATGATAGTATATGCATGATAATGCATGAGGGTGATGTGTGATGTGATTATATGATATGCCATGACGGTGATAACGAATATATGATATGTATGATGTGATGATGCATGATACGCATGATTACAAGGTAAGTGATGCTTGCAACGTGTGATGATATGCATGATGCATTGGAATGTTATTGGATTTCCCTATCTGCTGAGTGGTTGTACTCACCCCTTTTGGGGATAACATTTCAGATTAGCAAGTATGCCGCTACCTGCCGTCACGCGTGGTACGTTTTATGGTCTACCGTCTGATATAGAGGTCGAGTGTGCGGAGATAGACTGTCCCTCTATTCCCGGACTGACTTACATCCGAGTGCGATGTCTAGTGATGTACGATATAGGCCTGGCTGGGGGCCCTATCATACAGGAGTTCATTTCTGTTCACGTCCGTCGAGATGGTGCTATGCAAGGGATGTTGCCGCCGCCACCGCCTGATGCACCGGGGTGGGTGTGAGACTCACGCGCGATGAGTAGGAGCCGAGCCTTTTGATGTAGATAATCGACACCTTTGATGGGAGCTTGTGCGCTTGATGTAGAGGGTTGATAGTTTCTTTTTGAGATTTTAGGTAGAGTTCTCGCCTTTCTTGTTTGTATCGACCCGAGAAAGGAGGAGTCCCATCTTAAAACAATATGTAAATAAAGTGTCGATGTTCGTATATAAAAATCCTGATGTGTAGCTGGTGTGTATTGGTATCATGGTTAGTAATGGGAGAGATGGAGATGCTTAATTTGCTTCCGCTATGAGTCGTGCTGGGACCGCTTTTTAAAAAAAAAAATACCTGTGATTAATGATGCTTGTATTAAGTACAAGATAGAAAGAGGAAAGTAAGTGTAACACCGGCGCTGGTGACGACCTGCGAAGGGTTCGGGGTGTCACACAATTTCTGGATCAGCATCGTCTTTATCTCCTCCATAACCATGTCCTTCAATTCCCTCGCTTGCTTCTCGACTTGCTTCAGTATCTCGAACAGGAACTCCCGCTTGTCCATGCTGTCCGAGATGTGGACATAAGCACGCTGCTCATAGTCCATGGACTTCGCTTGGCTGTGGGCCCATCTTGCGAGGTTCGTCTTGCCCGTGCCTGACCTGCCCAAAATCGAAGTCCCTTGGATCCCCCTTGGAGGGCTTCTGATCCGCTCCATTAGCTCCTTTTTCCCGCCCTGGAGATATAAGAAAATAATTGGCACGTAGCGATCCCAGAAACTAGTCAGCCTCGCCAATTTTGTGCCTTGCCATGGAACACAAGCTTGGGAGGAGAACCCAGCACGTTCGTTTTCCCTCTTGCGCTCGGCCTCCTCCTTCAAGAACTTCTCATCGCACAACTCCTCCATCTTATTCACCAGTATGGACAATTTCCTCCACAGCTTGTACTTGGAGATGAGCGTCGTGAGCGGCAATGCAGCCGTGTGGAGGGCCTCATGCCTCTCACGGGCCTCTCTGAGGTGGAACTTGTCGATGAATTCCTCAGCGTAGTACATGGCTCGGAGGAGCCGCACCAAACACTCTGTAGTTTTGGACAGTCCGTATTTGCCTTGGCATCCTTCGCGCGGGCTTGCGTCCATAAGCACTCGATGCACACCGGGTGAGAGAGCAAGATATCTAGTTTCTGCGACACGATCTGGGCGGTGGCTTTGGCGACCATCATGGAGCTTCCCGTGTCGGAAGCAGCCATGGCTAACCAAAATGTTCGTTCCAAGCAAGGTCGTCTGGGTATGTGTATGTTGGCTTGTTAGATTGGCTTGAATTGATTTGTGGGAAATTTTATTCTTTCTCGATCGTATAAATTATTCATTTTTCTATGCTTTTCTTGGTGGGGCCTCTCCTGTATACAACAAGCTTTGTTTAATTCTTTGCTTGCGCGACGTTTCACCATAAGACAGGAAAGAAAGTATCTCTCACAATGACAAAGATAATTTTACTCAAGCAAAGTTCTTTGCTTATAATACAACAATCTTACAGATCTATTAGCATTCCTTTGCTCTCATATATGAAGATAATCAAAAGATAAGTTAAAATGGCCTATCAAGAACTTTAATTTTTGTGATGAAATTCCTCTCATCTTAACAAATTAACACTTTACCAGCATGAGGGATGTGAGATCAAATGAGAACATTCGTTGGCTGATCTTTTGTAATGTAGAATACTTAAATCAATATAAAGAAATAATTACTTTTCCTCTAGATTTTGGCAATTAAGGACTTGGTTTTCAAATTGCTGGAGATGTTAAAAGTTTACAACTTTTAAAATTCAATTTATTTCAAATATCAGTTATATCTTCAAGATACTTAAAAGGAAGAACTGAAGCCTGTGCTTATACACATATTAACTCCTCCATATAAGAACCCTTGCTCAAAGAGAATTTATCTTATTATATCAAACTCCTCGTCAAATATGGTGCTCATATAAAAAACTTGAATATCATGTCATTATCACATTAAATATTACACGGTAGGAATGTTACCATGTAAGGGGCGTAGGGGTTGTGTTCTTTTTTATGATTGCGCTTTATATTTTGCTCATTTTTTCTGTGCTTTTCTTCAAACAAGTGTTTTTGTAATTAGTAGGTTAAATAATTAACAAGTCAATCCAATTTTGCTAAAGTTCACACTCAAAGATGAGAGAATTCGAGAAGGGACACTAGGTTTGGATTCGAAGACAAGACAAGTTCACACGACTGATATAATGGAGATATGAGGAATTGTTACGCAGTAGTGATCTTAACCCGCTTATTATAATCTTAATTATTCAGTATGTCCACTGACGAAGCTTATTACCAACAGCGCCTTTGCAAAAATTTCAAATTTTAAAGTACTAAAAAGTGAAAACATTGGAATAAGGAATTCATAAGAACCAGCCTTTTTTCTTCCCCCAAGCTAACCATGTTCCTCAGTTATTCTTTGCTTGGATATGTCTGATGGGTTGAAGATACTTCTACCATTCCATGATCTTGTTGTCACTTTATCCTTCAACAGCCCGGTTGGAACAAGGATGCCGTTTGATGTGGACATCGAGCCATATCGAGGAGGTGATGCTAGGGACCCATTGTCTATTCCTACTGGTTCGATTATTCGAGCGTGGGCCAAGCAATTCAGGCAACCTATTGGCGTCATGGTTTATGATCTTTGGCGTGGAGATGACCTTGGATCAAATCTTGAAGAATCTTGGAAATCTTGGCGCAATTTAATTATCTAGTCACCAAATAATTGACAAAGTCAATTTATAAATATATTTTTTGTTTACGAATATTCTAGAATATGACGCATTAGATTTTTAGGGTTAGTTTTTAGGGTTTGTGTGGCTGCTAGAAAGCCTATATAAAGGATTTGCCAAATTTCTTTGGGGACGGATATTTTTTATTTTTGAAGAAAAGAATTGAGAAGTTCTCTTTTACTGTTCTTTTGAGAACCTGACCTAATAAAGATTCTCTTGTGGCGGTCGATTCGACTTATCGAGCGAGATAGCGAATTCTTTCGCTCGTAGCGTCTATAACGTTGGTTGGTTGACACGTGTTCATCAACAGGTCACTTTCATACCGAGGTTGCCAATCACAGGTTTGATTGGAGGTCGAGGTTTGCAATTCGCACCATCTAGGCCTTCGTAGAATGATCCTCCCGCAACGATTCACATCGGTTGGTATCGAGCTTGCTTCTAGAAGGTCTATTTATCTTTAATTTTCTGTTTATATTAAGCAATTTGAGATTTATTGAGCTAGGGTTTCCGTTCTAGCCAATTTAGGGATCCGATTGCTTTTGTGCTTCCATATGAAGTTGTTTGCTATTAGTTTTAGTTTTTTTTTTTCTAGTATCTTAAATTGTATCTGAGTTCGTAAAAAAAAAAAAAAAAAAAAGAAGTTCATAAAAAAAAAAAGAGAAAGAAAATGCACAAAAAAAAGTGCGCAAGAAAAATAAAAATAGATTCGGAAAAAAAATTAGCCAAAAAAAAAAAAAAAATCAAGAAGGCGACTCGTTTGTTAGTAGACTAAATTGAAACAAAATCAGTAGTGATTTGCATTTCAATTGGAATTTCGAAAGTTGTACTTGTTAGTTTGAAATTGTTACTTGCTGAAACAAAATCAATAGTGATCTAATCTTGTTTGATTAGTTTGATTTATTGTTGTGAGGGGGTTGAGAGATAAGTCTTGAGTCTAATAAAGAGCTTGTGAAAAGATAATACAAAAGGAGAAAGGCAAAAGTGTGTAAGCTTAATTGAGGGTGGAAAAAGCCTAGACTTGAGTTAAACACGAAGGGAGTGACAAACACCTTGAGAGAAACACGTAAGGGAGTGATTGGTGAGGATTTTTGTTATTAACGTTTATTTGTAGGTCTAAAATATGTCGCGCGAAGAAAGCGTGAATCAAAGGGGGGTTGACTCAATACAAAGGGATGAAGCGCTTGTGGAAAGCATCCAGCAAGTAAGGGCCATAGTGGAGGAGCTTAGTGGCCAAATGATGGGGAATGGTGACCGAGAGCTACCTTGGGGAAGGCCACAACATCAGCAAGACGCCTCTAGAACACAACCTAGAAGGCAGCGGCATTATGATGATGATGAGGCCGACATGAAGGATGATCGAGATGCTCGATTTGGAAAGTGGAATGGAGCCCGAGGGTTTAGACATCGAGAAGATAATGAACTTGGCAATATCAAGATGAAGATTCCTTCTTTTCAAGGGAAGAATGATCCTGATGTGTATCTAGAATGGGAGATATTTTATTTTTGAGAAAAGAATTGAGATGTTCTCTTTTACTGTTCTTTTGAGGACTTGACCTAATCAAGATTCTCTTGTGGCGGTCAATTCGACTTATTGAGCGAGATAGCGAATTCTTTCGTGCGTGGTGTCTATAACGTTGGTTGGTTGACACGTGTTCGTCAACAGGTCATATTCATATCGAGGTTGCCAATCACAGGTTTGATTGGAGGTCGAGATTTGCAATTCGCACCATCTAGGCCTTCGTAGAACGATCCTTCCGCAACAATACACATCAGTTGGTGAAACAATCGATCTAGGCATGCCATGCAAACGTACAACCTCCTTAAAGAACAAATTAGCAACATGAGATGCATCATCAGTTTTATGACAAGGTATTAAATGAGCCATCTTTGAAAACCGATCAACAACCACATAAATAGAATCTCTACCATACTTAGACCTAGGCAATCCTAACGCAAAATCCATAGAAATATCAGTCCAAGGATGCGTTAGAATAGGTAATGGTGTATACAAGCCATGCGTTTTAGTTGTAGACTTCGATTGCTTACAAGCAATGCATCTCTCACAAACACTTGCGACATCTCTCTTCATATGTGGCCAATAAAAACGTTCATGCAGCACTTCATAAGTCTTATTAATGCCAAAATGCCCCATTAACCACCACTATGCACTTCTCGCACCAACAATTCACGCAAAGAACACTTAGGTAAACATAGTTTGTTTTCACGGAAGAGATAACCTTCACGCCTATAGAATTTATCAAATGCAGTATGTTCACATGCTTCAAATACTCTCCCAAAGTCATCATCATCAGTATATAAGTCCTTGATATGCTCAAAATCTAAACACTTTGCTTCTAAAGTAATTAGAATTGCATACCTTTGAGAAAGTGCATCGGCTGCCACATTCTCCTTACCTTTTTTGTACTTGATCACATATGAAAAAGTCTCGATGAACTCCATTCATTTAGCATGTCTTTTATTCAACTTTTGCTGCCCTTTCAAGTACTTCAAGGTCTCATGGTTGGTGTGGATCACAAACTCCTTTGGCCATAAATAATGTTGCCAAGTCTCCAAAGCTCGCACTAAAACATACAACTCCTTATCGTAGGTAGGATAATTCAATGTTGCTCCACTCAATTTCTCACTGAAATAAGCTATGGAACGCCCTCCTTGCATCAACACGGCTCCAATTCCTATACCAGAAGCATCGCACTCTATCTCAAAAATAGCACTGAAATTCGGCAAAGATAACAAAGGAGCATTAGTTAACTTATCTTTTAGCAGATTAAATGCTTTCTCTTGCTCTTCACCCCATGTGAAACCCATGTGCTTCTTGATAACCTCAGTTAAAGGTGCGGCAATGATGCTGAAATTTCTCACAAATCGTCGATAAAAACTCGCCAATCCATGAAAGCTACGCACGTCTCCTATGGTCTTAGGCGTTGGCCATTCACGGATTGCTTTGACCTTTTCTTCATCAACCTGTATACCATCAACACTAATAACAAATCCTAGAAATACTAATTGGTTAGTAGCAAAAGAGCACTTCTTTAGATTAGCGTACAATTGCAAGACAGCTTGCACTTGCTCAATATGGTCATCAAGACTTCGGCTATATATCAAGATGTCATCGAAATAGACAACTACAAATTGACCAATAAAAGCACGCAAAACATGATTCATAAATCGCATAAACGTGCTTGGTGCATTAGTTAATCCAAATGGCATGACTAACCACTCATATAATCCATACTTGGTCTTAAATGCAGTTTTTCATTCATCACCTTTTTTCATCCTAATTTGATGATAGCCACTTTTCAAATCGATCTTAGTGAAAATGCAAGAACCATGCAACTCATCCAACATGTCATCTAACCTAGGAATAGGATGTCGATACTTTATCGTAATGTTATTGATTGCTCGGCAATCGACACACATTCACCAAGTTTCATCCTTCTTTGGCACCAACAAAACAGGGATAGCGCAGGGGCTAAGACTCTCTCTCACATACCCTCGCTTCAATAGTTCGCTAATTTGCCACTGAAGTTCCTTTGTCTCCTTGGGATTGCTTCGATATGCGGGTCGGTTAGGTAATGGCGCACCAGGAATCAAGTCAATTTGATGTTCTATGCCTCAAATTGGTGGTATCCCTCCAGGAAGTTCATTAGGAAAGACATCTTCAAATTCCTGCAGTAAAGACACAATAGGACTAGGCAAACTTGGGTCAAGATCGTTAGTAGAAAACAAAACATCTTTGTACAAAAGTACAAGCATCGGTTTGTCTAGAACTAAAGCTCTCGTTACCTCACTCGATTTTGCATAAAAATTATTTTGCCTCTTTTCTTTCCTCTCTTCTTTTCCCTCGGTTTTTACCACAATTTTTCTCTCGGCCTCTCCTTTTCCTTGCGTCTCAGACACACCATGCAAGCCCTCGGATTTCTCACATTTTCTCTCTCTCTCGCTTCTCGTTGTAACTTTAACTAATCTTGATACACCTCACTAGGTGTCATTGGTACCAAGGTATAAGTCTTTTGATTCATCACCAATGAATAACGAATAGTATACCCATCATGATGTACCTTTCAATCATATTGCCATGGTCTTCCAAGCAAGATATGACCCGCTTGCATAGGTACAATATCACACTCTACCTCGTCCTTGTATCTCACTATCTCAAATGGAATTTGAACTTGCTTCAATACTTTCACCTCACCATTATCATTTAACCATTGAAGTCTGTAAGGCCTAGGGTGCTTTGTCGTTTTTAAACCCAACTTATCCACCATAGTACAACATGTCACATTCGCACAACTACCTCCATCAATTATCATACTATAGATCTTACCATTCACCATACATCTTGTATGAAACAAGTTATCTCTTTGTTGGTGATGCTCATCCTCATTTACTTGCACACTGAGAGAACGCCTAACCACCAATAAGTCTCCTTTTATAGCCACTTCTCCATCACTATAATCCTCCAACGGTGACATCTCATCATCCTCTTCTTCTCTTTCACTTTCGGACTCAATAACACTATGTCCAGTCATGATCATCACCCTACTATTAGGGCATTGATTCGCCATATGACCCTTACCCAAACACTTAAAACATTTAATCTCACGAGTTCTAGTGTTAGGGTTTTCGGTTTTACCTAAAACCGGATTCGTTCCAACTTTACCGTCCCACTCCTTCTCCTTTGAGGTTCCGATTTTGGTGTTGTTTCCTCTCCAATTTGGTTTCTCCTCTATCTTCTAATTGGATCTCCAATTCTGATTCGAACCTCCTCCACTCTTGTGATTTCGGTCCAACTTTAATTGCCGCTCAACTTTGATGGCTTTGTCCACCAATTCCTCCAATTCAACATAGTGTTGCAGCTCCACCACCCTCACTATGTCTCGGCTCAAACAATTCAAAACTCTTGACATTGTGGCCTCACGATCCTCCACCACATTAGCACGGATCATGGCAATCTCCATCTCCCTGTGATACTCTTCCACGCTCTTATTGCCTTGTGTGAGATTTTGTAACTTTCGAAACAAATCTCGGTGCTAATGACTTGGTACAAAATGCCTCCTCATCACCGCTTTCATCTCATCCCATGTCTCTATCGGTCTTTCACCATTGCGCCTCCTACTTGTCACAAGTTGATCCCACCAAATTATAACATAATCAGTAAATTCAACAGCTACAATTTTTACCTTTTTGAGCTTGGAATATCGTTGACAATCAAATACCATCTCCATGCGTTTCTCCCATTCTAGATACGCATCAGGATCACTCTTCCCTTAAAAAGAAGGAATCTTCATCTTGATATTACCAAATTCATTATCTTCTAGGTGTCTAAACCCTCAGGCTCCATTCCACCTTCCAAATCGAGCATCTCGATCATCCTCCATGTCGGCCTCATCATCATCATAATGCTGCTGCCTTCTAGGTTGTGTTCTAGAGGCATCTCGATGATGTTGTGGCCTTCCCCAGGGTAGCTCTCGGTCACCATTCCCCATCATTTGGCCACTAAGCTCCTCCACTACGGCCATCAATTAGTGGATGCTTTCCACGAGCGCTTCATCCCTTCGTATTGAGTCAACCTCCATTTGATTCACGCTTTCTTCACGCGACATATTTTAGACCAGCAAGTAAACATTAATAACAAAAATCATTTCTTACCTTTTACCCAAAAAAATAAAATAAATAACAAAAATCCTCACCAATCACTCCTTCACGTGTTTCTCTCAAGGTGTTTGTTTCTCCCCTCGTGTTTAACTCAAGTCTAGGCTTTTTCCACCCTCAGTTAAGCTTACACACTCTTGCATTTTCCTCTCGCATTCTTGCGCACTTTTTTTTTTTGTGCGTTTTCTTTCTCTTCTTTTTCTTTTTTTTTTTTGATGAACTTTTTTTTTTCTTGATGAACTTTCTTTTTTTTGATGAACTCAGATACAATTTAAGATACTAGAAAAAAAATTAAAACTAACAGCAAACAATTTCATATGGAAGCACAAAAGCAATCAGATCCCTAAATTGGCTAGAACCGAAACCCTAGCTCAATAAATCTCAAATTGCTTAGTATAAACAGAAAATTAAAGATAAATAGACCTTGTAGAAGTAAGCTCTGATACCAAACTAATGTGAATCATTGCGAAAGGATTGTTCTACGAGGCCTAGATGGTGCGAATTGCAAACCTCGACCTGCAATCAAACCTATGATTGGCAACCTCGGTATGAACGTGACCTGTTGACGAACACGTGTCAACCAACCAACGTTATAGACGCCACGAGCGAAAGAATTCGCTATCTCGCTCGATAAGTCGAATCGACCGCCACAAGAGAATCTTGATTAGGTCAAGTCCTCAAAATAACAGTAAAAGAGAACCTCTCAATTCTTTTCTTCAAAAATAAAAAATATCCATCCCCAAAGAAATTTGGCAAATCCTTTATATAGGCTTTCTAGCAGCCACACAAACCCTAAAAACTAACCCTAAAAATCTAATGCATCATATTCTAGAATATTCTTAAACAAGAAATATATATATATATATATATTTATATTTATATATTGACTTTGTCAATTATTTGGTGACCAGATAATTAAATTGCACCAAGATTTCCAAGATTCTTCAAGATTTGATCCAAGGTCATCTCCACGCCAAATATACGAACCATGACGCCAAAAGCTTGCCTGAATTGCTTGGCCCGCGCTCGAGTAATCGAACCAGTAAGAATATACAATGGGTCCCTAGCACCACCTCCTCGATATGGCTGGAGATGGTATTTGATTGCCAACGATACTCTAAGCTCAAAAAAGTAAAAATTGCACCTGTTGAATTTACTGATTATGCTATAATTTGGTGGGATCAACTTGTGACTAATAGGAGGCGCAATGGTGAAAGACCGATAGAGACATAGGATGAGATGAAAGTGGTGATGAGGAGGCGTTTTGTACTAAGTCATTACCACCGAGATTTGTTTCAAAAGTTACAAAATCTCACACAATGCAATAAGAACGTGGAAGAGTATCACAAGGAGATGGAGATTGCCATGATCCATGCTAATGTGGTGGAGGATCGTGAGACCACAATGTCAAGATTTTTAAGTGGTTTGAGCCGAGACGTATCAAGGGTGGTGGAGCTGCAACACTATGTTGAATTGGAGGAATTGGTGGACAAAGCCATCAAAGTTGAGTAGCAATTGAAGTTGGACTGAAATCACAAGAGTGGAGGAGGTTCGAATCAGAATTGGAGATCCAATTGGAAGAGAGATGAGAAGCCAAATTGGAGAGGAAACAACACCAAAACCAAAACCTCAAAGGAGAAGGAGAGGGACGGTAAAGTTGGAATGAATCCGGCTTCTGGTAAAACCGAAAATCCTAACACTAGAACTCGTGAGATTAAATGTTTTAAGTGTTTGGGCAGGGGTCATATGGCAAATCAATGGCCTAATAGGAGGGTGATGATCATGATTGGACATGGTGTTATTGAGTCCGAAAGTGAAAGAGAAGAAGAGAATGATGAGATGCCACCGTTGGAGAATTGTAGTGATGAAGAAGTGACTATAAAAGGAGACTTATTGGTGGTTAGGCGTTCTCTGAGCGTGCAAGTAAAGGAGGATGAGCATCACCAACAAAGAGATAATTTGTTTCATACAAGATGTGTGGTGAATGATAAGATTTGTAGTATGATAATTGATGGAGATAGTTGTGCGAATATGGCAAGTTGTATTATGGTAGATAAGTTGGGTTTGAAGACGACAAAGCACCCTAGGCCTTATAGACTTCAATGGTTAAATGATAGTGGTGAGGTGAAAGTATCGAAGCAAGTTCGAATTCCATTTGAGATAGGGAGATACAAGGACGAGGTAGAGTGTGATGTTGTACCTATGCAAGCTGGTCATATCTTACTTGGAAGACCATGGCAATATGATCGAAAGGTACATCATGATGGGTATACTAATCATTATTCATTGACAATGAATCAAAAGACTTATACCTTGGTACCAATGACACCTAGTGAGGTGTATCAAGATCAATTAAAGTTACAACAAGAAGCTGAGAGAGAGAGAGAGAAAAGGTGAGAAATCCAAGGGCTTGCGTGGTGTGTTTGAGAAGCAAGGAAAAGGAGAGGCCGAGAAAAAGATTGTGGTAAAAACCAAGGGAAAAGAAGAGAGGAAAGAAAATAGGCAAAATAATTTTTATGCAAAATCAAGTGAAGTGAGGAGAGCTTTAGTTCTAGATCAACCAATGCTTGTACTTGTGTACAAGGAGGTTTTGTTTTCTACTAATGATCTTAACCCAAGTTTGCCTAGTCCTATTGTGTCTTTATTGTAGGAATTTGAAGATGTCTTTCCTGATGAACTTCCTGGAGGGATACCACCGATTCAAGGCATAGAACATCAAATTGACTTGATTTCCGATGCGCCATTACCTAACCGACCCGCATATCAAAGCAATCCCGAGGAGACAAAGGAACTTCAACGGCAAATTAACGAACTATTGAAGCGAGGGTATGTGAGAGAGAGTCTTAGCCTGTGCGCTATCCTTGTCTTGTTAGTGCCAAAGAAGGATGGAACTTGGCGAATGTGTATCGATTGCCGAGCAATCAATAACATTATAGTAAAGTATCGACATCCTATTCCTAGATTAGATGACATGTTGGATGAGTTGCATGGTTCTTGCATTTTCACTAAGATCGATTTGAAAAGTGGCTATCATCAAATTAGGATGAAAGAAGGTGATGGATGGAAAATTGCATTTAAGACCAAGTATAGATTATATGAGTGGTTAGTCATGCCATTTGGATTAACTAATGCACCAAGCACGTTTATGTGACTTATGAATCATGTTTTGCGTGCTTTTATTGGTCAATTTGTAGTTGTCTATTTCGATGACATCTTGATATATAGCCGAAGTCCTGATGACCATATTCAGCATGTGCAAGCTATCTTGCAGGTTTTATGGGCCGAGCAATTGTACGCTAATCTAAAGAAGTGCTCTTTTGCTACTAACAAATTAGTATTTCTAGGATTTGTTGTTAGTGCTGATGGTATACAGGTTGATGAAGAAAAGGTCAAAGCAATCCGTGAATGGCCAACGCCTAAGACCATAGGAGACATGCGTAGCTTTCATGGATTGGCGAGTTTTTATCGACGATTTGTGAGAAATTTCAGCACCATTGCCGCACCTTTAACTGAGGTTATCAAGAAGCACGTGGGTTTTACGTGGGGAGAAGAGCAAGAGAAAGCATTTAATCTGCTAAAAGATAAGTTAACTAATGCTCCTTTGTTATTTTTGCCGAATTTCAATGCTACTTTTGAGATAGAGTGCGATGCTTCTAGTACAAGAATTGGAGTCGTGTTGATGCAAAGAGGGCATCCCATAGCTTATTTCAGCGAAAAATTGAGTGGAGCAACATTGAATTATCCTACCTACAATAAGGAGATGTATGCTTTAGTGCGAGCTTTGGAGACTTGGCAACATTATTTATGGCCAAAGGAATTTGTGATCCACACCGACCATGAGACCTTGAAGTACTTGAAAGGGCAGCAAAAATTGAATAAAAGACATGCTAAATGGATGGAGTTCATCGAGACTTTTCCATATGTGATCAAGTACAAGAAAGGTAAGGAGAATGTGGTAGCCGATACACTTTCTCAAAGGTATGCGATTCTAATTACTTTAGAAGCAAAGTGTTTAGGTTTTGAGCATATCAAGGACTTATATACTAATGATGATGACTTTGGGAGAGTATTTGAAGCATGTGAACATACTGCATTTGATAAATTCTATAGGCGTGAAGGTTATCTCTTCCGTGAAAACAAACTATGCTTACCTAAGTGTTCTTTGCATGAATTGTTGGTGCGAGAAGCGCATAGTGGTGGTTTAATGGGGCATTTTGGCATTAATAAGACTTATAAAGTGCTGCATGAACATTTTTATTGGCCACATATGAAGAGAGATGTCCCACGTGTTTGTGAGAGATGCATTATTTGTAAGCAATCGAAATCTACAACTAAACCGCATGGCTTGTATACACCATTACCAATTCCAACGCATCCTTGGATTGATATTTCTATGGATTTTGTGTTAGGATTGCCTAGGTCTAAGTGTGGTAGAGATTCTATTTATGTGGTTGTTGATCGGTTTTCAAAGATGGCTCATTTTATACTTTGTCATAAAACTGATGATGCATCTCATGTTGCTGATTTGTTCTTTAGGGAGGTTGTACGTTTACATGGCATGCTTAGATCGATTATTTCAGATCAAGATTCTAAATTTCTTAGCTACTTTTGGAAAACATTGTGGAAGAAATTAGGAACACGGTTGTTATTTTCTACTACTTGTCATCCACAGACCGATGGTCAAACCGAGGTAGTTAATAGAACTTTAGGGGTATTGTTGCGTGCTATTATTAAAAAGAACATAAAATCTTGGGAAGATTGTCTGCCACATATTGAATTTGCATATAATATGAGCATGCATTCTGCTACTAAATTTACACCATTTGAGGTTGTCTATGGTTTTAATCCGTTAACTCCGTTAGATTTAACCCCTTTACCTGTTGATGAGTGTGTGGATTTAGTGGAGCAAAGAAAGCTGAATTTTTCAAGACGTTGCATGAGAAGACGCATGCAAATATTGAGCGCAAGACTGAGCAATATGCAAGGCAAGCCAACATAGGGCGCAAGAAAGTGGTGTTTGAACCCGGCGATTGGGTTTAGGTTCATATGCACAAAGAGAGATTTCCTGAGCAACGACATTCTAAGTTATTACCGCGATGGGATGGACCATTCATGGTTTTGGAAAGAGTTAACAATAATGCCTACAAGCTTGATCTTCCAGGTAAGTATGACGTTAGTGCCACATTTAATGTTTCTGACTTGACTCTTTTTTATGCCAATGATGATTTGAGGGCAAATCCTTTGCACGGGGGAGGGAATGATGTGGACATCAAGCCATATCGAGGAGGTGGTGCTAGGGACCCATTGTCTATTCCTACTGGTTCGATTACTCGAGCGCGGGCCAAGCAATTCAGGTAAGCTGTTGGCGTCATGGTTCGTGATCTTTGGCATGGAGATGACCTTGGATCAAATCTTGAAGAATCTTGGAAATCTTGATGCAATTTAATTATCTGGTCACCAAATAATTGACAAAGTCAATATATATATATATATATATATATATATATTTCTTGTTTAAGAATATTCTAGAATAGGAATATTCTAGAATATAATGTATTAGATTTTTAGGGTTAGTTTTTAGGGTTTGTGTGGCTGCTAGAAAGCCTATATAAAGGATTTGCCAATTTCTTTGGGGATGGATATTTGTTATTTTTGAAGAAAAGAATTGAGAGGTTCTCTTTTACTGTTCTTTTGTGGACTCGACCTAATCAAGATTCTCTTGTGGCGGTCTATTCGACTTATCGAGCGAGATAGCGAATTCTTTCGCTCGTGGCGTCTATAACGTTGATTGGTTGACACGTGTTCGTCAACAGGTCACGTTCATACCAAGATTGCCAATAACAGGTTTGATTGGAGGTCGAGGTTTGCAATTCACACATTCTAAGCTTTCGTAGAACGATCTTTCCACAACGATTCACATCACCTTCCACTAATGGCGCATTTGGTAACGCTTCTGTTCTCGAAAACAATTTTTTATTAGAAATAATTATTTTTTATCCTATTCTCGAAAATAATTTCTAAGCATTTTAAGTCGTTTGGTAACTGTCCAAAATTTCAATTCTCGAAATAGAGTTACGTTTGGCACCGTCTTTAAAATTTCTACTTCAAATCATTTTCTTTTACTTTTTCAATAAATTCATTAATTTTTTTCTTTTTTCTTCTTTTTTTTTTTTCCTTTATCCTCTTCTTTTTCAAGGGTTGCTGGTCGTGGGCCTTGAGATGATTGGCGACCGGCTAAATGAGGGCCAACAACCACATCGAAGCATCGCCGGCCCTCACTGTCACGCCCCAATCCTCGAGCGCGTGCCCATCCCTCTCTGGTCAATAAAATCTGTGACTTCTTAGGACAAGTCGCTGACCCTTTTATTTTATTACACATGCAGAAGTGAATAATAAATCCCCTGATAGTAACCATCTCGAGAAAGAAAAGCAGGATAACACATTCATAAAACAAGCATACTTTTATAACACATTGAGTCATGTGCACAAGTCTATAACCAAAAGACTAATTCTCAAAAAGAGGTTGTTCTATCCGACCTACTCTTCAGGTCGCCTTAGCTTGGCTCCAAACCCTTCACTCTACGGTCCTGAAAAATTGAGCCCACAACGGGGTGAGATATAAATCTCAGCGAATTCACGCTCTAAGCCCCGGTTAGAAGGGAAATACACCTAGAAGTGTCATAACCACACAACCACTCAATTAGCACAGAGGACTTATCTCGCCTCAGTTCCTTCCTACACGTCAGCACAGTTCATATCACATTGCATATAATCAATGCACATAACAACTAGAACACCTCATCAACTTAATTCATCACAAGGGTCCCGATTATAAGGCCAAACCGTTATGACACGTCACATACCATGCCACACAATTTTGTCTCATAATCAGACGCATCAACTCGAACAATCATGCATTCCAATTATTAATTAAGCCACTCAAGGCACTGCCAACTTCCATGTTCAGCAGTCTACTGGCATAGCTAGGCATCATCTTTTTCCCATTGAGCACGGCTACGTCTCATTGACGGCTTTCCCGAAGACGCATAGGTCCAGAATCTACTGCGACCTCATACCCTAATACATGGGTAACCCAAAAAAGGATTTAATAACGTTCGGCTTAAAAGCTTGAGATGGTTTCTCTTAACCAACACACGATAATCAATCTCGGCCCAGGACACCGTGCATTACATTTAAATGCCTCAATTAAAATAGTAATCCTAGTCTATTTTCTTTTTTTTTTCTTTTTTTGGTAAAAGGTAAGAACTTGGTCTATTTTCTTCGTATTAAAATACATGGAAAAATAGTCATGTGTGGGTACACGGTCGATTGGTCTCATAAAATTTTATAACCTCCAATTTAAAATCCCACTATTTTATATAGTATATAAAACCATTTTCGTGCTAAAATCCGACACTTGGGATTTTCTAAATAAATATCGAAATTAATAAATTTTGGAATTAAATACTCAAAATTCCAATCAGCACTCAATTTGCACAATCTAACACTCAATTGCATAAATTGAACACACTATTGCAATAAGCAAACAATTCCGGTCACCGGCTATCCCGATCTAATTTTCGAAAAATAATTAATAATTAAATAAATTACCTGAAATTAAATAAATTACACAATAAATAAATTTAAAGCATTTAATTAAATTAACCTAAACTAACTAAACTAAATAATCTAACTGACAATTAAATCTAACCATCCTATTTAATTTAATCTAAGTACACTAACTAAATAAACTAATTAATTCCTAACTAATCCACCTAACTAAACTAATTAAACTAACTAAATACTAACTATATACTTAATCTAACTAAGCTATCTTAAGCCTAATTAACCCAATTAATCCATCAATTAGCTAACTAACACACCTCTAAGTGTCATTAGCCCACTAATTAAGGATTAGAACGCAACTCACCGATTAGCACGAAAATCGGCTCACGGGGACGGCAGCGCAACGGCGGCTGGATTTGAACTCACGGCAAGATTGAGGGAAGCTCAGACCAGCCGAAAAAGCATTGCAGTCCACGGCCAAGGACTGTCTTGGCTCTGCAGGAGGCTGAAATGCTGCTGGACTACTTGGTGGGGGTGGGTTGACAAAGATGGAAGGTGTGCAGGCCTGCTGCAACGTGAAGGATGGATCGGTGGGTTGGGCTGCTTCGGCCTCTTGATGCTGGACGAGCGGAGATCCACGGTCAACAAACTAGCGGAAGGGATCTCTCGCGTGAAGCTGGACGTGTGGGTTTGTAGGCGTGGAATATTTGGGTCAACAAATCTGCAAAGGAGAATTGGTGGGTGGAGTGGCGTATGTGAGTGGGGGAAGGGTTTCGGTGGAGGGTGAAAAGAGAGAGAACGTGGAGATGCAAGCGGCAAAGAGAGGGAAGGAAAATGAGGAAATAAATGAAAGTAAAGCAGCTTGTCTTCGGCTGAGGATAAGCTTGTGAAGAAGAGAAAGATTGAAGCTGAAGATGTCGCACGAAGGGAAGGTGCACGAAGGAGGAGTGCTCGGTTGGGGCAGCTGGAAAAGAAGA
Organism: Eucalyptus victrix; assembly: GCA_016097545.1. Classification (NCBI taxonomy): domain Eukaryota; kingdom Viridiplantae; phylum Streptophyta; class Magnoliopsida; order Myrtales; family Myrtaceae; genus Eucalyptus; species Eucalyptus victrix. The sequence continues at coordinate 7,792,924 of CM027844.1, read as the reverse complement.
GACCAAAAGTCAACAAGTTCCGTAAAATATGGGTTTTGACCCAGTAAAAAATAAAATAAAATAAAAAGGAGAAAGAAGGAGAGAGATCGAGAGTCTTCGGGAGAGAGAGAAGGAAAGAAAGAAAAGAAAGAAAAGAAAAAGGGGGGAAAGGAGGAGATAAAAGGGAAAGAGAGAAAGAAAAGGGAGAGAGAGAGAAAGGGAGAGCCGAGAGCTCTCACTCAAAGAAGAAGAAGAAGAAGAAGAAGAAGCAAGAGGGTTTTGTACATTTTCATCATGGGAGCCTCGCCAAGCCATATAACGCAATGCCCGGTAAGCATTCTTGCTCCCCCTTCATTTAATCGGAGTAATTTTGGACCTAGGGTTTGAAATTCGGAATTTTGGGAAAATTGAACAATGAAGTATGATTTTTGAGTCGTTGAGCTGCGTATTTTTGTAGAAATGATAGCTTGGGATGTCATGAAGTTATAGCATCTTACGGATCGTGATTTGAGCTTACGGTTTGTCTGAAACGTAATTTTGAAGTTAGGAGCGCATTCTGGTACTTAGTGAATAGTAGCTTTGAGCTTTTTTTTTTTTTTGTTGTTTTCGGTACTGTTTTGGGGTGGCTGAGTTGGGGTTGTTGTTGTACGTTAAGAAAGCTTTCTAAAGACTATAAGACGGCTTGAAACGGAATTTTGTGGAGGAAGTTATGGTACGACAAAGTTGGTGCATGGGCTGCGCCTTGCGGGAAACGATGGATTTTCGATAAATGCGAGCTTTCGTGGCGCATAGGTGTCGTTTTATCGACAAATAGGCCTAGTATAGACGAGTCATTATGCAAATATCCTTTTTACTCGGCCTTTTGATATTGTTTTTCTATTAATTGTTAAGGATCCGAGTGTGTTAGCTCGAGTGAGCGTTGTAGTTGATTTTCGACTTTCCTAAGTGAGTGGTGCTATCTCTTCTAAGAATTTATAAGCTCATTTCTTCAAAATGATAAAGATTTGACATTTTATGAGTTATAAATAAGCACGTTTATTGCATAAAAGTTGGATCGGGCATTTTCTAAGTTTTGATATTTGAAAATAGTGTGAGAAAGTTTTATGAATATATATTCTGTTTGATGAACGAAGTTGAGAAATATTACATGTTTCGGATTTGTGAAATCATTTCACCAAAAGCTCAACTTTGAGATGATTTATGGAAGTTTATATAGATATTGATATGTGATAAGCTTTTTGAAATATATTTGATTCGAAATTGATTTATGAGACGGGTCTTGAAATTATTTGAGAATGTTTTATGAAAAGTATTTCTCGCGGATAAGTTGAGTTGCGAAGTCTTTTTGTGATATATGAAATGTTTTATGGATTTGGTTTGAGAATTATGGATGGTATGGTTCTGGATTGTTGTGTATGCTCAATATCACTGTGAGCCCAGTGAGGGGCTTGTGGATATGCGCATATTATTCTAGGATATCCTTGTGGGTCAAACCACCGGCTAATAATAGATGAAGACCTTGCCAAGGAGGGAATCTTGGTCGCCTCGTCATCAGGCGTTGTATCGTAACCATGGTTTGATATTGAGCAATGGATTGATCAATAGAGTGGACCATTGACATGTGATATGAGTTGGGTTGATGGAATGGACCATCGACGTGTAATTTGAGATTAGTCGATGGAATAGACTATCGATGTGTAATTTGAGATTAGTCATTGGAATGGACCATCGACGTGTAATTTGAGATTAGTCGTTGGAATGAACCATCGACATGTAATTTCATTAGATTATCGATGTGTGGTTTAATAATATTAATCAATGGAATAGATCATTGAAACATGCTTTATGAGATTGACCAATGGATTAGACCAGGGAAGCAAGAGTCAATTTCCTGCAGATATGCCTTCCCACAGTGGGCGAACAACTCCCGTTCAAGCCCTTTAGGGAGAGCCTTTTAGCAGAAAACCACTCTGCCCTTTAGTTCAGAGCCTAGAGGCACTCAAAGATGCTAGGATGGAAATGTTTCTAATATACCCAAGCTGCATTTCTCAGAGGATCCTACCAAGCTGTAGAAGAAGAGGAGTTTAGAAAGCCATAGAGAGGTTTTCACAAAACACTCACTTAATTTAAGGGGACTCTGCCCAACACATTACACCCTCCTTGCCTTATATAGACAACCAAAGGTTACAAACAAACAAATAAGGACCAAGCTCACGGGTCTAGATACAAACAGAGGTGCCGGAAACTTTCGGCAGAGAATTATTCGCACACTATGAACAGTGACTGTACTATGAACAGTACTTTCCCTAGCCTAGTGTTACAGTAAAAGTGAACAGTAACTTGCTACAGTGAAATTGTATGGACTCAATGGTCTCGTCCGTCACAAGCATTGTAGTCATAGTCGGAGTCATCCGAGCTATGTACTATCGCTAGGCAATGTTCATCATACTTTTGTTCAAGTGCTTTAAGGTCTTCCGGTGATAGAATATGGTTGAGCTGGCAAGATGTGGATGCTTCTTCATAAGCCCAATGGGATGCTTCTTCCTGAGCCCAGTTTGTATTGTCATCTTTTGTAGTGTCGGCAAGAATGCTTGGCTGGGGCCAATTAGATGGCTCTGCATAGAAGGACGTCTCCATGTTTTGGGATAAGGACGAGGGTACTTAATCATAGGGATCTTAGGAAAGAGGACCTCCCCATGTGCATAGGGGTCCTGAGTGGATTGGACAATGTCATATGCACCTGTCATTTCATGATCTTGGGATGACATAGCTTGTCTGAATTCTGCGAGTGCTTCCTTAGCTTCAAATGCTAGTTCATAATGATCCCATGTAGTGGGTACATTATTGTTCCAGACATCTTCAGGAATAGTTTTGTTTTCTTGACATAGGATTCTTTGGAGTTCTCGGTACTGGTATTCACAAGATTTAACAGGACTTGGATAAGATTTGTGAATCCGAGCTTCTCTGCCATTTAAGTGGGGTTTATAGGATGTGGTTCCTATATCCCGTGGGGCATCGATGATGGTGCCATTATTCGTGAAAAAATGCCATGGACGTTGGAAAAACAAGATGGTATGAATTTCAGGATTTAGTGTCATGGTTCTCAATTCTTTTTCCAGGAGATATTTCCAGTGGGTAGGGGGATAGAACCAATCAAGAAAGTCTAAGAGATTTTTATCACATTCTCTTTCAACATTACCTCTGCCAAGTAAGAATATCCTTGTGAGGTTGGCAAATGAATCTTCTGGTTGGAATTTCAACAGCTATTAAGTACTTATTGGTTAAGTACCATAATAACGTCTTGAGTTGATCAAGGAAATCATTTTCCTTCCAGATAAGAGGATGTATGAATGGATAATCTGGGTTTAATCCAAAAGGATAAAGAACCGAATCTCCATTAAATCTGAATAGATTTGTGTGGCAACGCCACATGAGGTCTTCTAGGTTCTCAACAAGACTGTCATTCTGGATTTGCTGGATAATTTCCTGGGGATATTTCTAACTTGGCAAATCTTTAATCTTCTCAATCTTGTATTTTACGCTATGATTGAGTATTTCGAAAACCATTCAGCCCATCGGAATAGTTGAGAGTTTGGAATTTGCTTTTGTTTAAACTTGGTCATCTAAGGAAAAGATGCCATGTCTAATTCTACCAAGAAATGATGGCCGATGAGATGGAATTCAAACTTCTTGATTCCATTTTTCACAGCTAAGATTTCCTTGAAAGTGGAATGGTAATGCATTTCAGCTTGAGAAAACTTTGCACTTTCGTGAGCACAGAGGTATCTCTTACCATCAATTTCTTCAAGCAGGATGGCTGCCCAGTATTCATCACTGGCGTCAGTTTGAAGAATTCTTTTGCCTATTGATGGTATTTGCAATGGTGGGAGATTTTGCATTATCTCCTTAAGCTCAGCAACTGCTTTAGTCTGAATCTTTCCCCAAGGTGGGGATTCTTCTTCAACATAGATTGCAAAGGAATCAAGAGCTTTGCAATATTTAGGACAAAATCTCTGAGATAATTGATGATCCCAAGAAATTGCTGAACTTGTTTTGTGGTGAAGTTATCTTCAGGAAACTTCAATAATTCTTGAGCAATATGTGGCCCTGGGTAGTATGTACCTTTGTTAAGGTGCATACCAAGAAATTCAATATCTGTTTGGGTAATGTTCATCTTCTTTTGGGAAAGCATGATACCATGCTTCTTCATGATTTCTGTAAATTGTTCGAGAAGTTGGCAATGCGATTGCTCATAAGGGTTGTAGAGCAAGATATCATTGATATACACTGTAGCACTTGAGAGAATTGGTTGGAAGATACGACACATGGCCTTTTGGAAGAGGGATAGTGCTACCTTTAGGCCAAAAGGAAGAACTGTCCACTAGAAGTGCTGGTTAGGAATACAAAATCCTGTTTTGGATCTATCTTCAAGATAGATGCCCAATTGCCAAAATCCGGCTTTGACGTTGAATTTGGAATAGATGTGGGCCTTGGTTAGACCAATAAAGAGAGAATCTCTGGAGGGCAAAGGGAACTTATCATCTTGGAGAAAAAGGTTGAGAGGTTGATAGTTGATTACCAATCTCGTTTTCCCCTATTTTGCTCGGCACGCTTATTGACATAAAAGGCTTCACAAGCCCATTGAGAGTTTAAGATTTCAATAAGGCCTTGTTGCAATAGTTCTAAGCATTCTCTTTGAGCTAAAGCCAAGTGTTCTGGCTTCATTCCCTTATGACTCACCTTTGTTGGATTGATGTCTTCATTCTTTCTGAATGGAAGGTGGACAATTGGATTTTCCCATAAAGGATGAGAACATTTCTGAGCGAATTCAGAGTGGGATTCTGAACAGGATTCCAACATTTTTTGCATGATCGGGTTTAACAGACTCATTTGGATGGAAAAGAGTCTCTGAATGTTAACGAACTCAGAGAATTGGTCTTTATGCCTAAGACCTTTTCCAGGAATGATGCGAAGTTGTGAGATCTAAGTCATAATGTCCCAACCAATTATTAGGTCTTTGTTGGGAAGATTGGATCCAAAGATCTTTGTGGTTAAGGAACACTATGGGAAGAACTGAATAGTTACGGGGGTGGTTCTCACATTTGTGGAGAAAGTGTCTCCTGAGGTAGAGTTGAAATATCGGACATAAGGAGTCCAATATTTTTTAGGAAGGACTTTGGTATCCAAAATTGAACAACTTGCCCCGGTATCAATGAGGGCAATAACAGTGATAGGTTTAGCAAACTTTGAGGTGAGGATTTTTACAGGGAAATGGGGACAGTGAATTTGACTTGAAAATATGTCAAGGCTTGGTTCTGCAGATGTGGGTGATATGTGAAAAATGTCTTTAGATTCTGAATCTGAATTAGTTTCATTGGAATGAAATGACACAAAGAGTTTGTTCATATGGTTCTTCATCAGCAGAGAACAATGATTCGATATCATCATTTTCAAGAGAAATACCTGTTTCATTTTCAATTTGATGTATCAAATGATGCTGGCCTTTTCTGGTTTAGGGACGGTTTTTGGCAAAATGTCATTTCTGATTGCAGATATAGCAACGATTTGACTTTTTATGACCTGTGCGATCCTTCCTTTTGCGTAAGTATCGCCATTTCTTCTTTCTTCGGAAGTTCTTGTGGCCATGTTTGGATTTTTTCATCCAGTACTTCTTGAAGTGTTCCTTTTTCTTGGAAGCCTTTCCACAAGTACCATCACAGTCTTTTTTGGAGCATTTGATCTTTAACTTTTGGCGAGAACAAGCTGTTTCAAGTTCTCTATCATCCGTGATGTAGGTGCGGACCATCTGGCGCTTTAGGCACAATTCTTCAAGGAATAGATGGATTTCTTGCTGTATTTCTCCCAAGGAAATATCCCGTACTCTCCTCTATCTCCCAAAAAAGGATCTTTCAACCATCTGGGATAATTCTTTAGAGATGGAAGTCAGGAAAACATGCTTCAGATTTGGATCAACTACAATATGATAAAAAAGCTTAAGCATTTGTCGATAATGCTTATCAAGATGTTTTTTCTAGAGGGAGCAACATTTTCTTTCAAAAAATTATCTTCTTTTCATTTCTATGAGGTCAATGGGTTTTCCAACAAAGAAATGATATAAGAGAGTAATAGCATGGCTAAAATCTGGTGACATCAGAAAATGAATTTGGTCTTGTTCTGACACTGATTTCCACCAAAGTTTGAGGCTTCCTGTGAACCTCGTGAAAAAATTGTAAAAGACATCATTCATATCATAATTGGTGATGGACTGAGTATTTAACTAAGTATGAAATTCCTCAAGTCTTTCGGGCCATTTATGGTAGGGAATATCATCGATGGTGAAAAATTGCTTTGAGGCCATGGACACATGGTGTCCTGGATTGTTCTGAACAATCTCTGGCTCGGAGTAATTTGATTCCATTTCCTGATCTGGAGGATCAGCCATGAATATAGATGAAGTTACAGGTGCAATAGGAAGGGAATCAACATCAGGAATTGAAAAGGATGAAGAGGATGAGAAGGATATTGAATCTGATTCAGTATCAGAAGTGGTAGGAGTTTGTTCGGTTGGAAATAGAGTCTGATCATTTGGAAGGGCAAGATCAGGCTGTTGGATAGGATTAGGCTGTTCCTGGATACTCAAATCCTTTAGAAAGGATTCTAATGGATTTGCTAGCATTATCTGATTTGGTTTTTCTCTTATGACAACCGAACATGATTCTATAGGAACTTTCTCCTTTCCTCTTTCCTTTTAGATTCGGTTCAACTCTTTAAGGTGATTTCGTACTTCTGCCATATATGGTTCTTTTCTGAAAGAATCTTCTAGAATGGCAGCAAAGATAGACGTCTGGGGTGGTGGAGGTAAGTACCCAGTTCTTACAGGAGTTGCGAACGGATCAAAGGGTCTGAACCTTCCTTCTTCAAGGAGTTGGATTTGCCTCTTGAGTTTTTCTATCTTTGGTTTTGGGCTCTCTAGATGATGATACCCTAGATGTTGTCCTGATTCCAAGGCATTTAGCCTCTTCTGCAACTCGGAAACCATTTTCTTGGTGGTCTCATCATACTAATCTCTAATGTCCCCCATAATACTTTCTTGAAACCAATTTCCCATTTAAACAATTTTTGGTGCCAAAATTTGCTGTCCAAGCATAAATCCGAATTTCACACTTTAGCACTCATCTTTGGCTTCAATTTCATCCTAAATTTCTCAAATTCGAAATCCAATTTCATTGAAGAAAAATCCTATGCATTTCCACAAATTCCCATCACCCAAAAGAGCTCAGCTTAGAAGTTGAAATTTCCTTCAAATGAGCTTGTCCGATTTTCCGTTCGTTTTCCGAATCGATTTTCCGTAAAAATCTCGGAATCTCCGAAATTTTTTCGGAAAGTGAGCCGATGTTCCTAAAATGAATCGTGACATGACCGAACTTTCAATTTCTGAAATCAAGCTCAATTTCGCAGTTAATTTCAATTCGACGTGATTTTAGCGCGTCCTAATTTACCAAGTAGCTTTTAGGAATTTTTAATGCAATTGACCCGTGGTCGATTATTTTCGAGTCACATCATACATCTTCAACACATTGACGAGTCTCGGTTGTCGTGAAAATCTCGAGATTTCATATACAGACATAGGGTATAAAAACGACAGAAAAATCAATATAGTGCCGTTTGACAACATTTTTTCAATTATGTGGAATCACATACGCACTAATCACATACCTCTATCGAATCGACCTATCTCCGATCTTTGATCGATTTTGACGGTGCCGTAATGACCCTTGCAAGTTAGCACGGTCAAGCAGTCGATTCCGAGTCGAATTCTCAAGTCTATTGCATTTTGATTCCTTATCGGCTTCACCTAATAAGCTAGTTAACCCATGAGTAGCTAACTCAAAGAAAAAGGCTATAGACACGTCGATGAAAAGCCCACCTTGTCTCATCGAAATTAGACTCGAAAATCAGGATGTCACACTCGCCGAGGCCATGCCTCATCAGCCGAGCCTTGTTTAGGCGAGGCTTGGCCAACCCTTGGTTAGGCGAGCGATCTTGCCCAAATCTGATGAGGTGGAGCTCACCTAGCCGTTGGTGGGGCTTGACCTCACCAAGCCACCGTAAGGTTGGCCTCACCTTGGCCGAGCAATGCCGACCTCGCAGTGGCCGGCGAGGTCGAGCCCTGCCTACCCTTTTGTCTTCTTGAACTTTTATAGAATTTCCCTCTTTGATTTTGGACATATCATTCACAAAAATTATAAAGAACACCTTGTTTATAACATATCCAAATTTCAAAAAAAAAAAAAAATTGGGACGTTTTGAATTGCGAGATGAGTATTTTTTGAAGATTAGTTGTTCGTTCAAAGTGCACCAAATTTTTATTTCTTTTGTGCGAATTACTGCTCTTTATACAAAATTTTTTGGAATGAGTACTCCTCATGAAAAATTTTATTTAAGGTATTTTCTACAACATGACAAATTTTTATACTTTTTTCAAGTTCATTTGTTAAAGTAATGGTTTCAATTTCGAGAATTGTTCAAAATTGTTCTGTTTTGTCCTTTTTTTGGGAATTCATGAATTTCTACTCAAAGATGATTGAATCTTGGCTTGTGGCCTACTGGAGATAGCAATTACACTCATTAGGATATCTCACGGTGTATGTTTGGCTTTAATTTAATTGCCATTTGATTGTGAAATTGAGCTGACTGCATGAACGTCTATTCTGGAATTTTGAATGTACATGGCTCGGGTGTACTAATGAGGCATCAAATTGTTTGCGATGGCATAGCATCTTTCCTAGTAAAAGGTGTGCTAAATGGGATGCGATTTACAACATGTGATTTTCGTGTCATTGCATATGTGTGATATGTCTAAGGTGCTTGAGAAAGTTTGTTACTCCATGATGTCCAAGGCCTGTAAACCTTGGACATGTGATCCCCCAGGGCCAATAAACCTTGGATGCTCGACTATGTCAGGATTGGATGTCGGAGGAGAATGCATTGGCCAGTAAACCAAGATGCCTTGATTGTTAGTAGGGATGCCCAAGGCCAATAATCATTGGAAATCTTGGCTAGTAAACGAAGAGCTTGATGAAATCAGGTTGGATGTTGGAAGAGAATGTCTTAACTAACAAACCAAGATGCCCTGGAGTAGGGATGTCTATGGCTAGTAAACTGCATAAGTCTAGCAAATAAACTGGAAGTGACCCTCATGGGTCGACTAGCAAACTAGTTGAACTGTGAGATGGACGTGTGATGCATTAAATGCATATGAGCATTGTGCACATGACTAGAGATATTGCGTCCAAAGTGTGACATGTGCTCATTCTTGTGTGCTGGTTGTTATGATGCTAGAGGTGTCCTAGGAATCGAGTGTTGATTGATCGATTGGTTTGTGAGATAACTATTTCTCTTGTTGAGCGATGTCTCGCTCTTGTTGTTTTTATAGATATTTAGCCATGTCTGACTCTTACGTCTTCTACCTCTTGCTATGGTAGTCCTGTAGATTTTATGGATGATTTGTATGAGTTCACGGACCCAACTTTTCGAGAGAAGTACACTATCAGTGCCATAAGTTGTGTACGGCGCTCACTTTGGTACCAAAAGTTTCCATCGGATCACTTAAGTACCAAATTTGGAAAAAAAAAAAAAAGCCACTTTGGTGCCACCAACGAGAGATTCCGACCAAAATGATTACATCACTTTTATATATATATTTTTTAAAGTTGACATGGCTTAAGATTGTCCATGGTGGATGGCATAAAATGATGCCGTTTTCCTTTCTTCATAAGAAATGACACCGCATTGCTCTATAGCCAAAAACGGCGTTGCTGAAGAGGGAGTAAAATAGGGTTTGTATACGGTTCTTGCTCGACGTCAGCCATAGCTCGCTCACCCATTGTCGTTCGCTAGCCCGCTGTCGCTTGGCCACCGTTGTAGTTGTGCTGTCATTCACAGTCGTTCGTTGGCTGCGTCCCCAACTCTCGCTCACTCAGGTTTGTCATGTTCTTTACGTGGGTCAATTTAGTGAAAAATTTAGGGTTCCGATGGGCAAGTTAAGGTGCAAAGGGAAATTGAGGGCTCATCTCAGGAGAAGAGTAGTGGGGAAGGTGGTGGGAATCTCACTTTTAGGGGGACCGAATAGAAAAATTGAGAATTCCGTCGTTCGCTCGCTTTCGGTTGTGGGGATTGAATAGAAAAATAGGGCGTGGAGGGGAAAATGGGGGCTCGACTCAGAGGGAAATAGTGGTGGGACATTACTTTGTTAATTAATTGAATTGCTTATGGGGGGGACCAAATGTGATTGAATTGAAAATGGGGTGGTGGGGACCTCACTTTGTTTATTCAATTCGGTTTCCTTTTGTTTCTATAAATGCATCGAATTGGGGAGATTGCTCGCATTTATTTCTTGACAATAAAATGACAAGGACCTACATGTGAAGTTGTTGATTCTGTCATGTGGTCCCAAAAAGTAATGACTCTTTTTTTTTTTTTCATTAGGTGCAGCATTGACATGGACGCAAATCAAGTATGCGTCATTGTTTGCTATAGTGGAGAGTTTGTTATTAGCACCGAGGATTAGGAATATAGTGGTGGAAATGAAAGTACTATCTATATCAATGTTCGGAAGCCATCATATATTGATTTTCCGAGAGATTTGGTGTATTTTTTACGATGCAAATTGCAAAAACTACATTACTATGTTCCTGGGAAGGAATTGAAAGATGGCTTGAGATTTTTTAATGACGATAATGGTATTAAGGATATCATTTACTATTATCTTCACGGCGAATAAGCTAAGGTATATGTTGAGTATTATAGTGATGGTGATGATGGAAATGAGGATGGTGAGGATGAGGATGAGTAGACCACCATTGAAAGAGGAGAAGTGAGGGATCCTATTCAAGCGAGTAATCAGGTCGGAGATGAGCTTAGGTTAGATGAAGGGCAAAATAAGAGGGAGAGAAGTCATATTTATAGAGATGAACAAATAAGGAGATGTCCTTAAATCTTGGGTGAAGGTTTGGGTGAAGATGTGGACGATGAAGACTTCATTGGATTAGAATCGGAAATTGCTATATCCAGTGAATCAGAAGATGAATATTTCGCTTCTGTAAGTTTCCCAAGTGACGAATATGATGATCAACTCGCACAGTCAAGACAAAAGCAAAAGGAATTTCTAAGAAAAAAAGTTGCAGCTTCAGTAAAGAGGCCCAAGCTAATAAATAAGAATGGAGCTCTGGCTGAAGGTAATAGAAGAAAAGATGAAGAAAGTTGCGGTGATGAAGTTGCTGGTTCGGAGAATGAGCTTGACAATAATGATGAAGAACCTGCTCGTCGAAGAAAAAATAAGTACCCTTGTATGATCCAACTATTGATAAACCTGTTTTGTCTGTGGGCATGAGATTTGATGATACCAAACAGTTCAAGGAAGCTATTTTGAAGAACTCCATTAGTGAACAGAGGAGCGTTCAATTCATTAGAAACACGAAAGATTTTATGAAAGCTAAGTGCTTACAACCGAATTGTCCATAGAAGTTCTATGGCGCGCTAAGTAAGAATGGTTTATTCCATATTAGGTCTTTTCAGGAGGAGCATACTTGTCCAATTATCTCTAACAATAAAAGGGTAACAAGTGTGTGGTTATCGAAGTATTTTTTCAATACTATCAAAGCAATGCCCGAGATCAAGAGTACTCAATTTCAACAGTTAGTGAATGAGCAATTAGGGGTTAATATGTCAAGAAATCAATGTAAGAGAGCTAAGATGAGAGTGATGAAAATATTGATGGGTGGGTATAAGGAAGAATATGCACAGGTGTGGGATTATGCTGGCAAATGCATATTTCAAAACCCATCTGGTATGGTATATGTAGAGATTGTGGAGAGGCCACTCCCTTATCTTGGGCCTAGATTTGATAGATTTTATGTCTGTTTTAATACATGCAAACGAGGCTTCTTGGCTGGTTGTAGAAGAGTTATAAGATTGGATAGATGCTTTCTAAAGGGTTTATGCAAGGGGGAGTTGTTGGCTGCTGTGGGGAGAGATGTCAATAATCAAATGTTTCTAATAGCTTGGGCGATGGTGAAAATAGAGAATAAGGAAATTTGGTCCTGGTTCCTCAAAAATTTAATGGCTGACCTTGAGATAACCGATGGGGGGGATGGGCATTCATGAGCGACCAAAAGAAAGTAACTTCATTATCAATTAATTCACTCCCTTTTAATATTAATCACTTCCATATTTTTCCTAACTTGTATTTATTGGTTTGAATTTTTGTAGGGACTTATTCCTATATTGGCTAAGTTATGCCACATGCTGAGCATAGAATATACGCAAGGCACATATATGCATACTAGTCAATGAACTTCAAAGGAGATAGATTGCAGAAGCAATTCTGGCATATAGCAAAGAGTACCAACATGGCTGATTTCATATTAGCCAAATAAGGATTGTTGCAGCTGACAAAGGAAAGTTTTAATGCACTATTTCAGACAGAAGCTAAGCACTGGTGTCGAGCCTTCTTCAGCAAAGAGTTCAAATGCGATATTATTGATAACAACCTCAGTAAAGCTTTCAATGGCAGAATTTTAGAGACCAAGTATAAACCAATCATCAGCATGCTTGATGATATTCGAGTTATAGTTATGACTAGACTACATAGGCAAAGAGATGAGGCTACGAAATGGACTAGAGACTATGGCCCTAGGATTATGAAGAGATTGGATGCAAACATTGCTACTAGTAGGTTTTGTCATCCAGTTTGGAATGGAGATAATGAATATGAGATTATTCAAAATTAGGATAAGTATGTTGTCAAGTTGGATAGAAGAAAGTGTTCATGCCGAGTCTGGCAATTAAATAGAATTCCCTGTGCCCATGCCATTTGTGCTATTCAGATGAAGCAAGAAAACCCAGATGATTAGCTACATGATTGGTACAAAAAAAGCTCATGCCTTGCTTCATACCAATTCATGATACAGCCTATCAGAAGTAGCAAATTTTGGAAGCCAACAAATCATGAAAGCCCTCTACCTTTGCCGCTGAAGAAGCAAATAAGAAGGCCAAAAAGGAGATGAAGAATGCAGTAGGAAGAGGCATCAAGTCAAAAGATGAGTAGGACTAGGTTAAAGATGACATGCTTTTATTGTCGCAAGGAATGGCACAATAAGAAAGGTTGTGAGCTGAAAAAGCAGCATCAACAGCAAAATGTAATGGCTGATTTAGTACCAGGGACAAGACCTATTAAAGAGCTTCTTGTTGGGCCTATGGAAGGGAAGACAGAAGGCCCGGCTGTAATGCCTACTGAAGGGCAAACAGAAAGCCCTGCTGTATGGTAAGCATTCTCTTTGCCTCAACAACTTTATAGTTCATATTCAATAGAGTTTGATGGTTGACCATGTGTACTGGCTTCTCTTATGCTTTTCTTTTGTTATGCATTTGTAATTTGGGAAGTTTTCTCCATTTATTTCCACCATGAAAATGAGTATATGTCTAATTATTCATTATAGTTGGTCATAATCCTGATACAGTATATTGTTGTAAGGCCTACTAAAGGGCCAAAAAAAGATCCAGTTGTAAGCTTAAGTGCAGGGACAAGGATTGGAACGGGCAAGACAGCAACAACAACAAATGAGTGCACTATTGAGCAAACGAGAAAGAAATATCATGTAAGTTGTACATCGATGTGTTTGTCTTTTATGGACTAAAATTTAAATTTTTTATGTGTTTTTCAGGTGAGAAGACAAGCAACTGCACAAGTTGCAGAGGTTGCTCCGCCATTTATTGCTGCTGAAGATGATGCACCACAACGAACAAGAGGGGCTCTTGGAAAAAGATTAAGGCAATATGGCTTTGGGATTTACACAGATGAACGTACTGGAATGACTATTTTAAATGTAAAATTTGTAGGCCTCATGCATTTAATTTGTTGTGCTTCAATTAATTTGGTTAACAATATCACTATGTTCTTGTAGCCTAGGAGAACTTCGAAGCTACTTCTCTCTTAAGGTGGGCCAACTCAAAAATCAAGGGCGCAGCCAAAGAAAAGTACTCCAAGAAGAAGACAGCGGGTATAGCTGCAAAACAACCATCCAAAAAGAACCCAGCATTAGTTTCATCTCAACCAACGATTGTGAGCAATAGTGATGATATAGACCAATACATAACACGTGCTAGAACAAAAATAGCCACTGTAAAAAATAATGAAAACGAGGTGACAGAAAGCCCAATTAAAACCTGTACATCTAGTTCGAAAGAGTGCTCGGATTATGAATTAATTCAAAGCTCTAAGAGGAAAAGGAGATCGGGGTGTTGTCCATATTGACTGATGGGAGGGTGCTTAACATGGTCTCTTTTTATGTGGTGTTGGACATGGTCTCTTTTCATGTTTTTTTTTAGGAGGGTACTGGATATTATATCATTGATGGTAATTGCTGTCTACATATTGCCATTGTTTTTTTTTTTTTTTTTTGGAAAAGGGTGCTGAACTTTTAGTGATTGGGGAGTGAAGTTAGACATGTTTTTCTTTTGTAAACAACCAATTAATGTTAATGGCAATAGCTGTTTTTTGTTATTTTCTCTTGTTTTGGTTTCGACTAGAATGCTAATAAGACAATTATCGTTATGCTATATATTTTATTTCTGCTGTTAGTGCAATGTTCTTATGAGGTTGATATTATTTTTAGATGTGTGCATATACTGTTGTTGGTTGAAGTTGTGGATGTTAATGGATTTGTGAGATTCTGGTTGTATGTGATGGTACAAGAACAAGATGCAATTTTGGGTGCCGGTGCATCTTGTTGCATCAACACTTGTATGGGCTGGTGCAAGAAGATGCACCAACAATCCAACCAGTGCAAGATAAAGGTGCAAGTCAAGTGACGTTTGAAACTAACATGTTCTTTTTTAAAAAACTTGTGCAAAACAAGTGATCACTTTGTAATTGCGACTAGCACTTAAATAATTACTTTTATAAAAACTTGGCACTCAAGCGATCACTATTTACAACTTATGACACTGAAATGGTCAATCATGAATTTGCCACCATCCCTTAATTTTGCCATGGTTTGCAATCGCAGCAAACCAGCAAACCAGCAAACCATTACCAAATTTATGCAGCAAACCATTATATGTGAAGCAAAAACTAACCAAAATAAACATTGACAATACACAATTAAACAATAAAACTTTTAAGTGCTCACAACTAATGTATGCTAAAAGCACATTCCATTTCGCCATGGTTTACAATTGCAGCAAACCAGCAAACCATTACCAAATAAAAAATGCAGCAAATCATTATATTTGAAGCAAAAACTAACCAAAACAAATATTGACACTGCACAACTAAACAATAAAACTTGTAAGTGCTCATAACTAATGCATTTGAACTCCAACCTTTCATTTCTACCATAGATTACAAGAAAACTTTCTGCTCCATATAAAAATTGCAGCAAAGCAAAAACACATTTTACTTCTATTTCCACGTCTTCGACTATAGTAGACATACAAATTTCTTCCCATTACTCCACTTCACATTTGAATAAACTACACAAGAGAATAACAACACAATCAATGCTTGATAAAAGTTTCTTTCAATTTTCAGCCTTGAAACCTTCATCTTCAAGTGGTCGACCAGAAATGTTAAACCCTTCATTTGAGCTTGCATTGAGTTGACATCCTCCAACTCGTCCATTAATGTAGGTAAAGGTTGATGTCGGCCTTCAAGTAACTCCAAGATCACCTCTGTCGCTCGATTAGAGAATTTCCTATCAACCCATTTGAAATATTTGTACTTCGAACCTTCTCTATATCTGTCGCACCCATAGAATTTTCTCTCGGGATTC
Organism: Eucalyptus victrix; assembly: GCA_016097545.1. Lineage (NCBI taxonomy): Eukaryota > Viridiplantae > Streptophyta > Magnoliopsida > Myrtales > Myrtaceae > Eucalyptus > Eucalyptus victrix. The sequence continues at coordinate 7,777,112 of CM027844.1, read as the reverse complement.
AACTGAGTCCAAGATGTTCTTCTCGGACTTGGTAACCCACAATAACAGTAGCACTCACCATCTAATTCATTTTTTTTTTTTATAGGAATATGAGTTGCTACTAAAGCTTCTGCTCTCCATTTGCAAAAGCGAGCTGATAATTTTGGGAGAAAATCGAAGTATGCACTCGAATTGGTCAAATTGGGGATTTAGGATTTTCAACTTTCGGTTATGGTCGAATTTGGGGATTTAGGATTTTCAACTTCCGGTTATGGTCGAATTTGGGGATTTAGGGTTTCTTATTTGAGGGAAAAGACGCTAAACAACATTGTTTTGTTGTTTGTATGCTGATTGTGCTCTCCGGCGATCCACGTTGGCTTCAAAAATTAATAAATAAAAAAAACTGTAACGTCGGATTTCCGGCCAACCAGATTGGCGTTGGCACTGAAATGATCGTTTTTCAAATTTTTTGGCACTTAAGTAATCCGACGGAAACTTTTGGCATCAAAGTGAGCGTTGTACACAATTTATGGCATTGATAGTGTACTTCCCCCCAACTTTTCCATTGATGGTGTTTGTGAGATATATTGCCACACTTTTTTATGGATATAAAATCTTTAGAGGGTCTTGTTACGTGTCGCTTTGTAGTGCTTTTCGTGCTGGTAGGTGGGAAACTGGTAGGACCGATCCCATTTCCAATTGATGGCAATGGTAGTGAGGGAGGCAACATCAAGAGTAGCAGCTAGGAGATGGCCTACTTCTTTGGGGGGAAACCAATTTTGGGGTAACGCAATCGTAACTTTTTGCCTTGGAATGTGATTTCAAGTGGCAAAGGATGGTGGTTGCTGGGGGACATTCACGTGGTGGTGGATAGGGAGTGGAGTACCCTTTTGATTCTCCTAGTGCAGCTCTTTGCTTGGTTGTACAAGGAGCATGCCCGAGGGGGCTACTACGCTCACCGCGCACTTGCATCATCACCACTTGAAACTTTCCTTCCTTTCGATTAGTAACTGTGAGTACTCATTTATGCATAATTCATATTATAAATGCTTAAAATAATTGATGTCTTTCGCTTGCATGATAATACAAAAGAGACTAAGATAACTTGAATAGAGAGTGGCGTACTGGGCGACACATAATAGATTGAGGAAGCGCCTCATTGAAAATTTTAAAAGGTGGTGGTTGCGACAAAATTATGTTAGCTGCGCTGGTATTAATATTTGGTCAAACTTGCTACCATTGAGGGCTTTTATGCCACTTTCTATTGTTTCTTTTGTAATATTGACACCACTATCATACTAATCGCCCTCAAAAGAGCCCGACCCTGAATTTTCATCGCCATTTGCCGCAACATACTCCACCATTTGCCACCATGTCTCAAATTCACCGCCCCAACAACTTTTGGTGCTATTCTGACACTTCGGTATCCTACTTCGGCGAATCAACACCACTATCCACTTCTCCATCCTCTGGCAATTCAGGATCTAGGAAGATTATTGTGATCCAATGCCACATGCGCCATTAGCCATCTTTGCCGGTCAACTTCATGCGCCATGTGCCTCTCGTGTGATCCACGGAGCTTGTTGACCAGCGACGTCAGTCGCCATGTTAGCGCCACATTTCAGCCCCATCGTTGACACGTGATTGCTACATCTACCTCTGATCGTGACTATTGACTGCGCTGACCAACTGTTGATTGGCGTTGACCATAAGTTGACCAGTATTAACCAGACTGGTTTGCATACCTTTCCAACCGGTTCAACTTGTTTCAGACCAATTCCTGGTGTTTTTCAATAGGTTTGATTTCCTAAATCTATTTTTCGCCTGATTTTATCCATAATAGCTCTACCAGTACCGGTTTTCTTTGAACTCATTGTAGAATACTAGTATATTGCACATTAAGGGCTCAAGAAATATCCACCATCTTTAGAGGACACCGACTTTGGCTTTACATCATTGGTGGTACTCATCCACCTACTTAGAGTACTTGTGAAACTAAGGAGAAATTTAATGAACACTTGGATGCCTGGAATAGCAAGAATCAACAAATCCTTACGTGGTTTTAAAATACTTTGATTCCTTCAATCAAATTTGGAAACATACGATCTTTTTGCTAGTCGATATTCCACTCCACATATTGCCCATAAGTAGCAATCATTAGGAATCTACATCACATGCATCAGGAGACAGGTCATTCTAATGATTTTTTATCCTCTATGCTTGCTATCTAGGATCAAGTAGCATTTTCTGAACTACAATGGGATGCAGATTCTGATGCTCGCAAATTTGTTGAATATAGTGATCACATGGGTGTAATGTTATTTTTTATGGCGCTTAATGATGGATTTGAACATATGAGTGCTTCACTTCTACATCAAGATCCGTTGCCCCGTCTTGAGGCAGTTGTCTCCAAGTTGTTGGCTAAGAAGATTCGCCTTGCCATAAGGGTGCAACACCGTTTGTCCTCGCCTAAAGACACGGTGCTTGCCACTCTTGGTTCTTTCTCCTCACGCAAATAGTATTATACGAATTGTCATCAATCTAGTCATCTTGCATCTAATTATTATCGACAACAACCTAGGCAACCTATAGGGACAACAAATCAATCTTAGTATAAAAGTCCACCTTAACCTGGATGTCAATCCACTACTGCTATTGTTGAGGGTTCTACCAAAGACTCATCCGTGACTCTATCATTAGAAGATCTTCATTCAATTCTTTGAGAATCTGGTACTTCTCGCTCAGCAGTCCCTAGCATTTCTACTTTGTCAGTAATTCTAAGTACTCCCGATTCACGATTTTTTGATTTTGCTTGTTGTAATCACATGACTTCCAACTCCAACTTATTTAAGTCAAAATCATTCACTTCACAAGTACCTATTATTCATACAATCGATAACTCACATATGATAGTTAGTCATATAGGTAACATTTCGACATCCAAATTGTCCTTACCTAACACATCCTCAGTTCCTAAACTCTCTTTAAACTTGATAACTGTGGGACAATCATATGAGCTTGGTTTTGATATTCATTTCTCATCAAATGGTTGTCGTGTGCAGGATCTATGGATGGGGCAAAAATTGGACATGCCGTAAAGTGAGACGTCTTGAGCTTGTTTCCTTATAGCTTCCGAACTCTTTGATTTGTGCTACCACAATTTCATTTGAAACTTGTCATTCTCACTTAGGTCATGCTGCTTTCTCTAGATTAAATCCCTTCATCTGAGACTTGGCATTCTCACTTGGGTCATGCTTGTTTCTCTAGATCAATTTCAAATGGTTGCCGTGTGCACGATTCACATACGAGAAAGATTTAGGACAGGCCATGAAGTGGGACATCTTGAGCTTATTTCCTTATAGCCTTTTAACTCTTTCACTAGTTGTGCTAGCACAATTTAATTTGAAACTTGGCATTCTTGCTTGAGTTATGCTTCTTTCTCTAGATTAGATCCTTTGATTTCTAGTGGACATCTAGGTTCTATTGACAATAAACACTTTGATGGCTTATCCTGTAAGTTGCGAAAACATCATACTTTATAGTTTGATCTTAGTGACTATGTCTTTTATGCTCTCTTTAATCTTATTCACTATGATATCTTGGGGCCATCTCCTACTCCAACTATGGGAAGATCTCGTTAATTTGTGAGGTTTGTTATTGATTATTCTCGTTATAAATGGCTTTATCTTATGAAACATCACTTTGTACTTACTCATATTTATCGTGATTTTGTTGTCATGATCAAAACACAATTTTCTCGAGATATCAAGGTTTTTCAAACTGATGATGCCATGGAATATAAAGATATAGAGTTTCTTCAAATTATTTCTCAAAACGGTACTATTGTTCATCATTCTTGTCTAGGAACTTCACAATAAAATGGTTGAGCAAATCATAAACATAGGCAAATCTAGATGTCATACACACTATTTCATCTCAGCCTCTTATCTAGAGCAATTTTAGGGAGAAGCTTGTCATACTGTTGTATACACTATCAATCGTATTCCATCACCTACTATAGGTAATATATTTCCTTAAAAACGCCTGTATGGGAGTGTTCCAAATTACAATCTTCTTCAAGTCTTTGGCAATGCCTATTCTGTGCATCTACTTCCTAATGAACGCATAAAGTTAGAACCCCATGCTCGCTTATGTTACTTCCTTAGGTATGGCATTCAGCATAAAGGGTATAGAAATTGAGATCCTATCTTTGATCGTCTACATGTATCTCGTCATGTTACTTTTTGGGAACATGAGATGTTCTCATTTCTTTGTCCTTTTGAGTCATATTTGACCGCTTGCTTCTTCAGCAATCCTTTAGTGAAACTATTTCCAAGAAAGTTTGTTAGGTTGTAAATTGGTGTATACTATCATGACATAGATAGATGGTATGGTGGAATGCTACAAAGCTCAACTAGGGGCAAAAGATTTTACTTAGAAGTATGGGATTGACTATGATGGGATGTTTGCTCCAGTTGCTTGTTTTTCACAATGGTGATCTTACTAAGGAAGTATATATGGAACCTCCTCCTCAAAACACTACTTCTAATAAAGTGTGTCGATTACATCAAGCACTATATGGACTCAAGCAGGGTTGCTCATCTTGTCTATTCAAAGTATTTTTGCCGTTGCCTCTATTAATCGACAACCTTTGTTCTAGATGGATATTAAAAAATACTTTTTCTCAATGGTGATCTTATTGAGGAAGTATATATGAAACCTCCTCCTAGAAATACTACGTTTGACAAAGTGTGTCGATTACATCAAGTATAGTATGGATTGAAGCAGTCTCCTCATACATGGTATTCTAAGTTCAGCTCCCCATGGAATGCCTTGGTTATAAATCTAGCCCTTATCACAGTACTATCTTTGTTCAACAAACATCTCTTGGGTACACTCTACTACTTTTATTTGTAGATGACATGGCTATCACTTGCAATGATCACATTGGCATTACAATATCTAGTAGTATCTCAGTCTACTATTTGAAATTAAAGATATCAGGTGGCTCAAGTTATTTTCCGGGCTTGGAGGCTACTTTAGATTCCTCAGGCTATTAGCTTTGCCAAGCTAAATATGCTACTAATCTTCTTTCTCTAGCAAGACTCACTGGTAACAAGATTGCTACAACTCCTATTGAGATTAATGCCAAGTTTAATGATGAAGATGAGACTCTTCTTTTGAATCCTCATTTTTATTGATGGCCAGTTGATTGTCTTATATATATCATACCGTGACTCAACCTAACACAGTCTACGTTGTTCACATTGTTAGATTGCAAGTTACTCATACTTTGCTATGTCAGGTGTACCTTATTTCATGGTCTTCACTTTATGCCAAATCTACCTTGGAATTGATCGTTTTGATCGTCACTCCACTACTGGCTATTGCTTCTTGATCACCATAATCTTCACTTATTCATATGTTGGAGACTCTCTTGATCATCACTTCACTATCAGCTATCACTTGTTTCTAGATAACTTGCTTATCTCGCGGTGTAGTAAGAAACAACAAAATTATTATGCTTGCGATAGTTATTAGAGGACATAGGCGTCCGTCATAGGGTGGAGCCGTACTTTGAAACCGCCAAGGACAGATTGATGAAGCTTCTGCCATCGCAAATTCGCATTGCCATATCAATTGTCGAATTTAGGTGGCTGCGCTTGTAGTAGCTTGGATACGTGTCATGAAAATTTGGTCCCTTCCTTCTAAGCGAATTCGCTTTATGTTTTCAAGTGAGAGAGAGCCAACAGTTTTACGGAAATTTATGTTCCGCTCTGTGGAGATTTTGCTGTTTACAGTAAAATTAGGAAGGAAATGAGGCAATTGAAAATGTTGCAAAGACCATGTCTTCACTCCCCAAGGTGAAAATATGTCTTGCTTTGTTTTTCTATGTTCTAAATCAGCACAAGCAAAGCAGACTTTTTTGACAGTCTGTTATGGGAGAAAATATTGGGTGTCTCGGACTGCAAAGTCAGTGCGGTCTTGGACCACCTAGGAAGCGACACGTGGAGCTACGTGGAGGTGTTTATGGGACCAACTCAGAAAACTCCAAAATAGTTCATTTAATAATATATTTGCTAATCTAAAGAAAATAGAAGCACCGCCCATTTCTCTCGGAGAATGGGAGCTTGTGACTTCAGATATTGGTTTGTTTGACTTTTCTAAATTAAATGACAAAAGGAAGGAGCAATTAAGGAGGAACGCATTTTTGTGCTTAAGATAAATTGACGGAGCGTAGGTGGTTTTGCTCTAAGCCATGATTAGCTCGTTCATTACAGGTGATGATGGTAGGTGTAGAAGTTGGATGGGCCTCAGATTTCGTAAGATCCCAACATCACTCAGCTGTGTTTACTCCAAAACTACAATGCCTAGTCGGACAATGATGATGTGATGGGGCGTAGAACTACGTGATGTGTCGTGGGGTTTGTCGGAATATTTGGTTTCTGTGAAGACTAATCTTGATTTTGGAAGGTTTATATCCTCGGATAGTAGTAAGCAGGTAAGCGATGGTGGCAGTTGACGGCCAGGAGATAATGCAGGGGTCAAGTCCCCGTGAAGAGAAAATCTTTGTATCAGTTCGTCTCAGGCCCTTGAATCAGAAGGAAATTTCTAGGAATGAAGTATCAGATTGGAAATGGATCGATGACAGCACCATCATCTACAGAAACAATCTCTGTGTTTCAGAGCGGTCCATGTACCCAGCTGCCTTCACATTTGGTAATTGAATCCCACTTATTAAGTTTTTTCCTTTCTTCTTTGCCTTCACTTGAGCACATTTACATGCTCTGTTGGATTTAGCATCCTTTGGTCTTGAGCCCACGTCTTCAAATTCCAACAAAATGTTTCTAATGGTGAACTTTTTGATAAATGATTTGGTCTTTGATTTTATGGAAATCATTTATTGAGTTAAGGAAGCATTATGTTCAATATCTCTTAGTGTAATATGATCTCCGTGTTGGCTGATATGCAGACAGAGTTTTCCGGTGTGATTGCTACACAAGGCAAGTGTACGAGGAAGGAGCCAAAAAAGTTGCTCTTTCAGTCGTCAATGGGATAAATGGTAAACTTTAACCTCTTCTCCTTACTTTCAACGATGCTTTGTTTCGTCAATGGGATAAATGGTAAACATCTGATGCCCAATGTTGCAGTAAGTGTTTTTGCTTATGGACAGACAAGTAGTGGAAAAACTTACACTATGAGTGGAATTACTGAATGCTTAATGCTACATAGAGAAGGTAACAAGTCGGATAGTACTCAAAGATCTCTTCCATTTTCACTTGCAACTTCTTACTCTAACATTTGCTTGTTAATAAAGATATTCTCCTGTTACTCAAGATCACAAGGAAAGAGTATTTCTGTTGAGGCTTTCTGCGATGGAGATCTACAGTGAGTCTGTGAGAGACTCAGCACAGATAGTACTCCACCGAGACTTCTAGATGATCCGGGGGTAAATTTCGTTGTAATATGCTGAAGAACTATGACCTCATCCAACATCACTGTGAGAGCTTGCTCTTTTGACAGAGAGGGACTACGGTTGAGAAAATTACAGAGGGACCCTGAAGGACTGGAGCCACTTTCAAGAACTTCTTTCTATGTGTGAAGGTAAGGACTAAGGCTTCATTCAGTCGTGCGTTGGATGAATTTCATGGTTGTATACTATATCTAGCAGCACAATAAAATGCTTAGGCTGATCATTGGATTTCACAGCTCAAAGACAGGTTGGAGAGACGTGCCTTAACAAAGCTAGCTCAAGATCACATCAGATTCTTAGACTGGTAATGGTGAATTCTATCTGTTTTGTGGTTAATTTTTATTAAAATGTCAAAGATTTATTGCTCATTGTTTTGCTGGAGACAATTGAAAGTTCGGCTCGTGAGTTCTTGGGGAACGATAATTCAAGCACTCTTGCTGCTACCGTGAAATGAATATTAAGTACACCACATCAACCTATATAAAGTTACCGGGAGAATGTAATACTTTCTTTTGGCTGCAGAACTTTGTGGATCTAGCCGGAAGTGAGCGTGCATCTCAGTCATTATCAGCAGGTGCAAGGTTGAAAGAGGGCTGCAACATAAATTGTAGTTTGCTGACTTTGGGAACAGTTATCCACAAGCTGAGGTTGGCCTAATGGCCCCTTTTTTTGTTGTCTTCATCTTAGAGATCTTATAATTTTCTTGGACCATGCACTAACATGACCATAGAACACCACTGCAACACCTTCTCTGTGCCAAAGGTCCATTTCTTACACAATACTAGTTTACTTGCATAGACACATGACATACGAATAACAACATCACGAAGAATCAAGCCTTCTCCCACAAAATAGGACGGGCTATACAAATCCCGTTATGCAATTGCGCTCTATTTCCTCTCCTGCTTTCAGTAAAATCCAAACTTGCGGCACCCCCGAACAGCTAAGGTCACCATAGCTACATATCGCTCCTCCTAATGAATACCAGTTACATCTCTTAGCGGAAGCACCGTAGTTCATAGACATTTTTTTTTTTTTAAATATAAGAGTTCAGTGCAGCTCATAGCGAAATTAAAGACGAGTCTCACCACCCCTCTACTCTCTTAATGATGGTACAATACACACCAGCTACACATCGAAGGAAAACATAAGCCGAGCCACTTTTATTTACATCTTTAGGATGGACATCTTGGGTCGGTACAACCAAAAAGCCAAGAATTTTAGCTAAACTTGGCCACAGCTCCGAAAAGAGACCTCAACCCTCTATATCGATCATGTATAACCCTCCAACTACAAGTGTCGGCTATCCCAAAAAGTTAGATCCCCCTCCTCACACGGGCCATCACACCCATCCTAGTGCATCAGGCAATGGTGGCGGCAACATCCCCCAAATCACTCCGTCACGGCGGACGTGGACAGACAAGAACTCTTTGATGACCAGGCCCCCAGCCAGGCCCACATCATACATAACCAGCACCCGAACCCGTACGAACGTCAAACCAGGGATGGGGACACAATCAAGCTCCGAACAATCGACCTCCACGTCAGATGGAAGGTCGTAAAATGTACCCGCATGACCGGCGCGAGAGGCATCTGTCTAATCTGAAATGTTGGTCCTCAAATGGGTGAGTACAACCACTCAACAGGTAAAGGATCTAATAAACTCCTCAATGCATCAAATAAATAATCATAACATCATAGTAGAGTATATATCATTCATGCACCTAAACACAACTTACCTTGCAGCTAAGCATATGTCATCATACCATATTGCATACACCATCATGCACTCATCATCAACCATTCATGTATATACCATCATGCCATAAGTGCATATACAACCATGCACTCATCATCAAGCATTCATGCATATCCATGCCTTATGTGCACATACCACCATGCACTCATGCACATCATATCATACAGCCATGCATACATATCACCATACCATGCATGATTCAATTTCCGTTTTTTATCTTTTAATTGAGTCACCACATTTTTCTTTCCCGGGACCAGTAATTTGCATCCCACATTTTATCGCTCGCACCAAACCTGGTGTCATAAGGAACCTCCGGCACACACCTCCGAGCATCCCGACACTCGCAAGGACATTTGACACACACACTCCGGGCATCCGGCACCCGCCTCTGGGCATCCCAACACTCCCGGGGCATCGTCGGCTCACACCTCCGACGGTATCCTCATTTATCATAATTCATATCCACATTTGTGTCTCAATATCAACATGGCACATAATGTAATGGCAACAAGGTCAATTTCAGCTTTTGAAATTCGCACAATCCAGCTTGCACAGTTTTAGAAAAAATTTTCATTATATACCCAAATGACATTCAAAAATTATGAAATTCAAACATGTGATATTCAAGACATAAGGGCAGATACTTCATGAAGAACACTACACCAAAAGATTCCCATATAGCTCAATACAGAACACGCATCACAGCACTACTAATTCTGCCTGTTCCAATTGCACAGTTTTGGAAACACTTTTGGTTAAATAGGCAAATGAACTTCAAAAATTACGAAATTCAACTATGTGATAGCCAAGACCATAAGATAAATACTTCATGAAGACATCAAAGTCATATTCGTCCTAGGTGATGAAATATAGGCGGTTGAAACTTCTGTTTCCAGTACCGAAATTTCCAGATCTAACCATCTCCGAAAGACCACGATTTCACCTACCTATTCTTGTTTTTTTTTTCTCTAAATTTTTGATATGTTAAACCTCAGGATGTCCTTTACATCTTTTGTCAAGAAATCGAAGTGAAATTTCAACAAAAAGATTGCCTTACAGTCCATGCATTCATCAAGGGAAGTTACCGAAATCTCCAGATTCAGTCTTTCCAAAGAATAAATATTTCACCCACTTATACTTGTTTTTTTTATCCCAAATTTGATTATTTTATACTCCAAGAAGTCCTTAAAAACTTTTATTCAGAAGTCAAAGCCAAAATCCAACTCGAACATCACATGCAAGCCACTAGAACATCCAAGGTCAAGCTGTTTTCTCAAGAACAGTTTACTAATCTAGAACACCACTCTTAAAACTTCCAATTTTCACATCCTAAACATCCGAAATTTTTCACCATTAAATCACATACACTAGGCATAACATACAAGAGTAGATCAAGGATCCCACTTGCCTCTAAACCGAGCAAACAGCGAGCACAATGGCGACGGGACACGGCGACGATGGACGGCGAACGCACAGCGGACAGTCGACGAACGGTCCTCTTCCTTCCTCTCTTCTTCCTTTCTTCCTTTCTTTCTCTCCTCTCTTTCTCTCTCGGACGAACCCTTCTCTCTCCCTCTCTTTCTCGCTTAAACCGGCATCATCTTCCCCTAATTTCTTCCCCTCCATCATTAGCCATCATTAGATCATGCATGGAGGACACTTGGCAATTTCCTTGGGACAAATGGGGGAAGGCATGCAACCGGATTCCCCCCCTCCTTTGCATGTCGATAGCCCCTCATGGGCTTGGGCCAGCCATGGGCTGACGGCAGCTCTCCTCCTTGGGCTTCGTGGGCCGGCGAAAAGAATGAGGGTGAGGCTATGGGCCGGTTTGGCCTTTAAATGTCCTGCCCACCCTCATCCTAATAATCCACCTAATCCTTAATTATATAAACACCTAATTGGAATTTATAATTCACAAAACTGTGTGACCTAATTTAATCAATTCCAATCCTTAATTCACATGCCCAAAAATAGAATTTTCCTATCAAATAATTACCCACCAATAGCTTGGCCAAAAATCTCAATGCAAGACATGAATTAGAGCACCTCTAAGGATTGACAAGAAATTCTAGGATGCCACAATTCTCCCCTCCTTAGAGAATTTCGTCCTCGAAATTAGACATCACTCATGCCTTTTGAAACAAGTAGGGGTACTTTTCCTTCATCTAATCTTCATTCTCCCATGTGGCTTCTTCCATATCATGATGTCGCCATAATATCTTAACTAGTGGAATTGTCTTGGTCCTAAGGACTTGCTCCTTTCGATCCAGTACTTGCACAGGTTCTTCGATGTACCTCACTTTCTCATCCACTTTGATGGCTTCATGATCGAGTATGTGACCAGGATCCGGCTGGTACTTTCTCAACATCAACACATGAAACACATCATGCAATTTTCCCAATTTAAGAGGCAGCGCCAAACGATAAGCTACATCTCCTATTCTTTCAAGTATCTCAAAAGGTCCAACAAATCTAGAGCTCAGCTTACCCTTCATTTCGAATCAAGGTATTCCTTTCATAGGAGATACCTTAAGAAATACGTGATTTCCCACATTAAACTCTAAAGGCCTTCTACGCCTATGTGCGTAGTCTTTCTGTCTACTCTCAACTGTCTTAAGTCTTTTCCTGATTATTTCGACCGCTTCTGTAGTAACTTGTACTATCTCTGGTCCTGTCAATTTTTCTTTCACCTACTTCATTCCAATAGATAGGGGTCCTACATCTCTTTCCATATAATGCTTCATACGGAGCCATGCCTATACTTTTCTGAAAACTATTGTTATAGGCGAACTCTATCAAGTGTAAATTCTCATCCCAATTTCCTTTAAAGTCAATGACACATGCTCTAAGCATATCTTCTAGAGTCTGAATCACTCTTTCTGTTTGTCCATCTGTTTGAGGATGAAAAGCAATACTAAATTGAAGCTTTGTCCCTAAGGCATCTTGAAGACTTTGCCAAAAATTTGAAGTAAACCTAGAGTCTCGATCAGAAGTGATCGTTACAGGAATACCATGCAAGCGTATTACCTGGCTTACATACATCTCAGCAAGTTTACTCATCGAGTAATCTACACGGACAGTTAGGAAATGAGCAAAACTTCGTCAAACGATCCACTATTACCCAGATAGAGTCGTGACCATTTGATGTCCTTGGCAGTCCTTGCACAAAGTCCATCGTCACATGTTCCCACTTCCACTGTGGTATATCCAATGGTCTCAACAGTCCTGCGGGTTTGCGGTGTTCCGCCTTT